>CM072995.1:364785634-365385634 GCA_037038555.1 Rhynchonycteris naso | reverse complement strand
CCGCATGCCGTCAGGCGCTGCAGGGTGTGAGGGAGAAGGCGGTTTGTCACCAAGGGAAGTTGGGGCCAAGGGCAAAGCCCTCCCATTCCCTTCGGAGGGGGGCGAGCTCTGCACCTCTAAGGCTAAACTCTAGGGGGGAGTATAACTGCTAAACTCCATCTAACCAGCTGATAACTGCGCCTTTAAATGTCCACCGGGGCCGCCCCCAACTAAAAACCCCAAAGGTCACTTCCAGCCCCCACCTGGCCAAGCGGGGACTAAACGTGCCGATAACCAGATGTGATAAATCTGTAACAGGACAAAAAGTTAAAGGGACTGTAACGGACATCGCTAAAACCTACAGCCCCCAGCCACACTGGGCTGCTCTCTCCAGCGGGGCGAACTTTAACCCTTTGAGGAGTTCACGGCAGGTGGGGCCGCAGGGGCCAGATTTGGTAACCTACGCAGCTTCCTCTTCATGACCCACCTCCCTCTCCAGGAACTAGAGAGGCCAAGGAGCTGCTTGGGCTGAGGCTGGGACAACTTGTGACCCCAGTGGGAAGGGAGAGCAGGACAGGCCCCTGGCCAGGGAGAGGCAGGACTTGTGGTCCAGATCGGGGAAGAGCTAGGCGAGTGATTGCAACCCCAGCTGTCCGTCACTAGCTGCGTGGCCACGCCTTCTCTTTAGGCCTCTGTTTCCTCTTCTAGGAAGGGAAGGATTGGGCTCAATATTCTAGTATTTCCCCAGCTGTGGAAAGAGGAACTCACCTGTTCTGTGGCTTTAGTCAGGAGGGTCCAGAGGCCGTTTCCTGTACCTCGGTTCTCTTCTGGGAAGGACAGGGAACATGCTCCCCTCTCAGTCCACCCCCCCACCCCCACACAGGGTGCTGTGAGGGTGAGACCGAATGAGGAGCAGAACGTACTGAAGCACAAGACATGGCATCCTTGGAGGGATTGTTTCCTGTCGGCACCTGGCACATGGGAGGTTCTCAATAAGTATTTATTGAATGAATCAATTTTCCAGTTCCGAAATATGTCCTATGAAGCATAGGTCCCACGGGTGCTTTACAATAAAGAGGCTCGTGACGTGAGCTGGGGAAAGGGCGTGTCCCATCTCCTCCTCTTGGGGACGCCCAGGGACATTGGTTCTGTAAAGGCTCTGAGAAGACCCATGAGAAAGAACACTCGTGTGACTGTGAAATGTTTGCTTCCCCAAACCCGTTTGACTCTTATGCACCACCTATTCTTAATTTTTCTCATCATTCTTAGACCTGGGAATAAACCCTGGATGCCGTGACCCTCAAAGGGCCTTTCTGGGTCCAGTGTCCCAGCTGCCACTCACTCGTGCTCAGCCTCTTTGGGCTCCGCCCCCGAATTGTAAGATGCAGCTGTTGCTCCAGGGCCGAGTGAGGTGCTGGGCAGTGGGAGGGGCTGAGCGGAAGGGTCGAGCAGCAGACACACCTGTGGCCAGAGGCCAGAAAGAAGGGGTGGGTGTCCCAGGGGACTTGTATTTCCAGAGAGAGTATGGGTTTCACAAGTTGTACTGTCCTCAGCCCAGGTTTTAGGGGCAGGGCTTACAGACACCTAACTCTAAACCAGATCTTTAACGAGGCACTAACCAGAGGCTAACAAGGGCTAAGCCAGGTCTTAAACCCCCTAGAGCCAACAACTGAATGTCGGAGGAGCAGGGGGCAACATAGTGGTTCCTCCGCCCCCTTCCCTCCCCAAATAAGCAATACCAAAACCAAAGTTAAATCTAAACTTAAACATAATAAATATCTTTTCTAAAAACCAAACCAAAGCAACAAACTCAGAGGGTTAAACCGACCCCCAGATCTATTTAAACCAAACAGAACAGCAAAAACCCACCTCGGTGGGAATTAGGGGGTGTACCTGCTGACTGAGGGGTGAGATTGGAGCTGGAGCGGTTTTCTTTCTGGCTGTCAGTGAGCGAAGAAAGGTCCCTTTAACATTTTCCATCTCTGTGCTTGCACACTCTGGCAGGGAGGAAGGCCTCAGCTCTCCGGGCCTGATCCTGGGCTGTGGGTGGGTGGTGGGTGGAGGCGGGGCCTGGAGTGGGGAGGAGAGGGGGCAGCCTGGCCAGAGTCCCCCTGCCTGGCAGCGGCTAAGGAAGACTGGAGGTCCTCGTGGCTTCTCCCACCCTCATGTTGTCCTCTGCCCACTCACTGTCCTGTCCACCCCCTGGTCTCGCCTCCCTCCCTGCCCTGATGCCCACTGACATGGCCTGGCAGTCACCTTGTCTGTCTCTGCCTCTTTGTGTGCTCTATCTGCTGCTTCTGAGGGCGCCATGGCTTGGGGCTGGGCACTGGGTGTGGGGCGCTTGGGGGGCAGTGGGACAAGATGGGGATCAAATTGAGGGAAGGGAGAGAAGGGGTGTGTGATGGCCCTGAGGAGGAGAGCAGAGGGTGATGGGAAGGTCAGAGGCATGAGCATGGTGGGAGAGGGGGAAGCTGGCTCCCTTTCCAGCCCATGTGTGCCCTGGGGACCCTCCCCCCTGGGGGCTCTGGCTGATGAGGACTTTCCCTCTGGTGTCTGTCCCTTCCTTGTTTCTCCCTCCCCCTCTCCCACTCACTGTTTTCCACCTTGATTCCTCTTCCCTCCCCTGGCTCTTCTCCATTCTCCCCATCCTTTTCTGGCCTGCCCCCACTACCTGTCCCTCCTCTGTCTGTCCCCCTTGCCCATTCCTCTCCCCCCACCCCACCTCCAGGCCGCCAGCTGACCATCTTCAACAGTCAGGCTGCCATCAAGATCGGGGGCCGGGATCAGGGCCGTCCCTTCCAGGGCCAGGTGTCCGGTCTCTACTACAATGGGCTCAAGGTGCTGGCGCTGGCCGCCGAGAGCGACCCCAATGTGCGGACCGAGGGCCACCTGCGCCTGGTGGGGGAGGGACCGTCGGTGCTGCTCAGTGCGGAGACCACGGCCACCACCCTGCTGGCTGACATGGCCACCACCATCATGGAGACCACCACCACTATGGCCACGACGACCACACGCCGGGGCCGCTCCCCCACGCTGAGGGACAGCACCACCCAGGTGAGGGCCCCTTGGGCTGGCAGACGGGTGGTGGGGCTTCAGGTGGGGACAGGACTGATGTCTACCTAGCAACTGTGGCGTCCAGGGGAGGGCTCGGAGGGTCTGGTTGGATCCTGGAGGCTGCTGCCCTTGTCCTTGTGGTGCTGGTTCAGGTGAGGCAGGCAAGGCCTCCTCTCAGGAAATGGCTTTTGCCCTGGTGACCCCACATGTGGAGATGGCCACTATTCCTAGGGGACTCTTCCTGGAGGTGAGGGGCAGCTTGGTGCCCCAGCTAGACCAAGGAAGACTACCCCATGTAAGAGGAAGTCTCTCCTGGGGGTGAAGGTGAAATGACCCCATCTACTACCCATGTGTAAGAAAGCCATGCCCAGTGTTGTGTGGGCAGCACGTGGGCAGGGCGCAGAGGTGACAGCACTGGAGGGGCGAAGGCTCACCCAGCAGTGGCAGCCCCTCTCTGGAGGCTGGCGGAGGCCTGGAGAGGCCTTTTCCTGATGGTTGGAGTCCCTGCAGTGGGAATGCAGGTCCAGTCCCTTGCTTTCACAAGTCCTGTGACCTTGAGCAGGCACCGCTATGCAGCAAGCCTCAGTGTTCTCAGTGGGTGTCAGTGCAGACAGTCCCCTGGTGCTCTGCCCTCCCCAGCGCCCACCCCACCCGCTCAGGTGCTCTCCCTGGGTCAGGTGAAGCCCAGGTAACTTGAATTTGTCTTGTCTTGTACCCGGAGGAGCACCAGAAGGGGCCATACCTGGAGAATGAGAATCCACCTTGGGCAGGCCTGACTCTCCTGATGGCAGAAGCCACTGAGCACGGGTGACTTACTGAGGCAGCCTGGGAGCCCAGCTGAGTTTTCTAGTTGTTACCAGCAAACATTGTTGGTCTAGGGAGTGCTCATCTGGCACTTTGGATCTTGCTTAGTGTCCCTGCCCCCCTCCCCAAGCTTCTTCTGTCCCCCATTGCGATGGCTATTGGGCCTCCAGGCCTAAAGGCACCTCTGTCCGCCCAGGTTGAGGGAGGAGCCAGGGGACACGTGGGAATGTGTCTGCCTCCACTACCAGCCAGCCCGCCCTTAGCCTCTGTGGATGCGGGCCGGGCTCCCTGAGCTCCAGGGCCCTCACCTTTGTGGTTTGCACTGCGGGGAGCCTGGGACTGGCTGAGAGGCCTGTCCCGGCAGAGCGGCAGCCTGAACCTCCTTCCCCTTTGCTTTCGCTGTCAAGAAAACTGAGAGGACTCAATGCCAGGCCTTGCCCCAAGGAGCAGGGAGCCCTGGGAGAAAGGCCTAGCTCTACCCACAGGGGGGCACCCAACACAACCAGTGCCCTCCCAACATAAGCCAGAAGAGCCATCCAGGTTTAGTGAGAGGGTGATGGGCAGACCGTCAGGTAGAAGAGGGGTGGGATCCCTTAGGGCTCATGGCTGTGCTGGAGAAGCCCCCACAGAGAAGGCTGGAGGAGGGGACAAGGATACACAGTACAGACGGGTTCTCCAGGCCCCACCTAGCCCTTGGGTGCGGGTGGCAGTGTCTGAAGATCAGGGAGTGGGGAAGAGGCAAGATGTCACCCTCTCACCCCTTCCCCACCACAGAATTCTCCCATCTTTGACCTTCAGCCAGGCCCTCCCCCACCCCTGCCGTCTGTCAGGCTGCCTTCCTGCCTGGACTCTGAGTTTCCCTCCTTTTGGGTCTCTTCCCTAACACCCCCCTGAAAATCCCCCTCCTTACACTCACTCATCTTGGGGATTCTCTTTCCTTGCAATCAGGAGGAAAAATGCTGACAAAGTCGACTCCCGTTGTCATGACAACTCTAGCCCTAATTATTGTGTGCAGCCTGGCTCCCCAGCTTCGGCTTCGGGAAGGGGGTTGGGAGGGAGACGAGGGTGTTGGGGCTGTAAGGCTGGAGCCGAGAAACCTGTCAGGTCCTGCTCCCTCTCTGCCCAGGCTGTCCTCCAGGGGCCCCTGGGCCTGTCCCTCATCTCCCTGGGTCCCCTTGCTCTAGCCCCGAGGCCCCATGTCTGGTGTCCGGTCTCCCCAGATGTGGGGACTGACCCCAGGAGCATGGGGAACGGCTGCAGGACGGGCGCTGTTCAGCCCCCCTTTGCAACACGGGAGATGAAGGGCCACACCACCCACCAGGGCCATGGACCAGGGTGTGTCTCCGCCCAGGGCCCTGTCCCCTGTGCCATGCCCCACCTCAAGATATGGCTGTGGGGGTCTGCTGACCCACCTTGGACCCCTTCTTTCCCCACCCCTCCTCTCACCCCCCAGAACACAGATGACCTCCTGGTGGCCTCCGCCGAGTGTCCAAGTGATGACGAGGACCTGGAGGAGTGTGAGCCTAGTACTGGTGAGTACCTTTCCCCCCTCCCCTGCCCCGGGGCCCGCTGCGACGTTGACGGGAGGGGGCGACTGTCCCTGCCACCTGGCCCAAGCCCAAGGGCCTGATGCCAGGCCTTAGCTCTCCCTGATAGCTCTTCTCCCTTTTTGCTGTGCCCGACCCCTCAGGCCCCTCAAGTGCCCTCTGGCGAGGCACTTTCTGGTCTTCTGGTGCCCCACCCCTCAGAAGTAGTGAGGTCCTTAACTTGGGGTCCTGAGGTTGATAGCCAAGGAATGCTGGGAAGGAAAGAGGGAGACTTTTCCCTAGAAAGTTGAGTAACTACAGCTCCCATGAGTTGATTGGGGGGGGGGTAATGCAGGTTTAGGAACTACAACTCCCACCAGCTCTTAGGGTCAGAACTGCAACTCCCATCAGTCCCTGAGCCTGGTGTTCTCTAGGTTACTGGTAGAGGTCTCTGCTGGATCCAGAGCCTCCTCATCCCCAGTCTCAGGGAGGTGGCTGCCATTCTGCCAGGGCTGCAAAGCCAAGCAGGGCAGTACTGCACAGCTGCTATGTGCCCAGCAGTGAGCTGGGTGGACGGTACCCCTTGGCCAGACATGTAGTCTCCCAGGGAGATTGGGACCTGAGGTCTGATCTAGTAAGAGAGCCGCTATAGGGGGAGAGCAGAGCGGGAGGGAAGGCTTCCTGGGGGTGGCGTTCTAGTCTCTGCTTGCTCCTTCCAGCTGCAG
Source organism: Rhynchonycteris naso (assembly GCA_037038555.1). NCBI lineage: Eukaryota > Metazoa > Chordata > Mammalia > Chiroptera > Emballonuridae > Rhynchonycteris > Rhynchonycteris naso. The sequence goes on along the minus strand of CM072995.1, from coordinate 365,379,546 downwards.
AGGGAGACCAGATGGGCAAGGCAGGAGCGGGCCTTGAGTGCCAACTGGGAACTGGGGTGTGTGGAGTGGCACGGGGTGGGGGTGGGGGGTGCAGGGCTGCTCATCTGAGCAGGTAGGCGGGTGGCTGAGAGGTCCTTGCGCTTGAGGCTGGCAGTGAGCATGGAGGGAGCACGTCTGGAGAACCTGGGCCTTGGTGGCAGCCTGGATGAGCCCATGGGAGCATACACACCCCTTACCTAGGCTTCTAGAGACTTCTCTTGGTGACCTTGCAGTGGGAGGCACCTGGGCTGTTGCTACCAGAAGGCTGGAGGTTGGGGCAGGTCCATGTAGTAGCAGGGCGGTGATGTGGTCAGTTGAGGTGGGCAGGGTGACCTGGGTACCTCCTGAATCTGGCCTGGGGGGGCGTCTGCCATCCCCAGGGGAGAGGCTGAAGCTGAGGGTGCGCTCCAGTCTTGGAAGGATTGTGGGTGGAGCCCTGAGGCAGAGGCTCCGTATCCAGAGACCAAGGGTGGGCGATGTCTTGGGTGCAGGTCTCCAGACCCTGAGGCTGAAGATGGCTCTCTGTGTCTCCCCAGTACCACAGCTGAGGGTCCTGGGCCCTGGGCCTTGAGGGAGCCTCAGGCTGCTGGGCTGGAAAGAGCGGCTCATCTGCAGCCAAGGGCCGGTGCTTTCTGGGACACGCACCTCTGCTGTGGAGAGGCCCCACTTCCGGGGCTGCTCCCTCCATCCCACCCTTACACTCCACAGTTACTTTGGGCTTCTGGAAGTTTCCACACAGCACTCCTCGACTACTCCACCCCCTCTGTCTAGTCACTTACTGAGGGTTTCTGTAGGTGCAAGCGCCGCTAGCCCAGGTGGGCCAGAGCGGCTGTGATGGAGGGCCCCTGAGAGCCCGGGGCTGGGGCTCTGGGGACAAAGGGCCGTGTTGCTCATGAAGAGAGAGCGTGTGGCCCCACCACACGTGTCTGCACGCATGTGCCCATGTTCACACATACTGGAATGACAATTCCTGGCTGAGAGGAGGTGTTTCTGCTCTCCCTGGACCCCGCAGAGAGGAGTGTCGGGCCAGGTGGCCACCATGCAGAGACAGGCTCACGGGGTCACGCCAGTGCCACACACTGCCCACCAAGGTTCTAGCTCCCCAGCCCCGCCCGTCTTGTTAGGGGACTGGGTGTGACACTGAGTATACACACAGGGGGCTGAGCTGGGAGAAGGGAGGGAGGGGGTAGAAGTAGACCGCACTGGCCGCTGGGCAGCTCTTCCTGGGGAAGGCGATGGGAGGGTGGAGGGTGCTGGGGGGCAGAGAGAGGTTGGGGGGCTAGCCTGGCCCCCAGCTTTAAAAATAGGAGGGGAGAGAAGCCTGACCTGTGGTGGTGCAGCGGATAAAGTGTCGGCCTGGAACGCTGAGGTCACTGGTTCAGAACCCTGGCGTGCCCGGTCAGGGTACGTATGGGAAGCAACTACTTCGCACTGATGCTTCCCACTCCCCCCACCCCTCTAAAAATCAATTAAAAAACAAAACAAGAAAACCAGGAGTGGAGAGAAGGCAGAATGCACACCTGGGCCCCAGAGGAAACCAAGGGAAGCCATAGCTCTCCCTCTACGTGCGTCACCTGTGTGTCCTTCATTCCCGCCGTCTGAAATGCTTCCAGGTGGACTCATCATTTTGTGGGAGGCCAGGTGAGGGCCACACAATCTGGGCTGCCCAGGCTGATCCAGATGGTGCCACCCCCATCTGGAGCCCTTCCTGTGCCCCCAGCACAGGGAGGCTTTTTCTCTGGCGGAGGACCAGGCCGCCTGGGGCCCGAAGGTCAGCAGGAGAGGTGGAGGCAGCTTGGCTAGAGGCAGTGGCTGCCCAGGGTGTTTGCCTTCCTCCCGGCTATGGGAGCCTCCTCGCTGGGTCCAGGTGAGAAGCCTAAGGGTCATCCCTGCTCACTTTTCCAACCTTTCCCATGACCTGGGCTCTACTCCCCACTCCTACTCCCCCCCCTCCAGCTTGGTGAGGTCATCCTTTAACATGATTATTTTACCTGAGGTTGGCAACCTAGTCAAAAAAGGGTGTTAATTGATGGACACAGCAATTTTTTTTTGTATTTTTCTGAAGTGAGAAGCCAGGAGGCAGACAGACTCCCGCATGTGCCCGACTGGGATCCACCCAGCATGCCCACCAGGGGGCGATGCTCTGCCCATCTGCAGCATTGGTCTGTTGCAATGGGAGTCATTCTAGCGGAGGCCATGAAGCCGTCCTCAGCACCTGGGCCAATTTTGCTCCAATGGAGCCTTGGCTGTGGGAGGGGAAGAGAGAGAGAGAGAGGAAGGAGAGGGGAGGGGGGGGAAGCAGATGGGTGCCTCTCCTTTGTGCCCTGGCTGGGAATCAAACCTTGGACTTCCATACACCGGGCCAACACTCTACCGCTGAGCCAATCGGCCAGGTCCTGGACACAGCACTTAAGTTCTTTTGCGTGGGAGCGCGTTTAGGGCTCCATGTGCTGCATGGTTGGTGATGCCCCCCCACCATCTCAACCTGAGCTGGCACCCGCTGAGACGCACAGGAAGTGCACACTGGCACAGGCCCACAGGGGCACACATCTGTATGCACACACTTCTGACCAGAGCTGTGCACACATACATTCATGAACACGCTTACCAATCCATCAGCAAGCTCACATGTGCCCACTTCCACAGGGACACACATGTTCAAACCTAGAAGCACATGTCCATTTGTACCTGGACCGACAAAGGCTCACATATGCTTAGATCTTAGGAAACACATGTACTCAGAGCGCCAGAAGTTCATACACAGAATGGCTGTTGAGACTCACAGCAGCACAAATCCATATGCACATGGAGTCTCACAGAGGGACACGTGTACTCAGAGCCACAGTTCATACATGTGTTCTTAAAGTTCCAAATAACCCGCACAGGTGTGGGCTCACAGGTACCCACCTGCTCAGACCGTTTCATGCACATGTGCTCAACCACACTAAGGTGTACATGCAGTGTGCCTTAAATGCAACAGGGCACTTGCATGTGCTCAGAACTGCACACGCATGTGCAGACCCACTGTGGCATGCTCATGCACATCTGTTGAGGCATGCCCCAGATGTTCAGAGTGGCACGCACACACCCGGACCTATGGAAGCACTCGCAGGTTTCAGACATGCGCATGTACGTTCTGGCCTGAGCATGTACACGTGCTCAGAATCATTGAGGCACATGCATGTCTGTGCCCTCAGACTCACAGAATTTCACATCCACACTTGGCTCACAGGCACACACATGTGCTCAACCTTAGGATCCTCCACACAGGCTCAGACTTACAGCTGCTCACAGATGTTTTAGAATTACAGGTGCGTGTTCAGAACAGCTACATGCACGTGCTCAGACACACCAAGGCACAGGTGTACACGTGCATAAATGTGCAGGAATTCAGGGAAGTGCCTGTCTGTGCCCGGGCTCACAGCAGTGTACGCGTTACTCTGCCCAAGTATACACTTGTACTCAGACCTACAGTCACCTGCACGTATGTGCATATTCACCAAGACGCGCGCACACACATCCTCAAAGGGTGTCCTCAGGTGCCTGCAGGTGTGCGCATCCCCACAGAGGCAAGCCTGTGTGCACACAGAAGGCCACTCTGTGCTGAGACCCAGGGTACACGTGTGTGTTCTCAGCTAGGCTCTGTGCCCGGACCCAGGGCTCCACGCACAGGCACCCTTTTCTTCTGACTTACAGACCTGTACCCCTCCCCACTAGCTCATGAGAGGACCTCGAACGCCCACCTGAGCTCAGACCTACATACAGAAGCCCATTCCTACATGTATGTCCACGTGCTCAGAGACACACAAGTGCTCAGACCCCTCAAGTCATGCACACACATACTAAGTCCCACAGAGGTGTGTACACATGTGCACACCAGAGGTACCCATGCAGCTGCGTATGGAAGAGCGCACACATTCTCAGACACACAGGCTACACACGCGTCCAGACCCAGTAACCTGCATGATTGTATCCACACAAGGTAAGCACACGGAGCTGTTCAGACCCACAAGAGCACATGTGCACACACATGTACACACATGCGCAGATTCACATAAGCCCACACGTGCTTCGAGCCACAGGAGCCCACGCACTACCCACATGTCTGTGCCCCTTCTGAGGCATTGCCCCTGCGCACACATGGGGGAGACCCTTAGAGGTGCACACGGGCTCAATTCTGTAGACACATGGACACATTTGCTTAGATTCCAGAGTGTCTTAAGGTAACACTAGTTTTATAAGAGATGAACTCCACGACATTTGTGGTTTAACAGAATTTATTTCCCTTTCTCATAAAGTTATAAACAAGTGCTCCTGAAGGGTGGGCAGCCCTTCTCCAGGTGCCGACCCGGGGCCCCGTTTCCTTCCATCCTGAAGCTGTACCATCTTTACAGGGTGGCCTCCTGAGTTGCGGTGGGAGGGGTCGAGCAGGGAGGGTCACAAAGGGGAAGGTTTCCTGGGCCAGGCCCGGAAGGGAGGTGCACACTGCTCCTGCTGATTCTTCCCTTTGGAGCTCAGTCCCATGGCCACAGCCTACCTTCCAGGGGAGCCAGGAGGGAGGGCCTTGCTGTGCCCCCAGGAGGAGGCAGGAATGGATCTGGTGACCAGCTAGTGATATATTTGCTGTACTCTGGTTTCCAAGTTACCAATGATCCATTCCAGTCTTCCTCCCACCCACAGAGCACACCCGCCCCTCCTCAGCAGACACCCAAAACCCCACCTAGTTAGGACTGTGATCTCAAAGATGAAGGTGTCTGGGAGATGGCTGCCCACTCCACTGGGTATAGACTTGGCTCCTAGCTACCCACGTGTGGTCTGGATACCCGTGAACTCAGAGGATAATTGATCTCACTGCTCACACAGCCCCAACACACACCCAGAACATGGTGTTGGGCCAGAGACAACCACCACAATAAACCTCCCATTCAGAAAAAGAAGGACAGAAGACAGCAGCTTTTAGTTCTTAACGTGGAGGAAAGCAGAGAGCGCAGTGCATGAGGCTCTGGTCTGCTCTGCCCTGTGGTGGGAAGCTTCATCCTCCAGCCCTGCCTCTGCCTCCTGGGACAAACGCCCTCTCCTTTGGGGCCCTGGTGCTGCCACTGCAAACTTCTTCCTGGTCTCTGGTCTCCATGGCCCTCTCTGAAGGGGGTGTTGGGAAAGTGTCCCCTTTGGGCACCCTGCAGCGTTAACAGCTGCTTCCTGCTCATGCGTAGTTGGGAGCCTACAGGTTGTTTCAGGGCTCAAGCAGTGACCACACTGAGTTCTTTCCTAGGCATGATTCTCCAGATGGTGTTCCTGGTGCCTCCGCCCCCAGGCCTGTCTTTTAACTCAGCGGTGACGGTCTTGAAGGCATCTGAAACAGGTGGCGGGGTGGCGGCCGCTCCCTTAATCTGGTCCTGTGTCCAGGTGGACGTTTCACTGGACCAATGCCCCTTCAAAGCCATTGTCCATCTTGTGCCTTACAGTCTGGGCTCCCTCCCTTCCCTTCCTCTCTGCAGCCGCACCAATTCCTGTCTAACTCTGTCTCTTTCTTGTAATATGGCACAAGAAGCAGAAGGTACCAGCCAGCACTGTCATCCTGGCTTCCCGGCCCTTCCCCTTAGCGCTGCAGCCTCTGCACGGCTGGCCCTCCGGGTCATCCTGAGCCATGGGCGGTTCCTCACATCCTGCCGCCGCGCTGTGTGGTTCTTCATCTGTCCAGCCGCCGGGCCACCTCCTTGGCTTGTTACATGAGTGCCACAGGTTTGGGTGACACCCGTTTCTCGGGCAGTGTCTGTATTAGGGTAACATTTGTTCCTGTAACAGAACAACCTCAGTGGGTGTTTCTCACTCAGGTGCAGCCGACCCAGGCGCTCCTGAGCAGCGGCTGCTCGGCCTCAGGGACTGCTCTGAGAATCCAGACTCCTTCCGTTTGGTGGCTCCTCCATTTTCAACACCAAATGGAAGGAGTCTTGGGAAAGAGGTGTTCCCAGAAGCACACAGCCTGTGCACAGACCCATGGTGGCATGCTCCCTGTGCATCCACACCTGCACACATGAGCTCAGAGCCAGGGGTTCCTTTACAGGCACACATCTGTTCAGACTCGCTGACATGCACACGCTCGGCTCCGAGTGTGCAGAAGTGGGCCCTCCAAGGGGTACATTCCTGCACATGCACACAGGACTCTGTCTCTGACTTTGACTGCCCTGGTGTTTGCCCTTGTGTGTTGGTGTTTCCAGGTGGGGAGGGGCACCATCCTTCAGGTCATGGCACAGAGTCACACAGGTGGTTTTTTGCTGGAAAAGGTAAGGGCTGAAATCTAGCCAGTGCCCTGCCCCGCTTGCCAAGCCGTGTGTCCTGGTCCTGGAGGGTGAGGCTGTGTCCACCAGAAAGACAGAATGCCTTTTTCCAAATGGGCACAGAGATGCCATTTGCCAAGTTGTGCACCTGCAGGGCTGTGGGCATGTCAAGGAGCTGCCTCTTTTCCTAATTGGTATGAAATGCCCTGTGGGTAGTATCCTCCTTACCCTCATGGCCTGGGCAAGACACCTAGTGGTGGAGGCTTTAACCAGCTGACACTCAGTTTCAGCTCTGGACACCCCTTTGGGCATAGGCACATCTTGTTTGGGTGGGACTGGGATTCCGGGGTAGACTTCCAGTCAGGAATCCTATGTTCCCAAAGGCAGGAGGGGCTGGGCCAGCAGCCCCCAGAGGCAGGGGGCTGCAGAAGAAGGGATGCTCAGGAATGGCTGGTGGTCTCCTTGGCCAGAATGGAATTCTCTGTAGTGAGTGAGACCAACATGCACCGAAATTCAGTTTCAGAGCAGAGGTGGTTGGCATCTGACATAATAAGTACACCTGTATTTTCCAAATGCTGCCGCTGCCTGAAGTAGAGGAGGGGGGGCTGCCTATAGTTTTTCTCAGACTCCCAGGAGCACCCCATCCTAATGTGCATCCTTGGTGTAGAACTGGACTCGGGGTCCCAGCTACCAGCACGTCTGTGAGTCTGTACCCCCAAATGCCCAGCAGGAGGGGGGGCCTAGGGAGGCCCCGTTGAACTTTCACAGTGAGGCATCTCTGGGACCCTGCAGGCCCTGCTTGTTCCTCGCCTGATGCTTCCTGGACCAGCGTATGACCCCAGGAAAACCCAGTACCCCACATTGTATGTGACTTGACTGCCAAAGAGCCCAGGCCAGCTTGAGTGGATACTGGGGAAGGAAGGCAACGTGGGGTTCTGAAAGCATGTGATCTTGTGACGATGTCTTGGTGAGGGTGTGAAGTGCTGGGAGGAAGCCGTGTGGGAGTTGGAGTCTGATGTGCAGGACCACCAGAAGGGGGTATCAGGGACAGTTGTGGCTGTGTATGGGGACATGGGTGAAGGCAGGACACCCTCAGGAGATGCTATCAAAGCCTTGAGCAGAGAAGAGCCCAGGGAAAACACCCAGAAGAGCAGGGACAGGGCTATCCAGGTATGGAGACCAAGAAGCAGATGGAGAGAAGGGGAAAGAGATCCCATGTGACCAGGCCTGGGAGGGCTCTAGATACGGGCGAGACTGCACAGGGGAACCTGGGAGTCTGTGTGTCCCCAGGACCTAAACAACCAGCAAGCTGGAGCAAATGGTTGTGGGGGCTCAGGTCGGGCAGGATTTGTCCATGGTCTGAGGCCTGAAGCCTCCTCATACCATAGTCTAGCCGTGGGGTGAGAAAGAAAGTAGTAAGCCAAGGTCTGTGCCCTGATCACCCCCTCTAGAGCATGATGTGTCCCCAGCAAGGACTTCCTGGGCTTGGAATTCTGCTGGGACCTTAACTGGTTGAGAGCCACGAGCCTGCCTAGGACAGCCTTGGTCCTGAAGTTTCCAGGAGCAACTGGTGGCCCGGTTTAAGACTGAAGGTGGAGACAGCTGTGGGTGAGAGCTGGCCCACAGAGCCAGGCTTCTGCCAGGCTGACCTCAGTGCCCACTGGGGCGGGTTGGGGAGGAAGGGTGTTCAGAACTTAGCTGCTCCGGCTCATGAGAGGGGTTTTTACCCCTTTCTAGCCTGGTCTAGTTCAGAGGAAATGCCTGATGAATACACCTTCCCTTCCCCGTCAAAACACAATGAATCCCCACTCTGACAGGCTCGTTTTTGGGTGCTAAGGAGATAGGCAGATGGGCCTTAGGCCTTTTTTGGCAGTGAGTTCAAACCTGAAATCTTCCTGGAAGAGTTGTTCGGCTGGAGTCGAAGGATGAGTGAGATGAACAGAAGGCAAAAGTCAGGAACGGGCAGGTGGTGTGGACCAGCAGTGAGGACCCCAGATGCAGTTAGGGTCCATCTGGGGAGGGGACCCTGCCATAACTGGGGGCAGCGTGCCATCGCTTGAAGGGCTGGCCAGCCTCCTGAGAGCTGATTTTGCCCCTTACCTAGGGCCCAGGTGCCAGGCGGTCCTTTGGGTCTGAGCTCAGGTGGGGATGGGAGGACAAATTATGTTCATCCATTGGCTGAGATCTGTGGGAGCCAGGTCTTTGCTCTCACCTGGTGCCAGGAGCCCAGTACTCTAATTTTATAGATGAGATCATTTCATAGGTGGAGACTCAGAAAGTGAAAGAAACTTGCCCACAGTCACAAAGGAATTAAAGACAGAACAGGTCTGTGGCCTCCTAGGTTAAGTCAAGACTTAAACCACCAAGCAGGTGACTACAAGCACGGGGAAGAGGAGTCAGGCTTTCCCAGTCTCCTTGTGAGACAGCCCTTTCCTGGCCTTTTAGTGCCACAGAAGGGACTGGATAGTCCATTGACTCACCTAGCCTGATACCAGTACCTGGTGACCTTGGGGATTTCTGCCTAACCCAGGTCTCAGCATTCTCCTTCATAAAAAGCCAGGTTGAATGGTCCGTCCCAGCTCCACAAAACGTACTGGTCTCTTGGCTTGGTTTTTGGCTGTGGTTGGGGCCCTCCATATTCGTGGTAAAGGTGAGCTCCTGCCCAGCGGGAGACTGGAGCTTGGTGAGGAAGACAGCCTGAGGTGCTCAGCAGGGCTGCAAGTTCAATGGCAAGATCTTGGCTGCGGTTGGCCCAAGTGGCCAGGGACAACTCCGCCAGATGTCCAGGGCCTGTGGTCTGAAGGATCAGCAGAGGTGTTCAAACAGCACCAGAGCAGCTGTCTCAGCTGCAGTGCGGCAGGCTGGACCTGGTGGTGGAGGCTGAGGGTGCTTCCTGCCGAGGGGTAGAGAGCTTATGGTGTGATCTGGGAGGAACACATCTTGCAGAGACCAGGGAGAAGCATTCAGGTGGGGGCAGGGCTTTAGGCTGTGCTGGAAAGAGAGCTAGAGAGAAAACTGCCAACCCTCATCAGCCTCATAGACCTGGGTTCCAGCTTCCCAAAACAGCGGGCTGCAGTACTTTGGTGGTGGGGGTGGCAGTGGGCTGATGGGAGTTGTAGTTTGTTGACCCTGGGGCTGATAGGAATTGTGATCCACACCCCTCAAAAGCTAATGGGAGTTGTAGTTCTCACCCTTTGGGGCTGATGGGAATTACAGTTACTGCCCAGTGATCCCCATTCATCAGACCTAGGGTGGAGAGGAGACCTGACCCCCCAAAAGTCCTTCCCACTAGTTCCCTCGGGCCCTATATTAGCAAATACTTCCTTCCCAAATAGCTGTGTATGTATTTCTTTTCTTTTTTTGCTTTCTTCTTCTTTCTGTTTTATTATTGTTTTAACAATAATAAGAGGGTCAGAGGCAGTTAAGCCCTGGCCAGGTCCTGGCGGCCCATGGGGGTTCTGGGGAGGGGGAGGGGGGAAGTCAGTGGTGGTCAGAGGTGAAGGTGGAGGGTGAAGAAAGAAAGTTGGGGAGCTAGTTATAGCTCAGGTATGTGTCCCTGCCCCCCCCCTCACTCCCTGCTCCTCCTCACTTTCCCACGTCCCGTGACTTGTCGCCACCCTTCCCAAAGGCCTGTGGCACAAGACCCTCCTTCACTGTGTATGTCCTCCTTGCCCACTCTTCCTCATGGACCTTGTCACCTCCCATCTTCAGTTTCTCCTCTCTTCATGGTCCACCTGCAGCTAGCCTTCAAAGCTCCCTCCCATGGCCATCCCCTCCCAAGTCCTCTCACCCATGTAGCGGTTCCTCCATAGCTGCCCTCCAAGCCCTTCCCACGCCCCTGCCTTCCCCACACGCCGGTTGTGGTAACAGCTCCTGCACAACAGCTTACCCTGCAGATCCTAGCCTGGTTAGTTTAATGAGGGGGAGAGGGCACGTGCGAGGGAGGAGAGAGAGAATCCAGGAGGAAGCAGGATATCCAGGGAGAGAAGAGTGAGGGAGGGAGATAGCAAACAGGTAGACAGGAAACGTGGTGCGGAAAAGTTGTTTTTTCTTATTTTTTTTTCCGGGAGAACCCGCTTACACAGCTCTGTTTGTAATTTTTTTCTTCATGCTAAAATCACACGGCCTATTTGTTGATGTAAGTTGCCTGAATTCCGTGGTATGCTATCTTCTTTTTTAAAAACCAAAGAGAAAAAAAAAAAAAAAACAAAAGCAAAAAAAGAAATATCTAGAAAAAAAACCCCTAAAAGATACTGTTGTTAGGTTTGTTTAAATGCTGCTCTTGTATCTGTTTTTAAAGCCTTAAACCAGTAGAGTTTTTTTCCGTTTCTTTTCGATTTCCTTTCCTTTCTGTTCCTTTTGGTTTCTTAAGACAATCAAAGAGACGAAAGCCCAGAGAGCCACAGAGCCCGTGCGAGGGGTGCCCAGGGCATCCAGCCGCTGCCCGCTTAAAGCGCAGTGCTGCGGCCGGCTGGCGGGCGGGCGCAGCCCGCGCTAGTCTCCGCCAAAGCCAATTGGAACCGATTTGGGTGTGTGAGGCTGTTGTTTCTCTCTCTGTGGCGCCGCCTGCGCCCCGGCCCTCGCTGACGCCCTCTCTTTTCTCTTCTTTCTCTTGTTCTAGGAGGAGAGTTAATATTGCCCATTATCACGGAGGACTCCTTAGACCCCCCTCCCGTGGCCACCCGATCCCCCTTCGTGCCCCCACCCCCCACTTTCTACCCCTTCCTCACGGGCGTGGGCGCTACTCAAGACACCCTGCCCCCGCCCTCGGCCCGCCGCCCGCCTGCCGCCGGGGGGCCGTGCCAGGCTGAGCAGGATGACAGCGACTGTGAGGAGCCCATCGAGGCCTCGGGCTTTGCCTCCGGGGAGGTCTTTGACTCCAGCCTCCCCCCCACGGACGACGAGGACTTTTACACCACCTTCCCTCTGGTCACGGACCGCACCACCCTCCTCTCACCCCGCAAACCTGCTCCCCGGCCCAACCTCAGGACAGATGGGGCCACGGGCGCCCCTGGGGTGCTGCTAGCCCCCTCTGCTCCAGCCCCCAACCTGCCAGCGGGCAAAATGAACCACCGAGACCCGCTGCAGCCCCTGCTGGAGAACCCACCCCTGGGGCCCGGGGCCCCCACGTCCTTCGAGCCGCGGAGGCCCCCTCCTCTGCGCCCCGGTGTGACCTCCGCCCCTGGCTTCCCCTATCTGCCCACAGCCAACCCCACGGGGCCTGGAGAGCGGGGCCCCCCGGGTGCCGTGGAGGTGATTCGGGAGTCCAGCAGCACCACAGGCATGGTGGTGGGCATCGTGGCGGCCGCGGCGCTCTGCATCCTCATCCTCCTCTATGCCATGTACAAGTATCGCAACCGCGACGAGGGCTCCTACCAGGTGGACCAGAGCCGGAACTACATCAGTAACTCGGCCCAGAGCAATGGGGCGGTGGTAAAGGAGAAGGCCCCGGCGGCCCCCAAGACGCCCAGCAAGGCCAAGAAGAACAAAGACAAGGAATATTACGTCTGAGCCTCCCCGGCACCGCGCCCCACTGCCAGCTGCCCCTCCTGGGAGGGCCTGAGAGGAGGGTGCGGCCCTCTCCCTGCGGGGCCCTGGGGACCCACTCCCTGGCTGCCTCAGACTTCTCTCACGAAGAGGAAACGCAAAAAAAAAAAAAAAAAGAAAGAAAGAAAGAAAGAAAGAAAAGAAAAAAGAAGAGAAGAAAAATCCCGTGCTCGTCCCTTTCCTCCTGCCGCCCGGGGCGGCGCACCGTCAGTCCTGGGGCTGGCTGTCCCTATCAGCCCTGCGCTCCCGGCAGGGCGCGTGCTCACAGCCCTGGGTTGATTTATTTTTTTAAAGGGAGTAGTTTTATTTTGATGGGGTTGGGCGGGAAGGAAGGCCGGGGGTTTTGTAAAGTGTCCACTACTTGTCCTGTTAATTTTCCTCAACATTTTTTTCTCTCCCTCTACCCTTCCTGCCTTCCTTCTCTTCCAAGCCCGCCAGCCCACACTCCAGGCTTGCAGTGTCTCTCTGTCCCCATGCTCCTCCCCACTTATTTTTTGTGTCTGGTTTCACCCTTCCTTTCCTCCCTTCGGGTTTCCAGAGTCGGCGGGAGAAGAGGGGAGGGTGGGCGAGCGACCCAATGAAGGGGGGCCGGGGGAGGGCTGGGCGGGGCTGTGGGTGGCCCCCAAGCGCCCCGACTCCGTCCTCGGTGGAAGGTACCTTCCTGGTACCGCCCAGGGAAGGGGCTCTGGCCTGGGAAGGTCTGTTCTGTTGTGTGCCGCCGGGCGATGTGCATTGCTGGGGAAGCTGCTGGAGGAGCAGGGGTGGGGGCGGGTGGGAGGGGAAAGGCAAATGCAGATATATATTAAAGACAAATAATCTAGATACCGCGAGCAGCAGCCTGGGGCACCCATTGGGCTCCAGCAGCAGGGAAGAGAGCGAGCGAGGCATTGCCCTCGGACTGAGGGGTCACTTCTCTGCCCACGGGCTCCCTGCTCCCCCAGTTTTTTTTCTCTTTGTTAACAAATGTGTCTGAGTCTTGGAAAACAACCCAACCCCAGAAATGTGTGGGAAAAGAAAACAAAACTTTCCAAACCCAAAGGTCCTGTGCAGTTTGTTCGGGGTGGGGCTGTTGGGACCAAATTGTTGGGACATTGGTCCAGGCTCTGGGCTGGGGTGTGAGCCCAAACTGAGGCCCGTGAGAGTTGGTAAGTAACCCCTAAACCTTTGAGCTGAGCATGGCTTTGGGCTCCTGGGGCAAATGTCTCCAAGTGACTGAGGATGGGGGCAGGAAATAGCCCCCAATCTGGTGGGTGAAGACTGATCTCTGACCCTGGTTGGGTCAGCCCACCTTAGGACCTTAGCTTCTCTGAATGGGGACAAGTCCCCAGAGGCAGGAGCATTGACTTGCCCTCTAGAGGTTGCCACAGCTCAGGGGAGGCGAGGCAGTGTTATTCCTGAGCGGCAAGGGCACCAGTGGCCGGTCCAAGGTCTCGAGCTGGGTGAATGAGTAGCTGAGTCCAGTCCAAATTTACCAGTTCTTCCCAACTCCAGATCTCTGCTCCTTCTGCGTCTCTGGAGGTGTGGACCCTGTCCCCACCACAACTTCCATCCTCACCACAACTTCCATGTGCACTCTGGTTGACTGTGGGCAGTTCCTGGGACTACAGGTGGCAGTAGACCCAGCACACCTCATCCCCAGGGGTTTGCTCCCTCGTGGCCCACAGGACCAGACAAGCTGAGAGATGGCTCTATTTGTTAAGCCTTTTGGTTGCAAGGAGCAGAGACTCAAGCAGAGACTGGGGGGTGGGACCCCCTCAGGAGAGTGAGGTGTGGGTGGGTCTGCAGCTCCCCAGAGGTGGGTGCTGGAGCACCACTTCACTGAATACAAAGACGTGATGCAGTCACGCTGTCACTCGGGTTGCCTCTGCCTTCCGCTCGGAGGAGTTTGCCTCCCCTCCCAGCTCTGGCCTCTCATTCCCTGGGCTCGGCACTGCCCTTCACTGGGGCATTCAGCCTCCTGAGTGTCCATCGCGGTGGCTCTGCCGCCGCCTGGCTTGTTCTGGCACTTCCTAGTCCACAGACCTGGTGCGGGTTGAGGCTGGACACCTGCAGGCCTTCGGCGCAGTGCCTGCAGGAGACCCACCCAGGTTGGCCCGTGCCTCCTCTTCCTCTCCATCCTGGGATGATGCTTTTGTCTTGGGACCCTCCCCACTATGGGGTGTGCCTCCAGAGGCCCTAGGGTCCTCCCCCAGACTCCTAACAGGAGGAGGACAGGGGGCCTCCCCCCAGATGCCTGGGTGTGGCTCTCCAAAGTCCTGTCCTTTCTTTGCCCTCCTAAACCAGCCACGTGGGGTGACAGGAGCCCTGGCTTCCCCTTTCCCTCACTGCTCACACTTTTGGACCCTGCGGTTGACATCCCCAAGGTCAGCTGTAGTCCCTTGTGGCTCTGCTGGTGCTCTCTCTGTTCAAGGGACATAGACTTATCTCAGATCCCTCTGCCCCTGTCACCACTGGCCAAAGAAAATAAAAACAGGCAGGCAGTAGTTCTTTGGTGTCAAGAGAGAAGGGAAGGAATAATCTTTGCATCAGAAATTTCTAGAACAGCCCTGAACACTCTGTCAGAGTAGGGGGCAGAGAGAGAGGCAGTGCAGGAGTTGGAAGGACAGGCCCCAGTCCTGCTTTGGCCATGTGGCTGTGGGACTGGGTATTTTCTTCTCTGCATAAAGAGGCGAAGAACTCTTGTCACTCAAAAGCTTGGTTGTAAGAGGAAAGATTTCTGAACCCTGCCATTGACTCAGTTTACCCATCTGTAAGAGGTAGTTACCTAGGTCTCAATCTCTTTGTCTTGGGCATCTAATGTTGAGCTTAGCACCCGAGCCCAACGGGCTCTCAGGTTCTGGCTGGCCTGGCAGCGACCCCCTAGGAGGGTTCAAATAGCACTTAGGGTGGCTGAAGTTCTAGGCACTCCACTCCTTGACAGGAGAGGGATGGGGGTGGGGGGTCAAGGACAAGGTTTGGGACAAACTCAGAATAAAGTTTGGCTGCAGCCTTTGACCTTGATGGCCTGCCCTTGCCCTCCAGGCCCCCAGGGGAGGGAACAGGTCAGCCAGGGCTGGGGCTGCTCTGGGAGGATGTGCGCCTTCTGGAGGTGGGTACAGAACCTGTGGTGCCCAGCACTGCCCATCCCCATGCACCTTCCTGGGTGACCTATGGGCCAGGGCAGAGGCAGGAGAAAGGCAAAGTGCGGCCGGAGCCCCTTCTCTGTCCTTGCTGTCTGAGGCCTCTGCTGCCGGGGAGGAAGTAACTGTGGGCGTTGTAGATGGGTGCTTCCCCACATGTTGTCCCCCCCGACACACACCTCCTCTGTTGCTAGGTCTCCACCCAGTGCCTCCAAGGGCAGGGGCTCCCTGTGGTGGAGGTGGGGGGGGGCGCGCATATACCCCAGGGAAGGCTGCCCCCAGCCCTCCCACCAGCCTGCGGCCCCACCCAGGACGCACCCTGCCATGGTGGTGATGGTGATGATGCTCCCTAGTAGTCCCAGAGGGGTGGGGCCCTGGGTCCCCAAAACTGTGACCACCTGGAAGGATGGGGAGCAAGGCCCCTCTGAGAGCACTTGGTGAGCCAGAAAACACTCTGTGTGTGTGTGGGGGGGGGCGTTGTAAGGAGGAGCCATCTCCCACCAGCCCTAGTTCTGCCTCTGGCAGCTTCTGGACACCCTGGAGCCAGGGGAATGCTGAACAAGGGTAGGAAGGGCAGCTAGGGCTCAGCGGGGCAGCAGGCAGACATGACAGAAAGTCTAGGGTGGGCTGGAACAACCTCGGTCCTGGGGGTCTTCACTGAGGGGTAGCTGTAGGCAGATGACTGAAGGGCACAACCTTCCCAGGCCAAGCAGCTGCAGCTGGTAAGACCAGGCCAGGGAGTGATCCCATCTCCCTGGGGTCGAAGAGCTATGTTCTATTTTCCCGTGAAGCTTCTTTTGTATGTGTGTACACATCGTGTGTGTGTGTGTGTGTGTGTGTGTGTGTGAGCGTGCAGCTCTCTGCTGAGGTGTCTGGAAGCATGACACAGGCCCAGGTGGTCCAGAGACCAACTGAACACAGCTGCTGGGACCTCCCTGGGCAGCAGATGGCTCCCGCCTGCACCTGGGTCTGCTCACTGGTGGCCAGGGGCTACAGGCCCGCCCCTTCCTGCCGGAAGCCCTGCACTGTGTCCCAGAAGTGGTGCTGAGCACCCTGCAGGTGCCCGGCTGGTTCTGAGAGAGGCCCATGCCCTGGAGGAGCCTCACTGGACATCCAGATTGGGAGGCCTGAGGGCAGGCTGGGAGTATTGTGGCCACAGCTGGGCTCTGGAGACCTACAGACCAGGGTTTGACTTGAACCTACCCCCTCCTGGTTCTGTGTCACAGGCAGCCAGTGTCTCTGAGCCTCAGTTTTCCCATCTGTGAAACAGGGCGAAGTCTGCCTCAGAGGATTCAGGAAAGGTGCAATGAGGGTGGCCCTGCGATGCCCAGCCCAGGGCTTGGCGCACACCAGGGTCAGGGGAGGGCAGCTGCTCAGGCAGACACTCCAGGCAGGAATGCTGGCCTGGGAGGGGTCACCCCAGCAAGGAGCCCCCACCTGGGCCCATCACAGAGTCCGTGAGGGCCTGTTGTACATTCCTTTATTCACTCTCTCGTGTCCCCCCCATGCCCCTCTGCTCAGCTGTGTGTGGGAGCTGGGGACACCCCACGCCTCGGGGAATTCGCAGGCTAGCAGCGGGGGAGGGGTACATGGCTGCAGCCATGGGTAAAGGTTTCCTTAGACCCTTGGGCAGGCCCTGGCCCCCTGGACTGAGGACATTGGCCCGGGTCTGAGAGGCGGAGTGGGAGTTTGCAGAGAAGGATGTGGGGGGTGGGGTGGGGGACTCTGGGCAGAAGGCGTGGCCAGCAGGCAGACTGGCTGTGTGCTGGGGTGCCGAGAGGAGCAGGGAGCCAGGGGCCACCTGTCTGGCAGAGCTGCAGAGTAAAACTGCCGTCACCTATCCAGAGCTGTCAGGCTGCAGGGAGAAGCTGGGAGGTATCACTTGTGACGGTGATAGGTCTCTGAGCCCAGGGCAGCAAGAGAGGAGCATGAGGTCAACAGGTTGGTCCCTTCCCAGGGCCTAGTCCCTGCTCTTCTTTGTGGGCAGGAGTGAGGGTCGGGTGGCCTCCTGTCCATCACACCACCTTCTGCCCTGTC
The DNA here is from genome assembly GCA_037038555.1 of Rhynchonycteris naso. Classification (NCBI taxonomy): domain Eukaryota; kingdom Metazoa; phylum Chordata; class Mammalia; order Chiroptera; family Emballonuridae; genus Rhynchonycteris; species Rhynchonycteris naso. The sequence continues at coordinate 365,362,526 of CM072995.1, read as the reverse complement.
TGTGTTGAAGGGTGTCCTCAGACAGTGAGAGGCAGGGCTGGGCTGGACGGGCAGCTCCTGGGCCCTCTGGAAATCAAGGCCTTTGCTGGCCTGCCTTCAGCGGAGGATCGTAGACTCCCCCCTTGTCCCGTCTCAGGCTTTCAGGAAGCCTAAAACTGCGTGGATTTCAGGACAGAGGGCTCCCGGGTGTGGTGCAGTGCCTTCTTTACTGCCCTGTTCAGGAAAGACATGGAGAGGTTGTGTTTCACAGGTGCAGTAACCCCTGACCTCTGACCATTGTCTATTCTAAGGACTGATGCTCTCCGGGGCCCAGAACTGAGCTCCCTGAGCATGTGACGGAGGCTGTGGGGGTGGGGGTGGGGTAATGGCAGCCTTGGCAGGTATCTAGGGGCTTCGGTTGTAGAGTCTGGGGCCAGTGAGAACCCCAACAATGGCCGCCATGCCCTCAGCTCTCCCCCTTACACAGGACTACACTCTCTTCCCTTTGACCTCTTTTAAGGTGGAACTGGGATTCGCTGGGCCATTTGGACCTCAAATGGTGGAATGAAAAGCAGGGTACAAAATCCCCACTGTCAGTCAGGAGACGCAGTCCTTGGCCTTCACTCTCTCTATTGTGCTGTGTGACTCTTAGCTAATCCTATCCCTCTCTGGGCCTCTGCTTCTACTTCCATCCAGTGATGGGTGTGCTCTAGAGGGAGAAGACGCCGGTCCCAGGGCGAGTCCACTCACTGGTTCTGCACATCTTGGAGGGTGTCAGGCAGCGGCAGGCCCTGCGTCTCAGGCAGCAGCAGCGCAGCCAGGCCGCTCAGCAGTGGCACGGCCCCATACAGCAGCAGGGGCAGGGAGGGGTGGTACACAGCCAGGAGCCGGACCAGAGGCCCTAGTATGGCTCCCCCTCGGTTCACCATGTGACCCAGGCCCACTGCAGTCATCCTGCCAGCACAGGTAGAGCAGTGAGGGGCCACTTTACCTGCCCAGGGCCTTGACCCCCCACTCCCACCCAGCCCTGTTCTGCTCAGGGAGGTGGTGTGGGTCAGGCTGGGCAGGGGTGCACTTGGGCAGCCAGCCCCGAGACGACATGGAAGAGAGACACAAGGCATGAACACCCAGGTCTGGAGCAGACCCCTCCCAGCCCAGGGCAGCCCCGTTGGGGGCTTGGGCACAGCCTCACCTGAGCGTGGTGGGGAAGAGCTCACCACTGTAGATAGTGGTGCAGGTGAAGGAGGAGACTACACACCAGACCCCCAGCATGGCCAGGATTGCACGTAAGAATGGCATCTCTGTGGGCAGAGCCGGGGTTAGCAGGGAGGGGCCAGGGGCCACAGGGTCAGATGGAGGCTCTCACCCCGACCTTCCACATGTGTGTGAGTCATCTTCACCCGAGTGTCCCCACATCTCACACAGGTACCATGTCCTAGATGGTCTCAGAGCCACACTCTCTGAACTCCCCCAATCAGCTCCCCACCCAGACATCCAGAGCAGACCCTGGGAGTCCTTCTTGGCCCCTCCCCCAGTCTCCTTGCCCCTGTCCCCACACTCTGTCACTGAGTTCTTATTTTCTCTCCACAATTTTTCAGTGCCACCCGCCCGCCTCGATCTGCCTAGTACGCGCCACCACCGTCTGTCCCAGATGCCCCAGCAGCCTCCTTCGTGAGCCCCTGTTCTAGTCCAGTACCCTCTGAGGAGGAGGAGCCAGGTGTCCTTTCCTGGCTCCGGCCCCCTCAGGGAGGAACCTCTCGCCGCTGTAGCGATGTGCCCACACCGGCCAGCTCACCGTGGGGCACCAGCATGTTGGCCAGGATGAAGAGCCCTGACAGCAACAGCGATGCCACCTGTATGGGGCGGTGGCCCAGACGGTTCAGCAGCATCATGGTGGCTATCCTGGCTGGGATGTCCAGGAGCCCAAGGAGGGCCTGGAGCAAGAAGGTATTGCTGTGCAGGGCCTGCAGGTCCAGGGTCAGGCCGAAGAAGATAAAGCCGAAGGAAAACCTGGAGGTGGGGGTGGGGCAGGTGGAGTCAGGCTGGGGATGGGCTGTTCAACTGCTTGTTTGTTCTCACAGCCATTTCTCCCCTCCTCCTGCTGCCCTGACATGGCAGAGGGTGGTCCCTTTGCCTGCATGGCTCCTTGTTAGGTGTGACCAGTGAGAGGCACTAGTAAGAAGCTGGAGGCGCGGGCAGAAGCAGGGGTCTTCCCCGCTCCCTCCCTCTCCCTGGGGGTTGTGTCCTCTCCTCAGCCCCGTCTTCCACTGAGCAGGCCCTCCCTCAGAGGCCTCCCTGCTTTCAGTCTTTGCTGGGTAGCCCTGACTCCTGGGCTCTCCGGGTCCCTGAAAACTGGGTAGATGTCCCTTTCTGCTGTTTACGTCTCTGACTGGCTCCCTGTCCCACTGGGCTCTCAGCTGCCTCAGCACCTTCATTAGGAATCGTTATTAACCTCTTCTAGCAACTGCTACCTGAGCCTACCTGGCCTGGCCAGTGTCCTCTGGAGAGCCTGACTGGTAGAGGTGCCAGTGTGACCATCCTTGTCCTGGAGGCGTCTCCAGGACTGTGGGACCCACAGGAGGTCATCAGAGGGCCCCTGGACGGATGCCAGTTGGAGCCTTGATTCCAATAGCCTGCAGCAGGTGGCGGAGGGGGCCAGGGGCGAGGGCCCAGGTGGGGGTTGAAGGAGCACCTACCAACACAGAGTGGTGACAAAGGTCCGGAGCCCCAGTATACGCGTGCAAAGCAGGGTACTCAGGCTGGCAGGAGTCTGGCGCCCTCTGAGATCTTCCTGCATGGTTGACAACAGGACCTTTGGGGAGAGGGGCACTGTTAGTACTGGGGGCTCCAGGCAGGCCCTCCTCCTTTTTTTTAAGTGAGCGGAGGGAAGAGAGAGAGACTCCCACATGCACCCCTATAGGGATCCACCCAGCAACCCCATCTTGGGCCGATGCTTGAATCAACTGAGCCATTCAGTGCCTGGGGCTGATGCTTGAACCAGTTGAGCCACTGGCTGCAAGAGGGGAAGAGGGAGAGAAGGGGGAGAGAGAAGGGGTGAGAAGCAGATGGTCGCTTCTCCTGTGTGCCCTGACCGTGGATTGAAGCTGGGATGTCCACACGTTGGAACAATGCTCTACTGAGCCAACCAGCCAGGGCCTCTAAGACCCTGACCTTAGGGGGCTGGGTCCCTTGGTTTTCCTCCCAAACACCATGTGCAGGGCAGGGAGAGGGTCTGAGGGCCCAGCCCTGGGAGAAGGCTTGGCCCTGCCTCACCTCCATGGTCAGTGCGTCCCGCACTGCTTTCTTCCTGTTGATGGCAGCCGCCCTCTGCAGCTCCCGCAGGCCCTGCTCCAGTCTGCCTATGGTGATGAGCCATCGTGCTGACTCTGCCAGCCACCTGGGGCAGGGGGCAGAGGGAAGAGTGGGTGGGAGTCACTGCCTGTAGCTCCTGCTGGCCCACTGGCTCCAGGGGGTGGCCCAGGGTCTGGCCTACACAAGCTTTACTGCCCCTCTTTGCCTTTTTGCCCAAGGGGTGGCCTCACTGGTGTCCGCAGGCCCCAGGCTCAGGGTAGGGAGGTCAGTGGGTGGGAAGAGAGGGGCACTGTGACGTGTGGCAGCAGCCACACCATCTCAGCCACAGTCCTTCCGGGCAGGTCATCCTCTCTCCCTCCTCCTCTCATTGGGTTGAGGTGGGGGACCCCTGTTCTCCCCTTCCTGCCTCCCTCCTGAGCCCCTGGCCCTTCCCCTGCCTCACCTGGAAGCCAGGCCACCCCCGTGGCGTGGCGACAGGAGCACAGTCCTGCCAGCCCACCCACGGGGGACGAGCCTGCCAGGTTCTTCCTCCACTCTGTGGCACTACCCAGATGTCGCATGGCCCCTGTTCATCTCCATGTGTGCACCTTCCTGCCTGAGCTGCCCCCCCCAGCACCCCTCCCTGCAAACAGAGCCTTTAGTCCTGGCTTCAGCTGCACCCCTTCACCTAGCTGGTCGACACCTAGTTCCCGTCACCTCTAGCAACCCTTGTGCTCGACTGAACCCACGTCCCTTGCCTCACCTTTGTCCCTGTGGTCCCAGCTGGGTGCCATTTGGCTTCATGCATGCCAGTGTCCCCTCCCCGTGGCACGACCCAGGCCCGAACGCTGCCCTGGCTCCCACGGTCCCCAGCACCAAGCGCGCACTCCCTGCTCCGTGTGCCCAGCTGGCCGAGCTCCTGGGATGCCCACCTCTCCACCCTGGCTCCTACGCCCAGGACTGTGCTCGTGCAAATTCCCAGCCAGACGCACTTTCCCTGGGAGCGGCCACAGGGCGGGGCCCCTTCCTTCACACCCACCAGGACTCTGAGGTCCTCTGGGGTTTGCAGAACAAGTGACAAAAGGGAGGACTCAAGGTGTCTATTAGAGGTAGAGTTGACAAGACCCAGAGACCTGCTGAAGTTGGGGTGGGGCACTAGGGACAGGAGGGAGGTGTCACAGCGCTTCTGACTCCCGTGTGTGGTGGGCAGGGGCTGCTATCACCTTGGGGGCCTGGGGCAGAGCGAGTGTAGAGAGATATTTGGGTGCTGTGACCCCAGTCACGCAGATGTTGCACAGGCCGTCAGAAACAGGAAGCTGGTGGCCTGGGGAAGGCAGGGCTGGCGAGGGCATTTGGGGTCAGCAGCATTTGGAGGGAGAGCCTTGGGCACAGGTGAGGCTGCCCCGGGAGAGGGCGCAGCAGGCACCCACCACGTGCTACAGAGGCCGAGCAGAGTGATGGGGGCAGGGTGGTGAAGGGTGATGAGAAGGAAGGGGGGAGGGAGATGGATGAAGCAGGAAGGGGGCACCCTGAAGAGCGGAGGAAGGAGACAACGGTGACGTGTCCTGGGCTCTTGGGTGGAATGGGTGAGCATCAGGGGCTTGCAGACAGTCACCAGCTGTGCCAGGCTTCCATGGCTCCCATCCTGCCCTGTACCCCCAGCCCTCTGCCCCCCGTGGGAGGAGAGTCTCCCATTTCCCTTAGTGGAGGGGGGAGGGGGCGGGGTGAAACCCACCAGGAGTACACAAAGACAAGGAAGAAGGGGACAGAGAACACCAGCTGCAGCAGCACCCAGTTGCGCACGCCATAGGCCACTCCGGCCAGCAGGACCATGCCGACGCTGAAGCCCAGGGCGTTCAAAGTCATCATCAAGGTTTGGGCTTGTGCAGACGTCCATTCCATCACTGCAGGGAGACCACTCGGGTCATGCCAGGAGCCTTCGAGAGCCTTCCCTGCTTGGCCCGGGGTCAGGGGCACCTACTGAGAGTACTGGTGCTCATCGAGATGCCCGCTATGGTCATGCCCACCAGGAAACGGAAGAGGCAGTACGTAGGCAAGTTGGGGGCAAAAGCGGTCGCTGTGCCCGACACAGCTATCTGAAGGTAGCTCCAGGTCAGCACCAGCCTGCGCCCAAACCTGTGACACACACACCGGGAGTGTGGTGGCGTCCTCAGTGCCACGATATTGGCCACGTGGGTCTGGACCACCAGAGCCCACCCTGTGCTTGTGCACTCAGCAGAGGGGGATGCTAAAATGACACCTGGTGCCAGACCCACATTCTTTTCCTTTAAATTTATTTTAATTTTTAATTTTCTATTTTGAAAGGAGGGGAGATAGTGAGACAGACTCCCGCATGCTCCCCGACCAGGATCCACCCGGCAGCCCCCGTCTGGGACTGATGCTCGAATCAACCGAGCTATCCTCAGTGCCCGAGGCCAACACTTGAAGCACTCCAGTCACTGGCTGCGAGAGAGGAAGAGAGAGAGAAGGAAGAGAGGGAGGGGATGAGAAGCAGATGGTCGCTTCTCCCATCTGCCCTGACCGGGGATCAAACCCGGGACGTTCATATGTTGAGCCGATGCTCTGTCCACTGACTTGACTGGCCAGGGCCAGAACCTCATTCTTCGTCTATGGAGGGAGGGCTCATGAGCACAGGTGGGTACTCTAAGCAGAAAACGAGCTCTCCAGCAGCAGGTGCACCCAAGCAGCAGCTGAAGGCAGGCGTGTGGCTGGGCAGGTTTCAGCAGTGAACGTTTGAGTGAGAGCACAGGACCTCCACATGCCCAGAGGAGAGTTGGGGAAACCAGGCCCAGAGAGGGTAGGCAACTGGCTCAGCAGCACAGCTGTAGGCTGTCAGGAGGGAGACTCCCATGCAGCATCTGGGAGCACGGGGTCAGCGATGCCAGCAGGGCCTGCCTGAATGAGAATGGGAAGGGGGATACGCACCTGTCAGAGACTGGGCCACATATGACGGCTCCCACAAGGATTCCAGCCAGGAAGATGGACTGGACCATCGGCCTCAGGGCATTAGAGTCGCACACCAGGTCCCACTGGTGGGAGAGGAAGACAGAGCTGAGCTCAGGAGGCAGAGGGGGCACAGGTGGGAGGGGGCAGAGAAGCTACAGGGAAGACCCTCGGGAGCTGGGTGTGGGCGGCTGGCCTGGTGACCTCTAGGGTTGTAGAAAAGGGTCCTGTGGGACAGCGAGGGCTGTCACCCCTTGCCTAAGCCCCTCCATGGCTCCTTATGGCACCCAGGGAAGGGCCAAGCCCCTCTAGCCTCATCTGCCCTCCACTGCCTTGCCTGAGCTAGTGCCCCGCCCACATCCCAGTGATCCTTTGCAAAGAGGCCCCTTCCCTGTGGTTGGAATGAGCCGCTCCTCTCGCTTTCTCAGGTTTTTCCAGCGTCCCCTAGTGGGGTCATCTCTAGAAATTTAACGGATCCTCCCTGAGTCTCCTTGTGACGGAGGAGCAAAATGGGCCTGCATGTGGAAAGAGCGGCCTGGGCCGCTGCTGGTGGGTGGCGGCAGGTCCGCCCTGGGCATCCAGGGTGCCCACTTCGTGTTACCTGCTGCTCTTCCATCCCAGGGCTTTTGCAGGCTGTTTCCTGCCACCAACCCCTCTGCAGATGCAGGTGGTCATGGAGGGGCTGGCTGGAAGCTAACGGCGAGTGAGGAGGCCTCTCCGGACCGGGCCATTCTGAGTCCTGCCAACCACAGGACCTCAGGAAGGTGTCGAGGGAGGCCCCTACCTTGGATACGATGGTGGAGGTGAAGGTGCTGTGGTCGTAGACCCAGCCATCCGTGCATGGCTCCGTGACAGCCTCGCTCCAGTTGGTGGCCGTGGCGTTGGGGTCCAGGAACTGCCACTGAGGGTGGCGGAAGCGGCGACACTGGTGGGGCCCATGGTTGGGGCCCGGTGGGATGGACACAGCCAGGAGGGCCTCGGGGCCCAGGTCGCCAGGGGCGCTGGCCTGGGCGGTGCTGTTGTCCAGGAGGGGCACCCAGCAGCGGTGCGCAGGCACGGCGGCTGAGAAGTTCTCCAGAAGGGTCTGACTTATGACCCACATGATGGGCACCAGCAACGCCACTGTCTGGAGAGCTTGGAAACGACCCAGGCTGCCCACCTGGTCCAGGAGTTCAGCAAAGGCCATGGAGCTCCCAGGAGACCAGTGAGGGGACCCACGTCGCTGAGCCTGGTGGAGGGCCAAGGGGCTGATGACAGCGGCTTGCTTCCCCGGTGGCAGCTAAGGCGTCTCCCCGTCAGGCGGCCTAGAGCATGACAGTGTCCCCTCTGCTTTACTGACTCTCTGGGCTCCTGCCCAGCGCCTGTCACTCAGGGTGGCTCTGACTGGGACCTGAGGCTGCGTGGTAGGACCCTGAAGCCACTGTCATCTCCCCCAGAGATGCAGCTGCTTCTGTCTCCGGGAGAAGCTGAATTTGGGAAGTGAGGAAAGTGGAGGCCGAAGTCACCCAGACTGCAATTAAACTGTTACCAAGTAGCATTTACGGAATAGAGGTTAGTAATCATTTCCTCAGTGAAAATTTAACCCGGATCTGCAGGAGCAAATCAAACGCCTGACAGTCCCTGCCCAGCGTGGGCTGGAGGCCCTGCGGGCAGCCAGGTCTCTGACCCTTGCGGGACACCTTGACCCTGTCCTGAGATGCATGCGGCTGCAGTTACCCCTCAGCACCCTGCTTCCTCCCTGGGGGTCCTACTCCCGGGGCTGGCCTGAGCCTGCAGTGACATCTGTGCGCTGGGAGGACCTGTATGTGTATGTGCACGCCCCGAGTCACCGGCCTAAGGGACATCTGTCCATCTCACACTGGGCGCCGAGCTCCTGCTGCACACGCCTCTCCCACAGCGTTCCCCAACGCAGCTCTCGGTGACCCCTCCCCGCGTTGTCAGTAGCTCAGGACAGCACTCTGGGCTCATCGTTGACCCCTCCCCATCTCCTTTCACACCCCCATGCTCTCAGCCAGGAAGTCGTGTTGGCTCGACCTTCCGAACCTCCCCGGGCCATGTCCACCTCTCCCCTCGGCTGCCGCTGCCCCTGTCCCCGGGCCCAAGCTGTTGTCCTCTTTCCCTTGGCTCCCTGCAGTGGCCTCTCCACTGGCCTCCCTGCCTCCACCTGTGAGCCGTTGTAGCTCGTTCTCCACACACAGACAGACAGACAGGTGCTGCTTCTCCTCCTTCAGACCCGGTCACGGTGGTGCTCTGTGCTCGCAACCGCAACCGGCAGCATGCCCTCACCGGGCCCTCACCCGCCGAGGGGAGGCCCAAGCCGGACTTGCACGGCCCTCTCCTTGCTTTCTCCATGCCGGTCCCATTGCCCCGCACTGTCCCTGGAAGGTGCGAGGCATGCCTCTGCCTCAGGGCCCTTGCACTTGCTGTTTTTTCTGTCCCAAACCTTCATCTCCCAGAGAGCCGACAGCATACGTTTCTCAATTCTTCGTTAGGGAGGTTTCTTTCTCAGGGAGGCCCTCCCTGACCTCCTCATTTAACTCCTCCTGCCCCCGCCCCCGGCACTCCCCAGACCCCTTCCTGCTTACCTTTCCCCTGAGCTTCCCACCACCTGGCTTCCTTCACCTTCTGCTCATGGATCCCCTTTTCATCTGGCCTCTCATCCCCGGGATGCAGGCTCTTTAAAGGTGGGACTGGGCAGATTTTGTTCACTCTGTATCTCTGTCACCCGGGGCAATGCCTGGCAGGTAGTAGGCACTTTGTAAGTGCAGAGTGAATGGATGAATGAGCAAATATCTCAATTCCGTATTACCAACCCACTCCAGAATTCAGTTGGAATCAATCTGGTGGGAGGCGGGCGGCTCCAGTGTCCAGCTCACAAATTTGCTCTTTAGTTGAATTCATTTTGCTCTTCAGCCAGCCCCTCTGTTGAGACTCTTCTGTCCCAAACCATGGGAATTTTAGGTTCAGAATGTATACATTTCATTACAAAATTACTCTTGGGTACTCCGTAAACTACCTGTTCTTGTTTTCTAACTTCTATTTCTTGTCTTGTGGCTGGAATCATTTCATTGATCTCTTGGAGGATTTTAAGTTTGCTTTTCTCTTATTATTAAGGGGTTTATTTATTTGTTGAGGGGATTTTGCTGAGTGATTATGGACCAGCCACTGCCCCTGGCACTGGGGAACAGCTGTGATAAAACAGGAATAGTCCCTGGCTGGGGCTCTGTGGAAGGACATGCCAGTGGGGGAGGGGAGACAAACCAAGAAATAAATGAACACAATCTACCGATGAGAAATGATCGTGTCAGGGACAGAGATGGGGTGGCATAAGGGGCCCACCTTAGCTGAGCAGTCAGGGAAGACCTCTCTCTAGAGGTGACATTGGGAGAGACCTGAATAGGTGAGGGGACAAGGCATATAGATGCCTGGGGAAAGGGCATTACAGACAGAGGGAAGAGCAAGTGCAAAGGTCCTGTGGTAGACATGTACCTAGTGTGTTTAAGGAGTCATGAGAAGGCCGGTGTGCTTGGAGTAGCATGAGCAAAGGAGAGGGTAGGGTTAAATACAGGTCGAGCAGTTGTGGGGCCGAAACATATCGATCCTCAGGGTTTTCGGGGAGGAGCCACATGGCCCAACATGTTTTAAAAAGCTCCCCCTGAGTGCTATGTGGAGAACACACTGAAAAAGGAGCAAGGGTGGGAGGAGGTCCCCAGGAGGCTGTTGTGTGGCCTGAGAGAGTGGTGATGAGGATCCGCTCCAGCACAGCAGGGCGGGTGGGGAGAGGTGCTTGCACTTGGGGTGTAATGGTTTGCTTTGGGTTTGATGTGAGTGCCGAGAGGGGAGAAAAAGGATGACCCCCAGTTGGGGTGGGTGAGTGGGGGTATTTACTGAGATGGAGAATGTGGGCGGGGAGAGACGTTGGAAGGGGAAGTAAATCATCTGGCTTTGGGTTTAAGACTGGCATGGCCATTAGCCAGCCCAGAAGTGGCGTCGGGAGCGAGCTGGTGTTGGGTAGAGGGTGTAGACCAAGCAATCATGAGAGCACCAGAAGACATTTCAAGTCCAGGGCAGGAGAGCTCCCCTAGGGAGAAACCTTTCACAGCAGAGAGAAGGTGGAGACTGAGTCCTATGGTTTTCAATCCTTAGAGCTCAGGAAGGAGAGGACCCCCTAAAAGAGGTTGTGCGGGTCAAGCCAGTGAGGCAGGAAACCCAGGGCAGGGCCGCTGTCCGGGAGCAGGAGAAGAGACCCTCCCGGTGGGCGATCTGTCAGCGACATCCAGTGCATCCAGTGCTGCGGGGAGGTGGCCTGAGGTGACGACGGGAGCCAGCCTCTGAGTTGGCAGGTGAACTTGCTCGGTGACCGTGACGGTGGCTTGCAGGCTTGCTGTGGAGGGACGGGGAGGTCCAGGTGGCAGTGGGGTCGTCAGAGAATTGGATGTGAGGATGTGGGTACACAGGACCCATTCAAGGAGTTTCCCTGTAAGGAAAGGTGATGGAGATGACGTGGGATCGGAATGGGAAATGGTTTGAGTTAATGAGAGTGATACTAGCTGCTGCCACGCCCAAGTCCCAAAATGTATAAGGGCTCAAGCACAACAGAAGTTTACTTCTGGATCATGGAAAGTCCCAGATGGGTGTGGCTAAGTGGTGGGCGGCGCTTCCCCGACCGGTGTCTGGGAGTGGCAGGCTTCCCCACCTCGTGGCTCTACCGCAGCCAGCGTTGTCCGCTGTCGCTGTACTCGTGAGCATCAGTCCAGGGAAGGGGACAAGTGGCTTCCAGGCGCCCCATAGTGAGAACGAGCCCCACCTAGGTGGCGGACCGGGGAACACAGCAGCCGGTTCTGCCCTGCAAAGGGAAGCCAGGGCACTGGGCAGTGGCCATCTCTGCTGCTCGGGAAACACGACACTTGGGGTGCTGACGGAGCTCCCCTGCGCTGAGGGAAAACCTGGTGACTGTCTGCAGGAGGAGGGCTATCTGGGAGCAGAGTCCCTGAGACCACGGGAGGGGACGGGATCCAGCTCCGAGGACGGCTCAGCCTAGGAGCGCCTTCTCAGTGGTCGGGGGTGAGCGTGGGCGTGTGGACACGAGTTCCGCTGGCAGATGCGACGCTGGGGGACAGGAAAGGCCCCTGAGCTCAGAAGCAGGGCTGGCCTTGAAGAGAGGGGTGGTGGGCATGGACAGGGAGCGGTAGGACCGCCAGTAGAACCCCTGTGCTGCCCTCGGATTAGGTGAGACCAGCTGCCCCGCCCCCCCATGTTCCTGCAACCACGTTCTGCTGGCCCTAGGAGTGGGGCTTGGGAGGGAGGGGGCTTGGCCGGGTGACAGTGATGGAGATGGGGGGGGTGAGGGGGGTGGGGGGGCGTACAACTGAGCTGTGCAAAGGTAGGGGGATGGCTGGGGTGATGGTCACGAAGGGAGCGAGGAGGTGGAGGTGAAGACCACACAGGAAAGGGAGGCCACTGTGCTTCTTGAGCCCAGTGGTGTCATCGAATTGTCCTCCTCCCAGTGTAAAGTGGGAGGCGGGGTGGAAGCCCGAGAGGCGGACAGTTTGTGGCTTAGATGATGACAGCCGGGGTCAGTGCCGGGCGGAAAGAAGGTTGAGGAAGAGAGAGGCCAGGCAGTTGGGTCAGAGAGATCAGCGGAGATGGTGTGGTGGAAAGGCTCAGACCCTCCCCGCCCAGCCTGGGTGACCATCGGGGATTGTTAACAGTGCAATGGCGTCATCTGAGGATGGGCATAGGCAAGCTGTTTGTCAATGTGGTTGGTTGTTTTCTTTTTGGATCTGGGGTTGCACTGTGTGTAGACATCTCCCTGGCTAGGTTGTGACTCCTCCCACCCCCTGATGTCCTGTAGTGACAGCAGTTGCCTCTGGTTCCAGGCCAGGCAGGAGAGAGGCCAGCAGGAGTGCATACTGTCAGTGACTCAGACAAGGGCTTTGGCAGCCAGCGGGGCTGGCTGAATCCAGGCAGACGGCTGGAGGAGGTGGCAGCCACAGCCGGCTCAGTTTGCTCATGCCTTGGGGTCCCCAGAACCTGGGACACCATATTAATGTTGCATGCGAGACTCTGCTCTCCTCCTGTCCCTCATTCCCGTGGGCTGGTTTCTTTGAGGTGGGTCGGTGTTCCTGAGAAAATGCTCTGGGTCTCTTTGAAGGTGTCTGTCAGCTTCTAGCTTGTCACCCCTGCTTGAAGCCTCCGATGACCATAGTGCTTTAGAGAAAATGCCAAAGTGCTGAGCCCTCCTCCCCAGCCCATCTTCAAAACCTCTGCTTTGCTGCCTCCTCCACATGGCCTGGGTACTGGCCCCGCAGAGCGCCAACTCGTTCTGAATGCCCTGTGCCCTGTCTTCCTTGTTTGCTGTTTCTTTTACCTGAGGGCTCTTGCCACCATCCAAACGCACCCGCTCCTACAGGCTTCTCCCCCTTCTGCCCGCTGGATGAGCCGCGAGCTCTTCCCTCTGCCAGGTGACGGGATGCAGGCTTCCTAAGGGCTGGGTCTGAGTCATCATGTCCCAACTGTGCCCAGAGTAGGACCTGGCATGCCAACCAGGGCCCATGCAGGGCAGGGGAAAGGCCACGAAGGCTTCATGGTCTCTGTTTAAATCTGGGTTCCTGGGGCCTCCGTTTTCTCATCTGTAAATGGGCATTGCCGCCCCTCTTTGCAACGTGATTTTCATGACAAGAAGACATAGTTCTCTGAGGGTCTTCACCTTCTCTGGTCACCTGCGTGTCAAAGTAAGAGTAATTAGAGCCCCAGACACCAACTCTTTCTCCAGAGCCTCTGATGATCCAGCCTTCCGGATGTTACTGTGCCCAACCTGCTGTCTGGGCAGATTTCAAAGGCTGAGCTTCTGCCTTCCTGAAAAATCAGTGTCCCAGTCTTCATCTACACCAAATGTGTCCCAAGCGTGGCCGCGGGCTCAGCGCAGCGTTCCTCAAAGAACAGCTCAGGGTGCCTCAGTGCTTTATGGTGATGGTGGTGGTGGTGATGGTGGTGGTGGAGGTGGTGGTGGTGATGGTGGTGATGGTGATGGTGATGATGGTGGTGGTGGTGATGGTGGTGATGGTGGTGGTGGTGGTGATGGTGATGATGGTGGTGGTGGTGGTGATGGTGATGATGGTGGTGGTGGTGGTGATGATGGTGGTGGTGGTGGTGGTGGTGGTGCTGGTGGTGATGGTGGTGGTGATGGTGATGGTGGTGGTGGTGGTGGTGATGGTGGTGATGGTGATGGTGATGATGGTGGTGGTGGTGGTGGTGATGGTGGTGGTGGTGGTGGTGGTGGTGATGGTGGTGATGGTGATGGTGATGATGGTGGTGGTGGTGATGGTGGTGATGGTGGTGGTGGTGGTGATGGTGATGATGGTGGTGGTGGTGGTGATGGTGATGATGGTGGTGGTGGTGGTGATGATGGTGGTGGTGGTGGTGGTGGTGGTGCTGGTGGTGATGGTGGTGGTGATGGTGATGGTGGTGGTGGTGGTGATGGTGATGGTGGTGGTGGTGGTGGTGGTGATGGTGGTGGTGGTGGTGATGGTGGTGGTGGTGGTGGTGATGGTGGTGGTGATGGTGATGGTGATGGTGGTGGTGGTGGTGATGGTGGTGGTGGTGGTGATGGTGATGGTGGTGGTGGTGATGGTGGTGGTGATGGTGGTGATGGTGATGGTGATGATGGTGGTGGTGGTGATGGTGATGATGGTGGTGGTGGTGGTGATGGTGATGATGGTGGTGGTGGTGATGATGGTGGTGGTGGTGGTGGTGGTGGTGCTGGTGGTGATGGTGGTGGTGATGGTGATGGTGGTGGTGGTGGTGATGGTGGTGGTGGTGGTGGTGGTGGTGGTGATGGTGGTGGTGGTGGTGGTGGTGGTGGTGGTGATGGTGGTGGTGGTGGTGGTGGTGGTGGTGGTGATGGTGGTGGTGGTGGTGGTGGTGGTGGTGATGGTGATGGTGATGGAGGTGGTGGTGGTGGTGGTGGTGGTGGTGGTGGTGGTGGTGGTGATGGTGATGGTGATGGAGGTGGTGGTGGTCGTGGTGATGTTGATGATAATGGTGGTAATACCTAATTGAGTCTTTATTATATGTTGGACATAATTCTAAGTCGTCTCCTTATATTAACTCACTTAATCCTTCCAACAACCCTTCCACATTTTTATATCCATTTTTTACAGATGAGAAAATTGAGTCTCAGGGATGAATCTAAGTCACACAGCTACGCTGTGGCAGAATCAGGACTCCAGCTCAGATTGGTGTAACTCCAGTGTTTGTGGGTTTTTTTGTTTGTTTGTTTGTTTGTTTTACAGGGACAGAGAGAGAGTCAGAGAGAGGGATAGATAGGGATAGACAGACAGGAACGGAGAGAAATGAGAGGCATCAATCATTAGTTTTTTGTTGCCGTTGCGACACCTTAGTTGTTCATTGATTGCTTTCTCACTTGTGCCTTGACCGCGGGCCTTCAGCAGACCGAGCAACCCCTTGCTGGAGCCAGTGACCTTGGGTCCAAGCTGGCGAGCTTTGCTCAAACAGATGGGCCCACGCTCAAGCTGGCGACCTCGGGGTCTCAAACCTGGGTCTTCTGCATCCCAGTCCGATGCTCTATCCACTGCGCCACCACCTGGTCAGGCAGCGTTTGTGTTTTTAACTTCTGGTGTTGGCTGAAGGCTGTAGTAGAGAAGGCAGGTGCCGGAAAGCCACTGAAAGCAGCGTGGAGGACACCCGTCTGTCCTTGCACTCACTGGGGTCCTGGTCCCTTCAGATCAACAGCCCTTCCCTCATGTTCTCTCTTCCTTGTGCCCCAGGGCCCCTTTTCCCTGAGCTCAGCCCCTCCTTAGAGGGCACCCTGAATCTATCTCTGTCACAGCCTCTCAGTGTCCCTGGCAGAGGTCCCTTTACTTCCTGGTGCTGGCCCTTGGCCTCTTCTCCCTCTGGACCAGAGCCTAGCTTCACTGTTGTGGAGCTGAAGTCCCATCAAAGGTTTTCCGGGAAAGAAAAGCAGCACCCACCCCCCAAGCTAACTTCCGGAATCACCTGTTTCCACCTTTCCTACACTGTGTGTGGCACCTCTCTGATACCCAGTGGGTACTTGTCAATCAAATGCCTTCTTCCTGTTCCTGGCATCGCTCCGGAGCCCTCACAGGCTTTGCCTACATTCAAGTGCATCTTCCTTTGGCCTCAAAGCTGCCGACCCCTGGGAGCAGGAAAGGCCTGGCGGCCTGAGTGTGCCCGCCACCCACGCAGAGGCTGCATGGTGACAATGAGAGCAGCCTCAGGCTGCTGGCTCTGCGCCGTCTCGGGCAGGTGGCCAAGGCTTGGGGCTGACTATAGCATGGCTTTAATTGGCCCCTTCGTGTGAGCTGCCACAGCCCTGACCACAGACACGTCCACTTCGGCTTCCCAGGAGCCCCTGCCCAGGAGCCTCTGGCCCACTGAACCAATCTTCTCTAAGTAGGTCAAGGAGAGCGGCGGCGCCCGAGCTCGGCTGCCTTCCCTTTCCTGTGCCTGGTGGCTCCTGCCAGTCCAGCCTTCCTCCCACCAAAGGGACTTCGCTCTCCTCGCCGCGTCAAAAAGATAGTTCATGTTAAAATTCAACCGCGAGATGTTAACCAGCCGTCAGAACCAGACTTGTCAGAACTCAAACTGTTCAAGCAGGCTGAACTTTGTCCCGCTCTGTGGGGGCTGTGCCCCTAGCTGACTGCCACCAGCTGGCACATTTTAACAGGGCCAGATGCTAATACTGCCCCACCCCTGCGCCTGTGCCTTTCCCCCATTTCCCTCATTCCCCCCTCCCCCATTCCCCAGTCCCCCCCCAGCCTGCGCCTCTGGGCCCCTCCCCAGCCGCTGGTCTCCAAGGTCTCAGTCCTGGTCTTGCCTTAGGCTTAGGTTTAGCTCCTGCATTCTCAGAAATGCCTGGTCCTCTCGCAGAATGCTGTCTCTTTTTGCTTTTGTGAGTTGTAGCCCTAATAAGAGGAGTAATTTTAGGTGGCTGCCGGGACAAGCTGGGGGAAGGGCTCAGGAAGGCGTGATGTGAATTTTGGCAAAATCCCTCTCACTTCACCGGAAAACACTTCTCAGGACCCGGCTGGCTGCGTGCAAACACCCTGTGTGATCAGAGCTTTTTCTTCTTTGCCTCTGCCAGTGAGAAGCCCCAGCCCAGAGCAGAGTGGGCAGTGCCAGCATGGCTGGACCAAACCCGAGGGTTCTTCCGAAATGAGAGGCAGTGTGACCCGAGGGTTGTGCACACAGACTCTGGAGTAGGCTGCGTGGATTTGAATCCCTGCTCTGTCCAAGCTGTGTGGCCTTGGGAAAGGTGCTTACCTTCTCTGTGTCTCAGTTTCCTCCTCTCTACAGTGATGGTGAAGCTCTTATGAGGACTAAGTGAGTTTATGCAGATCACTTAGAACAGTCCTGGACAAGCAATGAGTACTTAATAACAATGTTATTGTCATCATCATTTTTTTTAACTTTTGCATATTTTATTTATAGGTATTTATTTGTGTTGTTATTATAAAGGGGATTTCTTCTCCAATATAGCTTTTCCTTCCAAAGGTTTTTTAAAATTTTTTACTTATTGATTTTAGAGACAGAGAGGGAGAAGAAGGGAGAGAGAGACAGAAACATTGATTTGTTTTTCCCTTATTTATGCATTCTTTGGTTGATCCTTGTATGTGCCCTGACTGGGATCAAATATGCAATTTTGACGTATCGGGACAACGTTCTAACTGAGTTACCCGGCCAGGGCCCATTATTTCTTGACAAGGACTATGGAAGACAGCTGGGAGTCCCTGAAGGCTCACTTGAAAAGGGCTCATGGGAGCGGGGGTGGGGGCTGTCCCAGGGTCAAACTGGACAGGGACAGATGTCATTTGGAGGACAAGCACTGAACTGTACACCACGGAATGAGGCCGGTATAAATCTGGGTTGAAATGTGATTTATCTCTCCACATATGGCTGTTTACTTGGTGGTTTTAACAAAGAATTCTCAGTTTTTGAGAAAGAACACCTGTAATGCAGATATTGGGGGACTGGTCCCTCAGGCTCACTCTCCACCATGCTATTTGAGCAGAATGCAGAAAGATTGCAGAGGGAGGGTGAAGAAAGGGCTTCCCAGGTTCTGGAAGTATCCTGTCCAAGCCGGAGTTCCTTTGCCATGGGGGCTTGTGATCCTTCCTGTGCTTCTACCCTGGATGCATCTGAATCCTGGAGACCGAGTGTCAGCTCCCAGCCTTTATTTACACAGACACACATACACACACCATTTGCCTTTGTAAGGGCACAGTCGCCTGCAGCCATGAGAACATCATCCTGTATGGAACTGCACTGTCCTACCTGATGGCAGCCTTTGACCTCTGCGTTCATCTGGCAGCCTCTTCCCCACCCTCTGCTCTCCTCTGCTCTCTCCCACCGCAGAGGTCTGTTCCTTCTGTTCATTCTTTTGCTGCTCCTTCTCCTGCAATAACAGGTGTCTTCAGGGTCTCACCTTCCCCACGTGGCCTAGCCATGGGGTTTTTCTGAGGCAGTACAGTTGTACCCCTGAGGGGAAGTCTGTTCTCAGCCCCTAGAGTTGTATACACTACACAACTGGCTGGGAAAGCCACAGGACTCCGTTAGGCACCTCCACAGGGACCCGGGAGGCATGTGGACCCTCAAGCCACCCACTGAGCCTGATGAGGCCTGAGTGGCTCCTGTGGGTGCCCTGCCCCCACCTGCAGTGCCGAGCCCACAATGCCAGCATGGTATTGCCACGTATGTTGGGTTGGCATTTGACTGAGATTGCATTGAATGTATATATACCTATGTGAGGAGCTGACATCTTGGTAATTAGAGTCTTCCAATCTATGAATATGGTAAATCTTCCCATGTGTTTAGATCTGCTTTAACTTCTCAGCAGCATTTTGTAGTTTTCGGGGCGTGGATCTTGCCTTTATTTTGTTGAATTTTTATCCCCAGGTGTCACTTTTTTCCCCGGAATATCATTAGGTGGCATTTTCTGATCGTTCAATTTCTGGTTGTTACTAGCATACAGAAATACAATAGAGTTTTATATATGGACCTTGTCATCTTACAACCTTATTAAACTCATTATTTCTGGTAACATTTTAATAGATTTCCTAGGATTTTCTACAATTACGTCATCTGCAAATTAAGACAGTTTTGTCTTTCTAATCTATAAGCTTCTTTTTTTGTGTGACAGAGACAGAGAGAGGGACAGATTGGAAGGGAGAGACATGAGAAGCATCAATTCTTTGTTGTGGTACCTTAGTTTCTCATTGATTGCTTTCTCATATGTGCCTTGACCAGAGGGAATACAGCAGAGTGAGTGATCCCCTGTTCGAGCCAGCGACCTTGGGTCCAAGCTGGTGAGCCTTGTTCAAACCAGATGAGCCTGCGCTTAAGCTGGCGACTTCAGGGTTTCGAACCTGGGACCTCCATGTCCCAGTTCGATGCTCTATCCACTGCACCACCGCCTGGTCAGGCTAATCTATAAGCCTCTTAGTTAGTTTTTTCTTGCTTTGTTGCACTGAGTAGGACCGGTGTTAAATAGAAGTGATAAAGTGGGCATCCTAGACTCATCTCTGACCTTAGTAGGAATGCATTCAGCCTTTCACTAAGAAGTGGGATGGATGTCATCTCTTGGTTTCTCAGCGACGCCCTTTATCAGGTCGAGCAAGCTCTCGTATTCTGAGTATACTGAATAGGATTTATCAGGAATACATGCTGAATTTTGTGAAATGCTTTCTGTTGAGATGATCACACAATTTTGCTTACCTTGATGTCTGAATAGTAAATCAACTTTGCATTCCTGAATAAGCTCCACTCGATCATTGTATATTCCCCTTTTTCATATATTGTTGGGTTCAATCTTCTGTTTGTGTGTGTCAGAGATATTTATAGTTTTCTTTCCTTCTAATACTTCTTTCTGAATTTGGTATCAGAGTAATGTTGGTCTCATAGAACAAGTTGGGAAGTGTTACCTCTTTTTTGAATATTATGGAGGATTTTGTGTCAAATGGATATAATTTTTGCTTAAATGTTTGGCAGAATTAACCAGTAAAATCATCTAGACCTGGAGTGTTCTTTGTGGGAAGGTTTTAAACCATAAATTCAATTTCCTTAATAGATACAGGGCTAACAATATTATCTAATTTTTTCTTGAGTGAGCTTTGGTAGTTTGTATCCTTCAAGAAATTTTCTCATTTCATCTAAATTGTCTAGATTTATTGGTAAAATATTGCTCATAGTTCCTTATTTTAATGTCTGTAGAATTGGTAGTGATGCTTCCTCCTTCATTTCTGATATTGGTAATGTGTGTCTGTTCTCTTTTTTTCCTGATCAGTACGTTTAGAGGTCTATAAATTTTATTGATCTTCTCAAAGAATAAGCTTCAGGTCTTTTTTTAATCTTTTTCTTTTTTTAAGGGTGTTGAATCTTTCTTTAAAATTCTTTTTATTTATTCATTTTAGAGAGGAGACAGAGTGAAAGAAAGAGAGAAAGAGAGAGAGAGAGAGAGAGAAAGGGGGGAGGAGCTGGAAGCATCAACTCCCATATGTGCCTTGACCACAGGTCAGGCCAAGTTTCAGGTCTTGTTGATTTTAAAAATAATTTTCTATTTCTTGGATTTCTACTTTTTATTATTTCCTGTCTCTTACTTACTTTAGGTTTAATTAGCTCTTTTTGTAAAATTTCTTTTTGTTTGTTTGTTTGTTTTTTACAGGGACAGAGAGAGAGAGTCAGAGAGAGGGACAGATAGGGACAGAGAGACAGGAATGGAGAGAGGTGAGAAGCATCAATCATTAGATTTTCGTTGCTGTTGCGACACCATAGTTGTTCATTGATTACTTTCTCACATGTGCCTTGACCGCGGGCCTTCAGCAGACCGAGCAATTCCTTGCTGGAGCCAGCGACCTTGGGTCTAAGCTGGCGAGCTTTTGTTCAAGCCAGATGGGCCCGTGCTCAAGCTAGAGACCTTGGGGTCTCAAACCTGGGTCCTCCACATCCCAGTCTGATGCTCTATCCACTGCGCCACCGTCTGGTCAGGCTCTTTTATTTAAATTTTTTAAGCTGATATATTTGATTTGAGACTTCTTTTCTGATGTAGATATTTAATGATATAAATTTTACTTTACTGCTTTAATTTCATCCTACAAGTCTTGATATGTCACTTAAACATTTTAAATGCAGTTCAAAATATTTTCTAATCTCCTTTGTGATTTCATCTTTGACTTATGGGTCATTTTGAAATTGTTTAGTGGGAAGGAGTTTTTTAGATGTACCTCTGTTATTGAGTTTTAATTCCATGACAACCCAAGAACATAGTTTTGTGTAATTTAAATCATTTAAAATTTATTACATGTGAAGGAAGGCTGGGGCCCCACCGGGTGCTGGTGGGGGAGTCTGATCTTTACAAGACACCAAAGGCTTTGCAGCAGACAGGGGATTGGACCTGAGTTGTGTTTGATTGGGCTGTTGAATATCAGGTGTGAGGGGGGGCTGGGAGGTCTGGGCTGGGCAACCTGAGACTTGAGGTTTCCCCAAGTCGTCCAAGGAGAGTGGACTGTTGTCTAAATAGAGTCTGGATCCCCAGGGAAGCATCTAACTTTGAGATGGGGCTGATGATAACAGGGCACAAAGGGTGTAAGTGGCGGGGGGGGGGCGGGGGCGGGGAGCTTGTGTTCTAGAAAGAGCCCTGGGCTGGGAGTCAGGCTGGGGTTCACCAGGTGACTCTGAGCATGTCACTCCATCTCTCTGGACTTTAGTCTCTTCACCTCTAAGACAGGTGGCCAGCCTCCACTATCCTACAGTTTTAACAGCCTGGGATGCTGCTAGCAGAGGGACAGTCTTTGCATGAATTAGGGACGGTGACTCCTTGAGATAGACAATAGAAAGGTGCCCTGCGGTGTGAGGCCTAAAATTAAGGCCCAGTGTTATGTGCTTTTTGACATCAGGTGAAACCAGGAGGGTCTCCAATGGCCTAACCACAAGTTTCTCTCCTACTCCACTCCTGCGGGCAACGTCCCCAGCCCAACAACACTTCTCATCAAGGCACAGTTCTTATTATCCCTGGGAAGCGTGCCTTAGTTTCCTGCCAACCTGTGAAATCACTCAATAAGCCCATTGCATCCTCCCTCAGGAACCAGAGGCGCCCCACCCTCTTAATACTACAAAACCTCCTGCCACGGTCCCAGGTAGTCACTGTTCCTGAGCACACCCCCATGTGACACGGCATGTTACACAGCGTGAGTGCTGTGCCGGATCAAGTACAGCCATCTCATCTTGCAGGGGCAGGTGGCCGCGAGCACGTGCGTGCGTGTGTGTTTGGGCATCCCTGTAACCATAGAGCAGGAAGCACTCCATCACCATCAGGGTAAATAGTAGGCAATTAAAACACCCCTTTCTCAGAGTGAGCACAGCCCTGTTAGGGTAAGGGGCCGGGCCAGGGGAGCCCGTGCTGGATTTCATCTCCAGGAGGCTCCTGAGTGCAAGCCTGGGGGCAGCACAGACTGGATACCGTGTCTGGCAGCTGTTAACAGTTTTATTTGTTGGAGTCTGGCCTGAGCTAAAATCCATTAGCCCTGTCATCCACCCTGGGAGGTAGGCTCCATGACCACTCCCATTTTGCAGATGAGGATTCTGTAAACGGTGGTGGTAGAGAGATTGGAACCCCGGTCTGTCTGGACTCTGCCCCTGTCTGTCCTATGATCCTCTCTGTAAGCTGTGGGGGCTGGGGGGGGGGGCGGGAGACCTGCAGAGCCAGGATCTGTGAAGGGGGAGGGGCTGAGTGAAGGTGTAAAGATGTGAGTTTGGCAAGGAAGGGCAGGGACCCATCTTGTTAATGAAGTAGACCCAAGGGCAGCCAGGCGGGCTCCTACAGGGCTAGAGTCTGAGCAGGGTAGGGTAAGCAGCAGACTGCCATGCTGCCCACGCTGCCCACGTGCCCCCAGCTGCCTGGCCCCTGCCACACCAAACCCTGCAGGCTGCCCAGATGGCTTCCAGGCTCTGATTGGAGATGTTTGGCTAAAGGAGCTTCGCACAGGCAGAATTCCTAAAACCAAGTGCTTTCTGTAACGACCGCCTCTCGCCGGTGGCCCCTGGCAGCTGCTGATCTGAAATAACCCAGAGAGAGAGCAGTGATGTGTGGGGACATGTCTACACCTCTGGAGCGTGAAGAGCAGACATGAGAGTCAGGTCTGTGAGAGCGTAAACTCTAGGAGGTCAGGGCTTCACGGACCACTGTATACCCCAAGCAGAGGACAGTGCCGGAAACGTAGTAGGCATGCACCCAGAATGAATTAAGTGAAAGAGTATTCAGTCCCAGCATCCCCACTGCTCAGCGGATATCCCTGGGCGAGTTACGTAACCTCTCAGTCTCTACTGCCTTGACAGCATCTGTGGGGTCATCATTTGGATTAAACAAGATGCTACATTCAGACAACAGGGCTCTGTTTTTATTACTATTATCCTGACTTGGCTCCTGCTCGCCCTCACCCCGACACAGCAGCTGCGCATACAGTGCGTGCTGGGGACCAGGCACTGTCCTTGGGGCCTTCATATACTCACACCCCAAAACAACTCTGAGCTAGGCCGTTTTTTTCTTTTTCTTTTTAACATTTTAGAAATGAGGATGCAGACACATAAAGGTGATTCTGACTATAAAATGAAGTTGAGGAATGTTCCTCGTTTCTGTTCTCTCCAAGACCATGTATGAGAGCAACACAATTTGCCCCGGAGGGTCCAAGGAACTCACTCTGTCTGGGTCTACGGTTCCTTGGGGGAAGATTTAACCAGGACTCCGAGGTTGTTTCTCTCCAGTCAGTTTTGGTGGAGTGGTAAGTAACATGGCCAAGCAGGTGGGGGTTCAGTTCCAGGCAGTCTGGCTGCAGAGCCAGGCTTCTAACCAATAAGCTTTCCTGCCTAAGTTACAATCACCTTCCACGTGTGAGACCGTAAGTGGCTTCACCTGCCTGAGTTGTTTAGTTTTTGTTTTTTTACAGAGACAGAGAGTCAGAGAGAGGGATAGATAGGGACAGACAGACAGGAACGGAGAGAGGTGAGAAGCATCAATCATTAGTTTTTCGTTGCCGTTGCAACACCTTAGTTGTTCATTGATTGCTTTCTCACATGTGCCTTGACTGCGGGCCTTCAGCAGACCGAGTAACCCCTTGCTCAAGCCAGCGACCTTGGGTCCAAGCTAGTAAGCCTTGCTCAAGCCAGATGGGCCCACGCTCAAACTGGCGATTTTGGGGTTTCGAACCTGGGTCCTCCGCATCCCAGTCCGACGCTCTATCCACTGCGCCACCGCCTGGTCAGGCTGTTTTTTGTAAGTGAGAGGCAGGGAGATAGAGAGACAGACTCCCACATGCACCCCAACCAGGATCCACCCGGCAACCCGTCTGGGGCCAATGCTCTAATCAACCGAGCTGTCCTCAGTGCCTGAGGCTGATGTGCTCAGTATCCTTAACGCCGGGGGCCACGCTGGAACCAATTGAGCCACTGGCTATGGGAGGGCAAGAGGGAGTGGGGGGAGAGAAGCAGATGGTTGCTTCTCTTGTGTGCCCTGATGGGGAATTGAACCGGGTCATCCCAACGCCAGGCGGATGCTCTATCTACTGATTCAACTGGCCAGGGCCTGAGGTTTTTGTAAATGCAGATGGTAACTGACTCTCCCTGGCAGGGTTGTCGTCAAGAGTAAATAAACAGTTGTAGAAACGCAAGCTTCGCCACCCTCTATGCCAGGGGTCCGCAAACTACAGTCCACCAGCGGCATGTGGCACCCTGAGGCCATTTATCCGCCCACCGCACTTCTGGAAGGGGCACCTCTTTCATTGGTGGTCAGTGAGCGGAGCACAGTACTACTTCCGGTGAGGTGGGCCGCACGCCGTCAGGGCTCCAGAAGCGCATCATATGACATGTGTGCATATGTGCAGTGTGCATAGGGATTTGTTCATAGTTTTTTTTTATAGTCTGGTCCTCTAACGGTCTGAGGGACAGTGAACTGGCCCCCTGTGTAAAACGTTTGGGGACCCCTGCTCTATGCCACTGCCCTGAGCATGGAGCCAGTCAGCAAAGCTGCCAGTGTCATCAAGAAGAGAAGCCCAGCCCAGTTCCCACCTTGCCCGACCAGGACACCTCCCCAACCCTTGGACAGCTGCATCTGCAGCCCCGCCCAGCCCCCTGGTGTGAGCAGAAGCCAAGGCCTACTCCCACGTGGCCAGGAGTCACTCACTGCTTCTCCAGGTCCTGGATGGTGTCAGGCAGTGGAAGTCCCCGCGTCTCCGGGAGGAAGAGCAGAACAACAAGACTGGAAATGATGGGGATAACACCGTAGGAAAGGGGGGGCAGCAGGGGCAGGACCTGGCTGGTCATCTTGATCAGGGGTCCCGTCACAGCCCCCAGCCGACCTACTGACTGCAGGAAACCATCTGCCGTCATCCTGTGGGCAGAGGGGATGGCCCAAGCCCTTGTCATAGCTGACACTTTAGAGGAGTTGTCTTTACCAAAGTGTGTGTGTGTGTGGGGGGGCATATGGCTGGGTCAGGAGAGCCCAGAGTAGGTAACACTGGGCTAAAGGAATTGCCCTTCTCAAGATCTCTTCCAATGTCACCTCCTCCTTGGAGCCCACGTAGATTTTCCCATTCAGAGGGGCCTCCGTTTCTTGGGAACATTTGGTGTCCTTCCCTGGAATTGTCTAGGGCCTACTCCACTCTGGTCTTAGGTAATTTGGAGGCTTGCCTCAGGGCTTCTGTTGGGCCACTGAGTTGCCAGCTTGAGCCTCCTATATAATGTTAACAGAATCAATAAATGCGCGTCAGAAAAATTACTGGAAGGGTGGGAAATGAGTGAGCGCCACCAGTGAAGGTAAGAGCACTGGCTAGTGGTCACGGGAACCCAGGTCCACTCCGCCCTTCTACTGAGGGAGTCCTTTGGTACTGAGTCCTTAAGCCTCAGTTTACCCAAGCACGCAATGTGGGAGGGTCTGGTTTTCCGTCTGTGTTCCATGGAGCCCTTGGGTTCTGAGGAGGTGACCCTGCTGGGACAAGCAGGGTGATGGGAGTAAGTGGGGGTCCCTGCTGTGCCAGGGCAGCTCCTGGGTTCCTTACCAGGGTTCTTATGGGATTCTACCTGAATAGTGGGTCTGGGGCTCAAAGCAGTTTCCAATCACAAGTCGAGAGGCCTGCGGAGGGGCCTCTGGTGCGGCTGCCTCCAGGGCGGGACTTTTGGGGAAGGGCTGTACTGGGAGGCGCTGGCTGAGGATGGCCTTTGAGGGGGGGGAAGCTGGGTTATGTGTTCAGTTCTATGTTGGCAGCTTGGGCCCCTCTGCCCGCTGCAGTGCATCCCGGGATGGCCAGCCCTCCTCGCCCTTCCCACTGAGCCTCCCAGGGGTGTCCCTCTCTCGCCCGCCCCCAGGCCTGCCGGTCCCTCCTGCGCAGCCTGCAGCCCGGCCTACCGCAGTGAGGTGGGGAAGAGTTCAGACTTGTAGACAGAGCAGCAGGTTAAGTATACACCAAAGCATCCCTTTCCCAGGACAGCGAAGACGACTCGTAGGGTCTGGAAGTCTGGGCGGAGGAGAGCAGGAGGGTAGGGTCGGCCCGAGGGGCACCCAGCCAGCCTGGGCAGAGGCTGTGGCCTCACTGGGACATGCAGCCCTGAAGTCTGGTCCCAGGCCCGCCCCGCACTTCGCTAGCGGAGGGATCTTGGGCACGTGGCTTCACCACGCTGAACCTCAACTTCCTCGGGAAACGGCAGGGGCTGGTTGGGGTTTGGGTTCCCGAGATGCTGCAGCCAAGCTTGTAATGGCGACAGACTTGGGCGGAGCCAGGACAGTGGGCTGGCCCAGCCTCGGGGCCAGGGGAGAGGACCAGGCCAGGACTGCGCGCATGCAGTGCGCTGGGCAGGGAAGCAAGGGCCCTTGGCAGCCGGTGGCTCCCCTATCTTCTCCCCTCGCGCCGGCCTCACCTTGTGGGACCAGCATGTTGGCCAGAATGGAGACGCCGGCCATGGCTTGGGAGCTGGCCAGGATCACGCGGCGGCCAAAGCACCGGAGCAAGAAGTTGTTGGAGGCCCGGCCCAGGAAGTCCACGGCGCCGAAGAGGACCTGGAGGAGGAAGATGTCCCTCCCCAGGTTCTGCAGGTTGAAGACCAGCCCGTAGTAGGAGATCATATGGGAGAAGCTGCAGGGCAAAGACAGAAGTCAGGTCTCTGCCCCCGGGGGGGCACGCTGTCCCAGGAGGGCACCAGCAGTCCTGGGCGTGTCACTGCCAGAGCGGAAGAAGCCTGTCAAATGCAGGACCTGTCTCCCCAGGGTAGGGCTATCCAAGAAAGGACGGGAGGGGGGTGGGCTCATACCTTGCGGGACTGGACCATGGGTAGAGGTCCGGGTGGCCCCTGGGCACAATTAGATGGAAGGCTTGACTGGCCCAGGGTGAACAGGGCGCTGGGGGTCAAGCTGAGCTGCCTGCCCAAGCGCCCTCTGGCTTGGTTTCTGGAACCAGGACCTGGCTCCAGTTCTATGAACCAGAGAGCTCTCTGCCCCTCTCTGGTTGCCCATTTCTGTCTTGAAAGATGGGATTCATGATGGAGTGAAGTCTCTGTGGGGGAGGTAGGCTGGGCTGTTCCCCTCTGAGCTGGGAGGGCACCCCCTGACAGACCAGAGGGGTTACTCAGAAGGGCCAGCCAGCTGCCAGCTCCCTGCCCCTCCTCACACCTCCCCCAGGGGTTGATCCTGAGAGCCCTCTCCAGGGAACTTTCTTTTGGCTGACCTCACTCTGCATAGGATGGGTTGGGGAGTGAGGAGAAGCATACTGTAAAGCCAGTAGTCGAGGCCGCTATCACAGCCGCCTGACCCACGCAGGTTCGCATTGGATTCGGACAGATGGCAATGAAACACAGGAGCCACAAACTGGTGAGCCATCAGCTTTAATTCTAGCTTGCACCCGGCGGGCAAGCAAAAACACACACTGGGCTCCAAAACCCACACATTCAGTGCTCACAAAGCTACTGACTTATCCGAGTTTCCTAGCATCAAAGCTTTCCAGCTCACCAGACTTATTCACCTCTGTTTCCCATCTCCTCCTGCACAAACTCTTAACAAACTGACTTCTTCTTCAGCACTCTGCCATCTCGGCTGCTTCTCCTGGCCTTCACCTGGCCTTAATCTGCTCTCCTCTCTAATACTAATCTCAGGAACTCAGGAACCAAGAGAGAGAGAGAGCTCAAGCTACTGGTCTCTCCCATCTTATAGCATAGATAATCCAAACCTTTAATCCAATTATACAAACAAGAAAGTCTCTGATACAAAGTCACCCATCTGAGGCATAATGGGATTCCTCCCTACATCACCACCCTACATCATCCAATAAGTCAAGGGTGTGGGGAAGAACTTACTCTTAAACTAAGCCTTAGGCTATAACAACCCGGCCTGCCCACATTACAACTTTTCCCCCACAGCCATCCCAAGCATAAGGGCAAATAATATCACCTGGGTGACTGGCTTCCATTGGGCAGCACCATCTTTAACAAAGTGAGCATAATATATTTTATCTGCCCAACACATACCCTGCCAGGGGCTCCCGGTCTCCCCAGTGGCTGAACTTACAGAACCTGGATTTCCAGTTTGGACACTGAATTTGCATCCACAAGTGGCCACAATGTGAACTTATTCTTGACCACTTTTCAAATCTATTCCCATCCTCATTTCCCCTGGACACTCCCCCAGCCCCCCTTTTTGTGGTGGGGAAGGCTGTGCCCAACGGCGTCCGCTGCCACCCGGCTGGCAACTGCGATTTTTTCAAGTTTGTAAGTGACGTGGGTGCCCATGCTTGCAGCAGCTGCACTCAGCTGGCTTCACAGCCAGAGACAAGAGCACCCACGAGGTCAGCGTCACAGCCTGTGACCCAAACAACAAAGGATGCAGAGCAGCCCCTGGGAGAGCCAGGAAGCCTCAGAGGTGGTTGAAAGAATGACCCCGGCCAGTTCTGACACCTGACACGGTGGGCATTGCTTCAGATTTGTCAGAAAGAAGCTTACATCAAAAAAAAAAAAAAAAAAAAAAGCATTTGATTCATTCTCCATTCTCAGATGTAGCAAATGTTTTGCTATTATAACCCATATGTGGTTAAAAAGAGCATAAAATAAACATTTTCCTGATCTTCACTTTTATTCCGGATGAGCCCCCATCAAACCTGCCCTCACTTATTGATATGCTCACCAAGAAGTGACTTTAACTGCGTTTGTTTTATTAAGGGGCTTTTTTCTTGATCCCAGGTGCCCTTGGGGACCAAGACAGG
Source organism: Rhynchonycteris naso (assembly GCA_037038555.1). Lineage (NCBI taxonomy): Eukaryota > Metazoa > Chordata > Mammalia > Chiroptera > Emballonuridae > Rhynchonycteris > Rhynchonycteris naso. Next base: position 365,334,021 of record CM072995.1, on the reverse strand, counting down.
GCCCTCCTGGGGTGGGGCAAGGACTCCACGCTCCTCATGGGGCCCGGCGGGTGACACCCGGGGCCTGGAGGGGCAAGAGCTCAACTTCAGTGTAAATGCCTGCTCGTGGTCCTGGGCAAGCGACTAGCCGCTCTGCCCCCCCCCACTTCCCATTTGTCAGCGGGGGTGCACACAAACTTCTCTCACAGGGCTGCTCAGAGCGGGAAGGAGGTGGCCCCTCGCACTCAGCCCTCTAGGAGTGAGCTGTTGGGACCAGTTCAGTCCTGGTAAGCAGGGTTCTGGCTGCAGCCCCTGCTGGGCCCGGCCTGGCCCTCTTCCCCCCGCCCCTCCCCGCCAGCTGGCTCCCTGCAGGGCTGGCCTCCAGTCCACATCTGCACATACTGCCTCTCCCCTGCCTGCAAGGACCCCCCTCCCAGCTCCAGGGGAGCCGCCTGTCCCTGCCACACACGCAGCCCTCAGCAAGAGAGGCCTGCAGGGGTTCCCGCACACACCGCCCCTCCCTCTGCAGCTCTGGGCCCAGGAGTGGGTGAGGGCGGCATACTTCACTATGAACATGCAGCAGCTTCTCCTGCGGAGCAGGGGCACGCGGAACAGGTCCAGCAGTGACCGGCGGGCCTTCGCAGAGGCCACCTCCTCCTCCATGCTGGACATCAGCACCTCCAGGGAGAACGGGGCCACAGTGAGTGTTGGGGTGGTGGCCCTTCCTCACCGCCATGCTAGGGGATGGGGGAGTCTGGCCTTAACCTCTGGAGACTGGAGAGTGGGCTGGGGGCCAGAGGGAGTGGGGACAGAAAGGCTTTGCTCTGACTCCTGGCTGAGCTCCTGCAGACCAGCCCATCTACTCAGAACCAAGGAGCGAGTCTGTGTCCCAGTGCTGGGCTGCTGGGCTGCAGGCTGTAGGTTGGTTTGTGGCAGTTACTACACAAAGCCCCGCCATTCCGCCTCGTTCCGCAAGCCTGGCATCAAGATGTGTCCCCTCCAGATGCACTGGCTCCTCACTGTGTCCCAGTGCCCACCCAGTCTCCCCCTGCACCACTGGGCCCTGCCTGCCCAGTGCTCAGTCCAGTCCTGGTCAGCTCCAGTTTGCCTCCTCCTGGATGCCTTCCCTGATCCTCCCCACCCACAGCGTTTTGCATCCTCTGGTGTCTGACCGCACATCCTCCCACACCTATTTCCTTGAAGTAGCTTCCTTCAAACCAGAACACCCCATTTCCCAGATACATTGAGAAGCCCCAGGAGGCGAGTGCGATAGATGCAGATCAAGGTGGTGAATAGTAAGGTGGTGTGTGGCGTGTTATAATGGTGTACCGTTACTGGTGGTGGTGATGGTGAGGATGACGACGGTGGTGGTGAAGGTGATGGTGTTGATGGTGCTTTGTAGAGATGCTGGTGGTGAAGGGAGGGATGGTACTGGTGATGTTAGTGCAAATGAAGATAAAGTTGGTGGTGGTCTGCTGGGAGAGGTGATGACGGGGATGGTGAAGGTGATGGTGGGAATGTGGATGCTGTTGGTGATGGTGTTGGTATTGGTGGTATTGTTATTATCGGTGGTAGTGATGGGAGTCGTCTTTGTGCAGAAATGATGACCATGGTGGTGATGGTGGGTATAGCAGAGGTGGTAACCATGGTGATGGTGGAGGTAACGATGGCGGTGCTGAGGACGGTGGTGGCAGTGATGGGGGTTGTGATGATTGTGGCAATGGTGAGGAGGTGATGACAGAGATGCTGAAAGTGACAGCGATGGCAGTGATGTTGGTGGTGGTGTTCTGCTGAGGTGATAATGGTTCTAGTGGTGTTGATGGAGGTGGTGGTGGAGTGGGCAGGGGTAAAGCTGGCGATAATACTGACCACACATCAGTGGATGTCACACCCCACACTCTGGGTCACAAACAGCAGCATCTCACCTCTATGGTCAGTGTCTTCTTGGCTTCCTTGTGACCATTCATCGTGGCCACCTTTTTGAGTTCCTGAAGTGCTTGTTCTGGTTTGCCAGTAATGATGAGCCAGCGTGCTGACTCTGGCAGCCACCTGTTACAGAAGCAGGTGTATGGCTGGGTCTTCCCATACATGCTGGGCACCCCCCCCCCCAGTCAGGTAGGGAGGGTGTGGTGGGCAGCAGACCTGCCCTCTGCCATGGGCGTGAGGAGAAGGCAGCCACACCCCCCTCTGCACTGCCAGTGCCGGGCTGGGAGACGCAGTTCCTGGTGATTTCAGATAAGTCTCAATGCCTGGCCACCTCTTTCTCCCAGGACCACCAATCTGGCTTCCTGGCTGCCGGGACCCTACCCATGTGAGCGCTGTGGCAGCCAGCACACAGGCTGCCGGGGTGTGGGATGGTTCTGGGGCCATTTCTACAGCAGAGGCTTACATCAGGCTGAATTTTTTTTTTAAACCCATACAATTAAAGCATCCGCAACCAGAACTGAATGGTTTTATAAATGAGGCTGCTTCTTCCTAGCCTCGGGGCAGATGGGCAGGGAGAAAGGGCTCCCTGGTGGAAGGGACAGGTTTTCCAGCAACAGGACCTCAGCCCTGTTTACAGAGAAGCTAAGAAAACTTCCTGAGGCAATTTGACAGACAGCGGTAAAAACCGACCTTGGAGCTCACCAGCTGTGTGGCCTTAGGCAAGCCACTGAACCTCTCTGGGGCCTCAGTGCCTCATCTGGAAATACTGGTGATAATATCACCCTCCTCATTAGAAAAAGTGTTCATACATATCTGGTGTTATCGGCAACATCCAGGACGCACCAGTCAGAGTGACCAGCGTGGCCCGCCTAGTTAGTGCAATTGTGGGCTGCCTTCCTTCTTGCTTGTGGGTCCTGTTTATACGGTCAGACTCCATGTGGTTAGTGGCTTTTGGTCTGCTTTGTTTGTTGATGTGTCCCTAATTCCTGCAATCACATCTGGCCATGGGGCACGAGTGCAGTACATCTTTGAGAAAAAAATGAATGAGCCCCCCATGACTCTCCACATCCTGGAGTAGACTTACCTGGGCCCAGGTGAGCTCAACTCTGACTCACAGGCACAAGAGGACTTACGGGGACCTGACTTTGTGTTTGTTTTCCTGTGTCTCTTCATCCGACCCTCCCCCAAGCAGCTAGCTATGTGCAGACCTCAGGATTTCTGTAGTGCCACAATAATAGTGATGATGATGTCCTCCCACAGCCGGAGCAGGTGTGCACTGACTCGGACGCCCACAGGCTTGACGGTGCTGTGCGAGGGAGGCTGGAGTGTGTGTGCGTTTGGAGGGGAGGGGCGCTAATGCTGGTGTGATGGAGGCCAGAGCTGGATGGGACCCTCGGACCTCTGGCTGAAGTGCCCACCCTGGAACTCCAAATCCCCGCTGTCCCTCCTTTGCGAGGGCTCTGTTTAGATAGTTCCTTTCCACGGCTCTCAGCAGTTTGGAACCCACAGCCCGCCAGAGTGGTGGGGTCCAGGTGCAGCCCGGGTCCCCCTCAGGTCAGTGACGCTCTCCCAAGGGAAAAGGCCCCACGCTGGACCTACCAGCATATCAAGAAGATGGCAAAGAAGGGCGTCGACGTAGCCAGGTGGAGGGCTCGCCAGTCCCGTAGGGCAAAGGCCAGACCACCCAGGACCATCTGGCCTGTGCAATAGGTGCATCCCAGAATCGTCATGGTGACAGCCCTCCTGTGGGTCGTGGTCCATTCCACCACTGAAAAGGAATGCAGACGCGCACAGGCGCGGGCCACGTGTGGTGGCCTTGAACCCCATCCTCCCTTCCTCGGCAGGGAGTGGGCCAAGCACGGGACTCACTGAGCGTTGTCGAGGTCAGGATGATGCCGGCCAGTCCAAAAGCGCTTAAGAATCGGAGGCCACAATAGACAAGGAAATTGGGGGCAAAGATGGCGCTAGTGTTGGCCATGGCCACCTGCAGACAGCACCAGCTCAGCATCAACTTCCGCCCAAACCTGTTTGGGGAGCAAGCATCATGGGGGCCCTGGAGAGGGGCCCTGGGGAGTTGGACACAGAGAGATAAAGACGGGGTGCCTGCAGGAGCCTGGCATTGTGCCCACATGTCAGTGCAGGCAGCACCTCCTTCTCAGGAGCCCTAGGGGACATGCGGAGTGTGTTCGTCATCAAAATGGCAGACACCTTGCTCTCGGCGGGCAGCACAGCCTCATGGCCAAAGAGGGACTTGGGCCTAAGACGTCCATGTTTGAGTCACACTCTGCCCTTCCTGGGTAACCTTGGGCACAGGACTCAACGTTTCTGAGCCATGATCTGCCCATTTGTAAAATGCAGGTATTCACAAGGACATGCCTTGTAGAGCTTTTGTGAAAATCAAGACGCCGAGCAAGGGGACAGTGTAACCAGGAAGCCGGGCACCTGTGGCCCTGTGCAAGCCAGCCAGCTGGCTCCCCGCCTGTCCACACATGGAGACAGGCATTCCCAGGAGACAAGCTATGGAGGGTCCTCAGCCCGGTGCCCCTGCACTCACCGAGCCACTGCTGCCCAGGGGCCAGCTCAGCCCAAACGCCTGTTTGTAGCCAGCTAAGTATGTGTTGGTTCAGTCGGAGAGGTGAGGGCAAACCTCGGCCCTGACTGAGTGGCACCAGGAGCAAGGACGCCTCAGTACAGACTGGGGCTGAGGGCTAGAGGCTGACACCTGGCTCTCACCCCAGGCCCACTGGGGGACCCGCAGGCCAGTTGCAATTTGACAGGGGCTCCCTGCCACGCTCCGGGCAATCTGAGAAACACTGATAAACTGAGCATGAGAGGGGACATTGTGCTAGGCCGGCCGTAGCTCTACACATGATTCACTCACAACTATCCCAGGGGGAGGTGCCAGGCTCCACACTCACAGGAGGAAACCAAGGCACAGTGTCCTGGGTGAGGCATCCACCTGATCCTCAGACAAGTCTTTGTGAAGTCACCACAAGTGCCGCACCTCACCCCGAGTGCCACGCCTGCACCCGGAGTGCCAAGCCTGCTCCACCGAGTGCCACGCCTGCACCCGGAGTGCCAAGCCTGCTCCACCGAGTGCCACGCCTGCACCCCCAAGTGCTGCACCCACACCCGCACCTTCACCTGCACCCCCGAGCGCTGCACCTGCACCCCGAGTGCTGCGCTCACACCTGCACCCCTGAGCGCGGCACCCGCACCTGCACCTGCACCCCCAGTGCCATGCCCACACTTGCACCTGTACCCCCCCCAGCGCCGCACCTGCACCTGCACCCCCCCAGCGCCGCACCTGCACCCCCCCCAGCGCCGCACCTGCACCCCCCCCAGCGCCGCACCTGCACCTGCACCCCCCCCAGCGCCGTGCCCACATCCCCGAGTGCCACACCTCCATCAGGACGGTTTCCTCGACAGAGGCTGGAGACCCGGGAGGAGGCTCGGTTCTGCCCAGGCCCAAGGTGGTGGTGACTTGAGCAAGGGCACTGCGTGCAGGAGGGCGCGGGGCTGGGGTGTGTTTGTGAATTTGGGGGTGAGAGAAGAAGAACAGAGGTGGCTCCCAGGTTCTGGGGTGCACCATGGGGTGGAGTCTGCTAGGAGGGGCTGGGCAGGGCATCATCAGTTCAGTGAGACTTCACCAAAGCAAAGCTGCCAGCTGGAAGTTAGGGGACAAGCAGACAGGAGCAAAGCAGGTGTGTGGGCACCGGATAGAGGTGCCTGGCAGGAGGAGGGGGCAGAGGGAGAGGGGAAGGCACTGGGAAGGGAGGAAGAGGAGTCGTGGGGGAGGGGGGAGGGGAGGGACAAGAGGAGGGGGAAGAAGGGAGGAGAGGAGAATAAGAAAGGAAAGGGAGGGAGAGAGGAGGGGAAAAGGAGGAGGAGAGAGAAAGTGGTGAGGAAGGAGGAGAGAAGAGGGGGAAGGGAGGAGGAGAGAGAAGGCGGTGAGGAAGGAGGAGAGAGGAGGGGGAGGGGAGGGAAAGAGGAGAGAGGGGGAGAAGGGAGGAGGAGGAGTATTTCTATTTCATAGCATGTTTTGTACTTGAAGTTGAAAAGAAGGGGCTGTTTCTCCCTTGAAGACTATTAGCTCCCGAGGGCAGGGTCTGTGTAGCATCTGGCACACAGTAGGTACACAATAAAGGTTGGTGCAGGAGATGACGGACAGAGAGCAAGCGTGCTCAGGGTGATTTCTTGCTGTGCACCTTAGCCTAGAGCACGCCCTTGGCCATTACTGTCCCCTGGCCGCCGGAAATCATGTCCAGACTTGACCAAAGGAGCCCCCTCTCTCAGGGAACACGGACACTCACATGATATTTCTGTACCTCTGTCCTCCACCCACCCACCCACATTCATTCTGTCTTGGAGGAGTCAGCCCAAAGGAGAGAAGTCCTTACCAGTAGGAGAGGAGGCCCCAGGCGAAGGAACCCAGCAAGACGCCGGTCATGAAGATGGCCTGGCCCAGGGGCTTCAATCCCTGGTGGTCGCACACCAGGCCCCACTAGAAGAGAAGGGGGTGTGACAGCTCAGGGGACCGGGTCTAGCAGGGCAGGGGTGGCAGATGAAGGCCCCAGATCCCTCAGGCCACCCAACAGAAGGGGAAGGGGTGTGCTGGCTGTCGGCCTCCACTCTCTGCTCACAGCCAACAGCATGGCCCAGATATGACAGGGCTTGGCGTCTGGCAGTGTGACGGCCGCTCCGAGTGGACGGCAGTGGACAGTAGTGGGAGGTGTTGACACTGTAGGCTCTGGCTGTGACTTCGCTGACTGCTGGCCAGTGAGCTTGGGTGCATCCCAGCACTTGGTGGGGCCTGTTTACTCATCCGGAAATGGGGCCGTACAGTTGCCTCTCACCGGCCGTGAGCATGAACAGAGATCTGCGCACGTCACTGGGATATTTTCAGCGCCTCGAGCCCAGGATGGGCATCCATCACCCGACACCCCCTCATCCCCCTTCCGCCAGGTCAGTCCTTTGTCAAAGCCTGGGAGCTTTACTCAGTCTCTCCATTTCTGCCTTCCCCCCTGGCTGATGGCAGCAGGAGCCCCTGTCTCTACCAGGTAGTCTCCGCCCTGCAAAATGACCTCTTGAAATTACAAATCAGATCACATTGCTCCCCTGCCCTAGAACCTCCAATAACTTTCCTGTGCACTTAAAAAATCCAGGTCCTCACCCCCCTGCCCGCCTGCTGGCTCCTGCCCTTCCCGCTCGTGGGCGGCACACTGGGCCTGCTGCTTCTTCAAGTGCCCACACTCTCGCTCAGAGCTCTGACCAGACCCGTCTCCCACCCCCTCCCGCCTTCGTGGGACTGATTCCTTCTTCCATAATCCAAGTCTCATCTTAAATGTCCCCTCTTTGTAGAGGCCTTCCCCATCCGCTGTCTCTCCCTGACTCACAAGACCTGCTTTCCTCCTTAGGATTCACTCATGACCCTGGAGGCCGGACAGGAGAGTGATGGAGTGCCAGGTTCTGGCCCCTAACTGCCAAGGTTGAATCAGGTTTTAGCTGTGCGTCCTAGGACAAATCACTGAACCCCTCTGCGCTCCTGTTTTGTCCTTTGTTAAATGGGGACAATAATAAAACCCAACCCCTGAGATCATAGTGAGATTGTGACTACAGGGAAGGCATTGGGAACAGTGCCAGCTACTTGAAGGGCAAAACGGGAAGGCTCGCTCTGCTGTTATTACTGGTTTAAATGCTGGCTGGTTCCAAATCCGCCAGCAGATCCTGGAAGGCTTCCTATTTGTCCTGTAACCCTAGCCGCAGATGGGAATCAGGGCCGTGGTGAGCAGTCAGTAATACGTGTTAAGGGAGTAAGTAGCACAGCACTCCTCTGCAATGATGGAGGTGGTAGGAGGTGGTAGGACGCCACTCCCCAGTCATGGTGGACAGCCAGGAAGGAGGAAAGCTGAGGGGTGGACGGGGTGGGGGTGGGGGGAAGGCTCTTACCTCAGCCACAATGGTGGACGCAAAGGTGCTGTGGTCGTAGACCCAGCCGTCCAGGCATGGCTCCGTGGCAGCCTCACTCCAGTTGGTGGCCGTGGCATTGGGGTCCAAGAGCTGCCACTGAGGGTGGCGGAAGCGGTGACACTGGTGGGGCTCATGGTTGGGGCCCAGTGGGATGGAGATGACCAGGAGGGCCTCGGGTGTGAGGTTCATGGGGGCCTCAGAGCCATTGTCCAACATGTGGGCCCAGCAGCGGTGGCCCGGGGTGGCCGCCGAGAAGTTGTCCAGAAGCATTTGGGAGGGCACAAGGACAGACGGCAGGAGGAGAGTGATGACCTGTAGGGTCTGGAACAGACCCACGCCCCCGGCTCTCTCCAAGAGCTCTGTGAAGGCCATGGTCAGAGCTGCCGCACCCAGGGCGGGTCTCCGGGCCAGCCAGGGAGGGGGCGCAGGGAGCCAGGGAGTGTACGGCCTGCTGGCGGGAGCCACTAGCCAGCACAGGATCCCGGGCCCCCAGTCTTCTACCCTTGGTCACATCCCCAGCCAAGTGGGCTTGGGCAACTGTCCAGCAAGCAGTCCAGTCGGTCCTGGAATGACCCCAATACTTTGAAGAAGCTCCTCCTTACCCCGTTTCCAGGAGTGGCTGCATGGATGCCCCGCCACTCTAGAGAGGGGACACTGAGGGACAAAGCTCACTGGGCCCAAGCTGCCTGGGGTGTCTGAAGCACTCTGTTCTCTAATGCTGAGCGAAAGGTCAAGTAGATTTTTAAAAAAATAATAAGATGCAACGCTGTGATGTTACTCAATTACAGTTGTGGGAGAAGGATTGACTGGGCCATCGCCTCGTGGCCTCAGTTAAAGTTTAACCTCCGAGCAGGCTCCTGGGTGAGGAGAAAGCCCTGGGCAGCCTCCCACTGGCGCTGGTCACTTCATCACATTCCTAGTTCCTGACTCGTACAGGTTCAGAACCCTCCACATGTGCCGCTTTAAATCAGGACACTGTTGGTCTAACCTTCACCCATGCTGACAATTTCTGTCCACCTTGCTAAGGCACAGGTGAGGAGCAGGGCCGGGGAGCTGGGTTTGGAGGAGGCCAGGGCGGGGGCGGGGTGCCTGCAGGGGTGGGGGTGAGGTGCCTGCTGGGGGGGGCAGGGTGCCTGCTGGGGGGGCGGGGTACCTGCTGGGGCGGAGGTGGGGCACCTGCAGGGGCGGGGCGAGCCCAGGCCTGTGCTCAGTCTTTCCTTAGCTGGCACCTCCTGCCAGGCAGCAGCACCAGCAGACCCACTTGCAGACGGCCCTATTTTGGGAAACTCCTATTTCGAGGTTCTAGGTTGCCTTTATTAGATAGATTGTAAATTCCCCCAAGGTGGAAACCATGGCTACAATTTCCTGGCCTCCCTCAAAGCCCCTGGGTGGCTCTGGAGCTGGGCAGGCGTGCAGGTTGGGGGAATGAGTGAGGTCATGCCTCCTGAACCCAGTGTGTCCCTGCTCCGCAAACCAGAGTGAGGAGGCATGGAGCCAGCGCTCCCCCCCCCACACACCCAACCCCCGCCCCCGCTTCAGGGCGGGGCCAGCGCGGTCCCTGTGAGGAGGGGTGGAGCCAGTCCCCACCTCGCGCTGGTAACCACGCTGCCTACACTCTCTGGCTCTCTCATTCTAGCACAAGAAAAAGGTGGTGCCAATTTCCCCAGACAGGGAAACAGGCTCAGAGAGGGCAGGCGGCTTGCCCAAGACCACACAGTGGAGTCGGGATTCAAACCACACTCTACAGCCAGAGCTCTGTCCAATACCCCTGGCCAGCTGCAGCGTGGCCTCTGGCCTGTCATGGGGCCCAAATCTCAGCTCAAGGCTGGAATTCAGGATCTGGGTCGGAATGAGGGCCAGCCCAGGAGCCCAAAGTCACCTTCCGGGATGTGCGAGGGAATCGGCTGAGTCAGTTCCGGGGAGAGAAGTCTGTGGGAGTGTGGGGGAGGTGTGTGTGGGCGTCTGGACCCTGAGCTCCCCGGACCTCCTCTCCTCAGAGGGCTGGCAGAACTGGCCAAGATGGCTGGCATCCAGCCAGGAAGCCCAGGAATCGAGGTTCCGGGCCTGGCTTTCAAAGCCAGGACTGTTTCCATACTCTGCCTCTCCAGGCAGGAAATCATTATACATTTTAGAATAGCAAATAGAGAAAGGACCAACTCACACGAAAGCACAGAAGGCCAACTGGGCATAGCCCCAATCTGAAACAGCCCGAAGGCTGAATTTTACGTGGGAAAAAAAATTGTGCTTTATGCCTATGTGCAAACACCATCCTCACAGGGGCAGGTCTGGACCCAGGACCATTACCCTGAACAGTGACTTCCCCTCTCTGGACCCTAGTTTCTGTCCTGCGAAAGAGACGTATTGCCACGTTGGTGTTTCAAACCTTATCTTGGATCAGAACCCGCAGGTGTGCTGGCTAAAATGCAGTTTCCCTGGGCCCAGAAATATGCATTTTAACATAACGCCCCCACCCCCGGGCAATTCTGCTGCTCTGGGGCGCAAACGCGCCTGCAGGGTTGTTGGGCTAAGGGAAGCTGCTCAATCCAAGGCGGCCGAGAGAAATTTTTTCCCTTCCTCCTTCCATTCGCTTTAAAAAATGTTCTCTTTTTCCCTGCCCTTTGCCTGTCGTGGACATCCCTAGGCTTTACTAACAGGAGAAGGTCAAACCTCCCAGATATGACAGAAGGCTCCCGGAATTTCCAACTGACTCTCTGCTTCCAGGCCAAGGAATTTTTAATTTGTATTTTCTGTTTTTCTGGGGCTGCTCCGGGCAGGGCTTCTTACCGCTGCTTCGCCACCTGATGGTCACACCCGGGACTGCAGCATTTCCAGCGTCGTTTCATCCTTGCTTAGGTGTGTCCACCCCTGAAAGGTTCCCAGGCCGGGTCAGGAGAAGAGGCAGAGGGGAAGGGGGCAGGCAGCCTCAGATTATAGCCCCCATGCGCTTCAAGCGTCTCCTGAAGTTAATTGATGTAAATTGAACCCTTGGTCCTCACTGAGCCAGAATTGCCATTAGGGTTGATTTACCTAGCCAAAGGCCCTGTCAATTAAAGGCTGAGGCCAAGCTCAGCTGCTGCGTGACCTTAGGCAGTGACCTTAGCCTCCCACCTCTGACTCTAAGCTCCTCAGCTCTACTAGAGGCCTTCCACTTCAGGCACTAAGATTCAAGGAGATGATGGACGGGCCTGACCTCGCTGCCACCACCACCATCGGCACCATCATGACCACCGTCATCACCCCCAAAGCACATGACCCTTTACTCTCCTTTTGTTTCTTTTCCAGTTGAAGTCCAAGCATTTCAGATTCAGCCGCGCTCACTGGCCTGGGCCCCTCCGCCCCCAGCAGCACACTTGGAAGGGTCCAGGGGGGGCGGGGAGGTCAGCATCTTTCCTAGGCCCCTGGCCCTGGGCAGAGACAAGGCTTTGCAGAGTCTCAAGTCCTGACTCCAGGTCCCATGTCTCCGCTCTGCCTCTGTGACGAGAACGGATGATCCCCTGGGAAGTCAAAGAAACGGTAACAATAAAAGAAAAATAAAACAGAAATAAAATAAAATAAAAAAAGACCATTGACAAGAAAGAAACAAACCATAAAATGTCCGGGTATCTTCTCGTGTGGAGAACAGGCCTCATGTGCTGGGTAGGCGGTGTTGACAAATCACCACAGGGGCAGAGCTAGATCTTTCCTTCCTGGTTCCCTGCTTCCTCCTCGAGGACAGAACTTTGGGGATTTCTCCCCATCACACCAGAGCTTAAGGCACTTCTGTCCCCCTCTGGGATTCTTTTCAAGCCACTACCTCGGGGCTTACACGTGCTAAAAGCCCCATTTTGCCAGCCCTCCAAGGACATCCATGTGCCTTTGGGGGAGAAGATGAAAGGAACCTCTAAACTCAGTTTTCTTACAGCACTCAAGTTGTAAAGGTCACAGACTCATGTCAGGAACAGAAGAAAAGCCCTTCCTTGGGCCCTGGCTGGGACAATCCACACCCAAGGGGAGCCCATGTGACTGTTTGTTTCTATGTATTCAAAAGCACATCAACATAAATAGTTCTTAACTGTGCAGTTGTGTGTGTACATGGCAAACAACCCAATGGTCCAGGATGTGCACAATGACAAGTAATGTCCTTCCCCCCACCCTCAGCTGCCCAGGGACAACTGTCACCAACAATGGATGTACTTGCAGAAAATCTTCCAGCGCCTTCAAACATGTGCAAATTTTAAATTGTTGAATAGGCAGCACATTCACGTGGATCAGGAACAGAAAGTGTAAAATCAGGTACACGCTGAAGAGACTCTCTCTCACCCCACCCCTTCAGCAGGGATCACACTTACCCCCCCCCCTCCGCCTCAGGCAGCTATTTTTAGTTTCCTATGCATCCTTTCCGGTTTTCCTCCTGGATCTAAGGAAGGGTAAGTGCGCATTCTTATTTCACTTTCTTTCAGGTAAAAGGTGGTTTTCCATTTTGTGTTTCTTTCCCACATTATACCTTGTGCATCCGAAAGGTCCCCTTCGTTTTTCACAGTTGCATAGTACTCCACTGTCTGGCTTCCCATGATTTATTTAACTGGTCTCCTGTTGATGGACACTTGGTTTGCATCTAATATTTTGATACAAAAAATGTTGAAATGTGTACACTGTTTTTGAATGTGTGCTACTGGATCTGCAGGATGAAATTCCAGAGGCGAGACTGCCTCGTGGGGGCATCAGTGAGCTTGTGGCCTTCAGAGACAGCCCCCTGGACCCCCAGGGACACACCCATTTACACTGTCCCCAGCCCCCTAACACTGCACACTATCAACCACACCTGTGGGGTCTTGCCAATATCATGGGTGACAAACAGCTTTTTTTTTTTTTTTAATTTAGTGTTAGGACAGGGAGGCACAAACACTCCTGCCCCGACTGGGATCCAATCAGCAAGCCCACTAGGGGCAATGCTCTCTGCTCATCTGGGGCGTTGCTTCATTGCTCATCATCCAAGCTCTTCTTAGTGCCTGAGGTGAAGGCCATGGAGCCATCCTCAGTGCCAAGGGCCAACTTGCTCCAATTGAGCCATGGCTGCAGGAGGGGAAGAGAGAGAGAGAAATGAAAGGGGGAGGGTGGAGAAGCAGATGGGTGCTTCTCCTGTGTGCCTTGACTGGGAATCAAACCTAGGACATCTATACACCCAGACAACGCTCTACCACTGAGCCAACCATCCAGAGCTGACAAACAGTATTTCTATGTAGTTTTATTTTGTATTTCTTTTGTTATGAGATTGAACATCTTTTAATATAGTTAAGATGTATGTATTTGCATTTCTTTTTCTGCAGACTGTTTCTTCATATGCTGTGTCTATTTTTTGACTGCAGTTTGTGGTTTCCTCACCAATTTCTATAAGTCCCTTACATATTCGGGTGGCTCTGCCTGTGACCAGAGTTGCAAATATTTTTTCCACTTTGTTAGCATGTTATTGTTATTGATTTTTTGGCCTGTAGAAATTTTTCTTTTGTAATTGAATTTTCAGTCTTGTCTTTTTTGGCTTTTGCGTCAGAATTATTTTGCGCCTTTCTCCACTCTGGTGACAAAAGAATTTTTTCATGGTTTGTCTTTTTAAATAAAGAATGGCTGGAGACTTTGTCATATGCCTTTTAGCACCCATGGAGTTGATGATATGACTTCTCTAGTTAAATCTATGAATCTGATAAGTTATATTAATTAATTTCCTGAATTATATAAATGAGTTTTCCAAAGAATGCTAAACCATCCTTCCATTCCAGGCTGAGCATTCTTAGACAAGTTGTGTTATTCTTTTAATGCACTGCTAGTTTCAGCTTATTAGTATTTTGAGTTTTTCATGAAACCTCACATATGAGATTGGGCTGTGGTTTCTTTCCTTCCCTTCTCTTCCCTCCCCTTTCCTTCTTTCCGTCCGTCCTTCCTTCCTTCCTTTCTTCCTTTCTTCTTTCCTTCCTTCCTTCCCTCCCTTCCTTCCTTCCTTCCTTCCTTCCCTCCCTCCCTCCCTCCCTCCCTCCCTCCCTCCTTCCCTTCCCTTCCCTTCCCTTCCCTTCCCTTCCCTTCCCTTCCCTTCCCTTCTCCTCCCCTCCCCTCCCCTCCCCTCCCCTCCCCTCCCCTCCCCTTCCTTCCTTCCTCCCTCCCTGCCTATAATCTTTGTTAGTTTTGGTTTCAACATTATTCTCATTTCATTGAGATAATTCGGCCATGTTCTCTTGCTCCCTGACTCAGTTTACATAAAGGACAGCTGTTCTTCCTTCCCCTGCGGGCCTGGACCATCATATGGAACCTACCTGGCCCCTGATTTGTAGGAAGGCTGAGAAACAAGGTCGCAGGAGCCTCCAGGAGCTGGAGGAGGGATGGTGGCAGAGGGTCTGAGCTGAGCTTGAGTTTCCAAGAGGCAGGATTTTGACCAGACAGACTTGTATCAGAGCTTTATTTGCTCAAATGGGTTTGGGTGGCTCGTGTACCGGGCTTTGTCTCAGCTTCCAGTGGACCCTCGTCACCCACCAGCAGTTTGAGCTTTGACCAGATGTCTAACTTAAGGTCCAGAAACCCTTGAAATCCTACTGCCATTCTCAGCCCCCGGCCGGCCCTTCCCAAAGCGGGAGGCCTGAGCCTGGATTTTCCCTCGGCTCCAGCTATCTGGGTCCATCCCCTGCTATTTGCTTTCTGTTTATTTCCTTCGGTTTCGTGGGCAAGAGGCCACAGCCTTCTCTTCTGGTGCCTTCTGATGGCACCTACTGTATCAGCGGCTTCCTCTGGCCACGGGACCTCGAGGGCTCCATGTGGGACAAGTCAGAAGTGCCCGAGTGGAATGCCGGGTGCCCCTGCTGGCCGGTGGAGGTGCGCCAGCTCCTGTGGCCCAGCATCATGACGGAGCCACTTGATAGCATCACCTGTTGGCTCCCTTCCCTTCCCTGTCTCACTTGCCCAATGAGATCAGCTCCAAATAAATGGCTTACACTCAGATCTTTGGAGGAACCCAACCTACGGCAGCATGAGGGGTGACAGCTGGTGGATAGCGTCCCCTGGGAGGATGTGCAGGCGCCCGCTGACCCCTGGCACGGCCTCGCTCATGCTCCGGACAAGCCCGAGGTGAGTGACCGATGAGGAAATGAGCCAGGCCTCACTGTTAATGCTGCAGGAGCAGGAGCAAGACCCAGGCAGGCAGCCGGCACGGAACCTCAGTCCCAGTGTCTCAGCACACTCCCGCGGGTGTCTCCTGCTGCGGGGTCCCCCTTGCTGCAGAAGACGGGCTGAGAGATGGGAAGCGCTGGTCTCAGGGTGGGAGGGGCGGGGGCAGCAGCCAGATGTCCCCTGTCTGTCCTCTCTCCACTGCTTGCAGCCATGTGAGGATGACTGTAATGTCACTGGGTTACCCCTGGTTGTTTCTACCTGACTGATCCCCTCCCCACTGTTACCAGACTCACTCCTGCATTTGCTCCAGAGGGTTTGGAACTCCAGCCTAATTGACATTGTCATACGTTAAACGGAGTTCCTGAAATGACCTGTCCATTCCTAATCTGCAGATCCGGTGAATGTGCCGATATGGTGACATTAGGGATCTAGAGATGAGATAATCCTGGATCACCCAGACTCCTAAATCCAATGACAAGTGTCCTTGTAAGAGACACACAGAGAAGAAGCAGGGGGAGAAAAGGAGAAGGTCATGTAATGATGGAGGCAGAGACTGGAGTCACGCAGCCACAAGTCAAGGACACCTAGAGCCCCCAGAGACTGGGAGACACATGGAAAGGTGACCCCCAGAGCCTTTAGAGGGAGCGTGGCTCTATAGACACCTAGCTCTCGGCCTCTGGCCTCAGAGCTGTGAAAGATAAACGTTCCTTGTTAGCCACCAAGTGGGGCATGTTTTGTGACAGCCGCCTTGGGAAACTAATACACACATTTATTTATCTGTTCCACTCGGTTTTTGAAATTATTTTCCAGCAATTTCCCTCCATCTACCAAGACTCAGATCAGACAACAGGACACAGCAGACATGTTAGCTGTACAGGGGCTTGGGAAGAACCGCGAGAGGGCGTAAGTCTCAAGGTGGGGTGGAGGAGGTGGGATGGGTATTCAAGGGAGGAGGACAGCACATGCAAAGGTCCTGAGACTGCAGGAGGAGAGGTAGGAGGAGTGGCTCTGAGCCCCAGGAGAATGTCAGGATGGAACTGGTATGGGGCTCTGAGCACAGAGCCCACCAGCCTGACCCTGCCCCAGGCTGATAAGCAATGCTCAAGCCAGGGAGACAAACGGCTGTGCTTCCATATTTGAAAGTTCTTCCTGGCCACAGTGAGGGAATGGACTTGGATGAGAAAGGGTTGGAAAGAGGAAAGCGGGGAAGAGAAGCCACCCACAGCATGACCTGATAAAATCCCTCCACACGAGTGTCGCCCTGCACAGCCCTTTTGAAAATCTTGACAGCACGTAGAGCATATCGGAATTTTGAAGCATCTCTTTTCCGTAACAGGGTAGCTTCCTGACCTCCAACCCGGTAGAGCGAGCCTGTCTCGGTCACATGCTGGATTAACCATTAAGCCTGCTGTTGGTTGGCCGTTGGTCAGCAGCCGCCCGATAGACACATCTTCTGCCTTGAAAGCCCCCAAACCTCTGTGGCTGCAGAGACTTTTGTCAGTTTGTTCCTGAGGCGGCCACACCTGTCCTGAGCCTGAGCCAACGCCATGGCTCAGGGCTGTGGGCTGCTTGCATCAGAGGGGGACGCGACAGCTGCCTGGGAGCCTTTACCTTGACCCCTAGGGAACATGCGGGAGCCACTCACAGGCTGCTTATGCTGCTGACTCATCCAACTGCGAGAAAGCCAAGGGTCCCTGGGCAGCACCATGTGCGCTTGCTCACAGGCACCCCATGACCAACTCTGGAACCTGAGGGGCTTCTGAATGGCCACAGACCTGGTCTGAACCAAGCTCCACCTCGGAACAGAACCAGCCCCCAAATTTCCGAAGCAGGGTCCACCTGTCCTAGCCCCCAAGCTGGAAGGTGCTGTCCCACCCAGGCAAACCCACCCCCGCAGCCAGGGAGAAGCTGGGCAGCAGGGACCTGTAGCCTGGCTGACCCACCAGCGAGATTCTGGCCTGTGTGTGTCTGGGGCTGGGCATAGCATCTCCCTCAGAGGCCACGGGGGCCACTCTGTTCCTGGTGGGGCTCCCACTGGTCCCCAAGCACAGCAGCAAGGAGGAAGCAGGAAGCCGTAACTTCCATCTCCCGGGCTATGGTCCTCAGAGCGGCAGCAGCAGCAGCAGCCAGAGGTGCCGTCTCAGGCCCCGCCCAGACCTCCCAAGTCAGTCTGACTTACCAAGATCCCCGAGTCATTTGTGTGCCCGTTTAAGTTCACGGCATTTGCCTAGGCCACTCTCCTCCATAGCCAGTGCTGTTCCCACCCTTCCACTTCCTCTGCGGGCCTTCCAAGAAGAGCTTTATTGTTATTTACACCACTGCCTTCTCATCAAAATCTAAGCTCCTTACGACTGGGAAACTCACCTGGTCAGTAAACTCCCTCCCAAGAACCCAAGCCCTGCCTGCTCAGTGTTTGCTTACTAAAGGAGAGGCCACGTGTCAGAAAGCACTCACGGAGAGCTGCACCATGTCAGTCTGTATCCTCTGCCTCATCCAGCAAGGGTGCAGGGAGCCTGGATGGCACGTGAGGGCAATGAGATGCCGCCCTTGCCAGCACTGGGCTAGAGCGTGCTCTCTGTGCACAGATCCACAGAGACAGATGCTTGGGGACCTGTGTTCTCCCCTGCCCCCCTTCCATTCTCCCCGGCACAGCCCTCTGCCCCTGGCAGCAGGTAGACCTCTCACACTCCTCTTCGTGCGTCTCAGCCCAGCCACAGACATAACTCATGCAGCCCCTTCTTCCCCTGCTGAGGAGCTTTCCTTCAAAGAACCTGCCTGGTGATATCTCCGAGGGGGCCCTGGTTGGCAAACTGCAGCTCGAGAGCCACATGCGGCTCTTCCACAAAATACCACGTGCGGGCGCTACCTCGGTAAGGAATGTACCTACCTATGTAGTTTACGTTTAGAAAATTTGGCTCTCAAAAGAAATTTCAATCGTTGTACTGTTGATATTTGGCTCTGTTGACTAATGAATTTGCCGACCACTGTCCCAGGGGACACAGCAGGCCCCAGGCCCCATTTCACAGGGACTCCCGAGGCTTGTTATCCGGTGTCCGGGACCTGAGGGTGAGCAGAGGTGGGTAGAGCATGCAGGTACCTCTCCTGTCTCCCCAAATCCAAGTGACTGAGGAAGCTGAGCAAAGGCAAAGTTTGAAAGGATGACGTGTAAAGATCGTGGGACAGATGGACAAGGAAGTCCACAGACCGATGGGCCTGCAATTTTACGCAAAAGGAAAGGAAGCAGCCCCCAGTCTGGAGCTTTGGTAGAGGGGGTAGCGCCAGGTGGGAGCTCTGGGGGTGGGAGGGCCAGGCCAAGGGCGTAGGGGAGCTGAGAAAGGGGACCAGCAGAACAGTCACGCCAGCCACCCCCCCAAAACGTCTTAGCCACAGACTCCAGTGTTTGCCCAGGGGCCAAGGCTCAAGTCCAGCTAGTTACAGTTCTGAAACTGGGTGCGAGGGCCACAGAAAAGAGCAGCGTCCAGCGACAAAAGGGTCCCACATTGGAGAAGAGTCTTCTATTCAGAAAATTGGATCTACTCATCCCACCCGGCCGTGGGACTCACCGGCTGGCCCCTACCTCACATGACCGTGGCCAAGGCTCTTGCGACCAGAAATTTCAGTCCTGGTTAGGGAACAGGAATTCCCACGTGGCCAAAGGAAGAACGTTCCAGCAACCGGTGGGTTTGAACAGACTCCCCGTCATCTACCGATGTGAAAAGACAGCCAAGAAACAGCAACACTTGAAGGAATTCCGGAACAGCAAATCCACAGGCAGAAGAAGCAACTCAGGAGGTGAGTGAAGTAATGCAGTAAGCGGAAGAAGAAGAGAAACTTGAGACAATACCTATTTTCTTTAAAGCAGGCTGCTGTGAAAGGGAAGCACCCTTGGTGTTTTGGAAATCTCACACGTGACCGATAAATCCTGAAACCTCCAGTTAACAAGTTGACCAGGGAAGTGGACAGCGACCTGGAAGTTCATGCTATAGCAGTTTTCCAGAACACAGGGTAAAGGACAAAAAGATAAAAAAATATATATGAGCAAAAAGTTACAAGATATGCATATGAGACAGGATTTTCAACATTTACCTAATAGATGTTGGAGAAAACATTGATCGTGAATTGAAATAATAGAAAAGAAATATCTCCGAGCTGAATTATTTAGACTGCAAGGTCCCAATAGTTGCTGAGCAGGAAGAGTGAAACAAATGACATGCACTCAATGAAATGTCTAAACTCCAACAATGGAGATGGGTTTACACATTAAGTTCCTATTGTGACTCTTGAAATACATAGGTGTCCTTGGCCTTCATTCATCCACGCATTCATTATTTCAATTGCAAACCCTCATTGAGGACCTAGACATTATGCAGCTTACTATGGAGAGAAAGGTGAATATCACAGACACAGACCCCGACCTCACAAAGCTTAGTCTGGGGGCAACAGACAAAAAGACATCACTATGCAACAGTTAAAAACATGGGGCCAGATTGCTCGGTGACTTTGGACAAGTGACTTTACCTCTCTGTCCTCAGCTTCCTTCTCTGTAAAATGAGAATTATAACAGCAGTTCTTGCCTGTCTCACAGGTTGTTTTGACGCTGTAAGTAAGGCCTGTAAAACAGCGACTGGCACATAGCAAAAGCAATCATCATGTAAGTACTTGATAAAGACCTAACAGCAGGCAGTGATAAGTGCTCAGGATCAGGGCTCTGGGAGCACAAAGGAGGAGCCTGACCCCTGCTGTGGGTGAGTGGCAGTTGCCTGGGTCCCCTCTCACTGTTACAAGGTTTCAGATCTGGAGTCACTTGGCCCAAGTCCCGACACCTGCCCTGCAGGGCCAGGGCCACTGCTGTCCAGCCAGATCATGTAAGGACGTTGGACCTGCTGTCAGGGCCCTGGGCTTGTCACCCTCTGTCTGGGTGATGTGACAAGGGTTGCGGTGTCACCAGTGCCTGAGGGAAGCCACCCTGGCTGCTCGACTTTTCACATTTTATTAGGTGGCTGTGTTCATCCACAACCTGATTTCTCCCCAGCACATCACGCTCCCTGAGCCTAGGCCGCCGCCAGCCCGTCTGTGGGCAGAGCGGGCCCTGAGGATAAAGGGAGCAGGCTGGGGGCTGTTCCTTTCTTTTGGTGGCAAGGGAGGTGGACCGTGGGGCTGCCGCTCCGACTCTCAGCGGAAACATGGAGAGAGTCAGGTCACCCGGGCACATGCAGCCGGAAGGGGCTTCCAGCCAAGTTCTCTCCTCAGGGGCAGAGGTGGGGAGGCAGGGTGATGTGCCAACTCTGGGCAGGGTCTCTAGAGGTGGGGAGGCTTGAATTTGAATCTCCATAAGGCCCCCAGAAGGAGGAGGACAAGAACCTGATTGACTTGATGAGTCTCTTCTCTTGAAGGGTCTGCTTCCTGCTTCTGGAACAAGCGAATAGTGTTGACCCCGAATGCTGAGGTTGCTGGTTTGAAACTGGAGGTCGCCAGCTTGAGTGCAGGCTCAACAGTTTGGGCAGGGGTAGCTGGCTTGAGTGCAGGGTCACTGGCTTGAGCAAGGGGTTGCTGGCTTGACGAGCTCAAGGTCACCAGTCTGATCCCCCATCAAGGCAGGAACAAGAAGCAATCAGTACACAACTAAAGTGAAACAACGAGTTGATGGATGGTTCTCTTTCTCTCACTCTCATAAATAAATGAATAAATAAAAAGACAGACGTGCCCCTGAGGGGTTGGACATGTGGTCAGGGAGCCAGGTTTTGAGGTTGCCCCAGAGCTCGTACAGAGACAGGTGGGTCCCACCACGCATGGGATGACCTGAGGCCACCCTGTCAGCTCCCCATGAGCTAGGGGCCTCCTGTTGTTCACAATAGTGGGCAGACCACAACCTGAAGCCTGGGAAAGGGCTCAATCCCAGAGCCTGTCGGGAGACTGAGGCTGGGACATCCCAGCCCAGGGGAATGCCAGCCACTCTGAGCTCTCTCTGTGGCCACCAGGGAATTCCCCCTCCCCGTGCTTTTGCCACCAAGATCTGACCCCTAATCCCCCCCCGGGGTCCAACTCCCTATCCTCCACATCCTGGGTGGTGTCTGGCCGAGGAAGGTGCTTAGTTCCAAGGAGCAGGAGAAAAGGACCAAGCTGGTCTGTGGGAAGGACAGGGTAAAGGCATGAGGGAGGAAGGTACAGTGCTCTCCAGCGGTCTTTAGGGCCCAGGCCAGGCTGCTCCCCAAGCAAGTAGGTACCTGGTCCACCCCTCGCCCGTTGTCTAGAGTCAGAACATTCTCCAACACCCTCATCCAGGAGGCGAGCCTGGCAGAGTGTTTCATGCTTCAGTGACGAGTACTCCCGTAACTCGGTCCCGGAAAGACGGTGACTGCCTCCCTCAGTACTGTCATTTCTCCCTGGCCTGGGACACCAGCCAAGGAAGCAGATACTGTGGTCTAAACAGAGGATTTCCACCCCAAGGCTTTGTATCTCCCTCAGTCCCCTAAATGCAGGTCATGCCACGCATGGTGGGACCCACCTGTCTCTGTACGAGCCCTGGGGCAACCTCAATGCCTCAGAACGGCGTTGTCCAAATGGCCATCATTTCCTCGTCTTTCCTCTTGTGGCCGCAGTACCGGTGTATTTCTGCCGTAAAAGACAAGGGAGCCCCAGGAGGCCCCGAGGCAACCGGGCACAGAAAGGTCTTGTTTCCATACAGCACGGAATGCACTTTGAAAGGGCTCAGTGGGAACAAAACTGAAGTGTCAACATTGAGCTGCTGAGCATGAGGGCTGGAAAGTCAGGACCGCGGTGGGTGTTCATAGCACAGACTCTGGGGTCAGCCGGCCTGAGTTCAAATCCTGGCCTCAGTCTCTTCATCTATAAAATGGGACAACAGTATTGATCTCATCGTTTGTGGGGATGAAGTGAGATAGTGTTAGAGGCACTTAGAACAGTGTGTGGCCATGTGGAAGGTGCCCGCACATACTTAGTGAGGAGACGCTTATTCCAGGTTTCCAGAACCCTCCGGGCCCAGGTTCAAAGCACCAGAAAAGCCCAAGAAGAAGACACATCATAAGACAATGAGTTCCAGTGACTGCCTTGCCTCAGAGCAGCGTTGTCCCAATGTCCAGCATTCCCATGTCTTCCTGACCCCTGTCACGTGTTCAGGTCAGTGTGCTACTATTTAACTCACGCTTTTCTCTTGGTCAGCTGACTTCTAAGTAATTTATCTTCTATGGAATGTTTGTCGACTACCGTAACTGGAAAGCCAGCATCCCTCGTCACAAATAGAAGGAAACTGTAAAAACACATCCTACAGAAACAAATGAAATTAAGATGTCTTAGCCGGACACCAGTGCCTGCCGAGGGCTCTGAGCCGAGGCCTGTCCAAGACAAATGGGTAAGGAAGACGGGGTATAGTCACACAATGGAACAGGTATAGAAAACTCAACTGTGAAAAAGAATGAAATCTTGCCATTTGGGTGACAGCATGGAACGACCTAGCGGGTATTTAGGCTAAGTGAAATAAGTTAGAGACAGATACCACGTGATGTCCCTTATCTGTGGAATCTATGAAAAACAAAATAAACGAGCAAACAAAACAGAAGCAAACCCGTAGATAGAGAGAGGAAATTGATGGCTGCCCCCGGGAGGGGTGTTGGGGGACTGCGTGATAAAGGGGAAGGGGTTAGGAAGTACAGAGTGGCAGTTATAAAGGTAGTCATGGGAGATAAAGTACGGCACAGGGAATACAGCCAATAATACTGTGATAACTGTGCACGGTACCAGGTGGGCGCTGGACTGATGGGGGGGGGGTCACTTTATAAAGCATGTAAATGTCTAATCATGATGTCGTATGCCTGAAATTAATACTATATTTTTTTGTCAGTTGTTATTGGAAAAATAAACTATTAGCAAGGGTTAAGCAGACTCTCCTGTCAGCTGAAAGAGAACAGAGCGGGGAATAAATTGCCCTGTGAAGGCACGTGTGTAACTCCACCTGGGACAATGCCTAGAACAGGGATGGGCAATCTTTTGAGCTTGGTGTGTCAAAATTCGCCAAAAAACCGAGCATAACTCGGGTGGTGTGTCACTTGGAGAAAAATGGCCTAACCGGAAGTCCTGGAACTAGACGCTCTGTTGTTTTGGCCTCCAGACCTCTGGCACAGAGCGTCTACACTACAGCAAATGTTTTATCCTCGGCTCCTGCACCTGGCTGAGCGGAGCTGAGGACGGAACATCCTTTTCGGCGTGCGGCCCCATGCTTCTCTGGTATGCGGGCACGTGTCAGTGCTGACACGTGTGTCATAGGTCCGTCATCACGGGCCTAGACTGATCCCTGCCCCACGGGGCTGTGACCCCACCTTGAGGAGCGCAGTCAGGCTGCAGAGTGAGGCAGGATGGGGAGGAGCTGCAGGTCAGGGGCTGGGTTTGTCCTACTCCTGGGCCCTCTAGCCGCTGCTGGCCCAGTCTCCTGCTGGCTTCAGGCAGCAGGAGCACAGGTGTCTGAGTCTCCAAGGAGGGTCTGGTAAGACACAGCTGCACCCCCACACACCAGGACCTGAAGTCACAGCGATGCCTGCCCCCCCCCATCTCCTCATGGCCTAGGCCAGCGTGGGGCAGACCCAGGGGCACAAAGACTCCCTCGCTGCTCCCAATGCATGTCACCCTGGCTCTACCCCTTGTTGACCCTCCCCACCAAGCAGGACCAACCAATGAAGTGAACTGCTGGACGTTGGAGAGGAAGAGGAAGAGAGGGAGAGGGAGAGGGGGAGGAAGGGAGGAAGGGAGAGACTGAGCCACCAAAGCAGCAAGAGCTGCTCCAGCGATGGCGCCCGCCTGCCCCACACATGCACCTGGGCGCCCAAGCAGTGACCGTCCCTGGCTCCACCCAGGTGCAGGTCCAGCACCGCAGAGCAGCACCGGCTTACCTGAGCGTGCACTGAAGGGAGCCTCGCCAGGAGCAGCAGGAGCCTCGCTAGGAGTTGCTCCACACAGCACAGCTTGCAGGGCTCCAGCAGGGCGGAAGACGGGGTGGTGGGAGCCAACCTAGGGCGCGGACAGCCTCAGGATCCACCAGCACCACTACCTTTCAGAAAGGGAAGAGCAGGCATGCAGGTATGAGGCAAGCCCAGAGCGCTGCCAGGCATGAGAGGCTGAATTATGAACCCAGCAAGGCCAGACCACATTTAAAGAGAGAACTCCGCCCAAGTGCAGCAAACCAGGCAGGCAGCCAAATCACAACCTCGGCTGCAGTCACCCCAAATGGCCAGGACTTGGATCAGTAACTGCCGGCCTCCCTCATTATTATACAATTTAGAACCAACTAGAGAAAGCCAGATCTGCTCCCCAGACCAGTCACATAGGAAGCCACCTTCTGGTTCGATGGCCTCCAGCTTCCCTGTGCCATCAACTTCCACCCAGAGCCCAGCTGGAGCCTCCCCTTTTCCCCAATAGGAAGCATCTGGGGCAAGGGGAAGCAGGTGGTGTGAGACTTGGGGAGCAGAGGGGGCACATGGGCCCCCCAGGTTGGTGCCCTGCATGGTGACTCTGGGGTAACCCCGTGGTCCTCATCTCTGGCAGCAGACAGAGCACTCAGGATGAACTCTATGCTCATTCATTCATTCACTCATTCATTCACTCAGCAAACATTTTTTGAGTGCCTGAGCAGAGAAAAAGCAATAAACACTCAAATGCAGACTGGAGGGCAGAGTTTGCTACTGCCAAGGGAACTGGGGGTGGGGCCGGGGGCGGGGCTGTTAATTTCTGAAATTTGGGTGGTGGGAAAGCCTCTCTAACTGCGCTGTGGCTTTCTTCCTTTTCGGTTAGGACAACTGGGGTTTTACCCCTCCGAGGCTAACCCCCTCTTTCCTCCCCTGGTGCCAGCAAAGCCGCTTGCTGTCCAGCATGGCGCTGGCACCCAGGTTGCCATGGATCCCCCGTCACCCACGCACTTTGTTCCTGGGACATGAGGATGACGGACAGGCTGCCAGCATCCACCACGGGGAGAAGGGGAGCAGGTGAGGTAGCGCCCCCTGAGGAACTGGGTGCCTGGCGGGGCCCCCCAGGCTGGTTCACCACACACAGCCAATCACCAGCCCGGACGTGTATGAACGGAGGTACTGTTCTCAGGTAAAAGAATCTGGCTCAGCTTTGTAAAGGGAGAGCTGAGTAGGGTCTTGCTTTGACAACATGGGGCTAATTATTGAACCTCTTTAAACCTCACGTTCCGCACCCAGAAACTCAGATGCAAAAAAGTAGCCCTCTCTCCGGGCTGGTGTGACGTTCCCATGCGATGATATATATGCCATCTGGGCCACAGAGCCCAGTGCAGGAAAACCCACTGACTGACAGTGAACACTCTTGTGTTTGCATTGACCCGACCTCCAGCAAGTCCAGGGCTCAAGGGGTGAGCTGTGTTTGTGGCCAGCAAGGAAACCGTGGCTCCGTGCAGACCTTGAGCGGGCTCTAGCCATCCCAGTCTGGAGCCCTTCCAGCTCCCCCCTCCACCTGTCCAGGGGTCTGTCCTGTCCCGGGCAGCATCCCCCCCGAGGAAGGCTCTGGTTCACCTCTCCCACCAGAAAAGCCTGCCTTCCGCGGTTTGTCTATGAACGTACATATATTCTTTCTTTTCTTTCCTTTTACTCTAATCGTGCCCCTACCCATTTCAACCATCACCATTTCTTGGAAGTCATCCCATATTGGCACGTGTAGAGCTTCTTGAATCTTCTTAAAACCTGAGTTGTACCCCACTGCACAGATGTGCGTAATTTATTTCCCATAGGTGAGTACATTTGCAGATAAATTCCCAACGTGGAGGGCGGGTGGTGTCGCTCTGGGCGCCCCTGTTGCCGTGGGCGACCTGCCTTGGACCTCGGCGAACCCAAAGGGGAAAGACTGGTTAACACCCAGCTCCTTTCTGACGGGCGAGCACCTTCCACACGTGCCACTCCCATTGTAGCTCACTTTTGTGACTCCGTTCTGCCCATCTTCTCCCCCAGCTAGGCTGCTGGTCACTTTCTTGTTGATCTGGAAATGCTCTTTCTATTTTAGGAGTCAGCCCTGTCTCTGATGTGAGCGACAGACGCCCTCCCAGCGTGCGCTCAGAGCGGTGCTTCTTGCCTCTCTGCTACCCTGTGCTCTCTCTCTTCACAAATTCCCACGGCACCTGGGACAAGTCCTCGTACACAGCAGCTGATCCATATATGCTTGTGGGTGAGTTAATGGTGAAAGGACTTCCTTTAGTCGTCTTGGTATTTTTCCCCACCGAGGAAGAAGGAAGGGCGTACGCACGCAGTGTGGAATAGCAATAGCTTTATTTAGTAGAGCACTTCCTAGACGATGTTCCCTGCTCTGGGGGACAGGGGCCAGAGAAGTCGCATGGGGGAATCCACGTGGGGGAAATTTAAAGGGTCGGGTGGGCGAGTTAATATGACGTGGCGAAATGTCATTGGCCGACAGACAGTCGCTCTTTTCCAAAGGACTCCTGGGAAGTTTCTTTTGGTGAGCATGGGTGTGGGTGGTTCTAGCCAATGTTCCTGGGTCTGGTTCCTCACACGTCGTGACCTTCCTCAATTGTCAACCGACCTCACAGTCTTCATTAAAGATTTTTAAAGCAGTGATGGGCAATCTTTTGAGCTTGGTGTGTCAAAATTCGCCAAAAAACCGAGCATAACTCGGGTGGTGCGTCACTTCGAGAAAAACGGCCTAACCGGAAGTCCCAGAACTAGATGCTCTGTGCCAGAGTTCTGTTGTTTTGGCCTACAGACCTCAGGCATAGGGTGTCTACACTACAGCAAATGTTTTATCCTAGGTCACTGCACCTGGCCATGCAGGAGCCGCGGAAGAAACATCCTTTTCGGCTTGTGGCCCCATACTTCTCTGGTATGTGGCCACGTGTCATCGAAAATGGCTACGCGTGTCAGTGCTGACATGTATGTCATAGGTTTGCCATCATGGTTTTAAAGCATTGCTGCCAGCATTTCACGTGTACTTAGTTATAAAGATATACTTGTGTTTCAATATAATAAAGATTATATATAAGATATTCAAGAAATGGGAAATTTTTTATTGATTTGAGAGAAACATGAATTTGTTGTTCCACTTATTTATGCATTCATTGATTGATTCTTTTGTTTGTTTGTTTTTAAGAGAGAGACAGGAAGGGAGACCGAGGGGGTGAGAGAGTGAGAAGCATCAGCTCGTAGTTGCTTTCACTGTAGCTGTACATTGAGCTTCTCGCACGAGCCTTGACCAGGGCCATGCCAGTGTCCACTTGCTCGAGCCAGCAACCTTGGGCTTTTCATGCCAGTGGCCTTTGGGCTCAAGTTGGTGAGCTTTGGGATCTTGTGGACAGTTCCCCCGCTCAAGCCAGTGACCCCATACTGACGAGCCTGTGCTCAGAGTCAGCCACCTTGGGGCTTCGAACTGGTGACCTCAGTGCTCTGGGTTGATGTTTTGTCTATTGTGCCACCACCAGTCAGGCTCATTGGTTGATTCTTGTATGTGTCCTGACCAGGGATTGAACCTGCAACTGTGGCGTATTAGGATGATGCTCTAACCTAATGAGCCAGGGCAAGAAATGGAAATTTTAAAAGACGAACTAAAAATAAATACACCTGGGAGTTCTGACAGATCTTCCCATGCCCCAACAGAGGTCTGCGCCTCCCCTCCAGGCACACCGCCCCCTTTGGACAGCTCTGTCTCAAACACCAGCCTCGTGGACACTGAGATCTTGCAGCTTAACTGGGAATCTCTGCGTTGTCATGGAAACCTGGGTCATACCTGCTAAGAGTACTAGAAGGGGGCTGGAACGGTGAGGTGCAGTAGCCCGGGGTCCCCAGCAGTGTGCGTCCCCACTGATACTGACAGGCGATGATGGTCACCACAGGGTCTGGGCCCAGTCTGCAAATCCACTCCACCACTGCGAGAAAGTCTGCATGAGAGGGCTGTGGTAGGGACAAGTGAGCAAGGAAAGGACGCAGCCTCCATGCCAGGACGCAGGACTCTCTGCTGCCTGCAGACCAACATTATAATGCTAGCCACGGCGACCGACATAGTGGTGCCTCTGTCACATTTGGGGACCCTGTAGCAACAACTGAGATAGTGACATGTCAGCGGCCCCTAGGGAAGATAATTGCCTGAAATTTCCCCAGATTCCCACTTGGTCCAAGAAGTCAGCAAAGGCCCGGGGACCCAGAGCCGGAGCTCCTGTAATGAGCCCAGAGTGACGAAGTGCCCTGTGCGGGTGTGCCAGTTTCCTGTCGCTGCTGGGACAATGGCACCAATACGGTCACTTAGAGCAACACGCAGTTCTTCTCTGCTTGTCTGGAGTCCGCAAGTCCACGATCCGACTCCCTGGGCTGAGATCACAGCGGCAGCAGGGACTTGCTCTCTCCAGAAGCTCTGGGGAGAATCTGTCTTCTCGCTTTTTCTGGTTTCTGGAACTGTGTTCCTTACCCTCCGCAGCGCCGAGTCCTGCTCTGGTGCTCCCTTGCTGCCTCCTTTCATCAGATCCCCTGCTGTCTGTCTCTTATAAGGATACTTGTGACCACACGTTAGGGCCCACCTGGATGATCCAGGATAATCTCCCTTAATCTCAAGAACCTTAATTTAATCACACCTGCAAAGTCTCTTTTGCCATATAAGGTAAGATTCACGGGTTCCAGGGATTAGGGCCTGGACAGTTTTGGGGGCCATTATCCTCCCAGTCACAGAGGGTCACACCAAGCAGGCAAGAGGCTCTGAAGACTGTCTGTGCTTGTTTCTCACGGGCCCCAGGAGGCACAGGGGCTGGAACCTCCCATTTATTCCCCCCCCCCCCGCCCAGGTCTCTGCAGTAGCCTGGTGGGTGCTGTGAGAAGCCCTCCAAGTCGGGGGCGGGGAGGGAAAGGCAGGGCCCGGGTCTAGGGCTCACATCATCTTCTGGCGGGTACCCCCTGCTCTGCCTTGTGACCTGTTTGTCCTGGGCATAGGCTGCACAGGTAGCTGCTGAGTCATCCTCCCTGGAGCCTCATTCTGGTCCAAGTCCAAGGATTCTTCTGCTGTTCTTAAGGACAGCTTCTGAGCACAGAAAAGACTTTTCAGAAATACTTTAGTTTTTAAGCCCCAATTCTTTGTTGAACTTTCAGGTGCAATTTACAAATCTTACTCTATGAATAGATCCAGCCAATTTGAACAATCATTCTTAAAGTGAACTTTGATTAATGTTTGCACCATTTACCTACTTAGTTAATTAAACTCCTTTAAACATTTTAAGCTGCAATCTAAGTTTATTATATTCCATTTTCTAAGCTTTTCAACTATCTGACTAACAAATCTTCCCAAGCCCTTAAGTGATTCTTATCAATCAAAAACACTAAACTTACAATTATGGTGATTTTTAAATATTCAAAAACTGTTTACCAATTTAGTAAGATTTGAACTTACAATCACAGGTCAAGACCAATGACTCAAGATCATATTTAAAATTAGAATCACAAGTCTGATGTTAATGCTCAGATATACCCGATTCTCTTCAACTTTTTAAGTTCTTAAAGTGTCAAAGATACCAAGTGGATTTCTGAGGTCCATACAGAAAAAAGACAAGTTCTATGGGGTTTTTAGTTGTTGTTATTGTTGTTTTTTTGTGTGACAGAGAGAGGGACAGATAGGGACAGACAGAAAGGAAGAGAGATGAGAAACATCAATTCTTTGTTGCGGCACCTTACTTGTTCATTGATTGCTCTCCCGTATGTGCCCTGACCCGGGGGTTACAGTAGACCAAGTGACCCCTTGCTCAAGCCAGCGACCTTGGGCTCAAGCTGGTGAGCCTTGCTCAAACCGGATGAGCGTGCACTCAAGCCGGCGACCTTGGGGTTTTGAACCTGGGTCCTCTGCATCCCAGTCCAACACTCTATCCACTGCACCACCACCTGGTCAGGCAAGTGCTATTGTTTTACTATACTTTATCATCACTACTCGCAATTCTAAACATCCTTGGGTTAAAACTGCTTCCCAATTGGGCTTTTCTTCTCAGGCACCTTCTTCTCAGCTGGATGAGGGTTCTTTTCTTAATTTTATTTTTATTTATTTAATTTTTTAAATTAGTTTTTAAGTGAAAGGAGGGGACACAGAGAGACAAAACAGACTCCTGCATGCACTCCATCCAGGATCCACCTGACAAGCTCATCTAGGGCCATTGCTCAGCAACCAAGCTATTTTTAGCACCTGAGACAGAGGCTCCACCAGAGCCAACTTGCTCGAACCAATCGAGCCATGGCTGCAGGAGAGGAAGACAGCGAGAGAGGAGAAGGGGGGGGGAGGAGTGGAAAAGCAGATGGTCGCTTCTCCTGTGTGCCCCGACCAGGAATCAAACCCGGGACACCCACATGTCAGGCCGATGCTCTACCACTAAGACAACTGGCCAGTGCCTAGATGAGGGTTCTTAATGTTCTTTTTCAACCCTCAACTGGAATACAGCAAGGCAAGTCAATTCTGACATGGATTTTCTTTCCATTTTGTGAAGAGTCCACAATATTTCTCCATTCCACTGAAGAAGTGTTAATGGTGGAGTGTTAGAAGTTAGAGCTTGGTCCTTGATTTATTTAGAAGATCACAGAGGTAGAAGTGAGCCAGCTGGGCTACGTGGACTCAGGAAACAAGTTACAGAGGCAGAAGAAGTGCCCTTGGAGTAACGTGCCTGGAGGAAGAGGAAGGGAAAAGGCATGGGGGGGGGGGAGTCTAAGGAAAGAAGGGAGTGGGGAAAGATGCAGGAGAGAGGGGAGGAGGGGAATGGGGAGGGAGAGGGGGAGGGGGAGGGAAAGAGAACTGGGTTCTTCATCTTGAGGGTTTTTATCTGGTTTCTAAAGGCAGGGATTTCAGGGGAGGTCTCAGGGAAGGATCTCAATAGAATATTCATCAGCTTTCCACGTGTGTTCTTTCAGGGGTCATTAGTCATTGCAGCTGGTCCTGAGGTCAGCTAGGCATTGTTTTCGTCTGTTTCTGCTTTTCTGTGCCTGGGGCTGAAACACCACAGAGGCGTCCAGCATCCTTTCTGTGGCCTTTCTCAGAGGTTCCCAGGTCTGCCCTGCCCCTAAGCCCCTCCCTCTATCCCTCCCCTACAAGGAGAATCAGCTGTTTTCTTTCCCCTGGGACAACAAGGAGTAACACTTGGTCCTCTTCCCTATAACCTCCAGGGTTACCTTACATGCAAAGTGCCTCTGTGCACGTGACTAAAGTAAGGGTCTTGAGATGGGGAGAGGATTGTCCCGGTGGGGCTGCCTGACATAATCTTGAGTGTCCTTATAGGAGACAAGCTGATGTGAACACAGGATCAGGGAGCGCCTTGAAGATGCTGCTCGCTGTCTTTAAAGATGGACGCAGCCTCTAGAAGCCGGAAGAGGCAAGGAGCAGATTCACCCCGAGCCTCCAGAAGGAACCAGCCCTATCAGCACCTTGAGGTTAGCCCAGTGGGACCCGTTTCAGACTCTTGACCTCCAGAACTTTAATAAATTTATGCTGCTTTTAAGTTACTAAATTTGTGGTAATTTGCTGCAGCAACAGTAGGAAACTAACACAACAGAGTATCAGAAGCAGCTGGTCTCTGCCAAAGAACAAGGACTGTCCTCCTCCCCAGCCCCATTCTGCGCATCCCCTGGTCTCCACCTTCTTTCTGTGATGTCATGGAGGGGCATGGCTTGAGCGGACCATCCAGTCCTGCAAGGGAAGGCCCCTAAGGACTGAATACGTGTAGGACCACTGAGCCACACCGGAGAGGCCATGTGCTGAGCTTCTGTCTGGTTTTTCCCCTGCACCAGCACCCAACCAACAGTCCTCTCTTAGGAAACCGTATTGCCACAGCAAGTAAACCCAGAAGCTGGTCTATGCGGGGACTTGAGCCCACATTTTATACCCAGCCCACAGCAATCATTATTCTCAGCTACCTTGGCCGGTCCAGTTACCCACTTTCCCAGCTTTCTTTGCAGCTAAAAGGAAGCAGAATGTGATCCAGTGCTGCCCAATGGGACACAGCATTAGTCTGCTGGGGGCTTCCTGAGGAAAAGGGGCAGGGGCCACTGGCACCCCTCCCCCACTCCATTCCTCCTGTTCCGAAAGCAGAGATGAAAGCACGTGCTATGGCCGCCTTCTGGTAACCAGGACGTCATAGACAGTTAAGATGATAGATGCAAAAAAAAAAAAAAGAGCCTGGTCCTCCATGGCCCCGGTGGGCAACCACCCCAGTCCATTCTGGACTTGCAGTTACAGATGAAAAAGAGACCCCCGTCTGTCTCAGGCATGACCGGCTGGTGTCCTACTTGCAGCCAAACACACTGGGACTCGGGCTGTAAGTGGATGAACAGCAGGCTGATGGGACAGCACAGCCTACCGGAAAACTGGGACACTTCACACTGCTGAAACATTAAGGAACGAAATAGGGAAATGAGCGGTCCAGATATTGGGGTTTTCGGGATGCAGGGACAGAAAATGGGGAGCAAAGTCCCATAAAGTAGGAGGAAAGATCTGTACTCCCACCTTGCCCTCCCGTAGGTCACAGTGTGTACACAGCGACCACACCCTGACGAAACGCTGTGATGCAGATGGTCCCACTGTGTTCTTTCTCTGCTTATCTTAGACAAAGCCAAAGTGATTTTTTTATCTTAAATTTTTAATTTATTTATCCATTTTAGAGAGGAGAGAGAGAGAGAGAAAGGGGGGAGTAGCAGGGAACATCAATTCCCATATGTGCCTTGACCAGACAAGTGCAGGGTTTTGAACTGGCGACCTTAGCATTCCAGGTCAACACTTTATCCACTGCGCCACCACAGGTCAGGCTGATTTTTTTATCTTAATAGTCACAAACCTGGAAAATGTACCTGGAGGTCTCATAGCCCTTGTGGTTTAAATGCCCACTAGTTTGACCCTAGAGCGATCTTCTAGATCAGGGGTGCTCAATATGCCCATCGTGATCTACTGGTCGATGGCGAAGGAAGTGTGGGTAGATCACATGACATTAAAAAGACATTTGTCTTTTGATTGGCATACAGGGTAGCCAATCTGACGTCTGAACTTTTGACACCCTACGCATGCGCGTTAAACCACGCTAACTTATTCAGTTACATTGCTGTGTAGTTAGCCTTCAATTTATTTAAACTAAATACAACAAAGGGTATAAAAATGAGTGCCGTAGCTGGTCCGAGTAAGAAGCCTAAAACCTACCACTTTCATACAGAATGGGAGGGGATTCTTTTCACCATGTCATATTCTAAGTGCATTTGCCTCATCTGTCTGTGTGCCATTGCTATTCCAAAGAAGGGAAATGTGGAGCGGCTTTTTCGGACTGTTCATAAAAACTATGACATTGACTTTCCTCCGAAAAGAGAACTGAGAAGGAGAAAGGTGAAAGAAGAATACATAATATTAAATAGTAATAATAGTAACTTAAATAATGATAATACAGAAGAAATAAATTTATGTTTTGCATTTTTATTGTAGGTAGATCATTTTGACTTGGTCGTCTTATAAGTAGCTCGCAAGCTGAAAAAGTGTGGGCACCCCTGGTCTAGGTCATACCAATGCCAATGACCTCACCACTCAAAGTAACTCAGTGTGAGGTTGAGCTCCTGGTACTCCGAGCAGACACACGGACATCACCCACCAGGACACCTGAGATCACAAAGAGAAGATACTGGAAAATACTGGCATCTGCACACGTGCCCTACTGTAGAAACCACGATCAGGCAGAGGTGAGACGCTCCTGCACTGCGCCCACGTGGGAGGTGCGGGTTTTTCCCAATCAAGAATGAAATCCCGGTGCGCCCGTGCTTTGGGGGAGGGGCAGCCGCTCTCTTGACTGACCTTCATAGGTGAATAGTGGAGGACTTCTTAATCCTCTCTTACGCTTTGTTTCTCAGTCTAGCGTGTCATTTTTTTCCCCTATACATCTTCAACATATTAACATAGATGAGAAAGGTGTGAGTACCACTTTTGAGGATGAGGGTGAGAGTGAGGAGGTGTTTTGTTTTAAGTGAGATTGAGAGACAGACAGACAGGAAGGGAGAGAGAAGAGAAGCAACAAGTCTTGCAGCGCCTTAGTTGTTCATTGATTGCTTTCTTACACGTGCCTTGACTAGGGGGCTCCAGGTGAACCAGTGACCCCTTGCTCAAGCCAGCGACCTTGGGGTCATGTCTATGATCCCACACTCAAGCCGGTGACTCCGCCCTCAAGCTGATGAGCCCTCGCTCAAGCCACAATCTCGGGGTTTCAAACCTGGGTCCTCAGCATCCCAGACCCATCCTCTATCCCCTGCACCACCACCTGGTGAGGCAGGATGCTGTTCTTGGCAGAGGATCACAGGTGTCGTTGACAGCTGGGTTGTTTAAAGGCCTAGAAGAGCGAACAGCAAAGACACTGCTAAGTAGAATGTTCATGAGAGAATTAGGAAGGAAGATCATTTCCCAGAAGAATATTTTACTTTCAATTCAGAGGGAAAGTGTACGTTTTTGAGTTGTCCGATGCACGTACAGATATGACCGCAACTTTAAGAGAACTTCTAAATCAAAATCTGTAGTTAGGAAAAACTGTACGAAATAAAGTCGTGTTTAAGAATATTTGCTTTCCTCGTCCTGACTGAAGCTGCCAGTGTGGACAGGACCCGCGCTACGCTACGTGAACAGAAACGGAGCAGGTACTGTCTCTTGCCCAGAGGAGGCCCCAAAACTCCCTCTCTTCTTTTGTCCAGTTTTGACATCAGATTCTGAGTTTGAGCTGCTATAGTTTGTGCTGACACATTAATTAGCAGGGGTTTATCGGTTTCTTTATTAGGTTGATTTTTTTTTATAATTCTTTATAACAGGACATAGTAAAATGAGCCATAGTTGGACTTTGTTTTGACATTTCGGAATAAGCGCTGGACATCATTGTTGACAGCCTTGAATTTAACCTCAGCACGCCAAAGCAACGTAGAAAGGCATGGACTCGGTGGGGATAACCGTGACCACGTCACTGCAGTGTCCCTGTCCATCCTCGCCTGTGTGTGGCCACTCTGGCCGCCACAGGAACTGTGCGGAGCACACAGTCCTTCCTAACATGACATCGTGACCTCAGCGGCTGGGAACCTTGCCAAAGATCCCGGAGACAGGACGAGAGTTCGACTGCCACTTATCCCTCTCCAAATTAAGGTCCTTTTTAATTATACTTGATTGTCTTCCCACTTATATATCAAATTAGCTAACTGTAAGGCAGGAAGTTCTTAAAAGTATTCATAGAGAAAAGACAGATTACCAATAACATAATGACAAGTATGCTGAGAGCAGACTTAGCGTCCGCCAGTCAGCCTGAGGCAGCGTAATCACGTTTTCAAACTGCCGTTATTGTGAAATAAAAATGTTACAAACAAGAACAGGTAGGTCTCAACCAAAGGAGCTTTTGAATGATGTACTTCAGGAAGCAGAAAAACAATCCCATAAGGACAAACTAAGACACATCAGAACTAACAGAATAGGATTTGTGCAAGAAGGTACACATATCACACGTACACATAGCACATGTTTGTACACTCAGCTCCCACATTCTGCGTTAGGTGCCTAAACTGCACACGGAAGGGCACTCAGTTGGTTAATGGCTAATATTTGCCTCTGGGTGGGTGGCTGGCTTGGGAACAGAGTAGAAAGGTTAGTTTTCCTTGTAAGCCCCTCAAGCTTTTGGATTTTGAAGTTTTTGAGTGTATTACCTATTCCCCGACCCTCCTCCTTACCCCCTGCCAAATTGTTTCAACTCTATACCCCCAAAATATTTCTTGAGTCAACTGAGAAATCATAGTGGGAATCTAAAAACAAACAGGCCTGAATAGGGGTGAAAATGCCATCTATCAAAGTGTGTGGGATGCAACCAAAGCAGCTGTTGTGGAGAATGTCATAACCCAAAATGCACGTGAACAGCGGCGGAAAGTGGGTAAGCATTTCAAATGAGGCCACCGGAGAGAAGTGTGTCTCTGAGGTTTGTCAGATTCACCCATTATCCACTGTTGTAACACACATTAAAGGAAACACACTTTCGCTTCTATTTCCAAGTACTTTAAAAAGCTTGCCTTAAAGAGTACTTAAAGGTCAGCTAGGAGAGCAACTGATTCCTGGTTGGAGAACAAAAGCCGGGAGACGTCTAGAGACTGTCAGCCCTGTGTCCCCAGCTTCTCCCAACCTCTGTCGCGGGCCCTCCGACGTCCCCATGCACATCCTGTGCTCAGCTGGACCCAGCCGGAAGGAGCATCCGAATGCTGTTCTATGGAAGGCTCTGAGGGACTCGACCTGTAAGAGTACAATGAATCAGGAATACAGATTACCCGCCCCAAGGAAACTCGCTGTTCCCAGTACAGGCAGCTCAAGCTGGATGGACATGGGAGGCAGCCCCAGAGGTCTGGTTCCCGGAGGAACGGGAGGGGAGACGCATCAGAAGCTGATCCACCAGCAAGTGGAGTGTACCACAGGGCAGAGGGGCCCAAGTTCACAGCCGGAGGTCCACCGCTCAGCCCCAGCCAGGGCCCAGCCTGGGCATGGCCGGGTCCCACAGAGAAAACCTGGAAGAGCTGTTCTTGAAATCTTCCAGGCTCAGAAGGCTCAATGGCAGGGCCTAATCCCTTCCACAGGCAAGGGAGGGGGCCTTCAACCCCGCATGCCGCCTGGGACTCTCTGAGAGCAGAAGCCCGGAGGCTGGGCCCATGGAAGGACAGCCTGGCCCAGCAGAGGCTGAGCAGCGGTGGTGCTGGTGCCCTGCAGATAGCAGCTGCGTGAGCACTCAGGGGACACTCAGAAATGTCGGAGAGCCTGACCTGTGGTGGCACAGTGGATAAAGAGTCGACCTGACATGCTGAGGTTGCTGGTTCAGAACGCCAGGCTTGCCAGGTCAAGACACATATGAGAAGCAACTACTACAAGGTGATGCTTCCTGCTCCTTCCCCCCCACCCCTTTTTCTCTCTCTCCTCTCTAAAAAAGAAATATTCAGAGAGAGGATTGAGAAACTTTGCAGGGAGCTGAGACTACAAACGAAACCAGGGTTCACCACACGTTTTCCTGGACCCCACTGATGCCCAGAGCGCCGGAGGCCCCAGAAGCAGCTCCACAAGCAAGTGCTCCAACAACAAAGCACAGGAAGGGCTTCCCGCCCTCCCAGCTCGCCCCCAGGACCAGCCGTTCCAATCTCCTGAAAGCACAGGGTAATCAAATCTCAGAGGACAGAGGATAAAACACTTGGTGATTTACGGGACAGACCAGACCGCACATAAAAGGTTATTTTAGCCCTGAATTTAAAATTTACACTCGTTCTAAAAAAGTACACATCTGCAAGAATTTTCACTTTAGGATATTTACAAAAACAATTTCCCGAGGACTCAAAGATTCCAATTTTGAATTGCAGAAGGTAAAGTGGGAGAAACTGCTCTCTGAGAATTGGAGTGTCAGTTCGATGGCGCAAACAGCGGAGCCATGATTTTATGGGCGAAACAGATTTCTTAGAGCAATATCAAACGGCCTGAGTTGAGTAGTTACTTTGAATATCCTAATTTCAAAGAAATTTGCCTCCTCTTCACTGAAACACTTGCCATTGTCAAAGCACGTGAGCACAAGAACACTTCAGAGCAAGCATGTTATCAAGCAAATTTTCTGCTTGTTTGTTTGATGCCTATAAATCAGCCAGAAAAATTGACAGGGCAGCTCTCACTTGGGAACAGTGGGACGCCTCAAGTCCAGGTCAGAGCCCCATCCTAGGACTTGAGGCGTCCCACTGTTCCCAAGTGAGAGCTGCCCTAGGACCAACACTGTATGATTCCAATTCTATGTCGCCCCTGGAGCAGTCAAAGTCATAGAGACAGAAAGCAGGATGGCCGCCAGGCGTGGGGAAGGGGAGAAGAAGGAGTTTATCATTTTATGGGGACAGAGTTTCACGTAAGGATGGCAAGAATGTTCTGGAAATGGGTGGTGGTGATTTTTGCACAATGATGCGTGCATTTAATTCCACCAAGTGGTTAAAATGGTAAATTAAATGTTATGTATATTTTACCACAATAAAAAGAAAATCCCCACTAAATATTAAAAGCCTTCTTTCAGATACATAAACGTATGTGATTCTTTTCGGTTATTCTCGGCTGACTCTCTTACATGTGTCTGGGATATTTTCTGAAATTACTGAATTTTTCAGAACATATTAGACGAAATGCAAAGACTACACAAAACACGGTGTTTTATCAGATTCATTCCTAAGGTTGGGTTGCCCGTCTGATCCAGGATCCTGCAAGCAGAAGCTGAGGTTTTTACATCTTTTTCTGAACAGGGAGAATCTGCGGACACCCGGGGAGGACACGCTGTCACCTATAAGCTGTGGGGACACACACCCAGAAGCAGCTGGAGTGCGTCCCACCCACACGGCCTGGCGCACGCTAGGGCTGGGCTCCGCTCCAGGGGACACTGAGGCGGACTCAGGCCTGGCTGTGGTGGAGAACAAAGGACACGCAGTAGATCCACCAGAAGCATCCCAGAAGGGCCGGGTGTGTCTGGGGCTCAAGGGGCTGGTGCACAGAGCAGAAACATGTAACTCCAGGGTGGGAGGGCTGGGCAGATGGCGAGGGGGAGGCCCCGGGAAGGACTCTTGAGATGTGGATGCTGGTGTCAGCAGTCAGCCAAGGGGACAGGGAAGCCCGCTAAGTGGGTCACACGGCGTCTGGGCAGAAACGCTGGCAGCCTGCTCAGGGAGGGAAGTACTAGGTAACGAGGGGGAAGGCTGGACAGATAGGCAGCCTCCGCGCAGGGGACGCGGTCCCTGGCTAACGCACCTGGGTGTCACTGGGGAGTGATGGGAGCCGATGGACAAGCCCCCGTGGAAGGAAGGCACTGCCAGAGCAGGGCTGTCGGGAGTTTGTTCCGCCGTCAGGCATGGAGGCAAGGGGCTGGGGGCCAAATGTGGACAAAGCCCACAAATACGAGCAAAGAGATGTAAACAGACAACTGTGGCCACTGTCCCCAAGGATAGGCTGTGCTCACAGAACAGAGTATACAGAGGGCTTTGGGGTGGCCACAGAGTTCAGGGACAGCCCCCTGAGGAAGCAATGCGCATGCCGTGGGCTTCAGCGTGACTAGAAATGAATTAAGTGAAGAGGAAAGGCAAGAAGTGCCCAGCAGAGGGAACAGCGTATGCCAAGGTCCTGTGGCAGGACAAGACATGAGGCATTTTGGGAATCAAAAAAGGAGTGTGCTAGAGCAGAACTAGGAAGAGGGTGGCGAGGTGAACAAAGCCCTTAAATGAAAGATGGTACCATCTCTTATCTGACTAGTCATCTCTGGGTGGTCCCATGACCCCAGACACCAGCCACACCCAGATGACTCCCAGATATGTACCTGCAACCCAGGCCCAAACTCACCACACCAACAGGCCTCTCAAATGACAAGTCCCATCCCTGACCCTCCCCAGGTCTTCCTTCTTCTCACTAAGGGCAGCATCGTCCTGCTGGCTGCAGATAGCCTGGCACCTCCTTTCCCTCCACCCCCTTGCAGCGAGCGCACAAGCAGAGCTTGCCCGGTGCCCTCACACCCTCTGTACTGGCTGCATGCCCCTCCCCCAGCCGCTGCCTTCCTAGGCTGGCAGGCACCCGCCACTTCTCGGCTCCTGGGTGGAGCCACTTTACCTGAATAGCCCTGGGGCTGGGGCTTTGTTTGGTTCCTTTCCGCAATCCTGACAGCACTTCTTCCCTGAGCCCTCTGCACACCTCTCGCTCTGCCTCTGTGAGAACCCGATCTAAACGCCATCTCCAGCACCTCTCCCCATCTCCAGGGCCACCCCCCAGTGCGAGCACCACTAGCTCTCTAGAGAACAGGGCAGTGGCCTCCAAATTGGTCTCCGGGTTCTCTCTGGCTTCTTCGTCCCCCACCCCATCCTCCACCCTCATCATGTCACTGCCTGAGGAATACCCTTCTCTCCCCGTGGGTCAGCCAGGAAGGTCTGTTCAGGCTCCTTTAGTCCCCTCGCCCCCACCAGGTCTGGGACTGACCTGTCTCATGGTTACTGCTTAGCACCTGGCAAAGATGGCTGGTGAACATTGGCAGAGAGAGGAATCTTTCTGTGGTCTCAAAGGGCTTTCCCACAAAGGGAACAAGAATAACTTTGCAGTGGAGAGGCCTGGCAGAGACCAGCTTAATCAAGTGATCAGAGTCGCCATGTGACGTCACCTGTCAAGGGACAGATCGAAAGTGTGTTCTCCCTGATAGGATGCAATGAGAAAAACACAAGTTCTGGGGTATTCCTGCCAAAATGGAATCGAATCCAAAGGAAACATCCGACAAGTCCTATTGGAGCGACAGTCTGCAAAATGGCTGACCTGTACCCTTCAAAAGTGTCGAGGTCATGAATGGTGAGGAAAGACTGAGAAACTGTCACAAATCGAAGGAGACCGAAGAGACCCCACAATGAAATACAGTTAGTGGTCCTGGACTGATCCTGTGTCTGTAAAGGATATCATTGGGAAATGGCCAAACCTTGAATGGGGGGGTTCTGTTGGTTAGATGACAATAACGTATGAGAGTTAATGCCCCCAACTGTGAAGTTGCAATGTTGCATTGTGGTTATATAGGAGAATGTCCCTTACGCAACATAATCGACTGTCCAAATGATGTGGGTGTTTGCCCAAAATTTAGGTACTCTCTTGTTGACCAATGTCACTCTGTTTAATTTTATAAATAAAAAAAAAGAAGAATGTACTTGTTTACAGGAAAAAAATAACAACCACTGAAGCATCTGAGACGATGGAGCATCCAACCAATGATGTATCCTCAAGTAGTTTGTACTATTCTCACAATTTTCTGTAAGTGTAAATCACTTCAAAAGTAAAATTATCTTGCCTGACCAGGCGGTGGCGCAGTGGATAGAGCGTCGGACTGGGGTGCGGAAGTCCCAGCTTTGAGACCCCGAGCTCGCCAGCTTGAGCGCGGGCCCATCTGGCTTGAGCAAAAGCTTGTCAGCTTGGACCCAAGGTCGCTGGCTCCAGCAAGGGGTTGCTCAGTCTGCTGAAGACCCGCAGTCAAGGTACATGTGAGAGAACAATCAATGAATAACTATGGTGTCGTAATGGCAACGAAAAACTAATGATTGATGCTTCTCATCTTTCTCCGTTCCTGTCTGTCTGTCCCTATCTGTCTCTCTCTCTGACTCTCTCTGTCCCTGTAAAAATATTTTTTAAAAAGCCCTAACTAGAATAAAAAAGAATAGTGTGTAATAATAAAAGTTACCATTTATGAAGAAAATAGGCTAGTTATAAACCTGTGTCCATAAGACAGCATAACAGCTGAATATAAACAAAAATGTATCTCTGCATTTATATGTACACACATATATTCATCAACCTACTATGCATGTGCACATACACGCACAAGTATAGTGGGAAAACTTCAGCATAAATAATAAAGATCTTTGTCTAATAGAAATATGTCTAGAACTTTCTATCACCTGGACAGAAATAGTCATTTTTTTATATCCATGGAACATGCTCCTGTTCTTGGTCAGAAAGGAAACCTTGAAAATATTTTAGCCCTGGCTGGTTGGCTCAGTGGTAGAGTATCGGCCCGGCATCTGGACGTACCAGGTTTGATTCCCAGTCAGAGCACACAGGAGAAGCAACCATCTGCTTCTCCACCCCCTCCCCCTCTCTCTTCTGTCTCTATATCTCTCTTCCCACCCCCACCCACCAAAGCCATGGCTCAGTTGGAGCAAGTTGGCCCCAGGTGTTGAGGATGGCTCCATGGCCTCCTCTCAGGCACTAAAATAGTTAGGTTGCCAAGCAACAGAGAAACGGCTGCAGATGGGTTGAGTATCACAGCCTAGTGGGCTTGCTGGGTGGATCCCAGTTGGGGCACATGTGGGAGTCTGTCACTCAGCCTCCCCACTTCTCACTTAAGAAAAATAAATAAATAAACGAAAGAAAATATTTTAAAAACAGAGGCTTCACAGACCACATCCTTCACGCATAACCCAAGACAATTTGGGATAATTAATACAGATGACAAAATAATGAAATCAAGAGACAGTTTCCTAGTTTGCAGTTGGCTTAAAAAAGAAAACCATCAAATGAACAAAAAAAATCAATGACAACTACTTTGAAAACAGAGGAAAAGAGAGGACATCTCATTCCAGAATCTATGCAAATCCTCAAAAAAAAAAAAAAAAAAGATACTCAGAGGAAATTGTAGTAATTTAAATGCTTTTGCTATTAGAGTAGAAAAGTGAATAATAAAATAATATTTTATATTCATCATAAGAAATTAGGAAAAGAAAACAAAATTACTTTAAAAGAAACAAGAAGAAGGAACTGAGCACAGTGAAAGGCGACGTCAACGGGGTGGGGGGGGGGAGGGATAAGCCACGTCAGTCGATGCCCCGGCTGAGGCCACGTTTTAGATTGTCCCCTGATCCTTGGGGCACGGAGAAGCCACTGGACAAGGAGCTGTAAAAACAGGGTATTTCCTTCAAAAATGGTTCTGGCTGCAGGGAAGAGACACTGGAGAGAGGGGAGGAAGGACAGAAATACATAAGGTTGTCCTGTGGGCCACGCCAGCCAGGATCCTACAGAAGGTGAGAGGCCGTGCAGTGGGCGGCTGGTGGACAGGGCGGCAGTCCTCAGGGAAGGATTCCAGCGCATCAGCAGGACTGAGGGGACCAGAACTTGTTTTTCTTATTTTTTCTTTTTAAGATTTTATTTATTCATTTTAGAGAAGGGAGAAAGACAGAGAGAGACAGAGAGAGAACGGGGTGAGGAGCAGGAAGCATCAGCTCCCATATGTGCCTTGACCGGTCAAGCCCAGGGTTTCAAACCCAGAACCTCAGCATTCCAGATTGACACTTTATCCACTGCGCCACCACAGGTCAGGCTGTATTTTTCAACAAGACACATCAAGTGGTTCCCTCACAGCCACGATGTGGCACAGCTGTGACTGCCCGGAGCGTGTAAGTGTGTGCGTGAGTCCACACGTGCAACCGTGTGTCAATGTGTCATTTCCAGAAGGTCATCACAGAGGCCACACCTGTCCAGAGCCTTAAAATTTGAGCAGAAAGGGAACAGTCATTTACGAAAAAACAAGTGTGGATGTCTCTGTCCGATGTCCACGATGTCCAGGACCAGGCAGTGTGCGGCCGGGAAGAGGATGCAGGAAGACCGCCGCATCAAGACGCCAAGGTGAGGAGATGGAAAGGACCAAGGGACGGAGGAAAACAGACTCCTCGTGGCACCGGAAGCCCCTGGGGCCCAGACTGGCTCTCCGTCCCTGGGAATAGAGATTTGGCCCCGCCTGTTTCCCGGAGCCCTTGGGTGTGCCCATGAAACCCCAAGGAAGGGTGGCTCACCAGAGTGAACTCCACTGAGCCTGTGTCTCACTGAGCCTGTGTCATCACCTGTTCTCCCGCCTGACATCCGGAGGCTGCTTCCGGCTCGTACTTACTAACAGACGTCTCCTTATGAGGCTGACGCTGAACTCATGGCCTGAAACAGCAAAGCCTCTCGCCAGGAGACCTTACTCTGGCTGGTAGCCACATATATCCATGGCAACCATGATTGACCACAGAAGAGGAAGCAGACCTCCCTGGAAACAAGGCCACATAGGAGTGAAACCAAGGGCGATGTGGGTCCGGCTTGTGTGGTGCGCCCCCACGTGGCCAGTCAGGGCAGATACGCATAAGTGTCCCGCAGAGCAAGACTCGGGGATTTTAGAAAAGTGGCCAAAGCCGGGCTTCTCCTGAGCACCTCGCCATGGAGATAGGAATTCGCCACACTGCAGGCCACCCACCCTGGCACTCTGGCAATGAGTGTACCATGTATTTGTTTGTTCATCCTTACCTGCAGTGAACCCCTCTACTCTGCTGAGCCCAGGATGCCCAGGGGACCCAGGGATGAGCCACTCGCCCAGCTCTGGGGGGATGTATTTTACGCCCAAGCAAGTGTGTCTAGTTCACTGGGGTGAAACAATT
Source organism: Rhynchonycteris naso (assembly GCA_037038555.1). Lineage (NCBI taxonomy): Eukaryota > Metazoa > Chordata > Mammalia > Chiroptera > Emballonuridae > Rhynchonycteris > Rhynchonycteris naso. The sequence goes on along the minus strand of CM072995.1, from coordinate 365,290,075 downwards.
CAACTAGTGATTTTAAATCATCTTTTCATAGGAAAACAAAAGCAGAGAACTTACCGAGTAACATGAACAACATACGAGAATGTTTAAGGTAAAACTGGAGTTTGAAGAAATTTTACACTTACGTAGGTCATTTCGAGCTACTTGTCTATATTCCCAGGCTGCACGTTCCTCTTCTGTGCTGAGGATGCTCCTGTGGAAACATGTGAAAATGTGGCACGGACTATAGAGTCAGAAAGGTCTGGGTTCAAGTCTCAGCTCAGCTTATAACCAGCTGTGTGGCCCTAGGTGAGTGGCTTAATCTCTCTGATCCCATGGCTTTGTCTAAAAAACAGAGATTATATCTATTTTTCACAGGGCAAAGAAAGCTTAAACTCATTTCTAAACCTCTTAGGAATTTTAGATTACAAAGGATTCTCGTTTTTCAGGGTAGTTATGTTCTATGAATTACATCAAATACTGAACCATTGCTCCTAAGGGAGATACAGGGTTAGTTAGGGTCCTGCCAGCCTCTGGTCACAGCATTTTGTCAACCTGTCAATACATAACCTTGTTTTAGGTGTGTTTCCTTTATTATAAAACAAACAAACCTTATTTAACATAAATTGCTGATTCATTAATACTGAATTCACAGCCCACGGCTCCTGCCTGAAGCCTGTCTTACACACACGTTGGGCTGACCATAGGCGCATCCCAGCCTCCGGTGCTGAGGAACGCTGGGCGGCACTTTAGCGTGGCCCTTGGGGGCCCTTTTTAACAATAAAATCACCAAGAAAAAGCACAAAAATGCAAAAGCCACAGCATTAAGTAGACTCTGAAAAGGACCTTGTTTACAGAAGGAGAGCGGAAATGAGCTGGCTTACGATCCGATTCCGATTCCGCTTGCCCCATCCCAGCCGGTAACGGGCATCGCGGGCCCCTCGAGGTCTCTGCTGCCCCCCGTGCAGGACCGCAAACGACTGGGAACACGTTGCTTTGAGTTGGGGTCGCAAATAAATTTTAGCAAGTAGGCAAATTTGCAGATGCTTTCGAAACCCGCAAATAGTGAGGATCAACTGTATCCATAGCTGAGTCTTTGCACCTGGGTCTGCTACCATCTATGGGTCACTGATTACTTTGCAGCTGTTAGACGTGGGGGGAGGGGACATCTGTGCTCACTCGGGAGCAGGTCTGCCCAGGCTCCTGTCGATCTTGGCAAAGCCTTGGTGGAACACCAAGAACTTGATGCTCCTTCCTCGGAAAAGATGTTGCTACGTTTAAGGAATCTCAATCTTAGGTCTTCACTCTGATTTTCTAACAAGAAAAGCAATAAAAAGAGGCGAAAGTTCACCTCTAGGCCTGCACTCCTCCATGCTCAAGAGAGAGGCCAGGGATGTTGGTCCCAATCTGTCCCCATCTCAGGCAGTGTCTCACCTGCTCAAGGTGCCACTCCAGCAGCCTTCCTGTCCCCTCGTGTTATCAGTGCGCCTCTCTCTTGTTGGGACCACCATGATTTCCTTGTTGCTACATCCAGAGGTCAACTCCTTGACTTTCCTGTAGTACCTGACACAGCTGACCATTCATTCCTTCTTGAAACATCCCCCAACTTGGCTCCCAGGACTGCATGCTGCAGGGGGGCACCTGCTGCCCCATACCCACCCCTGTGGGGTCTCAGCCCATCTCTCAGTTGTGGCTGTCGGCAGAACCACACTCCAGCCCTGACTTGCACCTTTAACTCCCTTATACCCAGCGTTCTATTGAACATCTCCCCTTGAATGTCCTGAAAGCATTTCAACTTAGTAACACGTCCAGAATGAGTCCTATCTGGTCCCCCTCACCCTGTGGAACGGCAACTCCCCCGAGTGAATGACACCTGCGGCCGGCAGGTGGCTCAGACCACACTCCTTGCAGTCAGCCTTGCTTCTTCCTCTCACATTCCATGTCCCACCTGCTAGTAAATTCTGTCGGCGCCACCCCCAGAATGAATCCAGGCTCCAGTCTCACTGCCCTCCCTCCCTGGCGACCAGCGTGGGTCAGGCCTCTATTGCCCAGGTCACTCTCACCGGCCTTCCTGTCTCCACACAGCACCCCAGGGACACTTTCAAAATAGCGTTTCTCCACAGTGGCCGGGCTATTCCCAAGAGGCGCTCGGAAGTCCGTGGGAGTCCTTTGGTTGTTGCAGTGATAGCGCTTGGCGTTTAGTGCCAGGACCAGAGCAGCCCCGATGCAGGGGACAGCCCCGCCAGGAGAGCTCTCCTGCTCCCTGCCACCTTTCCAGGGCTCCGGGGGCCACTCCTCAGAGCTCAAAGCCTGTTGGCCAATTATTTGTGCCTAGGACCCGGCTCTGTTTCACACAGAAAACCCAAGTTTCTTTTGTGCATGCTTAATGGACGCTGGCCTTTCCTGACATGCAGCTGTCACACAAGGCGAGGGGAGGCTGGACCTTGCTGGGCGGGGACTTCTCTGGGAACCAGTCGCCATGGCAGAGCCTCAGGGCACTGGTGGCATAGGTGTCTATCCACTGGCTTCTGGTCCCTTCAAATGCATGCCATGGGCCTGGTGACAGATTCAGAGACAAGTGTTCTTCAATTAGGAGGCAGGGGAGACACAAGAATTTCCCTGAATTTCACTATAAAAGGTTGTTCTGCTTGTTTTTAATAACTTGTAGGACAATGAAAGGGCATCTGAGCTGTGGAAAGTCGCACGACAAAGTTATTTATCTGTTTCGGTTTCTCTGGTGTCTCTCCATCGTCCTCTGATCCTCTCTCCCATGTCACCATCCAAGGCACTGGTCTGGGGCCCACAGAGCTGGATGTGTGCCTCACCAGGGGGTGGGGCTCCAAGGTGGGGGATGACGGGAGGAGGGGTCCGGGGAGGGGAGTGATGTCTCTGGGTGTCTCCCTTCTGCCCCACCCCTGTCTGTGGGGAGAAGGCCTCGCTCACTTGCGAGAATGACACACTTCCTTACTTCCTCCCCTCCGAGAGTCTTTACTTGTCCCACAGTTTATTCCCAGTGCTATGAAGGCTATTTCCCTCCCTCTCTCTCGATCATTACTTCCCAAACTCTAGTTTTATTCCGGGGTCTGCTGCACCCCAACTTGCGCGTCGCTCCGGGCTTCGTGTATGGTAGTCAACCTGGTCCCTACCGCCCCCTAGTGGGCGTTTCAGCTTTCATGGTGGGCGGTAGCGGAGCAACCAAACGCTATAGTAAGTTATTTTATAAAGATTTATTCTGCCAAACTTAACGAAAATCCGACATAAAGTACTTGGTAAGTAATTATTAGTATATGCTTTAACTTGCTGTAACTCTGCTTTATAAATTTTATAAAGTAAAGTTACTTCCCTACTTTATAAATCACCATTACTGTGGAACTGGTGGGCGGTTAGAAAATTTTACTACTAAGAGATACAAAAGTGGGCGGTAGGTATAATAAGGTTGACTCCCCCTGGATAGGATGCCTTGCGATCTCTTCTCCTCTGCAATTCTGACTGACTCGCCAGAGGGAGGAGCAAGTCCTCCCACCATAACGGAACGACTTATAATGGACCTGACCGCTACAGCTTCTAGGGTAGTTGTGCGGGTAGTCACGTTGTCAAAAAATAATGGCTTCGCTGTAATTTGCTTTTCTCTCCTTTGTATCACGGTTAGGGGATTATGTGGATTTCAAAAACTATATGCCTAGGTAGAGTATATGTCTTTAAATTTCATTTCCAGGTAGCATAGAGCAGTGTTTTTCAACCACTAGTCCACCAGAAATTTCATGCTGGTCCGCAAAAGAGTTAACCTCCCTGATGTCGTATGAAGATTATAGACCCAATGATCTCAGTCGAATTTGCTTATGCTCAGGGGAACTGCCACTTACTTATCAGCTTGTTTCATCGATGAAAATACTATTGAGGTTGTCTAAGATATCTTTGGAACGTGTAGGCTTGTTCAAACAACCTTTTGTACTGTGCAGAGCATTTACAGACCATGTTCAATAGACTAAAAGCATTCGGGCAAATTTATGTAGTAGTCAGTGCACCTTACACGCGGAGCGCGGAAATCAACCACCAGTTTGTACTGCTGCCCTGTTATGTGCGGTGAGATGAAACTTTATTTGTTGTGTATTTCCATTTCCAGCCAGTTAGGTCACCAGTCCACAAGAGTAAAAAGGTTGAAAACCACTGGAATAGAGCATGTCACAATGCCTCTGTTGGGAAGAGGACTTCTGAGTCTAAGACTATGAGGACTACTGTTAATGGAAAGTAAGTCAGGTCACATCCCTCCTCGGCTCTAAAGGCAACATTATCTCCCCCCTGTCACCTCCCCACCTGCATTCTTAGTGCTCTCTGCTTATTCCTCTCCATTTATTGGGCCTGTTGCTGCTCCTCCAATGTGCCAGGCACACTCCTGCCCCAGGGCCTTTGTACCAGCTGTTCCTTCTTTCTGGAAATTTCTTCCCCTAGATATCCTCACACCTCTCACTCTCACTTCCTTAGATCTTTCCTCAAACATTTGGGCAGCCTTCCCTGACCTTCAGTCTGCTTCCTGCCAGCATTTACCACCAGCTGAGGAACTATGGCTGTTTCTCCTTTGCCTTCCTACTGTATGTCCTGCCCATCCGACCCCACCTGGAACATAAGCTCCGATGGGCAGGGAGTTTTATGCAATCTGTTTACTGCTGGATGCCCAGAACCTAGATCCATAAACAAATATTGAATGAATAAACAAGCACCTGCCTCACAGAGTTGCCATGAGGTGTAAATGAAAGCGACGGTGCTGGACACGGGGCATCTGTGAAAGCCCAGGCCCTTCCCTGGAGTCCCGGCATGTAAAAGCCCTCACAGGTCTTCAGTCATCCAGCAGGAGCTGGGAGAACAGTTCCTTGTCCCCAAAGCAATGTATCCAAGCAGATCCAAGGGGAGGCACGTGGCGCACAGAACACCGGGGCTTCCAAGAAGAAGTTGGGGTACAGGGTAGGGTGAGGATCAGAGCGTGTCCCTCAGCTGAGCCCAGCAGAAAGGCTGCCACCCGGGAGCTGAGAGTCTGGGCAGCAAAGCTCGGCTTTGACACAAAGGAGAGTCTTGGCTTCCGGCCAACAACTAGCAGGCTCTGGAGCTGCCGCATGGAGGCTGTGTTGACAGGCTACCAATGCCGGGGGCACGCCAGAGATGAGACAGTGACAGAACTGCTTTTAGATCTGAATAGTTCTGTTTGTCTGCCATCTGCAAGTTTACTTATATCTTCTAATGAGCATGAAATAAATATACGGAAGGAGTTTTTACGAAGTTGAATTCTATTTGGGTTTCATTATGACGACCTGGGAGCGAGGCACCAAGCGCTTGCTCCACAATGTTTAAAGGTAGCGCTCACTCCTTTTGAAGACCCACCCGGCATGCGCCTGACCCTGAGACGGGTGCTTCCTTAAAGGTTATGCCCTAGGGCCCTCTCCGGCCTCACCCTCCTCATGGCTCCCCAGCTTGGAAGCTTGTCTTTGTTAAGGGCAGTGGGATGGGATGATTCTCTGCATGGATCTGCACCGAGTTGTCAAAACCCGCTGACCTGCCTAGTTAAAATGGGTGCATTTTATCATATGCAAATTATATCTCATGTTCTTCCATAAGGAGCCCAGACAGTGTCTATCTGATGCTCACTCACATCCATCAACTCTAAAGTGAGAGTTTAGAAAAACTTGGTTGGTTGAGAAGTGAGATTAAGGGAAAAGTTTAAAATGGTAAGAAAAAAAAAAAACCCAAACATTAGTTAGAAATGATTTTCATAAATATGAAATAATAAAAAGAGTATATAACACATCATCAAGAATAGGGTTACCTAGAAACTACCATGACGGAATCATCTAAGATAAGGTGACCAGACGTCAGCTTTTGGCGGGACAGTCCCGAATTTTAACAATTTGTCCCGCGTCCCGCGGCGTTGTAAATAAGTCCCGATTTTTAGAACGAATGCACGAAAAGCTAGGGAACGGCGGGAGAACGGGAAGGGAATATACGGTTTTTGGCGGACCCCGCCTCAACCTGGAAGCGCCCGCACTGCCACAAGAGCTGGCTGCCCCGTGCAGCCCCGACGGGACGGACCTGCTGGGGCAGCGGCTGTCAAGTCCCCTAACTACCCACAGGCCCGAGTCCTGGACACCGGCATGCGGCTCCGGGCTCCCCAGGCGCAAGCCGCTCAGTCTCCAGCGGGCAGCGGGGCTGGACGCAGGGAGCGTGGCTGTGGAGCGCTCTGGCGGCACTGCCCTGCCTGCTCCCGCCCGCTGGTGCAGCTCCTGCATCGATTTCGAGACTGTGTAACCCCATCCCTCCGACTCACTCAAAATTTCCCATATAGTAATATTTCCGAAAATAATCTTTTTAATGAGGTACCATTATTAAAAAAAATAGATTGATAAGGAAAAGGTTAAATCTTGGGCATCAGCAAAAAATCACAATAGAGAACAAATAGTTAGAAATAGTTGATCATTTTGAAACAAACCATGTTCCATACAACAATGCACTAAAAATTGTGGAATACGCGCTGTCTTTACCAGGAACTAATGCTGTGACTGAATGTGTTTTTCTACGCTAAGTAAAGTGTGGACATCAGAAATATCACAAGTGTTGAGACTTCGAAAGCCATTTTATGTGTGAAATATAACAAATTCTTGTGAAAATTGTCATAACCTTTTAAACAGCAATCTACTAAAAAATATTCACTCAAATGAGAAATATGCCAAAGAATAAAATAATACTATACATAATTTTTGTAATGTATTATATTTATAAATTGTACTTATGTTGAAATTTAAAAATATATATTACAATACTATTTTTGCATTCTATGAAAAATTTTTTTGCTCCATATAGACCAAATTTTTAATCAAGACCCTCCCCCCACACCCCACCCCGTCATTGGTGTCCTGCTTTACCAATTTTAAAATCTGGTCACCTTAGCCTGACCAGGCGGTGGCGCAGTGGATAGAGCATTGGACTGGGATGTGGAGGACCCAGGTTCGAGACCCCGAGCTCGCCAGCTTGAGCGCGGGCCCATCTGGCTTCAGCAAAAGCTCACCAGCTTGGAGCCAAGGTCACTGGCTCCAGCAAGGGGTTGCTCGGTCTGCTGAAGGCCCGCGGTCAAGGCACATGTGAGAAAGCAATCAATGAACAACTAAGGTGTCGCAACGGCAACGAAAAACTAATGATTGATGTTTCTCATCTCTCTCCATTCCTATCTGTCTATCCCTCTTTCTGACTCTCTCTCTGTCCCTGTAAAAAAAAAAAAAAATCTGGTCACCTTAGTCTAAGACGACGTGTGAAGGGAGGAGCTGGTGGTGGTGGACAAACCCCATGGAGAAGTTAGACAGGGGAGTCAGCAACTCGAGAGCTGGCTGAGGGTGTGAGGGCAGCTGAGGGGCTGAGGAGAGGAGGAAACCGGGGCCCTGTGCTTGCAGGGCGGGAGGAGCTACGGCGAAGCTGAGCCGGTGTCAGAGATGGAGATGCAGCTGGCCCCTCGCCCCAGTCTTCTAACCCCTTACCTGGGGAGAACCGTGCCTTGCCAAGGGGCGCCACCTCTCCTGAGAACGCCTGGGTGGTTACACCATTTGTATCCTATGTAACAAAGTGCATTTAAAACAGCAATATTTACACCCCCACGGTTCTGGAGGCTAAGAGCCTGGAATTAAAGTATCAGCAGGGCCATGTTCTCTCCCAGGCTCAAGGCCCGCTGGCCTCTTCCAGCCCCGGTGGCTGCCGGTGAGCTCGGTATTCCTTGGCCAGTAGACGCATCATCTCTTCTTTGCCTCTGTCACCACGTGGCCTTCTCCCGTGTCTCTGTGTCTTCACGTGCCCTCCCTCTGTGTGGCTCTGGGTCCAAAGTTCCCCCTCTCAGGATACATCCACTAAAGAAGTTTAAATGAGGCAGCGGGAGACGAAAAAAATGATACTTCCTGTTGCCTGCCCAGCTGGCTGGTTCAGCAGACCAGCTAGCCACAGGGTATCAGCTCATGTTTACAGCCAGAGGCCTTGCTGGTCGCTCTGGACTGAGACCTGCCCTGCCAGTGGGTGTTTAGCTGCCTCCGGCAGTGTTACTTCCTATACCTGCCAGTCCCTCCCACAGTCTCCTTACCTCGCCTGGGTTGAGGACTCAGAGACCATCCTGCCAGTCCCATTCCTCTCCTAAGGACTTGTCCCTAATGTCCCAATTCCCCACATTAAGATTCAGTCCACTGGTCGGTATAAATCTAAGATGCTGAGGCTTCAACAAGAGCCCTTGACTCTAATTAAAATCTCGCCGGCTACCAAGCAGCATCTGCTCATGGGAAATGTCCTCCTGAGCCTGTACCCTCTTCCCACCTCAGTGGTCAGTACGTCTCCCGCTGCTTTGTTCCCATTCACCCGGGCTGTCCCTCCGTGTGTTTCCAGCCGCAGATCTAGTTTCCCCAAGGCGATCAACCCACTGGGAGACGCTTCCAAATACCCATTTGGGCCCAGATCTCCCCAAGAAACATTTCAGGCAGCTCACTGGTCCATCAACCACCGCTGACGCCCTTGCAGCCTGGCTCCCAGGAGCCGGGACACAGTCTCCTTCCTGTCAGTGTTGTGTCCAAATGACACATCAGCAGCCTGTCTTTCCATCAACTTATTAACGCCCAGAGCAAGCGGAATGGATTTGAATGGCACAGCTAACTGGGGCCAGAGTTTTTTCTGTTTCAAAACGCACTGACACTATTTTCCTACGGATATCAACGATACGGATTCTGCGTCTAGCTCTTTCTTCTTGTATTATATTTTTTATTTTATTTTCATTATTAATGAGAATAACACCTTTTGTTTACAGCTTACAAAGAGCTTTTCCAGACAGCAGGTGTAATCCTGCGGAGAAGCCTCGTGAGGCCACTGATTGAAACCAAATTCCGGAAACCTCGCCTCTCATCTTCAGCTCAGTGCTGTCTCCCCTATGTTGCCTCCTTCTAAAGATAATAAATGAAAAATTGTAAAAATTTTTTTTTTAAATCCCCAAAACAAAAAACATTGAGAGTCCATTTATTGGAATCACTCTGGAAAAGTGGTCAGAATCGATGACCCGGAAGAGTCCTTGTTTGTATCAAAGGCTAGTAAACTGTGGTGGGGAGAACTCTTCCTCCCCAAGGACCGGGTCCCTGGCGAGGTAGACCCTGGAGATGCCTGTCGCTTCTCCCAGACCCAATCAGCAGAAACACAGTCTGTGCTTGTGACTTGCCAGGTCCTGGAGGGTTCTGGTGCGGACTGCCTGAACATGAAATTTACACGCAGTTCCCCACCCTGCGGTGGAGTCCTGCCTCTCAGGGGAGGAGGAGACCTTTCAAGAGGTGATTAAGGGAAAATGAGGCCATTAGGGTGGGTCCTAATTCAATCTGATTGGTGTCTTTATAGTAACAGGAAAGTCGGACATGCGCCCTGCTACTTTAATTCCAGCGAGGAAAGACCATGTGAGGACACAGCGCGAAGGCGGCCATCTGCAAGCCTAGGACAGAGGCCTTGGGAAAAACCCACCCCGCCTTCACCTTGATCTGGCCTCCACAACTGTGACAAAATAAACGTCTGTTGTTAAAGCGCCCAGTTCTCGCTAGTTTGTTACAGTGGCTCCAGCAAACTAACACACTTGCTGACTCATCAGATGAGCTCCCGTGGCCATGGGTTTCTGATCTATCACAGCGATGGGTCCCTGTTTGCTCAGCCTCACAGGGTCGATGTTGAGGATCCACTGGGGTCACAGACACAAAAGCCCTTTGTAAGACACCAAGCCCGGTAAGTAGGCTGCTCTTGGACACCACGTCTGTTGGTCAAATAAGTTTGTAAATATGATATATATGTTTGCTCTCTTATAGTTTGCATTGGATGTGAGGGACAGGCTGTAAGCAGGCAGTGTCCTTATAAATAGCCCAAGGCTTAGTTTTAAGACTAAGCGTTCCCCACACCCTTGACCAGGGGTCCCCAAACTTTTTACACAGGGGGCCACTTCACTGTCCCTCAGACTGCTGGAGGGCCAGACTATAAAAAAAAAACTATGAACAAATCCCTATGCACACTGCACATATCTTATTTTAAAGTAAAAAAACAAAACGGGAACAAATACAGTATTTAAAATAAAGAACAAGTCAATTTAAATCAGCACACTGACCAGTACTTCAATGGGAACTATGGGTGCGGATGCATCCTGTGCTCCTCTCACTGACCACCAATGGAAGAGGTGCCCCTTCTGGAAGTTCGGCGGGGCCGGATAAATGGCCTCAGGGGGCCGCATGCCGTAGTTTGAGGACCCCTGCCCTTGACTGTTGCATGGTGGGGGTGGTGCACTCTCATGAGGAATCCCATTATGCCTCAGATAAGTGACTTTGTATCAGAGACTTCCTTGTTTGTATATTGGGTTAAAGGTTTTGATTTCTATACTATAAAGCGAGGCAGACCGGAAGCTTGCTCTCTCTCGGTTCCTGAGATTAGCATTAGAGAGGAGAACAGAGAAAGGCCAGGTGGAGAAATGGAGAAGCAGCCAAGATGGCGGAGTGCTGAAGGAGAAGCCAGTTTGTGCAGAGCTTGTGCAGAGAGAAGGAGATGGGGAACAGAGGAGAATAAGGCTGGTGAGCTAAAAACCTTTGATTCTAGGAAACTCGGATAAGTCAGTGGCTTTGGAAAGGGAAGTGTTTTCTCACTGTGTGTATTTCTTGCCCGCTGGGTGCAAGCTAGGATTAAAGCTAATGGCCCACTGGTTCTTGGCTCCGTTGTTTTATTACTGTCTGTCCAAATAAAATGCAAACCTGCATGGGCCAGACGGCTGTAATAGAGGCCGTGGCTACTGGCTTTACCACATTCGAGGCTGGGGCTGAGGGTAAGCTGGGCTGGACACTCGCAAAGCACCTGCCTCTGGCTTGAAATGAGCCCCTAAAACCAGTGATGGTCTTTCAGGAACTAATTTGTATAAAAACTCTAAAAACATGTGTTGCCTTGGGCCCAACAATCTCACCTGTAAAAGACAAGCAGGCAAGTGAACTAATAACATGGGAAAAGATGTCTATCCTAGAGCTGTTATAGTAGTGAAACAAACAAACCCACAGGGAGTTGGTAACAGAACAATCATATAATAGAATAATTTGCATCTATTAAAAACCATGCCGTAGAAAAAATCTTATCAGCCTGGAAAGGTATTCATGATATATTGCTGACAGAAAGAGAAAACCAGCTGACCACAGAACCATCTATGAAAAGCACACTTCGTAAGACTGTCCGTATCTGTCTGAATATACGCATACAGGAAAACAGAAAATGCATCAACGTGCTAACAATGGACAGGCGCTAATGAAGTGGGATGTACTTTTCTTGAGATTTTCTATATTCTTCCATTTTTCTGCATTGGACAAGCATTACTCTGTTTAAAAATAAAACAGAAAGTGCCTGACCAGGCGGTGGCACAGTGAATAGAGCGTTGGACTGGGATGCGGAAGACCCAAGTTCGAGACCCCAGGCTCGCCAGCTTGAGCGTGGGCCCATCTGGCTTGAACAAAAAGCTCGTCAGCTTGGACCCAAGGTCACTGGCTCCAGCAAGGGGTGAATCCGTCTGCTGAAGACTCGCGGTCAAGGCACATGTGAGAAAGCAATCAATGAACAACTACGGTGTCGCAACGGCAACGAAAAACTAATGATTGATGCTTCTCACCTCTCTCTGTTTCTGTCTGTCTGTCCCTATTTATCCCTCTCTCTGACTCTCTCTCTCTGTCCCTGTAAAAAATGATAATAATAAAATAAAACAAAAAGTAATAACCACTCTTAAATATATGGCACCTAAAATCTAGAAAATAAAGTCTTGGGGTTCAATGAATGACTTTACTATGTAATAACAGAAGAGGCATGAATTGAGTCCTAAAGACGGAGAATTTGTCCCACTCTGTGCATGCTTGTTCCCGACAGATGCAAAGGGAACTTGGGTATTGATCAATTAGGTGAGCATCTACTATGTGCTCAGCACCATATTGACAAAGTGAACTGTGCGGTCCTGCTAAGAACAAAGCTTATTGCCCCAACCGGTTGGCTCCGTGGTAGGATGTCGGCCCACTGTGTGGAAGTCCCGGATTCGATTCTCAGTCTGGGCACACAGGAGAAGTGATCGTCTGCTTCTCCACCCCTCCCCCTCTTACTTCTCTTTCTCTCTCTCTCTTCTTCTCCTGCAGCCATAGCTCAATTGGAGCAAGTTGGCCCTGGGCACTGAGGATGGCTCCATGGCCTCCTCTCAGGTGCTAAAATAGTTCAGTTGCCCAGCAATAGAGCAGCAGCCCCAGATGGGCAGAGCATCTCCCAGTAGGGGGCTTGCTGGGTGGATCCTAGTCAGGGCACATGCGAGAGTCTGTCTCTCTGCCTCTCATCCTCTCACTTAATAATAATAATAATAATATATATATATATATATAATATATATATATATACACACACACACATATACATACTATACACATATATATGAAACATAAATGGTGTGTTTACAAGTTTGGGTGAGTAGCGCCTCCCTAGATATAACACACAAACCTAGAAGCTAAAATGGTAAAGCCTCATGTATTTGATTACATAAAAATTTTAATTTCAGTACAGCGTTAGACATTATAATTACAGTTACAGAATGAATGACAGGCTCCAGCCGGGTAGCTCAGCTGATTGGAGCATTGTCCTGACACGCTGAGGTTGCAGGTTGGATCCCCCATCAGGGCACATGTAAGAGTCAACTAATGAGTGCATGAATAAGTAGAGCAACAAAACTCAATGTTTCTCTCTCTTCTAACTCTCCCTTCTTCTCTCTCTAAAAATCTATTTAAAAAAAAAAATTTAAGATAAATGACAGATTGGGGAAAATATTTGTAGCACATTTGTTCATTCGTTATTTAACAAATATTAATGTGTACTTACTCTGTCCCAGACACAATGCTGTATGCTTTAAAATATTCATAAATTGCCTGACCAGTAGTGGCGCAGGAGATAAAGCGTCAACCCAGAACACTGAGGTCGCTGTTTCAAAACCCGGAGGTCAGTAGCTCTGAGTCACTGGCTTGAGCAAGGGGACACTGGCCCAGCCCCAATCAAGGCACATGAGAAGCTCAATGTACAACTAGAGTGAAAGCAACTACAAGTTGGTGCTTCTCACTCTCTCTCTCTCCCTCTCCCTCTCTCGCCCTTCCTGTCTCTCTGTCTCTCTCTTTCATACTCTCAAAAAAACCTCACAAATTTGTGATTCAAAATATTAATTTATGTGTTACTAAGAAAAGAGTTAATATCTAAAATATGTGAACTGATATACCTAAATTATAACATTGAAAATAAAAAACAAAATAAATACTGATAAAACAACAAAAATTTAAAATAAAGGCACACACACTAAAAAGGTATATCGGATACATATTAGGATTCATTTTAGCTTTAACTGCACATAAAAAGTAAAAAGAAAAGAAGCAGTGATTTAAACACAGCAAAAGTACATTTCTCTCTCACACAAAAAAGGTGTAGATGAAGGCCACCCAGAAACGGTACATTTCCATTGTCAACAGGGACCCAGCCTTCCTCCTTCTTTCTGTTCCAATATACCACTACTTTATGCCATCCTCAAGGCAACTTCATGTTCCAATATAGCTGCCACAGCTCCGGCCATCCATTTCACATCCCAGGCAGCAGAAAAAGGAAAGGGTGACAGAATAAAAGGGTGCCCTCCCTATGAGATTGACTTCCTTCATGTAGCCTTTCTATCCTGCCAACATCTCCTAGGCCACAAGCTGCTGCAAGAGAGGCTGTTTAATACAGTCTTTTAGTCAGATGCATTTTCACCACAAATAAAATTGGGGTCTGCTACTAAGAAAGAATAAAAAAATTAATACTGGATGGCAGCTAGAAACCTCTGCTGGCTCTGGCTGGATAGCTCAGTTGGTTAAAACTTCATCCTGAAGTGCAGAGGTTGCGGGTTCAATCCCCACTCAGGGCACATACAGGAACAGACTGATGTTCCTCTCTCTCTCTCTCTCTCTCTCTATTTCTCTCTCTCTAAAATCAATCAATAAAAATTAAAAAAGAAAGAAACCTCTGTCATTCTAGACAAAAATACTAACCAACAAAGGCTAGCCTGGCAATATTAAAATAACAGTTCATGGCAGAAAGCATTGTTAGGCATACAGGAAAACAATACAAAACATAATGATAATGTGCACTACTGTGAATGTGCATGCACCTAATGATATAACCTCAGTATGCACAAAGCAAAAACAGACTCATTTATTTGGAGTAATTGAAAAGCCACAGGCATGAAGGAAGACTTTGACACTCATCTATCAAAAACTAATAGGTCCGGCAGATTTTTTAAATGTAATAATTTGTAATGTCTGAACAACACAGGTCACAAGCTTAATCTATTTTCTATATTTGTACCCAAAAAATAAACAATATTGATTATTTCGAAGCACACGTCAAACATATACAAAAGTTGACCACTTAGGAAGTCATCAAAGACATCTTAAGAAATGATGAAGAATTTGTCTTCGAGTACAGTGCGGTTAAACCAGAGAGCTACTATTTCTTTTATTTTATTAAGATTTTATTTATTGGTTTTAGAGAGAAGATAGAGAGAGAAAGGCAGGAGGAGGAGCGGGAAGTAGTTGCTTCTCATGCGCACCTTGACCGGGCAAGCCCAGGGTTTTGAAAGGGCGACCTCAGTGTTCCAGGTCGACGTTTTATCCACTGCGCCACCACAGGTCAGAAAAGGCGGATGTATTTTAAAAAGAAAAATTTTAACCCCACTTATTTAGGATGAAGAAATTAGCCTTAGATAACTACAGGTTATAAAGGAACTTGCAAATAAATGACAAAATATTAAGAATTGGATGTCAATAAAAGTACCACTTTTGAAAACTTGTGGGATGTAGCTGAAGCGTAGAGCTACTGAGTTCTAAATTTATACCCTTAATTATGTTATAGTTTAAAAAAATAATAAAGATTGAACACAGTGTTTAAAGCATTCAACTCAAAATCCAAAATATATTAAAGAGAAAGCCAAAGGAAATAAAAGGAATGAAATAAAAATGGTAAAAGAAAACAATGAAATAGGGACTTTTAAATATTGGAGATCAAAGGGAAGAAAGGTAAATAGTGGAGATAATTTGTATTAGGGGAAAATCTTTATCCCCAAAATTTGGACTTCTTTCCAAGTGGAGGGAGGAATATGGTGGCCTCTCTCCACCACTCCTCCATCTCACCTCCTGAGGGGCAGGGGGGTTTCCCTGATTGGACCCAGAAACTAAGCATGTGTGAACCTGTCTCTTCCTGTTTCCTCTCTCTCTCACCAACCCAGCCAAGAATGCGCTCAGTATTGCTCTTGACCACATAGTAAGTTTGCATAAATACCTGTCTCCGGGAACAAGGGCTGAGTCAAGGTCTCTCAATCCTGTGCGTGAGTCTCTTCCCTCCAGGATTCAGCCCTGGAAGTGCCTTTGCCCCTATATACACATGTTACTCTCCTATATCAACCTCACCAATAACAAAGATGATAACCTTTTTGTTTGTTTGTTTTTGTGTGTGACTGAGACAGAGAGAGATAGAGAGAGGGACAGACAGGCAGGAAGGGAGAGAGATGAGAAGCATCAATTTTTCGTTGAGGCACCTTAGTTGTTCATTGATTGCTTTCTCATATGTGCCTTGATGGGGGTAGGCGGTTACAGCAGAGTGAGTGACCCCGTGCTCAAGATAGTGACCTTGGGCTCAAGCCAGAGACCTTTGGCCTTAAGCCAGTGACCATGGGGTCATATCCATGATCCCACGCTCAAGCCAGTGACCCCACGCGCTCAAGCCAGCAACCTCAGGGTTTCCAACCTGGGTCCTCTGCATCTCAGTCCGATGCTCTATCCACTGTGCCACCACCTGATCAGGCTGTCTTATTTCCTTTTTTTCTTTTCTTTTTTTTTTTTTAGAGTGTCAGAGAGAGGGATAGATAGGAACAGACAGACAGGAACGGAGACAAGAAGCATCAATCATCAGTTTTTTGTTGCCATTGCGACATCTTAATTGTTCATTGATTGCTTTCTCACATGTGCCTTGACCGCGGGCCTTCAACAGACCGAGCAACCCCTTGCTGGAGCCAGCGACCTTGGGTCCAAGCTGGTGAGCTTTTTGCTCAAGCCAGATGAGCCTCGGGGTCTCAAACATGGGTCCTTCCGCATCCCAGTCCGACGCTCTATCCACTGCGCCACTGCCTGGCCAGGCAGGCTGTCTTATTTCTTAAATGGCCTACAAATTCTATAAGAAAGACAGATGTTGTTTATTGGGTTCCCTAAGCTGCTTCCCCGACCAACAGCACCAAAGCCAATTCCTTGAAAAGACATAAATAAATAGATTAGCAAGTCTGATCAACTCAAAGGGTGAAGGCATAAACATTAGGGACAAAAAAGACATCATAACTATTGATGCAGTAGGGATCTTTAAAATCATTGGAGAATCTTGACCAGGCGGTGGCGCAGTGGATAGAGCATCAGACTGGGATGTGGAAGGACCCAGGTTCGAGACCCCGAGGTTGCCAGCTTGAGCACAGGTTCATCTGGTTTGAGGAAAAAGCTCACCAGCTTGGACCCAAGGTCACTGGCTCCAGCAAGGGTTTGCTCGGTCTGCTGAAGGCCCGAGGTCAAGGCACATGTGAGAAAGCAATCAATGAACAACTATGGTGTCGCAACGGCAACAAAAAAACTGATGATTGATGCTTCTCGTCTCTCTCCATTCCTGTCTGTCCTTCTCTCTGACTCTCTCTCTGTCTCTGTAAAAAAAATAAAAATAAAAAATAAATAAATAAAACCAGTGGAGGAGATGGTGAACAACTTTACGACAATAAATGTTAAACTTTAAATGAAATTGTACACAAAGCTTTAAAATAATATAAAAGACAGACCCCATTTATTTTAGGACAGTGACATAATTGATATACCAGTTAGACAAAAATTACACAAGAAAAAAATTTATAAAACAATTTCACCTTTAAACATACATGGAAAAATCATAAGTAAAACACAAGCAAATTATATTTGTGGTGCATTTTTAAAATATATACATCATGACCAAGTTTGGATTACTTTAAGCATGAAATGGCCATTTTAGAAAAATATTTAGATAGAATTTGCCACATTAATAGATTAAAGAAGAGGAAAAAAAGATCATCTCATTAGATGCCAAAAAATGTGTAACAAAACTCAACACTTATTCATGATACAAACTAAAAATAGAAAGAGATTCCCTTAGTTTGAGCAAAGATATCTACCAAAAACTCACAGCAAATGATCATTCTTCATGTGAGAACATTCAAAGCCTTACCATTACAATTCAAGAATTAAATCAGGATGCCAGCCACCATTCTTCTATTCAACATTGTACTAGAGATCCGAGCTGATTCAGTAAGACCAGAAAAAGATACAAGTGCAGTAATAAGAAAGACAGAGCCAAAACACTGAGATTCGCTGCTGATAATATGATTGTCTACATAGAAAATCCAAGAGCTACAAACTTGGAAAAGTAATAAAGGTCCAGATACAAGATCAATGTAAAAGCTCAATAACATCTTATGCCCAGCAATAACCAATTAAAATAACACCATACAAGAAGGCACTGCTTATAATAGCAACAAAACCCATGAGGAATTGAGATTCAAAGAGGAAATTACAAGACATCACTGCAGAAGCCCGGAGACGCAAACGAATAAAGATACATAGCCTGTTCATTAGCAGAAAGACCCAACATCATAAACTTATCAACTCTTCCCAAATTAATCTATAAAGTTAATGCAGTTCCAGTCAAATTCTGAACGGGCCTTTTCAGGGAGCTTACTATAACCCTAAAACGCAAATGGAAAAGGAAAGGATCAAGTATAGCCAAGACCATTTTGAGGAACAGGAAGTGGAGGAAAGGGGCAGGATTTCCCCTCACAGATAGCAAGACTGATAGAAGCTATGATGATTAAAGCAATGTGACAGTAATACAGAAATAGACAAACACACTCCGAAGGTGAACGCAGATATGTGATTTCATAAAATCAATAAGAAAATGATGGTGTTTAATAAAGTGCACTCGCTCAACTAGTTGTCCATTTGGAACAAAATAAATGTAAGTTCCAGCCTCACACTGTCGCGGATACAGGTGCTCTGCCCACTCCCCCTTCACACCCCCGATACAGACATACAGAGGTGCCCGCCTGCAGACACCCCTGCAGCCCTTGGGCTCCGCTCCCTCGCCTGGCAAGAACAGCAGACTAGGAGTGCACGCTGAATGCATGCCCCCTGGGGTGGCACTCAGTGGGGACCGGCAGAGCTGAAGCACAAACACCACCACTTCATTGCCCTTCCCGGGGGACCAAGTCTCAGTGGCCCACAGTAGTACCTGCTTATCACACTCCCTTCTTTGTTTCCTTCCCGTTGTTTACACCCAAATCTTTCTCTTCCCCTTCCCATTGTTTACACCCAAATATTTGTCTCAACTGGGCCCCTGGAAGAACCAAATGTTAAGGTAACACCATACCCGAAAGTAAGCAAGGTACAGTACATAGGGCTCCCAAATATGAAAAGGCGAGTGTTGGGCAGATAAAATATAAATGCTCACTTTGTTAAAGATGGCGCTGCCCACGTGGAAGCCCGTCACCCACGTGATATTATTTGCCCTTATGCTTGGGATGGTTGTGAGGGAAAGGCTGTAATGTAAGCAGGCCGGGTCGTTATAGCTTAAGGCTTTGTTTTAAGAGTAAGCTTTTTCCCACGCCCTTGACTGATTGGATGCTGTGATGGTGGCCTCACAGCGAGAAACAAAGTTTGAAACACTTGTAAGAAAATATAGGGCCTGTTTATGACCCCCATGTAAAGAAAGGATTTCTTAAACCAGATGTGAAAAGCACGTCATAAAAGAAAAGATTGCTAAACGTGACAACATTAGAAAGCAGTATTTCTGTTGAACAAAGACCCCATAAACACAGTGAGAAAATGCACTACGGATTAGGAAAGATACTGGAATCGTGACAAGGATATAGGTATGGGCATCCAAGAAAGAATAAAACTTAGCCAGAATGGGAAAATGAGATAACGATGGAAATAGGAAGCCCACAGTGTAAACAATACACATGACCAAGAAACCTAAATATTTGCTTTACCTCGATAATCTTAAAGAAACGCAAATTAAAACAATGAGAGAATCAGATTTCACCTACCAGACTGGCAACAGTTTATTTATTTATTTTTATTATTTTATTTATTTTACAGGGACAGAGAGAGAGTCAGAGAGAGGGATAGATAGGGACAGACAGACCGGAATGGAGAGAGGTGAGAAGCATCCATCATTAGTTTTTCGTTGCCATTGCAACACCTTAGTTGTTCATTGATTGCTTTCTCACATGTGCCTTGACCGCAGGCCTTCAGCGGACCAAAGCAACCCCTTGCTGGAGCCAGCAACCTTGGGTCCAAGCTGGCAAGCCTTCGTTCAAGCCAAATGAGCCCGCGCTCAAGCTGGCGAGCTTGGGGTCTCGAACCGGGGTCCTCCGCATCCCAGTCCGAAGCTCTATCCACTTCGCCACCGCCTGGTCAGGCCAGACTGGCAACAGTTTAGAAGATGGAAACTTAGTGTGGGCCAGGGAAAAGGCACACCCAAACACTTTAGCGGCAAACAGGAATCCAGAGGACCTTTTGGGAGGACAATCTGGGACATCTAAAAACATTTGAAATGCTTATAGCCTATGAGCCAGCCATCCACATTAAGAACTGTATCCTATAGAAATAACAACGAGTATATGAGAAATATATTAAAGGGTATGTTTTTCTGAATTGTTAGAAAGTAGAAAAATAAAAAAGGAAATCTACATGTCACTCAACAAGGAATTTTAAAATCAGTGACGCTATACTACTCACTAAAGGCAAAGTGAGGAAAATGCAGTTTCTACATACAATAGAATATTATTCAGCCTTAAAAAGAAAGGAAATTTGGACACATGCTACATCGACGAACCTGGAAGCCGGGGCCACCTGTTATACAGCTTTGGGGTGTTCATGAGCCCAACCCTGATGTGCGCATTCCATGTTATGATAGAGAGCTGGCCTTGTGATCTGTCTGGTATGTGATCCATCAGCTCATGATGAAAAGTTGTGGTCACTTGGTCACTGACTGTCCCCTGGCCGGATGCTCAGTTTCTACCAGGGCCTGGTAGCATGCCAGGAGGCCTTCTCTGCTGCAGATGGCATAACCTTGTCCCAGGACACTGTGGCTTTTTTTTTTTTTTTTTTTTTTTTTTACAGAGACAGAGAGTCAGAGAGAAGGATAGATAGGGACAGACAGACAGGAACGGAAAGCGCCAATTATCAGTTTTTCATTGCAACACCTTACTTGTTCATTGATTGCTTTCTCATATGTGCCTTGACCGTGGGCCTTTAGCAGACTGAGCAACCCCTTGCTGGAGCCAGCGACCTTGGGTCCAAGCTGGTGATCTTTGCTCAAACCAGATGGGCCCACGCTCAAGCTGGCAACCTCGGGGTCTCGAACCTGGGTCCTCCACATCCCAGTCCGACGCTCCATCCACTGCGCCACCACCTGGTCAGGCTACACTGTGGCTTTTCTAAAGGAGCTTTCCATAGTGATCTTTTCCACCACCTGCAGTATGTAGGATCTGGCGGGCCATATGTCCCGAGCATGGGTGCATATGTCACTGCAGCTCAAACAAGCGGCAGTCTTTGTGTCACACAATCAATGGGCCAACAATGTCACGGTCCTTAGTGCTGAGTCTGCTTCCCCCAAACCCAGGGGGAATGTGCTTCTTTCCTAACGGTGAAAGGTACAGGGCACAATCAGCCCCTTACTTTGGAGGAGATGACCTGCCATGTCTTTTACAACTTCCCCAGCGTGGTCTGACCAGGTGGTGGCGCAGTGGATAGAGCATCGGACTGGGATGCGGAGGACCCAGGTTCGAGACCCCGAGGTTGCCAGTTTGAGCGCGGGCTCATCTGGTTTGAGCAAAGCTCACCAGCTTGGACCCAAGGTCGCTGGCTCCAGCAAGGGGTGGCTCGGTCTGCTGAAGGCCTGCGGTCAAGGCACATATGAGAAAGCAATCAATGAACAACTAAGGTGTCGCAACGAAAAACTAATGATTGATGCTTCTCATCTCTCTCAGTTCCTGTCTGTCTGTCCCTATCTATCCCTCTCTCTGACTCTGTCCTCTGTCCCTGTAAAAAAAACAAAACAAAAAAACCTTCCCAGCGTGGCAAGCCTGAATCTCTCCATTTTTTCTCTCCCTCCAACCTCTAGAGCGCACAGATTCTACCAAGGCTTCCAACACACCTATTGCTTCTTGCCCAACGGGTCTAATTTATATGCTGCTGCTGATGGAGTGAACCAAGGTGGCGGTAGGCAGGCTGTCCAGATGGGCCGGTCCCCTCGGATTATGTTGTGACAGAAGGAAAATTAACATAGCCCCTGGGTAAGGCCGTGAATGCAAATGTCGGCCAGATCAATAGCCACGTCCCATACACCCAGGATGAGATTAACCCGCTCTGGGAAAGACGCCTTGTCCTTCACAGAGGCTGCAAGGGGCTACTGCTTGGACTCTCTGGGTGTCCCCTGTCATCTGCCATGAGCAGCTGGTTCTCGCGGGCCCAGACTGGTGAATTCAACAGGGCTGTGACAAAGACCCCTACTCCTGCATCCTTCAAGGCCCCAAAGATGTTCTGTAATTCCTCCAGAAAAGGAAGGTCGATTCTGATTTACTATCTTAGCGGGGACAGCGGGGGTGGGGGGCGGTGGGGGGGTGGGGGTGGGGGGGATCAAGGGGGTGGGGCCAGGGGCTTCAGCTTGCCCTTCCAAACCCCCACCCCTAAACACAGCAGCACAGACTCTGCAGTCTGAGGAACCAACAGGAAGCTTCCGCTGACTGCTAAGTATTTGACACATTCAGGGACTGGGAAAGTGACCACCAGTGGGTCTCGAGGTACACTAGGCTTATTGTGAGATGGACCTAAGCCAAAACTCCATTTAGTACCCGGTCCCCTCGCATTCTAACTCAACTGTACCGGGATGGCCCTGGGATCCTGCGTATCAATGTCAATTTGAATCCTATAGCCAACAGCCCTCGGACAACCTGGGCTGCCACAATGGGCCCCTCCCCAGCCTCATTCCTTCCCACCACCCCTTACAGACCTCAGATCATCACTGCAGCCCGAGCTTCCCCATCCGCGACTGCTCCGTCCCTCCTCCTTTCACAGGCGGCCCACAAACCTCTCGCATTTCTAGCTCCCCCTGTCCCTTCCCAGAGGACCTGAACTGACTGACACACAGTCCCTCCCAAATATGGCTACTAGAATGAATGGCTGAAGTTTCCTGCTATGGGTTGAGTTGCATCGCCCACAAGAGACATGGAGGTCTTAACCCTTGTACCTGTGAGTGTGACCTTTATTTGAAAATAAGGTCTTCACAGCCCGGGCCGGTGGCTCAGTAGTGAATAGAGTGTCGGCCTGGCACGCAGACGCTCCAGATTTGATCCCCGGTCAGGGAACACATGAGAAGAGCCCATCTGCTTCTCTTCCCTTCTCTCTCCCCTTTCTCTCTCTCTTCCCCTCTCACAGGCAGTGGCTCCACTGGTCCGAGCATCAGCCTTAGGCGCTGAGGATAATTCGGTTGATTCGAGCATCAGCCCCAAATGGGGGTTGCTGGGTAGATCCCAGTCAGAACACATGAGGGAGTCTGTTTCTCTATCTCTCCTCCTTTACTTAAAAAAGAAAGAAAGATGCCTGATCAGGCAGTGGCGCAGTGAATAGAGCGTCGGACTGGGATGCGGAAGACTCAGGTTCGAGACCCCGAGCTCGCCAGCTTGAGCGCGGGTCCATCTGGCTTGAGCAAAAGCTCGTCAGCTTGAACCCAAGGTTGCTGGCTCCAGACCAAAACCCTGCACTGGTCTGGTCAAGGCACATATGGGAGTTGATGCTTCCAGCTCCTCCCCCCTTTCTCTCTCTCTCTCTCTCTCTCTCTCTCTCACTCTGTGTCTCCTCTCTAAAATGAATAAAATAAAAAGAAAATTTTTTAAAAACATAGAGCTTTGTTATAACAATCTTAGCAAACTCACACAGTCCCTTTGGGAAAGGGGTGGCTCGGTCTGCTGAAGGCCCGCGGTCAAGGCACATGTGAGAAAGCAATCAATGAACAACTAAGGTGTCGCAAAGGCAACGAAAAACTAATGATTGATGCTTCTCATCTCTTTCTGTTCCTGTCTGTCTGTCCCTATCTACCCCTCTCTCTGACTCTGTCCCTGTAAAAAAAAAAAAGGAAGGAAGGAAAAAAATAGGGTCTTCACAGATGATTGGGCTAAGATGAGGTCACTAGGGTAGGCCCTCATCCAATATGACTCTGTCCTTATAAAAAGGGGGGCATTTGGACACAGAGACAGACACAGGGGGAATGTCTCTTGTGAAGATGAAGGCAGAGATCAGGATGATGTGTCTAGAAGCCAAGGAACACCATAGACTGCCGGCAAGCCACCGGGAACTCGGGGAGAGGCCTGGGGCACGTACTCTCTCACGGCGTCAGGAGGACCCAACCCCGCCCGCTGAGCCCTTGATTTCTGACTTTCGGCCTCTGGAACTGTGAGACAGCACATTTCTGTTGCTTTACCACCCAAAACATGGAGCTTTGCCTGACCTGTGGTGGCGCAGTGGATAAAGCGTCGACCTGGGAACACTGAGGTCGCCAGTTCAAAACCCTGCACTGGTCTGGTCAAGGCACATATGGGAGTTGATGCTTCCAGCTCCTCCCCCCTTTCTCTCTCTCTCTCTCTCTCTCTCTCTCTCTCTCTCTCTCTCTCTCACTCTGTGTCTCCTCTCTAAAATGAATAAAATAAAAAGAAAATTTTTTAAAAACATAGAGCTTTGTTATAACAGTCTTAGCAAACTCACACAGTCCCTTTGGGAAAGGCCAGAGAAAGCACTACTCCACACACTTGCCATGGCATTACAGGGTCTTTCCTCACGGGACTGACCCCTCTTACAGTTGGTGGATTGTGACTTTGAGAACTGCTTCCAGTTTGGGCAGAAACATCTGACCTCAGCTTGCTGCTGACCCATGCTGGTTCGCTCTTGATCATGGGCATGCAGCAACAGCCTAGCTGGATGCCTAGATAGCTTGCCCTTGGAAATGTCATGTCCTATTAGTCATGTCCATAGATCCCCCGCAGGTCAGGACCCCCGGCTGCCATCCCAACCCTGCTTTCCTTTTTGGTAATTGCACCTACCTTGCTTGTGACAATTAAGTGCTGGCCTCTGGTCTCTGCTCTTCTGGTCTCCGACCTTCCCCATTGCTACCAGGGAGCTCATTTCTATAGCAACATCTGCCATGGTCGGGCTCAGCCTACAGAGCACAGTCAACCCCCCTGGCCTTCTCCTCCCCATCCATTCCTCCTCAGCTTGGTAAAGGGGTGGACCCTCCCACAGAACTGGGCCAGCCCGTGGGGTTTCCGGCCTACAGCAGAAGACCCATTCCTGCTTGCCCACTTCTCTGAGCACTGGCACACCTTCCTTACTGGTCAGCCATGCTGTTCCAGTATCCACTTCATTGACTGGGCGCCACGTCTTGCAAGGCTCTGAGAACCATCACTTTCCATGGCCTTTCAAGGGCCAAACCCCAGAGAGTCTTCTCATACTGCTAGATTCTTCAGTATCCAGCACATACTCCACCCCCCGTCCCCTGGGACCCCGAGAGCTCGCTGGGACTATTCTCCTGGTCTCCACCCGACCCTGTCCTTTCCTCCTGCCGCTCTCTCAGTAGTCAGCTCCTCTTCCTCCTTAACAAGTAAAACACCCCCCCAGGTCACACTGAGATGTTATTGCTCTTTGGGGTCTGGTGGCCAAGAGAGGAGGTGAGGAAGAGCCTGAAGAGGGTGTCTCGTCCTGCGGGCACCACCCCTTATGTGAGGTGTCTGCATAGTCTTTAAGCAAGGGGCGAGGGATGAGCCACTTCTGCAGACCAGAGAGTACGGGAGGGTTTGGAAAGTTCAAGGTTCTCAAGAGCATCTCCCCAAGAGCTCCATGTCAGGTCTCAGGGTCCCCATGCTTCCCCCTCCGGGCCCTGGCTTTGGAGGTGAGACACCCCCAGGCCGGGAATTCAGCCTGGCCTGATGTCCTGTTACAGTTAAGTCCTGAGCCTGTCTCTAGCCGTCTGGCCTCTGGCTGCAGGAGGGAAGGTACCCGTCAGTGCTGCCAACGAATCCTCCCGGCTTTATATTAAATTAATGACCGATGGCCTGAACTTGCCATTTTCCTTCTTCAAAGCATCAGTGGTGCCGGTGACAGCTTCCCTGTTCCACAGTCCTTAGGGTTACTATTCTCCCGAGTGTCTCCCAAACACCTGGGAGATTATACAAGCCAAGGCGTCTCTGTCCACCTGAGCCCTGCCCCAGGTCACTGAGGTGACTGCGGTGGAAGCTGAGCAACTGGGACTGTCAGCACTCCACCCCCCGCTAGTGACAGGGGCCTTGTCACAACTGGCCAGTGAGGTATTCAGCCGCATAAACCCTGGGACTTGGCCTCCTTAGGACGACATCAGTGCCACCTGCCTTCGGGGGTGCAGAAGCAGAGCGTGAGTCAGGAGTTTGGGGGCAGGAATTACTAGGGGTTGGCTCATTGGGACAAGCCCCTTGGGCAGTGAGGGAAGCGGGACAGGAAGAGGAAAGGGTGAGCAGAGACATGGTCGCAGGCCGCGCTGAGCCTTGGCTTCATGTTCAGATCTTTTTATTTATTTTTTTTAAGTGAGAAGAGGGGAGAAAGAGAGACAGACTCCCACATGCGCCCCAACTGGGATCTACCTGGTAACCCCATCTGAGACCCAATGCTCAAGTCAACAAAGCTAATCTCAGCCTGAGACTGAGTGCTTGGTCCAATTGTGCCACTGGCTGCAAGAGGGGGAGAGAAAGAGGAGGGGAGGGGGAGGGGAGGGAATGGGAGGGGGAGGGGAGGGGGAGGGGAAGAGAAGCAGATGGTTGCTTCTCTTGTGTGCCCTGACGGGGAGGGGGCGGGGATCGAATCCAGGACATCCATACGCTGGGCCAACACTCTATCCACTGAATCAACTGGCCAGGGCAAACTTATCCCCATCTTAAGGTGAGAGGACAGCCTGTTGCACCCTGTATCAGTTAGCCACACAGTCCCCTGAGCCTTCTAGACACTGTGGCTCCATCAGCCAAGGGCACTCACTTCTCCAGAAACGGGAGCAGGGCAGAGTGGCCCAGGAAAGGGCTCCTGGTCAGGAGCCCACCAGCAGCTCCTGGGACCACAACCCTCTCTTCCACTACCTCAGGCTGAATCACAGGCAGTCACCGTCTCACTCTCTCCGAGGGGAGGGAGTCAGTCGCCCACCCGACGTGTCCCTCAAGCTTCAGGGGACCCCGATGGAGCTCACCAGGCATCTCTGCACGTCCCTATACTCAGCTTGCGGTAAAGCTGTGGGCGCACCACAGGCCACCACGACTCTGGAGAAAAGCCCCCTCCCCACTCCACTCCAGGCCTCTCTGACCTGTTTGATAGGCTGGAGATGGTGACCTAGAAGTGCCAAAGCCGGCTCTCCACAACCAGCTCTGCAAGGGCGGGGCTTACTAGGCCCTGTTCCCTTAAAGCCTCCACTAAAGGATGTTACTGCTAGTAACACCCCGTCATCTTAGTGCGTGAGCCGCATCTGATTCCAGCTCTCCACTCCCGGCGCCTTATCCTCTGCACCAGGCTTACCCACCTCCCCCCTGCAAAATCAGCGGAAGCAGCGGCTTGTGTTCCATCCCTCCCAGCACCACCCAAAGCGAAGCCATGAGTAACGCCGCGGAGGAGAGCGCCACCTAGTGGCCACGAGAATGGCAGACTCTGCAAGTGACCAAAAGGGACTTGTTTGACCATAGGATGGTGCCAGGGAAGGGATCTGGACTGCCAAGGACTAAAGGGAGAGAGAGATTTGGAAAGTGGAGGAAACCAGGCATTTCCACGGGGCCGCCATGAGCCCTACCCCTGTCTGCCTCTGCCCACTATCAAGGAGTGAATTGACCCAGTCCAGTCTCTGTCCCCTCCCCTGAGTGCTGGAGGAAATTTCCTGAACATTCCAATGAAAAGTCACTTAAAACTAATTTGGTTCTGTTGTTTGCATATCCTAAGAAAAGTGTAAGGACAAATTCAGGAAGGGAAGACAGTGGCCCCTCTCCATAGTGAGCTGAGGGGGTAGAGGTGGTGGAGAGGGGGCACTGACCCCCTGCCTAGCATGGTCTCTCAGGAAACCAGGAGGGGAAGGGAGACACCCCAACCAGCGGTGGAGATGGAAGCTCAGTACCACTATCTATGTATAGATATGTGTGCTTATAATGTTTAAAAGGCTGGGAAGAAATAAAAAAAAGGCTGGGAAGAAACTTTAGCCAACCATTAGTAGAGGTTCTCAGGGGTAGGGGAGTGGTGTTGGGGGGGGAGGGGTAGAAGACAGAGCTTTCACTTCTTAATTTATACACTTCCCTAAAAATATGGTGGGACCATGGGTAAACTTTGCTTTCAGCTTTTACATCTCTTGGTGCTTTTCAAGTTAAAAAAACAATTGGATCACACAGTCAGAAGGTATCATGGTGGGTGCCAGAGACTCGGGGAGGGGAGAAGGGGAGTGAGTGTTGAATGGGGACAGAATTTCTGGTTTACAAGATGAAAAGAGCCTGACCTGTGGTGGCACAGTGGATAGAGCATCGACGTGGAATGCTGAGGTCACCCATTCCAAAGCCCAGGGCTTGCCTGGTCAAGGCACATGTGACAAGCCACCAATGAACAACTAAAGTGAATCAACTATGAGTTGATACTTCTTGCTTCCCCGCCCCTCTGTAAAATCAATAAATAAAAACTTTAAAAAAATACCAAGATGAAAAGATTTATAAAGACGGATGGTGGTGATGGCTGCACTACAATGTGGACGGATTTAACACCCTTGAACTGTGCACCCAAAACTGGGTAAGTGGTAAATTTGTGTTATATGTATTTTACGACAAAAGAAAAAGAAGGGGAACAATGGGACTTGAGGTGCCTCCTTAACACTTTGAGTAGTTTTTTTCATGCTTGCTGACCCCCAGGAGCGAGTCCTTTTTTCCAAAAATGCAATTAGTTCCAGTTGCAGTTTTATTAACTTAAAATCATGTTTGTTTGATAACCAACTTATGGAAACAAGAAGAACACTTGCCTTTTTTAATGTTGCCTTGCACATGTGCGATGGTGCTCTGGGTGGTCAGGAGGCACGAGGACGTCCATGAACGTTCGTACCCTCAGAGGGTTGGGGAGGCAGCACCTCCAGCGAGATGCCAGATGGATCAAACCTGAGTCTGACCAAGCCTTCGATCGGGGCTTTGAAACCCAGGGCCCCAAGTTCAGCTGGAACACAGCCTTGTTCTTGTGTCCACGTGTTGTGTGCGACTGCTTTCACGCGACAGGGTTGAGGAACTGCAACAGGAACCACATGGCCCACAAAGCCTTAAATATTTACTATCTGGCTTTTGACCAAACAAGTTTACGAGCCCCTGCCCTAGGTCCGACTACCAAATTACAAGAAATACAGGAACAGGTTCAGCAGTGCCAAGGGCATGCAAGCAGCAAAATCCAGACTGCAGGAAACCACGGACACACTGTATAGCACAAAGCACCAGTGGCTTCAGTACATAATTTGCAACAACAACAACAACAAAATTGGAGGGGCCTATAGATTCAAAAAGGGCTGGACAGTTTTCCTCCAAGCAGTGACTTAGAAATCTGAGATCCTTCCATCAGGTAGTTCCGCCATCCTCAAGATATACTCCCCATCCAAAAAAAAAAAAAAAAGATGGCCCCCAGATCACAGCTCATGGTGCCTTCTGCACATACTCCATTGGCCAGAATAGATCACATGACCACATAGACCACATAGACAGTGACAGATAATAGAAGGGTGGAGGGTAGGAAAATAAAATCTCATTTTCCATGGTAGCAAGTAAAGAGATATGGCTAAAACTGAAAACCAGGAATTAAAGTATAAACTATTTCATTTAGAAATGGAGATCAAGAAAGAGGAAACATCTCTTACAAAGCTGAATGTGGTTGCCTCTAGACAGAGGATTTTGGGAATCAGAAATGGAGCAGAGTACTAATTTTTTTTTTAAGTCTACTGGTGATATTGACTTTTTAAACTATGTTTATATATTTAAACATAAAAAATATTTAAATCTAAATATTTGAATAAAGTAATAACTTAAAATTGTTTAATATATGGGTAAATATTTTTATAATCTTGGATTATGGAAGGCCTTTCTAAACATGACCTAAAAATTAAACGACTGAGGAAATGATTGATCTATTTGGCTGCATAAGAATCTAAACCTTCCTTTTCTAAAATTTTTATTGATTGATTTTAGAGAGGAAGGGAAAGAGAAAGAGAAACATCAATTTGTTGTTCCACTTATTTATGCATTCACTGGTTGGTTCCGGTACGTGCCCTGGCCGGGGATCAAACCTGCAACCTTGGTATACTGGGATGATGCTCTAACCAACTGAGCTATCCCGCCATGGCAAGAATCTGAAACTTCTTTATAGGCAAAGCAATTGTACACAGAAGTTCCAAGACAAATGACAACTGGAAAAAGGATTTTTAATAGATAATACAAAGGGCTACTTTTTTTTTTTTTGGCTTTTTGTTAATATTGTTTTGTTTTCTTTCAAGCAACATAACTGACCTCAGCTGCTTTCGCAGAAAAGGGATGGATATTGAGAACGGCACAGACCCCAGGAAACCTGGGGGAGCCAGTCTTGAAGTCTTCTCAGAAAGGCATGGCAGTGTGCTACAGCTGGTCAGGTAGAGACCCCATTTCTGCCCCACGCTGGAAATGGGGCATTGTCATAGGTCCCCGCTACCATTGCTTCACCCCTCTCCAGAACGATGTCTGCACAGTTGCTGCTACTTCTGATTGCTCGCTTCCAACGGCGTTTCTGAGGCAAGAGCATCTGAACGGCAGAGTCCCGATCACAGGCAGGCATCCTAGCTGCAAGGGAGGCTGGAAAGCAAGCCCTTGGCATTGCCAGCTTCCAAAGCAGAAATCGGGGGACATGTGAAAGAGAGGGAGGGAATTCAGATGCTGGGTGGGTGACAAAAGTAATGACAGATGTACCTTACAAGCCTTAATTCATCAGATCTTATAATTCTTTTACAGAGAGGGCAAAGGACCTAAAGAGGCAACTGACAAAACTAGTGAAATTAGCTAATAAATATATAAAAAGTTGTTCACTCACTAATATAGCAGCCCCTGGTGACTGTCCACCCCAAATCAATTCCCACCTTCTTTTTTGCCAGCAAAACCCTGATGTTGTTTGCATATCGATCTCACCTGCAAACAAGTCAGGGGAGAGCACGTGATCCAATTCTGACCAATAAGCCGTATGGAGAGGTCTGCTGAGGGGCTTTCCGGAAATATTTCTATTTAGTTAGCATTGGCAAGCTGCTGCAACAAGCATGCTCCCAATCTCTATAGCTAACACAACAAATGTTTATCTCTTGCCATGCAAAGTCTAACATGGCTCCTCCTGTGCAGTTTTCCTCCAAGCAGTGACTTAGAAATCTGAGATCCTGCCTGACCTGTGGTGGCGCAGTGGATAGAGCGTTGACCTGGAATGCCAAGGTCGCCAGTTCAAAACCCAGGGCTTGCCTGGTCAAGGCACATGTGGGAGTTGATGCTTCCTGCTCTTCCCCTCTTCTCTCTCTCTCTCTCTTCCCTCTCTAAAATGAATAAATAAAAAAATGAAAAAAAAAAGAAATCTGAGATCCTTCCATCAGGTAGTTCCGCCATCCTCAAGATATACTCCCCATCAAAAAAAAAAAAAAAAAAAAAAAAGATGGCCCCCAGATCACAGCTCATGGTGCCTTCTGCACACACTCCATTGGCCAGAACAGATCACATGACCACATAGACCCACCCTGCTTTAGGGGAAGCTGGGAACTGTAGTTTAGCTCTGTGCCAGGAAAAAAATGAGCCAAATTGAGTGAATACCAAGCCCTATCCTTACCACAATTCACACTCTAGTCACCACGTATCTATTTGACTCTTCCTCCCACATAAAGGACACTGCTTGACTGGGCCCTGGTCCTCCTCTCTCCGTAAGCTCCCTTTTTCACTATTCATGGCCTCTGCCTCTTCCATCAAGCCCTGCAAGTACACGTGTCATTGAAGGCTCCCAGTGTGGCCAGGTGGGTCCTGGCCCCTGCTCCTCCCGGCAAGCTCCCGCTGCTGGGCCCTCACAGGTCCAGGGAGCCGCTCCTTTGGGCTGGTTAAGAAAGGTGTCCAGCCTGACCAGGCTGTGGCGCAGTGGATAGAGCATCAGACTGGGATGTGGAAGAATCAGGTTCGGGACCCCGAGCTCGCCAGCTTGAGCGCGGGCCCATCTGGCTCCAGCAAGAGGTCGCTAGGTCTGCTGAAGGCCCATGGTCAAGGCACATGTGAGAGAGCAATCATTGAACAACTAGGGTGTCGCAACGGCAACGAAAAACTAATGATTGATGCTTCTCACCTCTCTCCGTTCCTGTCTGTCTGTCCCTATCTATCCCTCTCTCTGACTCTCTCTCTGTCCCTGTAAAAATAAAATAAAATAAAATACTAATGTTAACGAAAAAGAAAAAAAGAAAGGTGCCAAGGGCAGCTGAACAGGACTCCACTGCCCTTGGCACCACCGAGGGGGAGGCCTTGACGACACAGACGAGAACTGTCAGGGGCACACGCAGGATGCAGAAGGAAGGCTTTTTGGGAACTCAGAACGCAGGCACACATGCGATTTCCAGAATTAAAATTTAATAGAGGAAGTGAAAAAAAGAAAGTTCCTCTGAGAGTAAAAGCTGCTTTCCGGAAGATTCGATGGGAGAGCTTGTTGCGGCACAAGGCCAAACACAAAGGAATGGAAGCACCAAAAAAAAAAAAAAAGCCCACATGCTAATTCAGAACCCAAACTGTGGGTAACTGGGTTTCTAGAAAAGTGAACAATAGATGTGATTAAGGGCTGCAGGCAGGCGTGATGAGGACAGAACTCACACTAGTGCAGCCTGACATGATGCCCGACCTCCTCGGGTAGTCAGCGTCTGCAGCCTCCGGAGAGAAAGGTCCTGGTGGGCAGGCAGGCAGGCCTTTCCTGGGCCTCCCTGGACGTGAGGGGGGTGGGAACCCATCTACACACCAGGGAGAGAAGGCAGCCAAGCAAGGCAAGAAAGACTCCCTCATGAGCAGTGAGGAAAACAGACCAGGAAGAGTTCTCACAAGCTGAAAATCACATCAGAACAAAAGATTTGAAAAGAGTCAAGAGTACAGGAAGCAGGAGTGAGCCATAAAGCTTGCTCAAGTGCCTGAGAAACAGGGTATAACTATTGAAACCCGGGAAACACACTGAAAGAGAACTTAATAATAACCCCAAAATGGTACTCAAGTATCAAAATGACAGGCAGAACTCCGGGTCAAGGTGGGGGAGCAGCAAGGGAGGGCGTGAGGGAACATGATGTGTTCCAGAGTTCCCTTTTGGGGGGCTGTGGGCAGAGCAGACAAGTAAAACATTAGGGGACAAGGTATTTTTAATGCCTTGGATATTTAGTACTTAGATATGATAAGAGGGATCAGAGATTTCAAGGTTGTTTAGCTGGAAAGTTAAGCACTAGTAGAGTTCAGGAGCCCAGTGGAACTTCTAAATTGGGAGTAGAGGGGATGGGAGAGGCCAGAAGTAGAAATGAAGCTCTTTCAGCCAGTAAAAATGAAGAAAGGGGCCCTGGCCTGTTTCCTCAGTGGTAGAGCATCAACCTGGTGTGTGGAAGTCCTGGGTTTGATTCCTGGTCAGGGCACACAGGGGAAGTGACTTTCTATTTCTCCTCTCCTCCCTTTCCCCATTCTCTCTCTCTCTCTCTCTCTCTCTCTCTCTCTCTCTTTCCCTCCCACAGCCATGGCTTGATTGACTCGAGTGCATCAGCTTCAGGCGCTCAGTATGGCTCCCTCAAACCTCTGCCTCAGGTGCTAAAAATAGCTTGGTTGTGAGCATGGCCCCAGATGGGCAGAGCATCAGCCACAGAGACAGGAGTTGCCGGGTGGATCCAGGCCGGGGTGCAAGCAGGAGTCTATCTCCCCTCCTCTCACTTAAAAAATAAAATAAATTTAAAAATAAAATGAAGAAAGGAAAAAAGAAGATAATCAAGTCAAAGAGATAACTGTAGCATTCCAGCCCCTCGCAGGACACCATGCTGCTTGCTGGAAGGAAGCAAATGAAATGCATTCCCAAGACAGCCTTGCGGCTCAGCTCTGCCCATGACCTTGCTTCCACCGAGCAGCTGCACCTGGGCCAGATCCGAGGGCTAAAGTGAGGCCGGGCGCTGCTTCTGCTTTCAGGCCACAGGGAGGGGTTGTGGCACGAGATCCCTAGGGCAGAGGTGGGGTAGAACAGCCACTGTTGGAGTGAGTCACAGCCACGCCGGGCCTTCCTGGAGCCCACAGTCATGACAGCCGTGTCCTGATCCCGTGTCCAGCAAAGATTGTGTGGCGGTGACAGGCTGAGCCCACAGCTTCCTGGTCATTCTGGAAAAGGCACCCCCACCCCCTACCCCCCGCTCAGGGCAGGTCTGCAGTCTGCTCGGACAGGCCCTCCTGGGAGCTCACCCCACAACCTGCTTCTCCAGCTGCTTCAACAACTTTGTAAGCACCCAATCCTGTTCATGGATCACCCTGACATACACAGTAATAATGAGAATGTTGGAAATTTCGTGAGAATGGCCACAATGTGATGCAGAGACACGAAGTGAGCAAATGCTGTTAGAAAAGTAGCGAGGATAGGCTTGCTCCACTCAGGGTTGCTAAAACCTTCAATCTGTAGAAAAAGGAAAAAAAAGCCATCTCTGCAAAGCAACGAGCAGGAGTGCCAGCCAGCCAGGCCCCAAGAGGCTGCAGATGCTCCCCCTCTTGGACCCCTGTTGCATAGCCGCACGCCCCAGCTGGCCCACTTGTCCAGGAGGATGACCCACACGGGCTGAGCGACCCGAGTAGCCACAGCCCAGTCAAATCAGCCGAGTCCTGAGCAATCCCTGAAGTCACAGGAATAAGACGTTTTTGTTCTAAGCCACTGAGTTTGGGGGTGACTTGTTACATGACACTATTGTGGCAACAGCCCACCGAGACCTCCATCACTCGGGGATTACTGATCGAGACCACATGCGGGGCATAATGGGGGGGTGTCTTTTCCATAATAGCTCAGAGGATGGTGAGGTGGGTGTGGAAGAACAGGAAGCGCCCCAGGGAAGGTCGCACTATATACTGGCCACCTGTTGTGTGTGGTTACCATGTCTACAGACTCTCCTGTATCCTCATCAATACCCCCGAGTGGTAAATGCCATATTCCTGCCGGGCTGACCCTCTCCATTCCCAAGTGACGACAGTCAGCTGAAGCACAGCTGTCACCTGCCCTGTGCACAGGGCACCTCCCTCTTGTTCACTGCAGCCACCTCTGCTGCGTATTGGCTCACCCCTGGCCCAGGCCACGCCTGTCATTACCTGCCTGGCCCTTTGTGGCGCTGGAGATTGAGGTCCTTGCTCTTCGGGGTCCCTGAATTTCTCCCAGCTCTGCAGCAAACAGCTGCTTATCCGTTTGGGGCAGGACGGTTTCAGGAATAGAGAACTCAGTGTCTCAGGGCTGCCCACCCTCTCTCCCAAGAGAGTTACCTGAAACCACGGAAATGGTGACTTGGCTGAGGAAATGCCTGTAGAAGACAAGAGAGCCAATGGAAGAATGGGGCCCCCAAGGCAAGAAGTGAGCCTCAGCCCCCCAGGAGAGAGACAGAAATGTCCCAGAATCCAAGAGAAGCCTTGTCTCCAGAAGGAACAACACTCAGCAGACGCTGCCTGGGGGGTGGGAGGGCACAGCCCAGCAAAGACCCCCACAGCGGCAGGAGAGGGAGTTTGACCTTTGAGGAAACTGCTTCCACAGCACAATAGTCAACAAGCCAGGATGCAATGCGTTTTTGTTTTTTTTAAAAAAAAAGACCAGAAACCACTCCTGAGGACTCAAAACCAGCTGCATGAAGGCTGACTGGATGAGCTTCCGGCTGACTTGTGCATGACCTGAGACACAGGACAGAGAATGGGTCCTCTGTTCCTTCCAGAAACGTTCCTACTATTGGGGTGTTTCTTCCGTTTTCCCCCAGGCCACGACATTCTGCTTTGCTCCACATTCTTTAGTACAGAAAGGACCCAAGTACATGAGTAGGGTTGGGAGATTTCCCGGAAAGTAAAAAAGCACTTTGGTTTCTATAGCTGTAGAGTCATTACTCCCTAAATATCTGGGTCCATCGTTGCTTTTCTGGGCAAGTCTCAGGAGAACAAGCCAGAATGCTGCTCAGATCCATCCAATCCCACCTTGCCCCAGATATCTGAGCCCCTGGGGGCAGGGACATCAGTGAGGCCGACGGTAGGACAAAACACACTGTCCGGTGCCTTCTCTGCACAGAGCCAGATCCTATTCTGGAAGCCATTAAAATAGCCTTGTTAATCCTTCTCAGAATGACAAAAGAACCACAATTACACCATGTGAAATCTCCTCTCTTATTCTCTCATGGCTTCTCTCTCTCTCCCCCCTCCCATTTCCTCTCTCTCCCTCTCTTCCCCCCGCCCCCATTTCCTCTCTCTCTCTCCCTCTCTCTCTCCACTCCTGCACACCCAGAGCAACTCCCGCCTTCTCTTCCACTCTCCCATTCTCTGAATTTTGCACTGAGGTGTTCAGGAACTGACCTGGCCCATCTCAAAGGTCAGGGACAGAGAGTTTGACCCAGTTGGGACAGAAGCCCCCTCGGGAAGCAGGAGGAGAAAGACTAGCCAGCAACACTCACCAGGCTGAAGAATTTCACTCTGCAGGAAACAAGAGGCCTCAGCGCTGAAGGTGCTGACCTGGTACTGTCCCACCCCAGCTGCCGAGCTGCGTCATTTAGGATGTGCTCAAGGAAATGGGGAAATGTAACCCAAAAGTCCACAGGTGAGGCATGATCAGACAATGTCATCAAAGCCCACGTTCCTGGCCCTAGTGGTTTGCTCAGTAGATAGAGTGTTGGCCCAGCGTGCCAACATCCCGAGTTCGATCCCTGGTCAGGGCACACATGAGAAGTGACCATTTGCTTCTCTTCCCCTCTCTCTCCCCTTTCTCTCTCTCTGTTCCTCTCACATAGCCAATGGCTCGTTTGGTCCAAGCATCAGCCCCAAACAGGGGTTGCTGGGTGGATTCCAGTTGGGGCGCATGTGGGAGTCTGTCCCTCTATCTACCCTTCTCTCACTTAAAAAATAACAACCCACCTTCTTTCTATCTCTCTGCTCTGTTCTGTCTTCCCACACATTAGCTTCATCCACCCACCAGCCCCTCTATGGTAGCAGGGTAGCCACCAGCAGCTGCCAGGGCTTCCTGACTCCTTGATCACAATCAGTGGTATGCCAGCCTGAGGGTGGGGAGACCCTGATTTGTAGCATTTGCCAATTTATGTGGTGTAAATACTCCCACTGTGGCCAGTTCCAACTTGGCAACACAGTTGGGAAGAGACTCACACAGTAGACTCTCACAAGTCAGTGCTAACCAGCTCCAGCATGCCACTGGGGGGAGAGAAGCATGCTTCTCTAGACCAAGGAAAATCCCCATGAACCAGAGGCTAGGTTAACACTGGATCAATCAGGGTCCAGCGCTGGAGCTGGGAACAAAGTCAACTCACCCAAATTGTTGGTAGCTGTGCAGCAAAGGCAGGAGGAGGGAGGAGCAGACTTTGGGAGAGGCAGTCAGGAAGGACCCCTCTCACCTTCTCAGCATTCCCGGGTTCCCAACCTTCCTGCCCAGCCAGCATTCCCAGGAGCAAGCAGGCCCTAGCTAGCGTGGTGGTGGGCAGTGGCTAATTCCTGGTCTGGGGACACGGAACTCATGCGGCTGCCAGACAGAGGACCCCAGGAATAACCAAGAGCAGCAAAAGCTCACATACCATAACGGTCCAGGAACCCCCCCAGGGGCCTTCACCATTGCTGCGTGGCCAGCGGCCAGCCGTCTGCCAGCCAATAGCAGTAGCCGTGGCTGGGTACATCCGCAGCCTGGCAACATCTAAACAAAAGGAGGCAGCAGGAACCCCTCACCCCCAGTCTGCAGGCTCTGATGCCGCCAAGGCTGGAAGAAGGCCAGCATCCCTGACCACCTCTGCCATGTTTCATGGTCATGTGGTCAGGTGGCTCACTTTTCCTACAAGCTACAACCAGGGCTCTGAGAAGCCAGCCCGACAGCTTTGTCAGACGCTCACACCCCGGCCCTAACACAGCTCCGAGGTGGGCAGTTCCGACACCAGCTTGGGCTGAGACAGGGGACCTGCAAGCCTTCTGCTCCTGCCTGCTGCCTGGTCCAGAGGCTGGCAGGCTCCAAGCGAGGCTTCCCGTGTCATCTGTGCAGAAACCTGCTTCTCTTTGCTGCCAGCAGGTCCGTTTGCTGCTGAGCTGATGGGCAATGTGCTGTCAGGTGAGAAGTGCAGGTTATAGAAGCGGATTTATAATTTGACATTAGCCCTGAGGAAAGGAAGTCTCTGTGTCAAGAAAAAGGGCGTCGCCTGACCTGTGGTGGCACAGTGGATAAAGCGTCGACCTGGAACGCTGAGGTTGCTGGTTCAAAGCCCTGGGCTTGCCTGGTAAAGGCTTGTTGATACTTCCTGATCCTCCCCCCTTCTCTCTCTGTCTCTCATTCTCTAAAATGAATAAATAAATAAAAATGATTTAAAAATTATTTAAAAAAAGAAAAAGAGCCTGACCTGTGGTGGCGCAGTGGATAAAGCGTCGACCTGGAAACACTGAGGTTGCCAGTTCAAAACCCTGCACTGGTCTGGTCAAGGCACATATGGGGGAGTTGATGCTTCCAGCTCCTCCTCCCTTTCTCTCTCTCTCTCTTTCTCTCTGTCACTCTGTGTCTCCTCTCTAAAATGAATAGAAGAAAAAGAAATAAAAAAAAAAAAAAGAAAAAGAAAGAGGACGTCTGTGTGTGTGCTGTGCGGGAGGGGGGTCTCTCTGGAAGAGTGTAAATGACGGAGCAAACAAGAATAGAGCAGAGGCTCTCAGTGGGGGCGCTCTTGCCCCCAGGGGACACTTGGCAATGTCTGGAGACATTTTTGGTTGCCATACTGGGGGGGCGTAACTTCTGGTATGTGGAGAGTAGGGGCCAGGGGACTGCGACCGTCCCTCAGTGCAGGGGACAGCCCACACACAGAGGACTGTCTCTGTCAGTAGTGCTGAGATGGAAGGGCCCTGATCTACAGCAGTGCCCCAGAATGGGGTCCTCCCCCGTCCCGGGCACTCATTAGTAATGCACGTTCTTGGCCCCACCCCGGACCTACCGAATCAAACCCTGGGGGAATGGCCCAGGAACTTTATTTTTAACAAGCCTTCCAGGTGATGACAGGACACATTCCAGTGTGAGAACCTCTGGTCTAAGAATACATGTGTTTTGTCCCTGGATGAGGGAATAGTGACTTTTTGT
Organism: Rhynchonycteris naso; assembly: GCA_037038555.1. Lineage (NCBI taxonomy): Eukaryota > Metazoa > Chordata > Mammalia > Chiroptera > Emballonuridae > Rhynchonycteris > Rhynchonycteris naso. The sequence goes on along the minus strand of CM072995.1, from coordinate 365,251,556 downwards.
TTTTCTTTTTCCCTGTATTTTCTAAAAATTTTCAGGGCCATGCTTCCCCCGGAAAGGAAAATCAGTGGGGTGGCAGCTTTCTGGGCACCAGAAGACATTTGTCTTCCATCTGTAATGGGGGACAGGGAACCAACCAATGTGGAAGCAGCAGAACCAACCCGGGAGCCAGCGTGGGCAGTCCCAGGGAAGACGGCCCTCGGCAGGCCACAGACCCCACGTGCACGGGGCAGGGCTGACCCTGCCCGACTATGAGCCCAGGTCACATAGACAAGACCCGCCACAAGCCACCCTGGACCCCTGCCCTCCTGACCAGAGAGCTGGAACAACCGTCATGGGGGGTCCCCCCCCCCCTGACCACCAGACCCTGGTTTGTTCAAGCAGCACCACTTATCTGTTCATGTGTGTTCAGTCAATTTTTCTGGTGACATAGTGTTTGGGGCCATTTTCTCCATGGATCCATTGGACTGGAAGCTGTCAGACAGATGAAGTCTGTCCTGGACCGAGGAAGATGTCGGACTCAGGCCGGCCCCACTGCCCCTCAATGACCGTGCCCAGCACTTGCGTGGACATGTTGCAGACCAGGCCTACACCAGCCAGAACTCAGCGCCCTCATCCCCACCTGCCCCAAACCCACTAGTGTCTGTCCAGAGACTCAGTCAGAACCCTGTGGTATGACACAAGTGGGCCCTTTATACATATTATGGGTCAACCAAAAGAGTCAAACACGCCAGTTAGAGGGGATAATAAAATACAAGGCTATACCCATCAGCAGACAGTCTCCTGGCGGAGGGGACCTTGGCAACACAGACCATCGGGGCCAATTCTACAGGCAGAGAGCAGGAGGCACTTTGGACGACCTTGGACAAGTGACCCAGCCTTGCTGGGCCTCCATTCCCACCTCTGGGAGAATGGATGGGCGGAGACGGTGCCCACCACACGGAGTTCTGGAGGGCATTTCAGAGATGGTGTGCTGCGCTCTAAGCCCGCTGTTGTGCGTCTAGTGCTCAGTAGACGGCGGCTCTGGATGACCTTATGCAGATCTTGCACCCTGGCCACCTTAGATTGCTGTGTCTGCTCACTGGACACAGGGTCATTGCTCATTTTCCTTCTGGAAGATTCTGGATTCAGACCTCCCATCCCCTCTACCCAGGAGGGTAGAGGGGCATCAGACTTGAATCCCAACAGAGGAAGGCCCTGGCAAACTCTGAGTAAAGGCTCCCTAAACCACAGGGCTTTAGGGAAGACACCTATGTATGTAGCCCTCACTCTAAAATTCAGCTCTCCTCGTTTCAGAGTTTCCAGGAGATTTGGGGTAAGGGGTGTGTCTCTGAGAGAAGGGGACGCTGGTGAGAGGAAGCCAGTCAGGGCCCAGGGGACAGAGCAGCCACCCCCATAGTCTCTCCAAGCCCATTGACTCCTCCCCTCTGGATCCATTTGGGTGCCTGCTCAGGTGTCTTCAGTTTAAAAGGTGACAACATCTGGCTTTTATCAGGACAAAGAAACAGTGAGCGCAGAGGGCCTGCTGATTGCCTTGCGGTTTCCTTGGAAACTAAATACCCTGCTCACCTTGCTCAGGCTCCTTCACTCTCTCCTGCCTTGACCTGGGCGGGCCACAAACCCAAGAAGAGCCGAGTCACTGGGCCAGAGGGAGGCCACAGTGCAGGGGAAAGAACCCCGTTTTCCCTGGCTTTAATGTATAGCCCATACTTCAGGGTCACCAAAGATCCCCAGTTGCCAAGGGAAGGGAGGAATAATAAATATGGGAGAAATAATAGAATTAGAAAAGCAGCATTTTGTAACTTCTAGTAAAATAATTGATTCAGGCCACAATCACCAATGGTTGATACAGGGGTCTCCAAACTTTTTACACAGGGGGCCAGATCACTGTCCCTCAGACCGTTGGAGGGCCGGACTATAAAAAATACTATGGCCTGACTAGGCGGTGGCGCAGTGGATAGAGTGTCAGACTGGGATGCGGAAGACCCAGGTTCGAGACCCCGAGGTCGCCAGCTTGAGCGCAGGGCCCATCTGGCTTGAGCAAAAAGCTCGTCAGCTTGGACCCAAGGTCGCTGGCTCCAGCAAGGGGTTGCTCGGTCTGCTGAAGGCTCGCGGTCAAGGCACATGTGAGAGAGCAATCAATGAACAACTAGGTGTTGCGACGGCAACAAAAAACTAATGATTGATGCTTCTCACCTCTCTCTGCTCCTGTCTGTCTGTCCCTATCTATTCCTCTCTCTGACTCTCTATCTGTGTGCCTGTAAAAAAAAAAAAACAACTATGAACAAATCCCTATACACACTGCACATATCTTATTTTAAAGTGAAAAAATAAAACGGGAACAAATACAATATTTAAAATAAAGAACAAGTAAATTTAAATCAACACACTGACCAGTATTTCAATGGGAACTATGGGTGCGGATGCATCCTGTGCTCCTCTCACTGACCACCAATGAAAGAGGTGCCCCTTCCGGAAGTGCGGAGGGGCCGGATAAATGGCTTCAGGGGGCCGCATGTGGCCCATCGGCCGTAGTTTGGGGACCCCTGGGTTGATACATTTAGAGGAAAAGTTGATAGGTGTGCCGATTAATAACAAGCCACCCCAATCAATGCATAGTAGCTAACAACAGCAATATCATAATGATGTCTCATAGTCAGAGTTTACCAGGCTCAACCGGGCAGATCTCACTTAGGTCTTAGGTCTCTCAGACTGCTGGGGTCAGATGGAGGCTGGGGCTAGAGTCATGTAATCGTCACCACCATCCACCAGTCTCTTATCTGATGTCTCAGCAAGATGACAGGAACAGTGGGGACTGGTGGGGCATCTCTCTCTCCCTCTCATCACCTGACCTGTCCTCATGGCCAGCTTGGGCTTCCTCGCAGCATGGAGGTCTCGGGGGAGTCAGACTTCTTGAGTGGCAGCTGGCTTCCCGCAGAGTGAGAGCTCAGAGAGCCCAAGGGGGCAGATATAAGGGCCCTCACATCCTCGTCTGAGAAATCAGTGCCGCTCAGCTCACAAGCTAGCATGGAGAGCAGCTCACAGGGCCACCAGATTCCAGGGGCAGGGACCACATGAGGGTGTGGATACTGGGAGTCATGGTTTGTCAGGGGAACACCTGTGGAGACGAACTACCAAATCAGGGAGCTCACCATGGAGGGGACAGGTTGTCACCATCAGAACCCACAGATCATTTTTAGCATCACTGCAAGATGGACAGCATTGGAAACCCCTGGGGCCTCCTGGTTGGGTGTGGTGGGGAGCCCCAGCGCCACCTGTGGAATATTCTTATAAAAGAGAAATTAGATTGATCAGGCGGTGGCGCAGTGGATAGAGCGCCGAACTGGGATGCAGAAGACCCAGATTTGAGACCCCAAGCTCGCCAGCTTGAGCGCGGGCCCATCTGGCTTGAGCAAAAGCTCACCAGCTTGGACCCAAGGTCGCTGGCTCCAGCAAGGGGTTACTCGGTCTGCTGAAGGCCCGTGGTCAAGACACATGTGAGAAAGCAATCAATGAACAAATAAGGTGTCACAAGGAAAAACTGATGATTGATGGTTCTCATCTCTCTCTGTTCCTGTCTGTCTGTCCCTATCTATCCCTCTCTCTGACTCTCTCTGGCTCTGTAAAAAAAAAAAAAAAATTAAACCTAATTCTAATTGTGCCTTTAAGGCAAACATCTATTCATAGGAAGTGTAGGGAAAGAGGGAAGTAAGCAATACTATGAGAGAGCAGGTGGCGGGGTCCGGAACGTGCAACAGTCCTCAGGATCTTAGGTGTCTACAATAAGCCAACGGCATCAAAGTAAAAAGAGAAAGGGGGGACCGGCCCTACATTGGAAGGGCCTTAAGAGACCTAAAGACGAAAGCAGGCACACAGGCCTTTTCGGGCCCCAGATTCCTACAAACCAACCGTAGTATGGAAAGACACTTTTCGCCTGACCTGTGGTGGCGCGATGGATAAAGCCTTGACCTGGAACGCTGAGGTCGCTGGTTCAAAACCCCAGGCTTATCCAGTCAGGACACATGTGAGAAGCAACTACTACAAGTTGATGCTTCTTGCTCCTCCCTCCACATCTTTCTCCCTCTCTCTCTCCTCTCACTGAAATCAATAAATTTAAAAAATCTAAAAAAAAAAAGACATTTTTGAGGCAAACAGAGAAATATGATTGTGGACTGGATATTAGATGATCCCAAGGTGCCATTATTTATTCTGTTAGGTGTAATCATGGCTTAGCGGCTGTCGGAAAGAATGAGAGAGAGAGAGAGAATTAGATAGGGCAAGTGTGGCTAATTACCCGACCCCCGTGTGGTCCCCGCCCCTGGAATCGGGATGGCTTTTCTGCATCGCTTTCCACCCTAGAATGTGACAGGAGTGACACGTTTCTGAGGTGAGGACATACAAAGCCTTGTGGCTTCCCCCTTAGTCTCCTTGAACTCCCACTCTGGGTGATGGGAATATGGGCTTATTATACTATTCGTCCGTGTGTGTGCGTGTGTGTGTGCGTGTGTGCATGCATGTGTGTGCATGCATGTATGTGTGCGTGTGCGCATGTGTGCGTGTGCACGTGCGTGCGTTAGCAATAGTTCATAATAAGAAATAATTTGGAGGAGCACTATTGGGAAGGAGGCTTTTATCCCGCACCACTCCTGACAACACAGCCTCGCACCGGAGTCATTTGTCACAGTAAACTCAGCTCCCAGACCTTGTCAAGAACAAAAGCAGCCTTTCAAAGTCACCTGTCGGGGGCCAGAGGCCCAGTTTCTATGATGCTGCCTTTGTCCCTCCTAGTGTTAAGTGGGCGCTCTGCTCAGTGAGACGGTAGGGTTTAGCTCCTGAAGAACAGTGGCCCCCAACTCAGGGTCACCGTCCCCACTGTTCTGTCCCCTTTGGGGGGATGACATTGACAGCAGATGGATTACGTGGGCTACATGCTGCATCAGGGAAGGTCTGAGGTGGACAAAAGGGAAGGTCAACCACAAGGCACATACAAGCCCTCTTGTGTACTACATGCCCCAAATGAGGAAGAGAAGAGAGAGGTGTGTGGCCTCCCTTCCAGTCCACCCACTCCCAAGAGCTGTCTCTTCCACAGGTTTGGGAATTCCCTGTGGATTTCAAGGTCACAGTCCTCAGGGCAGCATTGGAAACCCCTGGGGCCTGAGTATATGCCCCACAGGGTCAGAAGGGCTGACTCAGACCTCCCGGGAGGGAAAGGAGCTCAGAGGGCAGATTGCTGGCCGGGGATCGGCCCAAGCTCAGCGCCCCAGCTGAGCACCACAGGGAGAGAGGGCCCATATCTCTGGGCCTTAGCTGTGAGCCCAGAGCAGAGTCAAGCCCTGCACTGCTGCTGGCGTGCAAACTGTAAAGGGGTGGGGAGTGTAACTGAGCACCTGGTCACCTGCCCACCCGGCCAAGACTGATGATGGCTTCTTTGCTGTGCAGCCGTGCTCAGTAACTGCACGTGAGTTTGATTTCTCAGGGGCTGGTCTGAATCTTACATCCACTTCCTTTTCACGGAGAACCCAGGCCAGGCCAGTGTCTCTCTCCCCTGGGTGATGTCATCTGAGCCCTGGGTCTCAGCTGAGCACATGAGAGACGGAGCTTTACAAAGAAGGAGCATGGGTTCAAGGAGTGACGGCGCCGGAGGAAGGTCATATGCCCAACCCGGAAAGCCCTCGGCCCCAGGGCAACTCTGCAGAACCACTATGTGATCAAAGAATCCAACCCAGACGAATATACCAAAATGAACCCATTTCTTCTTTCCCATAATTCATGAGATTATAGAGTCTCCAGTATTCCCAGCCACCTTCCAGCTGGATGGTGGCACAGGGACACGTGGTGCACACACACTCAGGCGCGCACAGGGTTTAATAGGAGGACACCAGGCCACCCGGAGAATGAGTGTTTGTAGGTCCCACCTGCAGACACACCAGGTGACCTGCCCCACCTCACCTGACTCAGCCCGCCTTCTAAGGAGGTTATGGTGGCTGTTTATTAGTCAGCACAACCCAGCAGAAGCTGGCTGATGCAGTCACTGCATCAACCTCACAGGGTGCCCTCTGCTGAACTCTCTCCTCTAGCCTTTTCCCTCGGCAGTCGGAATGAGTCCTGGCTGGTCCTCAGAACGTGGCTCCCGGGCCTCCACACAACAGAGCCTGAGCAGCCCGGGGCACGGGGGCCTCTCCCTTCCCAGATCTGGGTGTCACACAATCCCTCCACAGCTTTCTGAGACTTGGGAATCTGTGCTGTCTGGCAACCTCACTGTCTGGAACACGGAAACCTCCCACATAGCTAGAGAAGAATGTCTCTGGAGACCAAGAAGACGTCATGAGTCCACACTCTGAGGCTTGGGAACTTGACCCCTTAGGACAGCTTGCTAACCTCCTCAGAGCCTCGTTAAACTTCTTAACCTACCCTCTCTACTGAGCTTGACGATACGGTTGCCAAGTGCCCAGCAGATCCAAAGACGCAGACCAGAGCTCTATCAACCTGCAAGGCAGTGAGGCGGAATCCAGGAAAGAAAGGATGGGTGGCGGAATGCGAAACGGCGTCGGGCGGGACCCAACTCACAGCCACTCTGCAGGAGTGGTATTAACACGCGCCCGTTTCACAGGACAGGAAACTGAGGCTCATGTAGGTTAGTTCGTAATTTACCAAAAGTCACAAGCTTGTCAGAAAGAATCCAAATGGGCTTAGGGCATATAGTAGATACTCCTGCTGCTGATTTTGACCTTAGTGCTGTGGTGGGTAAAGCAGAAAGTAATAATGATGATAAATAAAAAAGCAGTGGGAAGGAACAGAAAAGAGGGCAGCAGGCTATTTTCAGGGGAATGAGGTCCTAGGTGAAGAGGGAATCATCTGAAGAACAGGGCACTAGGGGGAGGAGGCACCTGAGAGCCCCGGGAAGCCAGGAAAACTATCTACACCACAGTGAGGACCGAGGTCCGTATTTGAACAGACTGCCGCCTTCTGTCCCCCCCACTCCGAGACCCGCACCCCTCCTGGCCCGCATGATGGACCACAGCAGCGCCTTACCTGCGCTCAGACAGGCCTGGGGCTCTCTCAGGACAATTCACTGAGATAGACGGGCCTGGACCGACTAGGCCATTTGGACAGACCCAGCACAGACACCCAGTGCTGGATTTAGAGCTGTGCAAGCCAGACCAGATCATCCTCATCCCCCTGAAGCGAGCTCTCCAGTCAAGGCCCAGGCAGAAGTCCTGGACAACTGCTGGCCCCCAGGGAGCGTCCCCTAACCCCAGCGCATCCTTTTTAAATAATAGGCATCCTGCGCGTGTGAACGGTTATCTCATTGTGGTTTTGATTCAAAGTTTACTAATGATTAGCAATATTGAGCACCTTTTCGTGTTTGTGTGTGTGTGTGTGTGTGTGTGTGTGTGTGTGTGTGTGTGTATCTTCTTCAGAAAAATATCTGTTCAGGTCCTTTGTCTTTTTGTTGTTGAGATGCAGATGGTATTTTTTGTATTTTTCTGAATTGAGAAGCGGGGAGGCAGAGAGACCTGACATGCCCAGTGGGGAGCGATGCTCTGCCCCTCTGGGCCATTGCTCTGCTGCAACAGGAGCCATTCTAGCACCTGAGGTGGAGGCCATGGAGCCGTCCTCAGCGCCTGGGTCAACTTTGCTCCAATGGAGCCTTGACTGCAGGAGGGGAAGAGAGATAGAGAGAAAGTAGAGGGGGAAGGGTGGAGAAGCAGATGGGCGCTTCTCCTGTGTGTCCTGGCCAGGAATTGAACCCGGGACTTCCACATGCCAGGCCAATACTCTACCACTGAGCCAACTCAGGAATTCTTTATATATTCTGGGTATTAACCCCTTGTCAGCTATATGGTTTGCAAATATTTTCTCCTATCCTATGAGGTGGCTTTTTGCTCTATTGAGTGTTTTTTTTTTAAGCTGTTTTTTATTTTTTTACAGACAGAGAGAGAGAGTCAGAGAGAGGGATAAATAGGGACAGACAGAGATGAGAAGCATCAATCATCAGTTTTTTGTTGCCGTTGCGACATCTTAGTTGTTCATTGATTGCTTTCTCATATGTTCCTTGACCGTGGGTGGGCCTCCAGCAGACCGAGCAACCCCTTGCTGGAGCCAGCGACCTTGGATCCAAGCTGGCGAGCTTTTGCTTAAACCAGATGAGCCTGTGCTCAAGCTGGCGACCTCGGGGTCTCGAACCTGGGTCCTTCCACATCCCAGTCTGACGCTTTATCCACTGTGCCACCGCCTGGTCAGGCATCTATTGAGTGTTTTTTGATGCACAAATATTTTTAATTTTGATGCAGCCAATTCACCTATATTTTTTAAAGATTTTATTCATTGATTTTACAGAAAAAGGAGGTGGGGGGAATGAGAAGCACCAACTCATAGTTGCTTTACTTTGATTGTTCTTTGATTGCTTGTCGTATGTGCCTTGACCAGGCAAGCCCAGGGTTTCAAAACGGCGACCTCAGCGTTCCAGATCAACACTCCATCCACTGCGCCACCACAGGCCAGACAATTCATCTATTTTTTTCCTTTGTTGTCTGTGTTTCTGGTGTCACAGTCAAAAAGTCCTTGCCGGATCCAGTGGCACCAAGCTTTGCCCCTACATTGCTTCTAAAGATTTCATAGTTTTAGCTCTTTTGTTTACGCTTCTGATCCATTCTGAGTTGATTTTTTTTAATTCTTTTATTTTTATTAATTTTAATGGGGTGACATTAATAAATCAGGGTACATATGTTCAAAGAAAACATCTCCAGGTTATCTTATCATTCAATTATGTTGCATACCCATCACCCAAAGTCAAATTATCCTCTGTCACCTTCTGTCTGATTTTCTTTGTGCCCCTACCCTCTTGAGTTGATTTTTGTTATGAGATGCAAGATAAAGGTCCAACTCTATCCGTTTGCACGTGGCTTTCCAGTTCTCCCAGCACCATTTGTTGAACAAATTATTGTTCGCATGGACAAATATGAACAAAAGTGAATATACAGCCAAAGTGAATTTACAAATTAAACAGAAAACAACCAGTAAAATTCAAACAGTACCAAATTAACGTAAAGAATGACGTCATATTGCTAAACTCAATCGTCCACTGCTCAACAGGGGAACACAGCAGTTTACATCGCTTGTCCCACTGTGGTTCTCTGTTGGAACCACCGCCTGACATCCGTCCCTTGTCAGCCTGCCTCTGTTCTGCTGCTACTAGCTGAGACATTTAATACTCCCGTATGCTTACAAACACTAACACATACATGGTGAGCATAAATCCACGTGGCATTGTGCCTTCACATGTGGTCATCCACATGGGCCAGAATCGTGTTTAGTTATTGTTGACAGAAAACCCCCACTTAAGAACTCTTGCAAAGAGCTTTTGAACCTTGAAAATACGTCTGAGGACCCCAGGGAGTCCATGGGTCCCAGGTTAGAGAGCCTGGTTCAGGTAGATGAAGCCCAAAGTCCTTCCAGGATGGGAAAGTGTACAGCAGCTTTTCTAAGGAGTTAAAGTTTAGTTCACAGATGTACACAATTGACTATCCAGTGGGCAGACTTCATCTCTGAGGATTACACTGAGGACAAACGTATCTTTTCTAAAGCTGGATTCCTGGGATAGGCTCAGGTGGGCTTTGAGTGCTGCCCAGCAAGTGGGTTTCCCTCCCCTGGCAGGGCACCCTCCACCCTGTCTCCACTACCTCACACCCAGCCTGCCTCCTCCGCCCGCCACCCAGCCTGTGTCCTTGCTTCCTGTGCACTGAGAATGTCCACAGCCCCCATCCGCACCACTACCCCTCCTGGGCCCTCTCTCCTGGTCCTCAGAGGATCGGCCCTCAATACTACCCAAGCTGCCCTCCACTCGGCCACCAGAGCCCGGCTGCTCTCCCTCAGGCTCAAGGGCATTCCTCCTGGTAAACCTCCCCCCTTGTCTGGAATCGTCCTGCTTTTCTCACCAGCTCTTCAGTCTCCTACGTTAAAGTTTAAAAACTCACTCCCCCTTTAATTGTCATCTCAGTTTTCTCCTTCCCTTTCTGGCAGATACAGTATCAACCTGGAATGCTGAGGTCAGGGTTTGATCCCCCTCTGAAGGGTGGTCCCTGCCCTCTTTCCACTTCTGCTCCCGTTCTTTCATGAACCCACTCCAGGCAGGCTTGTAAGCAACACAGCTCTTGTCAAGGTCACCTGGACAACGCATTAGCAAGTCCATTGTCAGCCTTGTGCATGTCACCTCCAGCAACATCCAACACAGATGTTCACTCTCCTTTGCTGAGACGTTCCCTCCACCGGGCAGTCACCGCTCACCTGTTTTTCCTCATGACCCAGCCTCTGCCGTCAGCGTGCCGGGCACTCCTGGCGCCTCGTGGGTTTAAATGTCACCATATCCTGACGACATCTCAGTTTATACTTCAGCCAGGGCCTCCCTCTGCACTGTTGATCACAGCCAACCGCCAGTCCCACATCTCCGCTAGGGGACAGACAGGCATATCCCACTGAACGTGTCAGACTGAGTCCGTCTCCCACCATCTTCCCCTCTCACTTATTGACAACTTCATCCTCCGGTTGCTCAGGCCAAACACCTTGGCGGCTCAAATGGCCTACACGCGCATGCAAAGATGCTCCCATATAATTATTCATTAGGGCCTGACCTGTGGTGGCACAGTTGATAAAGCGTCGACCTGGGAACACTGAGGTCGCCAGTTCAAAACCCTGCACTGGTCTGGTCAAGGCACACATGGGAGTTGATGCTTCCAGCTCCTCCCCCCTTTCTCTCTTTCTCTCTCTCTCTCTCTCTCTCACTCTGTGTCTCCTCTCTATAATGAATAAAAGAAAAAAAGAGATTCTTAATTATTCATTAGGTAAATGCAAATCAAAACCGCAATGAAATACCACTTCACACTCGCTAGGATAGCTATCATCAAAGTGTTGGTGAGACGATGGAGAAATTAGACCCCTTAGACACTGCTGGTGGGAATGGCATAGTTCTCCTGCTGTAGAAAACAGCTCTTTAAAAAATTAAACACGCCTGACCTGGGGTGGCACAGTGGATAAAGTATCAACCTGGAATGCTGAGTCGCCGGTTTGAAACCCCAGAGTTACTCAGTCAAGGCACATACGAGAAGCAACTACTATGACTTGATGCTTCCTGCTCCTCTTCTCCCCCTTCTATCTCTATTTTCTCTCTTTAAAATCAATAAATAAAATCTTCAATAAATAAATAAAATGATTAAACATAGAATCATAGTATAACCCAGCAATTCCACTCATAGGTATATCCTAAAAGAACTGAAAGCACACGAGAACGTAATACAAGAGTGTTCACAATGGCATTATTCCAATCAGTGGAAACAACCAAAAATGTTCATCGACTAATGAACAGATAAACAAAATGTGGTGGGTTCATACCGTGGTATATTATTTACCCATAAAGCAGAAGGGAGTACTGATATCTGCTACAACCCAGATAAACCTTGTAAACATCATGCTAAGTGAAACCACTTAATTGTACACTTCAAAAGGGTGACTTTTATGGCATGTGATTATATCTCATTAAAAAAAAACTGCCCTGGCCAACTAGCTCAGTTGATTAGAGCATTATCCTGATATACCACGGTTCTGAGTTCGATCCCCTGTCAGAGCACATACAAGAATCAACCAATGAATGCATTAGTAAGTGGAACAACAAATCAATGTTTCTCTCTCTCTCTCAAATCAATAAATAATAATAATAATACTTAAACGAAGAAAAAAGCTGAGCCACCACCGCTAGCCTCAGGAAACTCCACAAAGCGTCGGAGGCAGATACAAAGCTTCTTTTTGGTCTTAAGGTAAGCATTCCAAATGAGACTTACCAGGAGGCCCTGTTCTCCGAGAATTATTTGAATAAAACTCTGATCCCCATCTGGTGCTTCCTATATGGTCTCCACTGGCTGGAAGCTGGAAGGGAGTAAGAAAGAGTAAGGAATAAATGAGGGAGTGACAGAAGATGGGTCTGTCAAGGAAAAGAGGAAGATGGTGGAGTTGGCTCACTCAACCCTCCTTTTCTCCAACTTCCTCTACTAGAGAGCCTACGAAGCTAAATATCGTGCTTCCCAGACTCCCTTGCAGCTACGGTGGCCATGTGGCCCAACTAGATCATGAATCACAGAGCCACAGAGGATTTCTCAGAAAACCTTTGCTTTTTTTGTCCAAGAGCTACCCAGGGGTAATATACAAAGTCCAGCTACTTACCAATCACTTGAGGGCAGAGTCCTTGAGGTCCAACTGTGCCCAGCATTAACCCTATCTTTGCTGGACAGTAGGGAAATGGGTGGGTGGCCTCAGGGAGGACGGGAGAAAAAAAGGAGCATGGGGCAGTAGCTCTTTACTAACTGATCAGAGGGATGTCGATATAATAATACCGGGGGTGGGGGAACGGAATACAGGAGGTGTTTGCTGAATCTCAGCCCTGGCACTGCTTCTTCCAAAGTTCACCCTTCCCTCTTCTTCTTGCCCTAAACATGAACACATGGCTAGAGCTGTGGCCACATCTTGGTGTGACCTTTTAAAGGTGGGAGGTGGGGATGATTCTTGCCTTTCTGTCTGAACAACTCAGAGCAGGTCAGTGCCATTCTTGAAATCAGGGATGGGGACTGGTGGAGGTGCTGATTCTGTTTTAGGCGGGATGAGGTCAAGATGCCTGTGGCACACCTGGGGGAGGTATCCAGTAGGAAGGTAGACACGCAAGCTTGTAGGGATGGGGCTGGAGCTGCGGACTGAGATGGCAACATTGAATCCATGAGGATGCATGGGGCTCCATCATCAGGCTGTAAGAGAATGCAGCTGGCTGGATTTCTCCTTGCTCAACAGGTGCCTCCTAGGACCCAGTTCTGCTAAGTCACTCTGGGAGCAGCGCACCGACCCTGGCCCTTTCACCAACCCCTTTTCCTCTCAGAGGCATCGCTCACCATAAAGGCTTATTAAGGAGGCAGAGACTGCCACCCTCACTAGAAGCAGCCCCTCACTTTCCCAGCTTCCTTTGCTGCACAAAAGCAGGCGCATGACCAAGCCCTGACCAGTGCACACACCTTCCCCGGACTGAACCAACAGTCAGGACAATGGAAAGCTCATTCTGGTCACAGTGTCCAGCTGCAGGGACCGTAGGGGCTGTAGGGTCAGGGTGGCACCTGGGGCACGGAGCCAGAGGCTGTAGCAGGGCCAGATGGGGTACCCGGTCCCCAGTGGTGGCGGCAGCAACTGGGTTCTGTGCATGATTTTGGGTACTAGAGGCTGCACCCCCATATCTGATCCTTTCTGAGCCTCATTCTCCAGCCTCCCTGGTACTCACGCCCAGAAGAGTCCCTTCAGCCCATGGACAAGGCCAGGTGCCAGTCTCTCGGGGCTCACTGGCATCACCTCTTTCCCTGCCTTCTCACCTGACGTCTTCGTTGCCCGGAAGAGCAGCAGCCCCTGAGGGAGGGACCGTGTCCATCTGTTCACTTCTCTACCTGAGCCCCCAACTCAAGCCTTCGATGTAGAAAGGCTTCTGTTGTTGAATGAATGACTGATTTTAGAAACAGAAACCATCTGCAAGGAGAGGTGACCCGAAGGCCCCACCCTGCAGGGAGACTCAAAAAATAAGGTACAGATTTGAAAATCGCCCAGACCCAGTGGTGACCAGCACTACAGAGGATTCGCTCGGGAAACAGCCGCCCAAAAGAATTCAGGAACCAGGTCAGGGATGGAATTTCCAAGACCATCCTGAGATTCAGGATGTCCCCTCCACGTCGTGCAACAGCCTGCAAGACGTACACAGAATAAGAGTTCTGGGTCAACAGTCTCTCTCCTAAAAAAAAAAAACAACTGAGAAGCAGGATTGTAGCAACGGCTTTAAAAGCAAAGGTTGGTCTCCTGGGCTTGTGGGGGGAGCACAGGTAGGTGGTGCACTCAGGCCCTGGGCTCCAACAGGCCTGCCTGAGCCCCACGCCTGCCGCACACTGCGGAAGACCCAACCTCCCTGCCCTCAGTTTCCTTATCTGTTAACGGGGCTCCTGGGAATCCTACCACAGCTTAAAGGAGGTAACACCAATGAGGGTGTTCTTACTGCTTTTAGCCAGCAGGGTCACCGTGAGGTTTCTGGATGGTGCCACGCGCAGAAAGACAAGTAGGCAGAGTAGGAAGAGACTCTGCTGTGAAGAGTCTGTTTAGCCACTGCCTATCTGGGGAGAAAGTGACTTTATCAAGAATACCGACCCTCTTTCTCCTCCTCAGACTCCCCTGTCAACTTCTGAGCCTCCTCCTCCAGTGCCCCGCCTGGCAGAACTGGCTTTCCTGCAAATTAATGAATTGGCCCTCCAAATCATAAATCACTTCCCGTGACAAGCCCGGCCAGTTTCCAAGAGAAGGTCCAGCCGCAGAGTGGGTCACGTCCAGTGCAATTTCCCAAACCACAGTCCAGGGAGCCCTGGTTCCCGTGGCTGTTCCCGGGCCGGTGGTGGGAGACCCAGACAAATGGGCGCTGTGACGCAGGACTTCTCAGAGCCTCTCCGGTACTAATGGGCTTCATGACTTTCCAAAAGGTGACCAAGTGGACAGCTGGTTACAAAATCTGTTTACAGAGCATCTATAATATCTCACAAACACCTCGAGCACCAAGGAACACAGTTTACAAAATGCTCACTTAGGGCGGCTCCCTACTGCTTTTCACTGAGGCTGCTGAGGTCCCACTGCGGGGGGGGGGGGGGGGGCAGCCGGTTCGCCCCACACTGAGGTTCTCCAGGCGTGGAATTTCTAAGGCCTCTGAGCCAAAATGCAGAACTAGGGTGTGAAGTGACGCTCTGCCTCCTCCTCCCTGGGGATCCTTCCCCTTGGCACACTCAGCTCAAGGTCAGTGAGGCACAGAGCCCCAGGCTCCATGGCTTCGCACCAATGTTCCCCTCCTCCGGGCCAAGTCCACGCCCCACCATCGCCCTGCACCCTGCAGGACGCAGGAGGACCCTCAGCAGTAGGCACTAAACCTGGTAATTGGAGAAGGATGTGAGCCCCCTCAGAAGCCTCAACACCTTCCCCAGACCACCTCATGGCTCCTGAGGACAGGTAGGGCTTGAGGAAGGACACAGCCTCGCCCCAGCCTGTCAGCTATCTGCGTGTCCCCTCCACCAGAGCTGCAGCCCGTCTGCCCACCAATGCCTACATCCATCCCGCAGCGAGGCCGGACTTCCCTGCAAGCCCTATGGTCACGGAGCCCGTACCCTCTGCCAGCTACACGCATCTGCCCAGCCCAGAGAAGACTTTGTGTTCATTGACATAAGGTTGTCCTGAGCTGATAGGCAGATGACTGGGAGTGGGGTGGGGGTGCTTCCTTGTCTATAACTGGTAGAAACAAGGGAGTGTGCACCCCACACATTCCAGTGGCTGGCCAAAGTATAACCTAAATGTGCTTGGGTCGTGGAGGGACGTTGTGGGCTCCTGCAAGAAAATCAGGAGTTTTGAAGAAGGTGTAAGTGGGAGGGACGGATGGTGATCGAACCAAATCACATACTGAAGGCACTCGGCCCTGGTCCAGGCTCAGAGCTGATGGTCATATATTTTAGCTAGCGCTTTATTCCACTCAAACGAATACTTTGGCTAATAATGAGCCCCTCTTCCTTTGGCGCCCGCAGTTTGAAGGGCAGTGGAACAACCTCCTTTGTAAGCCCTGGACGCTCCACTGACCACATCAATACAAGCCAGAGCCTTTCTTTGATTCTCTGTCTGGGAAATAAGGGGTAAGACCTGCCTGCAGCTAACCCAGAGGAGACCAGGCCTACGAACAGCGGAGATGTTGGCCGAGGCGCTCCTGCTCCTGGCTGCCGGTTTGCATCTTTATCAGGAGGATCAGCCGGCAAAGGCATGTGTCTGCGAACAAAGTCCTTTGGCAAATGGTAAGCCAGACAAAGCTGCTTACACTGAGAAAGAAGTTTTTGCTTTAAAAAAAAAATAAAATAAAAGCTGCATGTGCCTTTAAATCAATTCAGCTGACTTGCTGACTCAATAAGCAAATATTAAATAGACTGAGAATATTTGGTGTGAGCTCCGAGACGGCCGCCCGGCCTGTGAACTTTCTGGATGCTTGCGGAGCGGCTGCTGAAACCAGCTTTGCCAGGGAGGAAGTCTCACCAGGTAATAAGCAAGTGACAGTGCAGGCAGCTGAGCAGAATTTATGATGTTAATTAAGTTCATCCGATTCCCACTCCCCGTGCCGCCCGCTCAGCTACCTGCGGCTACAGGTGAGGTGTTGTCCACAGCCGTGTCTAAACTGTCCAGCTTCCTGGCAGCCCACTGCACACCACAAGCCACGGCCCACCTCGGCACACTCTGGGGTGTTCCACGCTTGCTCGGACAAACTCAAACCTGTCTTCCTCTCTGGCCTCGTCCTATCTGCATTCCCCACTTCTATTGACCTGTGCTCTAAGAAAGCAGGCCCCTTATCCACCCCACATCATCCCCCACCCCCACCGGCCCTCCGGTCTGCCCCTGGTGTCCCCAGGCCGTCAGTCCTAGAGAGTCAGGGTCAGGCTGGGGTTGGGGCAGAAATTCAAGCTCCGTGCCCACCCCTAAGCTATGCTGTCCTCTGCCACCCAGGGACATTGCCTGAGCCCAGAGGCTGAGCACTCCTCCCAGAAACGGCTCTGTGGGTCGGTAGCCCCAAGCCCCCTCTATCCCCTCCCCAGTGCCTGCCTTCCCTTCCTCTCCCTGGGCACTTCTGCCCCAAACCCTGGTATTCTTCTCTTCCAGTCCTCAGAGATGAAACCACATGTTTGTCCATTCCTATAACCAGGCCAACACAAAGCCCCAGGCCTGCAGACAGCAGGCTCTGACTCGCAGGACGGCCACCTCAGGGACAGCCTGCTACATCAAACTTTTCTTTATCCATTAATACAGGCGGGGAAAATCGTGCTCAAAACCTTTGACATCAATAAAAGAATTGCACCTGGCTACAAGTAACAGAGAACCAAAATAACAGTGGCTAGAATGAGACAGAGGTTAAATTTTTGTCTCATGTTAAAAGAAGTCTTGAGGTTGCCAGTCCAAAGTTAATACAGTGTGTCCGTAAAGTCATGGTGCACCTTTGACCGGTCACATGGTCACCATGACTTTACGGACACACTGTAGAGCAGCATAGTCATCAGTGCCCCAGGTTCCCCTAGCCGGCCTTCTACTGTCAGTAACAGGAGGGTCCCGTGCTTGAGGTCACCTCATGATCCCCAAATAGTTACTGAAACTCCAGGCATCACATCCACATTCCAGGCAGTAGGAAGTAGAAGCGGGCAAGAGCACAAAGGACATGTCTCCTAGCTGAGTCAGTCTCCTTCCAAGACCTTTCCCAGAAACCCCAACCAATAAATATTTATTACATTTTATTGCCCCCCCTTTTTTTTTACAGGGACAGAGAGAGAGTCAGAGAGAGGGATAGACAAGGAGAGGAACAGACAGGGACGGAGAGAGGTGAGAAGCATCAATCATTAGTTTTTCGTTGCCGTCGCAACACCTTGGTTGTTCATTGATTGCTTTCTCACATGTGCCTTGACCGTGGGCCTTCAGCAGACCGAGCAACCCCTTGCTGGGTCCAAGCTGATGAGCTTTTGCTCAAGCCAGATGGGCCCGCGCTCAAGCTGGCGACCTCTGGGTCTCAAACCTGGGTCTTCCGCATCCCAGTCCGACGCTCTATCCACTGCGCCACCGCCTGGTCAGGCTTATTGCCCCCTTTTTGAAAGGCTAAGAAATGTGCTATTATAAGAAGCCCATTGACACACCCAACCGACAGGATATTGGTTAAGCAAATAGCAGTCTCAGACACACTTCTTAAGAGCTAGACAGAATTGGGAAATAGAGCCTTGGATTAATTTCTCACCTGCTTTCTCATGAAGGGTCACATGATGAGAATGATACAAGTCCAGAAACAGTGATAATGGCATCATAAAAAACAATCTACTATCATATTCCACTGCTAAGTAATTATTTAAAACAGTAGCTACCTAACTAAAGCTCAGCTGGTGGTCTACTGAGACCTCAGGGTCTTCATCTCCTGAGTTTTCAGAGTTTGGTCCTCATCAATCTTTTGTTTGTGTTTTTGCTTTTCTCCCTGAAACACTTTAAATCCCTGTTTCTAAAATCCCCGTTTCTAGCATTTCTGGACCACAATCCTTGCTTGCCCTGTGGTCCCAAGTTGTTGATCAGAATGGAAAGCCAAGCTCAGAGGAAGAATACCACAATGTCACGTAAAGACTGGCATGATTTATTTCAACAGACTGCTAACACAGGCATGGCCAACATATGGCCGGCGTGCTGGATTGGCCTATGTAATGAGTTTATGTGTCTGGCAATTAAATTTTTAATATTCTCTGCTACTTTAAAATCTCAGCTACTCAGAGGCAGAAGCATTTTTGATTATTGGAAATCGAAATATTTAAGAAGATAGTAATACGTGGAAAAAAATTCCGCGTGTGACTAACCTAGGGTTAACTTCTAATAATTGGTTGAATGGATTTGCAATACTTCTTTATTTTTTAAAAAAATTTCATTATAAAGATTTACAACTTTTGTACTCGTCTGTACTCGATATGAACTGTTTAACGTTTAGCGGCGATGTGAAACCCACATTCTTTTAGGCAGAGTTTGCCAGTGCTCACCCAAGGTCGAACAATTCGTTATTTTTGTGGTCAAGTGTGCTGAATCAAGTGGCATTGTAGCATAGACAATAGCTGTAGTTGATAACTGAAAACGTGTCCAGGCTGCTTGTAAAACAAAATAATTGTTTTATTTGCCATATAACCTCTTCAAGCTCATTCTATTAATTAAATATTGTTTCACTTGATTGTGATACAGTTTGAATATTTATATGGTATGTAATTATATTTTTATTAAAATAATATTGTATATTAAAATTTTTTTCACTCACATTTATTCATAAACAAATTACATAATAAAATTTTATTTACTTAAATGAATCATTTTTGTATTTAACATTTTTAAATTTTAATCTTTTGTCTGGCCCGTGAAAAAAAGTCTTCTTTCTAATCTGGCCCCGGGGGCAAAAAACTGTTGGCCCTGCCTGTGCTAACATGTCTTCCCTTTTGAGCTGGCACATCTCTGTCTCCATAAAGAAAGCCCAGAGCCTGACCTGTGGTGGCGCAGTGAATACAGCATCGAGCTGGAACATGGAGGTCGCCGGTTCAAATCCCTGGGCTTGCCCGGTCAAGGCACATACAGGGAGCAACTACTATGAGTTGATGCTTCCTCTTTCTACCCCCTCTTTCCTTCTCTCTCTCTCTCTCTCTCTTCCCCCTCTCTCTAAAAATTAATAAATAAAAAATTTTTTTAAAGTCAGAGCTGGCATGTATACTGCTTCAGGCTCTACCGGTTGAGGTAAGAACCAGGTCCTAGGTGCAACAAAAGCTAAAACTTAGAGCAGAGGAAAGCAAATAGCCACCCACCCATCTGGCAGGTAGAAATGTCTTAAAGGTAAGAGATAACTCTGAAAGACAAAATAACATTGTGATTAAGAGCTTAGAGTCTGCAGTAGAGAGACCTGGGCTCTAGTCTGATGTTCCTGGGTGCTGTTGGGTCTTGGACAATTGACCTCTCTGAACTCATTTTCCTCATCCATAAAATGGAACAACGACCCATAATAATAATAATGTGGAACCTATTCATGAAGTGGAATCGTCTGTGGACAGCACTTGGCCCCGTGCCTGGCTCCTGGCACAAGGTAGGTACCCAGTAACATTAGCAATTACTATTAGTTGAACAATAGTCATAATAATGGTATTGACTTGCATCGGATGGCACAGAGGGTTTAGCACACAAGGGCCTGGCACATAACAAAGACTTGATAAATAGGTTCAACATCGTTATTTTCCTTGTTGCTGGTGAAGGAAATATCCTGAAAGTGTTTCTTTTTTCCACAGGCAACTAAAGACACTTCCTCTGGGTACGGGTCCCTGGGCCTTCTGCTGTGAGCCTCCAAGCTTCCCGCAGGGAGGAAGCAGAGGAAAAGCCCACCCATACACACACACACACAGGCAGCTTGAAGAGCACTGAGCGCAGGGCCTGCACCAGTCTGTGACCCCTTCAGAGCAGAAATACCTCCTCCCTGCTGACCCGCCAGTGTCCAGGGCTCAGAGGCAGCTTCTCCCAGCTCCCTCTATGCCCAGTGTCCTCCCAGCAGCCGCCCTGTAACAGGTCTGTGGGTTATCTTTCAATGAGCGGACCCTACCAGGCACCTGTCGGCCCCCACAGGGCAGGAAAATAGCACACGTGGGGAGGGGCAGGGCAGGCACCCCTAACTCCACAGCACACCCTCCTTTCAATTGCATGGCCAGAGCCTGAATTTCTGGCAGAGGTACTGTTTTCTGAGAGCTCCTACCATAAAATTGGATCTGTGTCCCTGCATGGGGCATCAGGAGGCCTGGCTCTGCCGTACTGCAGCGCTGGACAGTGGGTAAGTCCCCTCCCCTCTGTGGGTCTTGATCCCCCCATCAGGAAAGTTCAGGGGTTGGTGAGTTGGACAGCTCTAAACCATGCATTAGGGAAGCTTGTTACAAAGGCAGACTGCCGACCCCACCCCAGATATCAGATTCAGCTGGACACAGAGGGCCCTGGGACCCACCGTACCTCTTCCCATGGACACACACCCCTGGCTGTCACTCAACCGGTGGTTTCAGGTGTCCCAGTCTTGACCAACTCCACGGTCCCAGGGCATCAAAGAGGATTGGAAGGTCCAAGAAGGAAGTAGTGGGGAGACAGGGGGCCCCAGAGGCTCTGGCCTGGGGGCTGCTGTGTGTCCTCCACCCACGGCAATCCACCACCCCAACAGCCGGCTGGGTGCTGCCCACCCACCTTCCGCGGCTGCGGCAGGGCAGCTGCCCAACGCGGAGGCTGCTGGGAGATGCCCCTTTAGAAACTGGTCTCCTTGCTTTTCCCGCTGAGAAGCCCTTACCTTGTTTCCAGAAATCGGAAAGGAGCTTTGCATTGGGCGGAGCTCCCTAGGCTGAGCTCTGCTGCCTGTCTCAGCTCATCTGTGCAGCCTTGGGGCGGGGCCTACCTGGGCCCACCCATCCCAGTGCGATCTGGTCAGGTCGGGTCTGGTCCATTCTGAGTCCCACAGATCCACGTGGGCAGTAAAGCCGAGCTGGAACCTGGTTCTGGAGGGCTGGGATAAACCAGAAGAACAGGGTGTTTGCTACAGAGCTTCTACCCAGCAGTCTGTGCCTCTGTGCCTCGGAGTGCTGGTGAGGGCATGCTCGAACACTCACGCACACTGCTGTGCACACGCGTGTACACTCACATATACTTAAACACACTCACACAACACACACGCTTTGCTCATATGCACACGCATCCACATACACACTCTCACACCCACACATCCTCACACTTACACATCCATGTGCTCACATACACAAGGGAGTTCCCACTTCCAGGAGGCTTGTTTATTCCCAAGCTGCTGACACGACGTCAGTCCGGGAAGCTGAAAGACAGACTCACGGAATGCTGAACGCAGCAGGGTAGGGGCGTCCATCTGGTCCTCACCACCCTCCCCCGGGGCAGGGACGCAGGACACTCAGGTGGAGGCAGATAGAGGGACCTGGGGGGAGAAGAGGTCCCCTCTCTCTGGTAGGGACATGGGTCGCCGTCAGCAGCAGACCCGCACCAACCCAGATGTCCCCAGTTCTCTTAGTATTTTCAAAACTTGAAGCTGTGGTTTGTGGAGAGTTTCCAGGGCAGGGCGCCTTGCCAGGGGCCGGCTGCCCGCTCCAGCCCTCCGAGGCAGACGCTGTTCTACCCCCACTTCACTTGAGGCAGAGGAGACCCAGGCCCCAGTGGCTCTGTCCCTATTACCCATCTGGAAGGGGAAGTGCCAGGATTTGGCCCCACTAGGCTCAGGTGTTCCTGACCACGCCCCGCCTGCCCTCACTGTGCCCCTCTCTTTCAGAAAGAGAACTCCATGGCTTCACCCTCTGCCTCCTCCACACAGATGCCCCAGCCTGCCCTGCAGAGAGAGGGTCTTCCTTGCCACCCCACTGGTGGGCCCAGCCAGACTGCAGGCTGGGGGGTGGGGGGGAGGCCCTCTGGAGACCACCGGGAGCTCTGGCAGGAAACGGGCGGGCGGGCAAGGACACGCTCAGCTGGTGAGCCACGTCATTTCATCTTCAGAGAAGCAGCACGTCTTGAATCTTTCCCCTGCTGCTGCGAGTCATATAAAATGATAGGATCGTTCTGAAGGGCAGTCTGATCATATCTATCAAAGCCTTTAAAATGTGCCCGCGTGGGCATATCCTGTGGCCCATTCACTCCACTTCTAGCAAACGCATCCTAAGGAAATATTTGGACAGGTGAGCAAAGGTGTAGGCACCAGGATGTTCATGGCAGTGCTGTTTAAAATAACAAGAAACTGAAAACAGCCCAAGCAGCCAAAAACAATCTAAATATATCCCTAATATATCCATATAATAAAATATTATGCCACCACACACACAAAAATGTGATGTCATTATTGACATACATATCCATTTCTGAGTTTGAGACAAGCCACAGCTGTTTACATTCTGACGCCATTGCTATTAGCCACCTCCATCAGTGAACACAAATCCAGAAGTGAACACATCAAAATGTGACCTAACATGGCTTATCTACGGAGAGTAATGCCACGGATGACTTCTCTTTTGTTGCTGTTTTTTGTTTTTTTCTAAAGTTAACATTCACTAAAGGTGGGTTCTTTTTTTTTTTTTTTTTAATTTTTACTTTATTTTTACAGGGACAGAGAGAGAGTCAGAGAGAGGGATAGACAGGGACAGACAGACAGGAACAGAGAGAGATGAGAAGCATCAATCATTAGTTTCTCGTTGCTCTTGCGACACCATAGTTGTTCATTGATTGCTTTCTCACATGTGCCTTGACCACGGGCCTTCAGCAGACCGAGCCACCCCTTGCTGGAGCCAGCGACCTTGGGTCCAAGCTGGCGAGCTTTTGCTCAAGCCAGATGGGCCCGCGCTCAAGCTGGCGAGCTCAGGATCTCAAACCTGGGTCTTCCACATCCCAGTCCAACGCTCTATCCACTGCGCCACCGCCTGGTCCGGCGAAAGTGGATTCTTTGACTATATTTTTTATTATCTTGGTGTGACTGCACATAAAACATGCCTGAAACACCGCACGAGAACAGGGGATACCGGTGCCTCTGGTAACAGAAAGGAGGGTGGAGAAGGGTCGGGCCTCAGAGATTTTTCACTATGTATTCTTTTGTATCCTTTGAATTTTGAATCCTATAAGTTCATATCTTTTCACAAATCTAAACTGAATTTGCCTGACCTGTGGTGGCGCAGTAGATAAAGCGTCGACCTGGGAACACTGAGGTGGCCAGTTCAAATCCCTGCACTGGTCTGGTCAAGGCACATATGGGAGTTGATGCTTCCAGCTCCTCCCCCCTTTCTCTCTCTCTTTCTCTCTCTCTCTCACACACACACACACTCTGTGTCTCCTCTCTAAAATGAATAAAATAAAAAAAAATAAAATAAACTGAATTTAAAATTTGCAACTGAAAAAGACTTAAGGAGCATCTTTGGTATATTTTGTGAACTGCACTTTTGCGCAGCAGTAAATGTGGAAGGAAACTGTTGACATCAGAATTGCAAACTCAAATCCTAGAGGGGCCAGAGAGGTAAATGCAACAGAGCCCGTGTGAGCAATGGGGTGTGCTGGGGTGGCGGGGTGTGCTGGGGCGGTGGGGTGTGGGCAGGTGTGCTGGGGAGCGGGGTGTGGCGGGGACAACGGCCAGCTAGAAAGCAGGTCCATCTCTGCAGCTGCAGGACTCTGTTCCAGCTGATTAGGCCTTGTAGGAAGCCTGCCCCAGGGCTGCCAGCCCTTGAAATGTATCAATAAAAGTCAAACATCCAGGCTTTCATATGCTTTTCTCATGTGTTGTCACCTGACCTATGGTGGCACAGAGGATAAAGGGTTGACCTGGAACGCTGAGGTTGCTAGTTCAAAACCCTGGGCTTACCCGGTCAAGGCACACACAAGAAGCAGCTACTAAGAGTTGATGCTTCCTGCTCCTACCCCACCTTTCTCTCTCTCTCTCTTCTCTCTAAAATCAAATCTTTTTTTTGCCTGACCTGTGGTGGCGCAGTGGATAAAGCGTCGACCTGGGAACACTGAGGTCGCCAGTTCAAAACCCTGCACTGGTCTGGTCAAGGCACATATGGGAGTTGACCAGACCAGCTCCTCCCCCCTTTCTCTCTCTCTCTCTCTCTCTCTCTCTCTCTCTCTCTCTGTGTCTCCTCTCTAAAATGAATAAAATAAAATTAAAAAAAATAAAAATAAAACAAAGTAAAATCAAATTTTTTAAAAATGTGGTGTCACTCCCCTTCTCCCCACAAAAAAGTCTCTGTAGGCCAAGCATGGGCAGCTAGTTTGCCATTCCTTTTGCATTACTGTGGAATATTCTCAGGGGGAGTCCCGGGGAACAATTTGCTCCATGCCAAATGGTGGTTGCACTGAGGACAGCCTGAAAACTGGCACCCCGCCTTCGGCTCTACCAGAAGTCAGTTACCTAGGAAGTAAATGTTTCCACGGTTGTCAAACCCTCTCAGGAGCATCAACATTTATTTTTAATTTTATTTATTCACTTTAGAGAGAGGAGAAAAAGAGAGAGAGGAGGGAGGAGCAGGAAGCATCAACTCCCATTTTGTGCCTTGACCAGGCAAGCCCAGAGTTTTGAACCAGCGACCTCAGCGTTCCAGGTCGATACTTTATCCACTGTGTCACCACAGGTCTGCATCAGCATTTTAACAGAGTCAGGAGTCCGAGCCTGCTCTCCAAGGTAGCCTGCTCTCTAAGAGTAGAATCAGAAGGGAAAAGAGAGTAGAATTAGAGATCCTAGGCTGCTATCCTGAAACAGCCTCCATGTAAGGCTGGGCAGGGCAGGTGCAAAAGCGGCTGCCAGTGCCCACCACTCCCTCCAGCACACACCCCCGCTGCCCCCCCTGCCTCTGGCCTCCCAGCACCCTCTGCTGGTTCACACCCTGTGTAGCCTTCAGCCCAGGTCACACCTGTCCCCCTGCAGACTCCCTGACCACACAGAGCAGAGGTGGGGTTTAACCCCAAGCTGGCTCATTCTTCTGAGCCATAGACACTCCCAACCCAACAGACTCCAAGGGTTACTCCCGATCCCTGAGCCCCCTGTGAAATGAGGCCAAGAACACCCTTCTTAGGGTGGCTGTGATTTATATGGAATGAAGGATAAGGAAATTGAAGACGAGACCATTTCTTATCCATCAAATTAACAAAGGTTTTAAAATGGTAATACTCAGTGCTTGTGACCATATGATGAAATGGGACATTGCCATATCCTGTTTCTGAGACTGTATGTCAGTACAGTATTTGCTAAGGATAATTTGAAAGTATAGTTCAGAGTGTATATCGAAGCCTGTAGGCAAATCTATAGAGACAGGACTTAGATGAGATGCTGCCCAGGACAGGGGTGTTGAGGGGAAAATGGGGAGTGACTGTCAGTGGCTAGTTTCTTTTGGGGGTGAAAAACTGTTCTATAATTAGATTGCAGTGATAGTCACACAACTCTGAATATCCTAAAAATCAATGAATTGTACTCTTAAATGGGTGAATATGGTATATGAATTATATCTCAATAAAGTTATATTTTAGCCTGGCCTGTGGATGGAGCGTCAACCTGGAATGCTGAAGTTGCTGGTTTGAAACCCTGACCTTTTCTGGTCAAGGTACATATAACAAGCAGACAACTAAAATGAAGCAACTATGAGTTGATACTTCTCATTCTCCCCTCCTCTCTCTGTAAAATCAATAAATAAAATCTTTTTTAAAGTTATATTTTAATGTACAGATCAATGTGTAAACTGGTTTCTTAGCACCATTAATGATAGAAACAATGTTTTAAACAATCCATTCTACTAGCCCCTGGAGCAAAAAAAGAGAGTCCTACAGTTTTCTTGATGGTGTTGATTGCAACACCATCAAGAAAACAGAATAAAAAGATGACTGGGAAGCTAAGTCCTGATCTCATTTGTACCTGGATCAGACCTTGCCTGAAGCTACCACTGGACTGTATAATTACAAGACCCTGAAATTCCTGCTCTGCTAAAGCAAGTTTAGGTTGAGTTTTTTCTATTCCCCATAACCAAGAGAACTGTAAATGATACATGACAGAGCTATCTAGATTCAAACCCAACATGATTGACCCCCTACTGCTCACATCAAAAGCCAAGGACAGCCCTGGCTGGGTAATTTGGTTGGTTAGAGCATTCTTCTGATACACCAAGGTTGTGGGTTTGATCCCCAGTCAGGGCACATACAAGAAAACCAACTAATATGGCCCTGGCTAGTAGGGTCAGCAGTAGAGCGTCAGCCTGGCTTGTGGAAGTTAGGGCACACAAGAGAAGCGACCATCTGCTTCTCCCCTGCTTCTCCACCTCTTCCCTTTCTGCAGCCATAGGTCAAATGGTTTGAGCAAAGTTGGCCTGGGGCACTGAGGATGGCTCCATAGCCTCTCTTCAAGCACTAAAATAGCTCTGTTGCTGAACAATAGAGCAGCAGCCCAGCCAGGCAGAGCATCGCCTGGTTGGGGGCTTGCCAGGTAGATCCTGGTTGGGGCACATGTGGGAGTCTATCTCTGCCTCCCTACCTCTCAATTATAATAATTTTTTTTAAATATTAGCCAATGAATGCATAAATAAGTGGAACAAATCAATGTTTTTCTCTCCCCCCAACCCCTTCTTCTCTCTGTAAATCAGTCAGTTAAAAAAAAAAAAGCCAAGGACAAAAAGGGAACCCTCTTGGCCCTGGCCAATTAGCTCAGTCAGTTAAGAGAGTTGTCCTAAACAAGGTTGCAGGTTTAATCCCCAGTCAGGGCACACACAGGAAGCAACCAAAGAATGCACAACTGCACCTGACCGGGCGGTGGCGCAGTGGATAAAGCATCGGACTGGGATGCGGAGGACCCAGGTTCGAAACCCCGAGGTCGCCAGCTTGAGTGCAGGCCCATCTGGCTTGAGCAAAAGCTCGCCAGCTTGGACCCAAGGTCGCTGGCTCCAGCAAGGGGTTACTCAGTCTGCTGAAGGCCCGCGGTCAAGGCACATGTGAGAAAGCAATCAATGAACAACTCAGGTGTTGCAACAGAAACAAAAAACTGATGACCGATGCTTCTCACCCTGTCTGCCTGTCCCTATCTATCCCTCTCTCTGACCCTGTAAAAAAAAAAAAAAAAAAAAAAGAATGCACAACTGGGCAGAATAGCAAACGAATGCTTCACTTCCCCCTCCCCTCTCTCCCCCTTCCTGTCTCTCTAAAAATCAATAGAAATTAAGCCCTGGCCAGACAGTTAGTTCAGTTGGTTGGAGTGTAATTCCGGCGCACAAAGATTGATGGTTCATGCCTGACCAGGCGGTGGCGCAGTGAATAGAGCGTCAGACTGGGATGCGGAGGACCCAGGTCCGAGACCCCGAGCTCGCCAGCTTGAGCACAGGTTCATCTGGCTTGAGCAAAAAGCTCTCACCAGCTTGTACCCAAGGTCGCTGGCTCCAGCAAGGGGTTGCTCGGTCTGCTGAAGGCCCGCAGTCAAGGCACATGTGAGAGAGCAATCAATGAACAACTAAGGTGTCGCAACAGCAGTGAAAAACTAATGATTGATGCTTCTCATCTCTCTCCGCTCCTGTCTGTCTGTCCCTATCTATCCCTCTCTCTGACTCTCTCTCTGTCCCTGTAAAAAAAAAAAAAAAAAGATTGCTGGTTCAATCCCTCAGTCAGGGCACATACAGAAGCAGCTCAATGTTCCTGTTTCTCTCTCTCAAAAAAGGAGGATACCCTCTTACCAAGGACAGTCTGCCGCAAGTCCCACTGGATGTCAGTTTGCCTGCCCAAGACCTCTGCGCCCATCCCCACATATACACACAGACAGCACCAGCTGGGTTTTTATTTTAATGTCAAAGGCACAGCCCTCCAGATGAGCTGAGGCAGTGACTATGAATGCGCAGCCCAGACCCCCAAGGCTCCCCCCCCACTGCCAGGGCAGCTGTGCCAAAGGGGAGGGGTAGGTTAGAAGGGGGCTGTCCCTTTTAGAGGGTCACCTACCTCCTTCCTTAGCCCCAATAGGGGAGAAGCAGGTAACATAAGGTGAGATAACAATGCTTCAGAGGTCCCCCAGGGCCTCTCTCTGTACCCCCCAACAGAGGTCTTTGGTGGACGTAATTGCACAGACTATCCATAAAGTGACAGCTGGAGGGGTGCCCCCTCCCAAGAGCAGAGCCTCAGGGGAGAGGGGTTTCTCTCCGG
The DNA here is from genome assembly GCA_037038555.1 of Rhynchonycteris naso. NCBI lineage: Eukaryota > Metazoa > Chordata > Mammalia > Chiroptera > Emballonuridae > Rhynchonycteris > Rhynchonycteris naso. The sequence goes on along the minus strand of CM072995.1, from coordinate 365,223,257 downwards.
GCAACTCAGTGCTTAGAAACAGGGAGGAGCCCTTCCCTGCTGGAGTAGCCCCCTGGGGAGAAGCTCCTTCAGCCTTCAGTCTCAGCAAAGGGCCCCCACACACCCACTCCCCAGCAGGCCCCCTAACCCCTGCATCTCTAACTCTATCTGGTAAGACATAAAAAATTCTCTGCTTATAAAAATACTTCTGCTCTGTCTGGGAGTAGGGGAAGGGGAGGAGAGGGTACTCCCTAGGGATGCGGCAGAGGACATGTTGCTGGAGGACGAGTCACAGCCCCTGTGGGGGCGGGGGTCACAGTGGCAGGGGCTAGGAGGAGGGTAAGGGCCCGTTGGCTCGGCGCGGGGCTCCCTTGGCAGCTGGGGCCCGGCCAGGGGCAGCCGGTGCAGGGGACATGCGGCGGGAGGTGGCGGCGCTCCGCAGTTTCTGTTTCCGCCGCTTGGCCAGAGGTGCGTTCTCCACGCTCTTCAGGAAGAAGCCCTCGCGCTTGCCCCGGTTGAATGCCTAAGAAGCTACAGCGTGAGTCCCCCCCACACACCAGCTGGCCTCGACTCCAAAATCCTGGCTTTGGCTCCCATCCTAGGCCCTCCCTCCCATGCCACTAGGGCCAGGCCAACACGGCCCCCAAAATCCTGCAAGGTCAGATCCCCAACCGGCCAGAAACCAGGACTGATCACCTCACCTTCCAGGGCTTTGAGGACTTCGCCCCCAGAGACCCTCTCCAGGCTCCGTCCACACCCCACATCCACCCCCCTCCCCTCACTCACCATGAAGGTGGCGTTGACCCCGGAGCGCACAGCCGGCCCCGAGGACTCCAGCACATCAGGCGTCCGGAGCGGTGGCGAGGAGCGCGCGCTGCCATCCTGCAGCCAGGAGCTGTCCCGCAGGCCCTGGAGTTTGAGCCGCTTGGCGGGGTCCACAGTCAGGAGGCCTGGGGGTGGGGGTGGGGAAGTATCAGGGCAGGCCGTGTGTGCAGGCTGCCCAAGAGAAACCCTAACAACCCCTCTCTCCTCCCAGACTGGTCCCCCGGAACCCAGGACACTGGACCCGGACCCAGTGAGGATCCCTATCCCAACATGACCCGTGGCCTCCCCGCACCCCCACCCCCACCCCCAAGCAGGACCTGTGACTCTGGCTCCGCACCTCGGACAAGCTCCTTGGCTTCCTCAGACACGCTCTGCCAGGCTTCCCCATCAAGGGAGAAGCGCCCCTCTCGGATCTTGCGCATGATCTCAGCCGCCTGGCTGTGCCCGCCCTGGCCTGAGACCCCTTGGAAGGGGACCTGCCCCGACAGCATCATGTACTGGGGGTGGGGGGAAAAGTGAGACTGGTCCAGGCTGGGGTCCCAGAGAGGCCAGGAGACTGATTTCTCAGCCCACTCCCAGGACCTGTCACCCTCTCTGTGCCAGGGTAAGTCCTGAGGCCCATTGGCATGACCCTAACCTCCAACCCGGGATACTCTGGCGCCCGGAGCCAGCACCGGAGCGATCCTGCCTCGGTAGTAGGAGGAACTCTGACCCCAGCCTCATATCAAACGCTGCCACCCTCACCGAGATGACCCCTGCCCCTGGCACCCCCGTTGTCCCTCAGGCGACCCTGAAACCTCCTTGGGGACCCCGTCCCATACCAGAATGACTCCGAGGCTCCAGAGGTCGCAGGACTCGTCGTAGCCCTGCTGAGCCAGCAGCTCCGGGGCTGCATACTGCAACGTGAAGCAGGGCGTCTGCATGGGCCCCGCGGGGCTCTGCGGGCGCAGCCGGGCGAACCCGAAGTCGATAATCTTCACCGGGGCTCCAGGAGTGTCGTCGGCATACAGGATGTTCTGCGAGGGCGTCAGGCGGCTGTCAGAGGCCGGCCTTCCGCGCCGCAGCACGCCCCACCGCCACCGCTGAGGCCCCGAGGCCCTGCGCCCACCTCGGGCTTCAGGTCCCGGTGCACCACGCCGGCCTCCTCGTGCATGAAGCTCACGGCCGACACAAGGCTCCGCAGAATCTGGCTGGCCTCGGACTCGCTGAAGTGCCGCTTCTTGCGTATGTGCTCCAGCAACTCCCCGCCCCGCAAAAACTCCAGGACCAGGTAGGTGTGCAGCTGCGGGCAGCAGGGCACGCCACGGTTGCCCGGTCACGAGGGGCGACCCCTCCGCAAGCCAGGCCCCGCCCCCACAAGCAACGACAAGCACCGCCCAAGCCTCAGGTCTCAGACAAGTTGGGAGCCCCGACTTCCCGGCAACCCACAAGAACCACCCCTACAGTATTTACTCCAAAGAAAAGAAGAACCACCCCTACAGTCTTTCAGGCCCAAGCGCCATTGGCCACCTTAAATCCTACGCCCCTCCTCGCCCTCCTCAAATTCCGTTCCCTTGTCCATCCTTAGTTCCGCCTCCTAGTCCTCCAGCCCTACTCCCTTCAAATCCTGCCTGCGGGCCCTCCCGGGTCCCCTCGGGCCCCTCCCACAGCTCCCTCAGACCCCGCCTCCTGTCCTCCTCCCCGCCCTCCACTGCAGTGATCGCAAACCAGCGGTCCACCCAGCCAGGAAGGCATCACCTGGTCTTGATGAACCTCATGCAGCTTCACCACGTTTGGGTGCAACTGGCACAGCCGCAGGGCGGCCACTTCGCGCTGAGTGTTCGCCTCCAACCTGGGGGTGGGGCAGACGAAGTCCGGATGAACAACTTCCGGCCCCCACCGCCCGACTCTGCTCCTCCGGGCCCACCCACCCGGGGCGACCTACCTGCGGCTGAGGATCTTGACCGCGAACTCCTGCCCACCCTGGCGCTGGCGGCAAAGGCGACACACGGAGAAGCTGCCCTGGCCCAGCGCAGGCTCCCGCAAATCCAGCTCGTACTGCTGGAAGAAGGGTGACTCCTGGGGGTAAAGGGGACACGTCAGAGATCCCACCTGGGAGTCTTAAGGCCACAGCACACCTCAACTCCCAGAGGTTCCGATTTCACCGAAGTCACACGGAGGGTACCTGGTAGAGCCAAGTCCGGAAGGCCGGCCCAACACCCCCAAGACAATTTCTCCCCACCCTGGCACAACCCACCTGCATCATGGCGCTCCTGGCCACCGCTGCCCGGCCTGGCCGGTCTCCAGCACCAGGTGCTTCTAGCACATCAGTCATCACAGCGTTATTGTGGTCAAACAGGATGGATGGCGCCACAAAGGAGTATCCCTGGTTAGGGAGAGAGGTGAATCAGGGGCTGGAGGTGCAGGCTGAGTCCCTGGAAGGGCCAGACCTGGTGGGGAGGAGGGAAGACCCCAGACCAGGGGTCAGTGGGAGATGTTGCTTTTGCATACCCGTACACACAGGATGTGGACATTTTATTCCAATTTGTTCTATGATTACTGGGGGTCGTGTCTATCCACTACTAGTCTATGACTCCACCTTTCTCATCCAAATGACCTCACACCAAGTACCAAGGGCATCGCCTGGCAAAATACAGTGGCGCAAAAAATGCCATGACAGGCAAATGCATGAAAGGACTGTGACCTGCACTCACAGCCACTTAGCTTATGAGGATTCAGCTGTGACCCCTGAGGACAAAAACATCTTTATTCTTTTCAAATCAAACTTTGGCCTCCTTTGCAAGGGGCGCTACTGAGGAAATGTAAAAGAAAATAAAGTTAACCTTCTGTCTTTCCTAAGGATCCAAGTCATGGCAATTTAAGGAATTCTCAAGGGTAATTTTAACAATGTGTTTTCTCCTAAAAAGGCAACTCCCCATGAAAGCTCCACACAGGTGGGACTTTCGTCTGTTGAGTTCATCGATGTCCCCAGTGCCCAGATCTGTGCCTGGCCCATTGTAGGTACTCAACACATATTTTTGAGTCATGAAATGAACGAAGGAATGAGAGTAACCATTCATTCACATAAACTTTCTCAGAAATGTGAGAATGACTGATCAAGAGATGTGTTTGAATATTCAATACAGAGCAGTCACTAGTGAAAGCTTCACAGAAGGGACTGATCCATCCAAATTTGAAACTGACCTATTTTTTTTAAAGATTTTATTTATTGATTTTAGAGAGAGGATAGAGAGAGTGAAAGGCAGGGGAAAGAGCAGGAAGCATCAACTCATAGTAGTAGTTGCTTCTCATATGTACCCTAGGCAAGTGTGGGGTTTTGAACCAGCGACCTCAGCTTTTAAGGTCAGCTCTTAAAATTTATTTATTTATTTATTCATTTTAGAGAGGAGAGAGAGAGAGAGAAAGGGGGGAGGAGCAGGAAGCATCAACTCCCATATGTGCCTTGACCAGACAAGTGCAGGGTTTTGAACTGGCAACCTCAGCATTCCAGGTCAACGCTTTATCCACTGCACCACCACAGGTCAGGCAAGGTCAACTCTTTATCCGCTGCGCTACCACAGGCTGGGCTATACTGACCTATTTTTATAGACCATGTCTTATAGGCCAGGCCACCAGACACAGAAACTAAACACACATTTCCTGCCCCTTAGGAGCTTCAGACCTCAGTTGGGCTGTCTGGACACAACGTGACAAACTGCTCAGAAGAAAGGGCTGTCTGCAGAGGACAGTGTGCAGGAAAGTACAGCTCAGGGCACAGGAGTAGAGAAGACTTCAGAGAGAGCAGCCCCGGACAACAAGGCTAGAAAGATAAGATCTGTGGGAGCTCGCTAGGTGACCAAGAGTGGGGAGGGCTCTCCACATAGAGGGAACTGCATGTGCAAAGGTACAGCGGCATGTTGTAGAATCTCTGAGCTAAAGCACCAAGTGGGACAATAGTTAGTGCAGAGGTTAGGGCTCAGAACAATGACCACACCATGTGGGCCTTATATGCCGGCCAAAGGAGGTTAGCCTTGTCTAGCAGGCCTGAGCTTCTCAAATTGGGTGGATGTGATATGGTGTGCCCATGGGCATGCAAAGCCACAGGATGAGCATGGCACCTCTTCCTGGGTGTCTACTTAAGCAAATGAATAATTTAAAACAATATTTTCACATAACGATAAGAAGGAAAATTAATGTGAAATTTGAAGATAAACCATAAAGTTCAAAGATGTGTCCTGCCACGGTGGTCTCTATGACTGACCACTCTGGTACCCCACAAGTGGAGAGGTCTGAGGGGAGATACGGAGTCCCAATCAGGACACAGGACCTACGGAGTATGCATGAGTCCACCAGGGCCGAGGCTGGCTCCTGACAGCTGAGGTTCCGTTCCGTGAGCTCTCACTCACCTGGAAGATGCGGGAGTCCCCAGATGGAGGGCTGCCTGCAGGTGAGTAAACAGGCTCCAGCCGAGTAAACTCTTCTGCAAAGTTGCTCACATCCAGCTCTGAGCGGATCTGGGGTCGGAAGGGAGCTGGAATCTTCCTGGCAGCCAAAGCAGCCCAGTCGAGACCCTGGAAAAAATAAATGAGAGACTCGGGATCCAAGGGCAGGAAGTAGAAACGCCTCTCTGCTGAGGCCACTCTCACTGGGCAGCTCCTCAGTGAGATAAGGGTATTCGCATTTGGGAGGGAAGGTGTTCTTCTTGCCTCGCCAGCTTCTATTTCCCTCCCTCTGATAACCCAATCACTGTTTCCCTTGGAGAATCACCCTCCACCACACTCAGTCAATTCTGGGACTTATAATAGACTTGGCTTGCAAAATAAACAAAATATTTTCCCCCTATGATACGTAAATCTTAAAGGATGTGGGCCTGGAATTGCTGGGAACAACTTCACGGTCTAATGATGAAGGCCCCAGACAGAAAAGCGGAACCAGGATACAGAAACAGAGATTCCTAGTCATGTAGGCTCCGCATGTGGATTCAGCCTCGCCTGAAGTTAGCCTGCTTTTCCTTTGACTAAGCTAAAATATGCCTGTTTATGTTTGAGCTGGTGTGGCAAAGTCTGTTCCTTGCCTGCCCAACATTCATTTTCCCCCTCTTCCTTAGTTCCACGGCCTCCATTTCGCTCCAGGAAGCAATGTGCAAACTAAGACAATATTTTATAAACTTCCTCGTAGTTATGGGTGACCAATAACTTTCAAGCAAATATTGTGAGGTGGGAATTAAGAGAAAGATCCTCAAGAGGAAGGTGAACAATTCGCAAGTGCCCTTTTGGCCCTTCCCCTCCTTCTTCCCCCTGCCTCCTGTGAGGACATTAGTCTAGATAGCAGGTGCTCCAGCAGTCATCCTGGACCATGAGGCAACACTGTGGGTGGAGTCTTCATGGTAAAAATGAAGGAGCATTTAAAAAAAAAAAGAGCTTGTATTCATGGAGACAACACAGCAGCCCTGGCCTGCCAACCTCTAGATTTCTTTTATGTAAGAAAACAAACAAATAAATAAATAACCCTCTATCTTGTTTAGTCCACTGTTCTGTTAGCAGCCAAATTCTATTCAATGGATATCACTATTTTGAGTTAGACTTTGTCACTTGAAGCCAAGAAGCCTGACCTAGACCTGAAGGCCCAGTTCTGCTACCAGGAACCTCAGCATTGCTATTACCAAAGAGGCTGTCCAGAGAGAAGGGGGAATGAGAGAACATCCCTTCTGAGCATCAATCCCTGAAGACCCTGCGGCCTCTCTGATATGACTACTGGTCAACCCACTTCCGGCACCCAGGGCCCAGCATGCACTCAGGGTAGGCTGAGGAATTCACTTAAGGAAACTGACACTGCTCAGCCACTTCCCCCACAAAGCAACATCTTCACCGGAGAGATTTAGATTCCTGTCTGAGAAAGCATCTCCAAGGGCCCTTCTAGGCAGGTACCTGCAGGGTAGACTCAGAGAGATGACGCTTGTAACAGGGTAACTGAGTGCCTGGCCCACAGTAAATACCCATAAGTGAGTGCTTTTGTTACAATGTCAGATGTGTGGCAAATCTGATGCCCACGTGTAAACAGAACACAGCAGTGAAGTGCATAGGCCTTTGTCACCCAGACGGAAGTTTGAATCTATGCTACACCACTTCCAGGCTGAGTGATCTTGGGCAAATTACTTAACCTCTCTGAACCAGTTTCCTCATCTGTAAAGATGGAGATAAGGATAGTTGTGAGGGTTATGTGAAATAATGCAGGCAAAGGGCCGGCGCATAGTATGTGTTCAGGTACAGAATCCTGCTAGGTAATGACACTGGCCATGCACAACACCCGAGCCAGAGAGGTTTCACAAGGAAACAGAATTCACTCTGCACTGCATTCTAACCTGTGTATGATCTTAGCAAGTAAACAAAACCCACGTGGCTAAATGACCATCCACCTGAATTCCAGCCACACAGACTATACAGGGACAAAGAACAAAATGCCTGGGTGGATTCTAAGAACCGTAAGTGTGGCTCTTAGTCCTGATTCGGGCTCACAGGAGACCTGGCGTCTGTGTCCGGCTCTACACATTTACTGTACGATCTTGGGCGGGTCACCTCCGTTCTCTAAATTTGTCCGATGACAGGACTGATGAATCCCTTCTCAAGCCCCTGGCACTCCTGACAATCAATGATCCCAGAACTCCATCCCCCAGGAACACATCTTCTGAGTTTCACTAGCAATGGATGAGAAGATAAAGCCTGCTTTCCTGATCCTGGGATTCTTCTGAATCAAGTGAAGTGGGCCCTTCTCAGACCATTCACCCAGTGACCCCAAGCCCAGAGCAGCAGCCCAGCGCATGTACTGTACGCATGCGCAGAGAGGTGTGGAGGCGGTTCAGGAGCCTCACCTGGAAGAAGGGGTGGTTCTTGACTTCCTGTGCCCCCTGGGGCCCTGCACCCAGCCGCTTCTTGGGGTCCTTGCAAAGTAGCCGCTGCAGCAGGTCCTGCGCCACAGGCCCGATCCGAGGGGGGAAGGGAGGGGAGCACTTCAGGATCCGTCTGAGAGGATTTGGGGGGCGTCAGGGGTAGCAAGCCCCCCCTCCCCCACAGCCCTGACCAGCCACCTCAGCTGCCCTCCACCTCCAGCCCTACTCACCGGGACACCTCTGCCTGAGTGTTCCGCGAGCCCTCTAGTGTGAAGGGCGAGGCCCCCGTCAGCAGCTCAAAGATCAGGATGCCCAGGCTCCACCAGTCCACAGCCTGCCGGGGCCAAGCCAAGTGAGGGCCCACCTCCAGCCCAGCGTCACCCTGTCCCCCCTCCGCCCCCCTGCCAACCCACCTTGCCATGCCCCGACTTGCTGCGGATGATTTCAGGGGCCATGTACTCAATAGTGCCACAGAAGGAGAAGGTCCGCTCTTTCTAGGAGGGCAAGAGGACCCATTTTGGACACAAAGCCACTGCCAAGGCTCAGAGGAGGACTCGCTGGACTTGTGAGGATTGGGGCAGTGGGAACTTCCTGAACACAAGGCCTGGGGCTATTTATCTCTGCACCCCCGAAACACAGGGCAAGGCGTGGAGCAGAAGGAGACAGAGAGAAGGTGGCTCGCGGGGCGCGGGGGGTGGGGGGTGGGACAACAGTATGCCGAGATTGCCTCAACTCACCTCCTCTGTCAGGAACTCCTTGCTAAGCCCAAAGTCTGTGAGGACAATGTGGCCCTCAGAGTCAAGCAGCACATTCTCCAGCTTCAGGTCTCGGTAGATGATGCCCAGCTGGCGGGAGCAAGAGGGACACTGAGGGCCCTTCCATAACCCCCCAGCTCTCCAGGTCGCTGCTCGGGAGAAGGGGGTCTCCGGGGTGGGGGACTGAGCCATGGGATAGGAAAGGCCACTTAAGAGGCAAAAAGCAAGGAAGCGGGCTTCCTTCCCTCCACTGGGGGCTGTTGGGGGGGGCAGACAGACCCCAAGGTCCCAGAGAGAGGGAACCTACAATGAAGAGCACCGTTTCAAAAGGGCCTCGGAAGCCATTTGAGGAAGTTCCACGAACATGCCCCAGGAGGCAGCCCCAAGGACCCCAAGAGGAAAGCCCCTTGGAGGAGGCCCCCGAGGAGGGTCCCTCCACCAGGCCGTGCTGAGGCCTTCCTTCCAAGAGGCTTGGGGAAGTGGGTCCCATCTCCACTATCTCCCAGGAAGCCCAGGGAGCTAGAGCCCCAAGGCTGTGGTGTTTGGAGGGCCTTTAGAAGGCCCAGACCCAGTGCCCATGGCAAAGGGCACGTGGCCAGGTCCTCACCCACCTTGTGCAGGTGTTCCAGTGCCAGCACGATCTCGCCCCCATATACCCGCACCTCCACCTCCTTGAAGTGCTGGCGCTGGTAGAGGTGGGTGAACATCTCGCCGCCATTCACGTAGTCTGGGGTGTAGAGTGGAGGTTGGGAAGCAGCCTCCATGGATGCCCCCAACTGCCCCCCACGCCCCTGAGTCCGGCAGGAGCCCGCCCTTACCCAGGATGAGGTGCAGCTTGGCATCCGTCTGGAAGGCATAGTGCAGCGTGACCAGGAAGGGCGCCTGGCGCACCAGCTCCAGCACCGAGCGCTCTGTGCGCGTGTGCTCCCGCGTCTTGGCGCGCTGCACCAGCGCTGCCTTGCGCAGCACCTTCATGGCATACAGCTTCCCCGAGTCATGCCCGCCCACCTTCCGCACCAGGAACACCTTCCCGTAGGCTGTGGGAGCAGGGAGTGGGCAGAGGGTGGACCGTGAGCAGGAGGGTGGTGCTGCTGGTGGGTGTGGGAGTGACGCGCCAACCCAGGAGAGTGTGCAAATCTGAGGAAGGAGGTGAGGTGAGAAGAGGGTGTGCAAAAAGCTGGCAGAGGGAAAGGTGTGCAGAGCACCTGGAGAGGGCTCAGAAAAACCAGGGAGGGGATGCTACTCCCGGAGGCCTGCCATGCCAGGTGGGGGCAGGGCACGTGCAAACCTGCGGAAGCTCAGATGGATCTGAAGGGATGCAAACCCAAGCAAGGGAGGCAGGGGTTCACGCGGACAGAGGAGGGTGTGAAAACCTGAGCTGGGCGTTTGCAAAGAGAGGGAGAGGGCTCTCACACTAGGGCAAGGCGAGGAGCTGTGTGCAAATCACTTAGGAGGGCTGCAAGCTCGGGAGGGTGCTGACAAACCCAGGAGGCCCTTGCAAGAGGAGCAGCGCTGAGAGCGGGCATGCAAACCCTGGCAGGGCAGGGCAGGCAAGGCGGGCTTTGCCAGGAAAGGGTGGGGGGCATTGCGGGTTGCCTGGCCCAGGCCCAAGCGGGTGTGCTGGCGCCGGAGGGAGGCCCAGGGCACCCTGCCTGGTACATATGCCCGGTGGGTGGGGGTCCTCACCTCCCGTGCCCAGCACCTTGAGCAGTTCGAAGTTCTCCACGCTCACCTTCTCTTCATGCCCGGTCAAGTTGGCTGTTGGCACAGGGAACGAATGAGCCCAGCCGGCGCATGACCCTTCCCTGTGGCCCAAGCGGCCATCACCCTTCCCTGCTGTCCCTGGACGCCCCTGCCCCACCTTCTGTGATCCGCAGCTCCACCGCGCAGCCTTCCTCCTCGTCCTCGTCCCCCATGGTTGGCAGGTCGCTGGGGCCCGCGCTGCTGGGCTCCGGGCGGCGCCGGTTACATGGCGGCTCCGGCCAGGGCGGGCGCTTCCTGGTGCCGCCTCCCGGCCAAGTCGGGCGCCGGCACCGCCTCCCAGCTCCCCGCCCCGCACTGCCTGAGTCAGGCGCCGGAACGTGACAGCGCCGGCTGCGGGTGGGTGGGCAGGCAGGGCGGCCTGTCTCCCACAGCGCAAGCGGCGGGGGTGAGGGCTATGCAGCCCCTGACCGCATGCGATTCTTCCTAGGACCTTGGAACACCCCTCAGGAGCCATGCCTGGGGTCCGTGAGTGACCTGGAGCCCCAGACCTGGCCAGGTGTCTGCCCAGAGGACACCTGTTGAGGCCAGCGGTACCTAGACCCGGGAGCCTGGCACCAAGGGGCCCACATAGGTGCTTCAGAGCATTCTCCTCCAGGGTGCCATCCCAAGGGCAGGTCAACACTCTTAAATCTTAGCCACCAGAAAGTGAGGACTTCATAAAATTCACAACCTACCACCTCATTTGTTTTGTTGTTTTTCTACCACCTCGTTTTTTTGTTTTGTTTTGTTTTTTACAGGGTCAGAGAGAGGGATAGAGACAGACAGACAGGAACAGAGAGAGATGAGAAGCATCAATCATCAGTTTCTCGTTGCAACACCTTAGTTGTTCATTGATTGCTTTCTCACATGTGCCTTAACCGCGGGCCTTCAGCAGACCGAGTAACCCCTTGCTGGAGCCAGCGACCTTGGGTCCAAGCTGGCGAGCTTTTGCTCAAGCCAGGTGGGCCCGCACTCAAGCTGGCGACCTCGGGGTCTTGAACCTGGTCTTCCGCATCCCAGTCCGACACTCTATCCACTGCGCCACCGCCTGGTCAGGCTCTACCACCTCGTTTTTTATCACTCTTTGAAGCTGACATATAGGGAAGGGGTCAGGGGTCTGTGGGTCCCCTTGACAGGTGAGTATTCTGAGGCCACACAGCTGCCCTGTCCAGCTATGGCCAGCACAGTGCCAGCCCTGCGCCTCTCAATGTGGCCCACGGGTCTTGGTGCTGGGCAGCCCAGTTGGGACCCTTTCCCCTGGGGACTTGTTGTTGCTGCAGGGAGGTGAGGGGAGGGGACATAGAACCAAAGCCCTATCTCTGGGCTCCCCCTACCCAGGGAGTACCTAACGGGGGTGCTAAGGGTGTAGGAGCCAACCCTACTCTGTGGTAGGATGCGGTGATTGACGAATCTCTTTAAAGCTGAACTGTGAAAACACCTCAGGCCCCAGTCCCCCCTCACAGTCCACCCAGTACCATGCACCCCTCCTGTGGTTCTGCCCCCTCGTCCGCAAGCACAGTGCCCGTACAGAGCGCAGAGTAGGCCTCAGAAACGGCTGTCAGAGCCGCACAGGGTGGCCTCCTCTGACCGGCAGGCCCCAAGCCCTGGTGGCCAGTCCTCCAGAGCTTCATCCCTGACAACTGACAGGGGGCCACCAACAGGGTGGGACAGCTATCAAATCCCCACCTGGGAGGCCTATGGGAGGGGGAAGGGGGCTTTCAGCTGGAACCCGAGGTCCATTCTCACCTTACCAGCCTCTGAAAGCTAAGAGGAGGCGGACAAAGTGGTAGGCTATGCCCAAGGGGGCTGTGGGAGCCCATGAGTCAGGCTGCTGCAGGTCGCCCCGCGGAGGCTGGTCTGGCTGGCCCTCCCAGCTCTGCCTACCCCCAGATGCAGGCTGCCTCACCTCAGTCTGGGCAGCCCCGCCCTGCCCTGGGCAGCCCCAGGTGCCTTGACTCATGTCCTGCCACCCCGTCTAATTGCGCCCTTCCTGGATGTCATCCTAGAGACCTGGTGTCCCTACCCCCCCCCCCCGTATCCCTCCCTCCATGACAGCTCTCAGCGGAAGGTAGCGCTCACTAGGCTGTGAGCTCCCTGGGGAGAGGCTCAACCCCAGATGAATGAGGAAGAAATGACGAGGAAACAAAAAAATGAAAGAAGAGGTGCAGGGAGGGGCGGACAGGGCCTCAGGTCCACTGCCCCCAACTCAGAGCCCAGACACCATCTTTTTTTTTTTTTTTTTACAGGGACAGAGAGAGTCAGAGAGAAGGATAGATAGGGACAGACAGACAGGAACAGAGAGAGGTGAGAAGCATCAATCATTAGTTTTTCGTTGCCGTTGCGAAACCTTAGTTGTTCATTGATTGCTTTCTCACATGTGCCTTGACTGTGGGCCTTCAGCAGACTGAGCCACCCCTTGCTGGAGCCAGCAACCTTGAGTCCAGTTTTGCTCAAGCCAGATGGGCCTGCACTCAAGCTGGAGACCTCGGAGTCTTGAACCTGGGTCTTCCGCATCCCAGTCCAATGCTCTATCCACTGCACCACCGCCTGGTCAGGCCAAACACCCATCTTTTAAGCATAGGCTGAGCCCAGACTCAAGCCCAACCCACTGCTGCCCCCCCCCCGCCCCCTCTCTACCCCCTGGGCCATCAGGGCAAGCCCAACGGCCCGGCTGCCTCTGAAGAAAGTCCCTCGCAGCCCTGTGCCAGGAGAGAAGCCAGAACCCTCCAGAAGAGGGCTCCGGGCACCTCGAGGCTCTGGAAACAGCCAGCAGACACAGCACAGGTCCAGGGGACTGCATCCCCAGCTTTATTCTCATGTCCTTCAGGTCCCAGCTAAGGCTCAGATGTACGTCCAGGTCACAGTCCCCGGGGAACGGTCTTTGGCTCCCCACCTGGACCGGGTAGGGGACTCTCTTGTCCACTCTCGTCTGCCTCCTTCAGCTGGGGGTTCCTCCAGATACGGTCTCCTCAGTGAGGGCCGCATGGCAGAGCCAGCGCCCTGGCAAGGAGCCGCTAGTGGGTACCCTGTGTCCCTCCTGCTTAAAGGCTTGTCCCAGCCCCAGCTCAGGGCCCCAGTGCTGGCCACAGAGGGCCCATGGGCCCAGTCCCCCTCGTCCAAGGCCTCGCCACGAAAGCCCTGGCTCCCCAAGTTCTTGGGCTGCCTGGGGCCCCCAGTGGGACTCCAGCGGCGAGAGGACCGCACTCCCAAGCTCCCAGTCCACGCGGCGGCGTCACTGACTGAGGGAAGGGGTGAGAGGATGTTTCTGCGGTTCCTGCACCTGGGGGTCTGGAGGAAAAGGCTCAGCTCAGGTCCGCTCCCTCGGGGGACTCCCAGCCTTGGACGTGGCCCTCAGGGCCCTACATCTTCTGCCCACCCTCTGTCCCTCTAAACTTCTCTCAGTTCTGCCTTCTCATCCCAGCTGCACCGCCACCTGACCAAGGCTCCAAAATGCCAGGCCTTTGCTTACGCTGTTCCCTCTGCCTGGAATGCTGTTCCCCAGATAGGTCAACACAACCAACTCTCACCTCCCATTTCTGCTCCAACTTCACCTTCCCTCTGCAGTCTACCCTGAGCACCTAATTAAAGCTGCAACCCACCCACCCAGTGCTTCTGACCTCCCTCACTCTGCTCTCCTTTTTCCCCACAACATGGCCACTTTGCAATGTTCTAGGGCTCAGCTGCTCAGTTCAGAGTGAGCATAAGACGTGGCTGGTCTGAATCACGATGCGCTGGACTTGACTTAGTATGAAAAAAATAGTGTAAAATATCTCGTTAATAAATTTTTACACTGACTACATGTCGAAATAGTAATATTTCAGGCCTATTGAGTTAAATAAAATGTTATTAAAACTGCCTGACCAGAGGTGGTGCAGTGGCTAGAGCCTCGACCCGGGATGCTGAGGTTCCAGGTTTGAAACCCTCAAGCCGCGGGCGCATTCAGTTTGAGCACAGCTCACCAGCTTGAGTGCAGGGTCACCAGCTTGAGCATAGACATGACCCCATGGTCGCTGGCTTGAAGCCCAAGGTCGTTGGCTTGAGCCCAAGGTCGCTGGCTTGAGCAAGGGGGTCACTGGCTCAGCTGGAGCCCCTCAGTCAAGGCACACATGAGAAGCAATCAATGAACAATTAAAGTGATACAACTACGAGTTGATGCTTCTCATCTCTCTCCTTTCCTGTCTGTCTCTCTCTCACTAAAAAAAGTTATTAAAATTAATTTTACTGGTCTCTTTTTACTACTTCTGATGAGGCTACTAGAAAAATCTAAATTATACATGTAGCTCACATCTTATTTCTATTGGGCTGTTGTAGATAATCATTATTTTTATGCATGTTGTTTACTGTCTGCCTCCTACACCAGAACATTCCCCACTGTGTCCCTGCTGGCCCCGCGCACGGCACTCAGTGCAGCCGCACTGTCACGTGAGTGAACGGGTTAGTGAGCGCTGCCAGGCCAGACCAGGGCAAGTGCCCCACTCACCCTCTCGGCTGGCATCTGCTTCTTGTTCCGCCAGGGTCTCAACAGAGCCATCCCATCCCACGCCAGGTCCTGAGGGGACACAAGACAGTTACTGGGCCACAAGGGACCAGGATAGAAGTAAGCAGCGCTTGTTGGGAGACACTGGGCACAGGACGGATGTCCCCTCCCCCAAAGTCATTGTGACCACAGTGAGCTGGGGGATAATGAAGACCAAGACCCTGGACCCTACCTTTGCCATGGAAGTGGGGTGCCCCCAGCGGCCCTGGTCGGCGCTGCCGGAACCGCTGCCGGGGGGTGTCCCCGGGGCTGAATGACTCAGAGCTTCGCCCCACCGGGAATCTGGAGCTGAGTTTCCTCCGCTGCCCGCTGGCCAGAGTTTCATCCCGCAGGCAGAGGGAGCTCTGGGCCCGGCGCATGGGTGCCGGAGAAGGGGACCCTGCAAGAGGCAGTGGGGGTGTCAGAGCAGTGCCGGGAGGGGCTGGGCAGAGTGGAGGGGCGGCGGGGGGCGGGGGGGCGCTGCGCAGGGGCAGGGAGATGAGGCTGCAGAGGGGTGAGAGGCTCTGGGCGAATGAAGGAGGGGACAGGAAGGCGGGGACAGGAGGCTGGAAGCTGTTCTGGCTCTGACACTAACTCACTCTGTGACCTTGGACAAGGTGCTTCCCCTGCCTGGGCCTTGGTTTTCTCATCTGCTGACTGGAATAAATGACCTCTCACTAAAGTTCCCTGCTGCTCCAAGGTCCTAGGCACCTCTGTGGATGGGCAGGACTGGGTGGATGGCAGCACAGCCAGGCAGGAGGTACCAGATGAGAGGGATGGAGCAGGGACGCAGAGGAAAGCACCACTGGAAGCATCTGGGGGTGGGAGGCCAGCAGGAAAGGCCATCGGGGATACATGTATAAGCCACACAGGAAGGAAGAGAGCAGAGGCCTTGGCAGGTGCCAGGGTGGGGATAAAGGACACGGGGTAGGGACCACACTGGTCACCTGGCCCCCAGACCCACCTGTCCCATCCGCCTCCCTGCCCTCGGAGAGCTCCATCTCTGGGGGGCCCCCCAGGTTCTCGGTGCTGCCAGTCCCGTCGGCCCACGGGCGCGGCCCCCCAGGGAGGAACCCCTCCCGCCGGGGCCGCATCAGCCTTTTCACCTTGTCTGCCAGCCAGCTGCCCTTCCTGGGGGCAAGAGGGCACAAGAGGGAATAAAGCCACGGAAGAAGGGGACAAGAGGGACTTGTCAGGACTCAAAAAGGCCAGGCAAGCCTTCACTGCACCTGGGCCTGAGCTGGGCCAGGGTCAGAGGGCAGACAGGGGCACGATTGGGAAGACCCCAGCATATGGGGTTGAGGTCACTCACTTGGCCCGGGGCAGAGGCCCAGGCTCCAGCACGCGGTACTGGTCCATGATCTTCTCCACCAGCTTCTGCTTCTCACGGCGCAGGGTGTTGAGCTGGTCCCTGGGGTATGGGCAGGATGGGACTGAGGGGGCAGCGTGAGGCCCGGCAGGAGCAAGGCTCAGGTTCTAGTAGGAACAGTCCCGCCAGTTGCTAGCAAGCACACTGACACACGCCTGTGTGGAACGATAAACTGCCTCTGCCCCAAACTGCCGGGGTCAACACTGGCCTTGTCCCGAACCTCCTTGGAGGTCTCTCTCCCAACACCACAAAGGTCCCCAGGCAGCTCCAGCTCCCCACAGCCCGCCGCCACCTGCAGCTCCTCACAGGTACTCGCGCTGCTCTCGGTGCAGGTGGTCCCGGCTCTCCAGGCTGCGCTCCAGGAGCTGCCGGTTCTCCCGGCTCAGGGCCTGCACCTCGGCCAGCAGCTGCCGGTTCTCCTCCTCCTGAGCACTCCGCAGCTCCGTCAGTAGCTGTTGAGAGCAGGACAGGGGCGTGCAGCCTGGCTCAGGGTGGCTACTTTTCACGCCCTCCATGCGCACGCCCCCCCTGTACCCCCCTTGGACCACTGCCCGCCCTCATCACACCTCACACTGCGTGGTCAGCCGGCAGGCGCTCAGGTCCAGCTGCTGGTTGGACTCCCGCAGTCGCTGGCTCTGCATCTCCAGCTGTGCCCGCTCCAGCTCCAGCCGCGCCAGCCGGCCCCGCAGCTCCCCGCGTTCCCCCTGCAGCTCGCCTCGCTCCCGGGACACCTCTGCCAGCAGCGTCTGCGCCCTGCAGGGGGCATGGGGAGCTGCTCTCTGAGGGGACTTGCCCCCAGAACCCCCGGAGGGCCAGAGGCGCTGCACTAGGGAGAGGCAGGGCAGGGCCTCACAGGGACAGAGGCTGACTCGCTACCAACCCACTTCGCAGAGGAAACCCCGGAGAATGGGCCCGGTGGGGCCGGGCTGTGCCAGGGCCAGTACCTGTCATGCTCGCTCTGCAGCCGCTGCAGCTCCTCCTCCAGGCCCCGCTGCCGCTGCCCGTCCTGCATCAGGCGTTCGCGCTCTGCCAGCAGGGCCAACTCCTGCGCCTCCACGTTGGCCCTCTGGGCCTGCAGCTGCTCATGCCTGGGATGGATAAGGGCTGAGAGGGCTGCAGGGGCCAGGGGCCAGGGGCCGGGGGCCGGGGCAGGCAGGCCGCGGGGCTGTCTGAACCTGGAGGTCTGCCATCAGACTTGTGAGCACAGGCCCCAGTACAGCCACGGGGCAGAATGCCCGCTGGGCACTCACCATGCCCAGCAAGGGCACAGTGGGGGCTCCAGGTGGTGGTGCTTGGAGCAGGGAGAGAGGAAAGGAGCTGGGTGTCGGAGGAGAGAGACTCACCGGCCCTGCAGCTCCCGGTGGGCAAGCTCCAGTGCCCGCATGTTGGCCTTGAGTTCTCGGTGCCGGGTCAGCAGCCCCTCGAGCTCGGCCTCCTGCCGCCGCTGCAGCTGGGCCAGGGCCTCGTGGTCCCGCAGCAAGGTCTGCTGCTGCCCGCGGGTTTCCTCGTGGGACCGCTGCGCTGCCCGCACCTCCTCCTCTAGCATCCCCAGCTTCCTGTGCAGCTCCTGGCCCTGCGTCTCCAGCACAGACTTCTCAGCCTAGAGCAGAGGGGCAGGGGCCATGCGGTGGAACGCCAGGCCAGAACGGGAGTAGGAGACAGGGGCAGGGCAGGGCACAAGAACAGAGAGCTGTGGAGGAAGAAGAGGGCTGGGGCAGGAGGGAGCCAAAGGCCGAGTTTAATGGGCAAGGAGAGGAAAGAGGTGTCATGGCTGACGCCAAAACATGGAGGGAGGGCAAGAGACACAGGGCAGGGACAGGCCAGCCTGGGCCTGGGTGGGCCAGGGAAGCAGCAGAAACCAATGGCTGGCTGTGGAGAGGGCTGGAGACCGAGCATGGGCACAGGCGTGGAGGCCGAAGGAAGGTAGAAGGGGGTAGCGGACACG
The DNA here is from genome assembly GCA_037038555.1 of Rhynchonycteris naso. Taxonomy (NCBI): domain Eukaryota; kingdom Metazoa; phylum Chordata; class Mammalia; order Chiroptera; family Emballonuridae; genus Rhynchonycteris; species Rhynchonycteris naso. The sequence goes on along the minus strand of CM072995.1, from coordinate 365,205,260 downwards.
GGCAGGGGTGGGACGGAGGGATGCAGACCGAGGTGGCTGGGGTCAGGGGGTATAGGTATATGGGACTAGGGAACAGGAAGACAGCTGGCTGGGAGCTGGGCAGGGCCAAGGGGCAGGAAACCATAGCAAAGGGGTAGGGGGCACTTGTAAGTGGGCAGGAATGGGTGGGGAACGAGGCACCCAGCTGCCACCCACCTGCAGGCGACTGCTGTGCTCCTGTGCCCGCTGGCTCTGCTGCAGCAGCTCCTGAGCACGGCCCTGCAGGCTCCCTAGCTGCCCCTCCAGGAGGCTCAGCTGCCCCTGCAGAGCAGCCTTCTCGGCCACCAGCGTTGCGTTCTGCTTGGTGGGGCGGGGGGAGGAAGGGTTAGCAGTGGTCAGGCTCTGGCCCCCACCCACCCAGACCCCTCTGCCCACCACGGTCCACCACTCACACTGCGTTCCACCTCAATAAGCCGCCCACTCTGGGCCTCCACGGTTCTCGGCTCCATGGGCTCCCGCCCCACAGAACCCTGGCGCAGCTGCAAGGAGAGGCCCCGGCAGGTCAGGCAGGGGAGTGGCAGTGCTGGAGGATGGCACAGGAACCGAAACAGTGGGCCCTCACCCGCAGCCCTACCCCCTGTTCCTGTCTCCATCACTCCTCATGGTCCCTGTCCCCTTCCCTCGGTTTGGCAGCAGGCGCCCGGCCCCTGCTGCGTCTCTGGCACATCCTCCTCTTCCTCTGGGCCCCAGTTTCTTTTTCTTTTTTTTTTAAGATTTTATTTATTGATTTTAGAGGGGGGGCGTTGGTGAGGAGCAGCAGCGGTTGCTTCCCGTATGTGCCTTGACCAGGCAAGCCCAGTGTTTAGAACCAGCGACCTCAGCGTCCCAGGTTGACACTCTATCCACTGCGCTACTGCGTGTCAGGCTCAGCCTCAGTTTCAACATCACTCTCTCCAGAAAGCCTCCCCCGACCCACACCGCACATGCCCATGAGGTGGTCCTGGATTCCCACTGGCCTCTGGCACCGGGTGGTGGTTGCCTGTTTTCCTGCCTCGGTCCCAGGTGGACTGTGAGCTCCCTGAGTGCTGCGCTGGTACTGGGCTCCACCACACCCCAGCACGGAGCACCGAGCACCGAGCCCACATGCTGCAGGAGCATCAGAGATAACAACTGATTTACAACAACTGAGCTCATTAGGAAGTGGATGCGAGGAGGCAAACAAGAAAGACACAAAGCCACCAGGCTCTGTTCGTTTGAGAAGTGGAGAGTCAAGGCCCACAGAAGACCACGGGCCTTGGGAGAGTCAGCCTGACTCTCAGCACAGTGCTCCTTCCCACAGACCCCAAAAGGGGGCACAGGGCAAGCAACTGGTCAAGAACAAGGGCAAAACCAGAAGGGACACTGGAGGAGTGGGAGCCCATGCAGCCTGCCATGGCTGTACGTAGGGATGTTCACAGGATGGAAGAGGGTGGGACAAGGCTCCCAGCTCCCAGGGGCTGAAGCCTCACCCGGAACAGCTCCTCTTCCAGATGCAGGGCCCTCGCCTTGAGTTCCATCAGCGCCTCCTCCTTGCTTGTGGTCACCGCCTGCAGTTCAGTTTTTAGCTGCTGCTCTAGGCCCTGGTACCTGCCAGGAGAAGCCTTGCCATCTACCTGTCTTCAAGCCTCTGCTTGGCCCTCTCTGCCCCGTGGGCAGCGCCCTCACCTCTGGTGCTGGAACTCTCGTTCCCGCAGAAATTCCTGGCGCTCCAGAGTCGCCTGCTCCAGCTCCCTCTGCAGACGCTCCAGCCGGGCCCCCAGCTCCTGGCCCCGCACCACTGCCTTCTCCAGCTCCTGAGGGAACACGGACCAGGCTCAGGGCGAAGGACAGACCACCACTGTCACCAGATACAGAGGCCTAGGAGTCAGAGGATCGGGCTTCCGTCCTTGCTCTGCCAGCCTAGACAAACACCTTCAACCCGATCTGTAAAATAGGAGCAGAGTCTGATCGCCCTGCAGAGTGGGCACAAAAGAACTGGGGACTATAAGCCTGACAGCATGAGGGCGGCTCTGGGGCCAGGAGTCAGGGACTCTCGCTGGGCATCGGCACCTCTCTGAGTCCATGGTTCCTGACGTGCCCAGTGACAGCGGGACGTGCCCTACGTGCTGAGGCCGCACCAGCCATGTGAAGGAAAGAGACTCTGCAGAAGCAGGTCTGGAGAGCACCCTCAACCACAGGCGATGGCCACAGACAACAGGAACTCGGTGAGCACCAGGCCTAACCACAGTGGGAGCTGGGAGGGGAGGACAGAGATGCAGGGGCGGGGCCAGATGGCCTCTGGCAGTTGGGCCACACCACTGCAGAATGGGGCAGGGGGCCCAATTGGAGCTGTGGGCAACATAAGTAGTCACACCATACTACTTGGGTGTGGGGGCCCTGACAGGATAAAACCACAGGGAAGGACCAACTCTGGACAAGAAGCCTACCAAATCCTGCCTCTGGAAACCAAGTCTACAGCCTTTGCTCATCCTGGCTTAGGAACCTCTCCGCACTTTCAGGACTCCCCCCCCCCCCCAAGAATCAATGTAATTCCAGACACCCTTGTCCAATGCTGCTGAAAAACCACAAGTCCCATGATGCCCTACTGCTGCCAGCCAATCGCTGAGGGCAAAAACAGTGGTGCAATGAAGGAGACCTGAACTTCCACCCAGACTCCTTGCCCTGCCCTCCTCCAGCCCAGGAGGCCCATGTGGACAACCCCCTCAGCCTCTGGTTCCCTGACCTCCCCAACTGGTCACCTCTGACTATGCCATAGCCAGTTATCACCAGGAAGTGCTCTGACCAGGAAATCTCACAAAATTTCCTTCGTCTTTAGCCTCTTCTACCTTCTCAGTCCTCAGAGCTGGCTCTTCCAGTCAGCCAGCCCCACCCTCATCTTCACTGCCTACCTGCTGGCATTCCCTCTCCATGGATGCCCCAAGCTCTCTGTGAGGCGGGTAGTTTTTATTCCGGTTTTACAGGTGAGTAAAACAAAACTCAGAGAGGTTAAGTAACTTGCTCCAAGCCACACAGCTGATAAGTAGGAGATTTGGGCTATAACCCAGGTCTACCTGACAGCATCTCAGTTACATCCTACAGAGTGGACCCCAGAGACAAGTTCTTAGCTTTACCCTCTTACCCACACCCACAATTCTCCACTCCCTAGGCCTGCCCTACATGCCTAACCCTGGATCAACCCAACAGTGTGATCCCCACTTCTCTCCTTTGGAAGGAGTCTCAGAGCCAATTAGTCATCCTTTTTGAACCTCAGTATCCTTGTCAGTACAACAGGGATGAAACTAGAAAACTTCTGGACCTGGCTGGTGGTTCAGTGGAAAGAGCATCAGTGTGGTATATGGACGTCTCAGGTTCAAATCCCAGTCAGGATACACAGAAGTGACCAGCTGCTTCTCCCCTCCTTCCTCTCCCCCTACTCTTCCTCTTCCCCTCCCGCAGCCAGTGGCTCAATTGGTTAGAGCATGGCCCCAAATGCTGAGGTTGGTCTGAGTTCATCACCCTCAGGCTCTAAAAATAGCTCAGTACTTGAGCATTAGCTCGATCGACAGGGTTGTTGGGTCGATACCAGCCAGGGCACATGTGGGAGTCTGTCACACTATCTCCCTTCCTCTCATTTAAAAATAAAAAGAGGAGGGGAGGAGGGATGTATTCGGGGCAACATCCATATAAACACAATAAATTAAAATCAATTAAAAACTATATAGAACCAAAAATAAATAATTAAATAAATAATAAAAATAAAAAGAGGAAAGAAACCAAAAATTTCTCAGGTGGAAGGTTCAGCTCCTGTCTGTAGCACACCCTCCCCATAACACTGGCCCCCACTGACCCCAAACACCCTTCCCATTGGCTCACTGACTCCTCCAATTCCCCTGGGGGGCCTTTCAACACACGGCCCTTACCACTCTGCTCCAGTGGCTCCCACTACCCTCATGAAAGCGCCACAACCCCACTTGGAAGGAAGTTGAAGCTCTGCCCAATAGAAATGCTGCTAAGTGAATTCTCACCTCCCTCTGGTCCCCACCTCACGCTTTATCCCTACAACTCCATGCCCATGCTTCCTTCACCAGAGCACCATCCCTGACCCCTGACGTGTCCCAGCCTCAGTCCAGTGTGCTTCCTAGACCCCCATGGCTCCCTGCAGTCCTGCCTCCTCCCCAGACTGGGAGCACTTCCCTGAGGACTGGCATGCTGACCGCCTGATACAGGACCTGGTGCCAAGGAGATGCCCGCAACCATGCTCGAATGAATGAATGAAAGTGTTTCCAGGCCTTCTCTCTCTTCCATCTCCTGTCCCAATTCAGCCACCCTCACCTGCCAGCTGAACAACAGGCACTATCTCCTGACGGCCCCAGACCCCTGCACAGCAAGGTGTCCCTCCTCAAACCCAGACTCACACAGGTCTGCCACACCCCTGGCTGGCTCCCCTGGCCTGGGCAGAGAGTACCAACACCTAAAAAGCTGGCCCAACTCACCTCTCTGGCCCCCACCCTCCAGCTCTTCTGCATCCCTAAAGACCTTTAACGCCTTCAAGTCTTTGCACAGGCTGTTGTTCCCTTTGGGTCAAATATCCTTCCCCATGTAGTGGAATCTTGACCATTCCACAGAAGCCTCCCCAAAGCCTGTCCACCCGGTATCAGCTCCCTCCCACGGGCAAGAACAGCACCTGCTCTTCATAACCCATGTCTCGTCTCGACCAGCAGGACGCCAGTCTCTCCTCTGGTCTTCCAGAAGACCCACCGAGCCAGCTATGAAGAGTACCCCCCAGTTTGCAGAAGGAGGCACTGGGATACAGGTGAGTGGCTGCTGTGGTCAGACAGCCAGCATTGGCACCCAGGTCCTCTGGCTCCCTGGCCACACTCTTATCCCCCCTAAAGCCACCCATCACAGGTAGGGGACATCTGCCCTTTTCCAGGCCAGATGTGTCTTTAATCTCCAGTCCCAGGTCGATGCGGGGCACTTGGTGGCTGCTGATGGAATGAATAACCGAAGAACTCCAGCCACTGGCCTGGAACCCCACTTACTGACCGTGACCACCGCATACACACCTCGCTGAGGGCCTGTCTCTCCCGGCGCTCCCGCTCAGCTTCCTCCAAGTGTTGGCGGCTCTTGCTCTCCAGCTCCTGCAGCTGCTCCTCCGCGGCCTCAGCCCGGGCCCGCAGCCTGGGTCCCTCACGCTCCCACTGCCTCTGCTTCCGGCCTGCGGCTGCCAGGGCCTCTGCCAGAGCCTCCCGCTCCTGTGATGCAGCCTCTAGCTCCCGGCCGGCTGCCTCCACTGCCTCCCGCAGCCGAGCCTGCTCCTGGATCTGGGCCTCTGCCTCCAGGTGGGCCTCGCCCTCCGCCCTCCGGGCCTGCACCAGCTCCTCGGAGAGGCGAACAACCTCCGTGCCTCGGGCCTCCAGCTTCCGAGCCTGGACCTCCAGCTCAGCTTGAAGGGCCTCGGCCTCTCTCCTCAGCTGAGCCACCTCCTCTCTGAGGGCCTCCTGCTCTGGGTCACCACTCAGCAGGATCTCCCCAGAGGTTGGCCCCTCCAAGGCCTGGGCCTCAGGAGCCATTTCCTGCTTCTGCTGTGGTTTCTGCTGGGCCAGGCCCCGGGTCACTCTCCCCAGCTGCTGTTCCTGTTCTCTGGCCTCCGTCTCCTCTTTGGGTGGGTCCAGCCACTGACCCGGGGGCTCCTGCTTCTCCAAATGCACGTGGAGGCTGGGCTCTGTAGGTCCGGGTTTGCTCTCAGGCGCCTCCTGTCTTTGCCCCTGGGCCTTGGACACTGACTCCCCAGTCTCCCTTCCCAATGACAGCTGGGCCTGAATTTTGATCTCTGGATCCTGAGGTGGAGCCACAGAGACAGAGGACTGGGGAGAGGCTCTGTGGCCAGACTTCTCCAGGGACTCCTGTGTCTCTATAGTGGGGCCTGACTCCTGGGGCATCACGTCTGAGGGATGGGGGGCCATGGCAGGAGTCTGGAGGGGCCTCCTCCTTGCTTGAGGGTCTGAATCAAACATCTGGGGACACTCAGCTAACCCCCTGAGAGCTGAGTCTGCTGCTGGGTAAGCCAGGTCCAAGGCCTGAAAATCTTCATCCTCCACTTGGCCAACCAAGTCCTGGGAGCCATGGCCGGAGGCGGGGCAAGTCTGGGGAGCCCCCGGCAGCTCTGGAGCCCTGGAGTTCTCACTCTGCTCCTCCAGCAGGGGGTGCTGTGGGCACATGAGAGGGATGGTGAAACCCCAAAAGGGGCCCAGGAAGAACTTACTTGGATGGTTGGGGAAGGAGACTCACCTGGCCACCTGGCTGCCTTTGTAACACCTGCAGTAGGGTTCGGAGCTCCCGGTTCTCCTGCTCCAGGGTCCGCAGCCTCCCAGCCTCCGCCTCCCTCACTTCATCTTGTATTGAGGAGGGCGCTCCTGGCAGGGGTGCTGGGGTGTGCAGGCTAGGTCAGGACTCTTCCCCGCCATTGGTCCTGCCACACCCCCTGGCTCCTCACCCACACCCCTACACTCCCAGAGACCTGGGGCAGGGGATGAGATCAGAAGCCATCCCTACCACAGTTGCAGAAAGCCACCGGCAGCCCCCCCACTCACCCTCCCCAGGAGAGTTTGGGGGTGGCTCCAGGCTCCGCTGAAGCTCCAGCTCCAGCTCCACATTCTCCTCTGCCAGCTGGTCCACCTGATGCCGCAAAGAGCCCAGTTCCTGGGCAGGGGGTGGGGGAAAGACAGAGGAGGCAAGATCAGACAAGTCCTGCCCACCATGAGCAGGCCAGTGTGTGTGCTAGAGGATCACTAGAGAAAACTAGGCGTAGGGGTCACGGGTATCACTAGGGAACCTTGGGGGACCACTGGGGTCACTCTGACAAGCTCACCGCATGAGCCTCGCCCAGCCGGGTCCGCAGAAGCAGGTTCTCGCGCTGGGTCTCGTGCAGCCGAGCACAGCGCTCTTGAGCGGCCTCCAGCCGTTCCTCCAGCAGTGCCTTCGAGGCCTCCAGCGTTCTGGAGAGCGCCCGCTCCTCCTGGGGGGAAGGGGGTACAGAGAGCCAGCATTCCAGGGCCACAGATCCTGCCTCCCCTCCCCTACCTAGTCCCACCTCTCCCCTCCATCTACTCCTTCTCCCTAGAAATTGCTTTCCAACTTCGCACCCTTTTAGGCCCTATTTATTGCTCCCACTTTTAGGGGCCCTCCAGACACCGCCTCCCCTACATTTGGCCCCGCCTTCCCCCCAAGACTTACCTTAACCTACAACCCCCCCTCCCCCCTCCATCTGCCTCATCCTCCAGGGTGCCATTCCCCAGACAGCGCACCACCCATTTCTCCTAGCCATGACTGTTCCCTGGGTAAAGCCTGACTCTCTCCTCCAAGCCCGAGTTTGCTCCTCCTCATGGCCCACCCACTCCCTTCAGGCCCCGCCCCAGACCACGCCCCTCCACAAGCCCCACCCTCCTGACTCTCACCTCCAGCTGGCCTCCGCAAGACTCTGCTGCTTGCAAACGCTCGCGACAGCGTCGCAGCTCCTCCTGCAGGCGGGGCAGGCGGCCAGCCCGCTCCCGCAGCGCCTCCGCCTCCTCGCGGTACAGCTCGGCCCGCTTGGCCTGTCCCGACAGTGCCTGGGCCTGGGCCAGACGGTGCGGAGCTGGGAACGGCCAGCCTTGGCCACAGGGATTGGGTACGGGAAGAAGCAAGGGTGCAGGGAGGAAATGGGACGCCGGAGGGGTGGGAGGTGGTTAGGAGATAGGCAACGGTGGGGGGCATCTGAACGCACCTCCTGGCGGAGCCTTCGAATTTCAGCCTCCAAACCCTGCACCTCCTCCTGGGAGTCGAGCAGCAACTCGGCCTTCTCCTCCCTGGAGGAAAGAGACACTGGAGGGGTCTGGGGACCAGCAACTCCCAAGTCTTTCTAGGCCCGATCCCACTTATATCCGTCGGGCTGGGCACCACATCCAGGCGTAACCGACCTCGCTCCCCCAGGTCCCCTTCCGCACTCACAGCTCTTGGCGTAGGCGCCGTAGCTGGGCCTTCGTGTTGGCCAGCTGCAGGGCCAGGTGGTTGGAGGGGCCTTCCAGAGGAGTCCTAGCAGGAGCCTCAGGCAACAAGGGGGCTTGTTCTTGCTCCAATAGTAGTTCAGCCAGCCGCTGTGGGAGGTCAAGGACCAGGGGTCAGAAGTAATCCATCCTGTGCCCCCCAGGCTGAATCGGGCTCTTGCACCCCTGCTGGCCCAAGACCCCCAACCCCACACCTGGACCTCTGGGTCCCCGTGATCCTTTCAGTCCTCCACCTGGCCCTCAATGCCCCTGCTGCCCCCTACCTGGGCCCCCAGGTCACGCTCCCGCGCCAGTCTCAATAGCGTTCCCATCAGGCTCCGGGACATCGTCTCCAACTCTGAAGTTGCCAGCTCCCCAGGCTCAGGCCCGGCCAGTGCCAGCACCATGCCTGCCCCAGGCTGAGTCACCTGGGTGATCAGGGAGAGCAGTTCAGCCTCAGAAGTTGGGGGGAGGGCATCGACAGGTGGTACCAGCCCAAAGCCGTACCTCCTGGATGGCAGCAGCCAGCTCACTCTGGACCTCCAGGCTGAGGCCCTGGATGTGCCGGATGAAGAGTTCACGGTGCTCACACTGCAAGGGACAAGGTGGGGAGGCTGGCACCGGAGTCTCCAACCTCTGCAGCCAGAGCTGGACCTGCCCTTCCCTCTCTCGCTCACCTGCACGGATGCTCCCAGCAAAAGGCGAAGGACCCCTTCCAGCTCCCCCACTGCCTCCTCTGCAGGGCACAAGCCACAAGGGGTTAACAGGTGGGCGGAGGGGGAGGTGCAGGAAGGGGTGGTGGGAGAGAGTACCTGAGAAGGGGTCAAACCCCAGTGTCTGAAGGTCTGGGGGTGGCGACAGGATCAGCAACCGCAGCTCCTCCTGGAGGATAAGGGGTAGGAGACAATGAGACGCCTCCCTGCAGGGGCTCCTGGCTCCCCTCCCCGCCCAACCTCACCTGGTAGAAGTCCCTCAGTCGGCTCCACAGGTAGTTCAGGTTCCGCACCCGCCAGGCTGCGGGACCATCACGGCCTCTGATGGTCTGAGGGCCTCCTCGGGAAGTAGGGGCACTGTGGGCAAAGGGGGCCATTGGCGGGAGGGGTAATCAAGGACTCACCTGCCCTCAGCAGGCTCTGCCCTCAGCCCTCAGGCTCTGCCGGCTCCCCTCAGGCCCCTGGGCTGGCCCCTAGTGCCGCTTACATGATGCTGAGCACCCGGAGGAGCAGGGCCCCATCGCTGAGCTGCAAAAGCCTCTTCTCCGGATAAAGGGGCCCCTCTCCTTCCTCCTCCTCTTCCCTCTCGGGTTCCTCAGCCTCTCCCACCAGCCCAGCCAGTCCCAGTGCCTGTGGGAATCAGAGACACATCAGCTGGCCCATGTGGGAGACCCCCATCAGTAGAGTGAATCCCAAGCCCCTTTGACCAGTTCCCTGAGATACACAGCCCCCTCCTACAAAATCCCTGAATGTCTGCGCCTCCCCACCCCCTCACCCTGTCTGGAACCCTTTTCCTGCCTCACAGCTGCCTAGACTTCAGCCCCACATTGGAGCCCACCCCCCTCAGACCCAGACCCTACTCCCCCTCCCCCCCCAACACCATCCCCTCTCTGCTGCTCACTTCCCCTCTGCAGCCCCTTCCACCTGCCGCCTCACCCAGGTGGCCAGGCTCCCACTCAGGAAGGCTCTGAGTCTGGGCCCTGTGCCCCCATCCATGACAGGTCAGGGTGTTGGTCCCACTGCGGCAGCTATACCTGCCCTGAGAGGAAGAGGAAGTCCCCGAGTGGGGGATCCCGGGCCCAGCCACAGAACTCTGTACAGCTTCCTCCTTCCGGTGCAGGCTGGCCTGTGCACCCCCAGAGTCCTGCCTCTGCCCCCCGCTTCTCCAAGCTGCATCCTCCCCACGGCTCCTCTTGGCAAGGACTGACATTAACGGGTGAAGGTGGGGCCCTAAGGAGCCAGGCCCACAGCTCTCCTGGCTCGATGGACAGTGGCAGGTGAGTTCTTCACCTCTGTTGGCCTCTGTTTCCCAACTTGAAACCAGAGAGGGTGACCACAGCCATGCCTCCACCACTGCCTCTGGGAGGGCCCCAGCCTTAGAGGGTGAGTCTGGGTGTCCACACCTGTGTCTTCTCATCTGCTGGCTTCCCTTCCCCTTGACATTTCTCCAACTTACCCAAACTGTCACCTGACCTGTCCAGCCTGGCTCTGATGCCGCTTCCCCCAGCAAGCCCCCTCTGAACCCCACCCCCATATTCTATGCACTCTAGACAGTTTCCCGTATGTAAAAGGAGTGGGGTTTCGGCCTCTGAGGGGAGCAGTTCGACACAGAGACCAGCAGCGTCTGTCTCTTAGACAAACAGGCCAGAACTTCCCCATTCCCGCGCTGCTTACTGCGGGACCTCATGGTTTCATTCACCAGCTCCACGCAGGACACAGTGCTGGGGATTGGGATGTAACAATAAGACACATGGTCCCTGCCCCAATGGGACAAACAGTGTATTGGGGAGACAGCTACCCAAAAATCACACAAAGTGTAGTGTCACTGTGATACCAGGTGCAAGGATGGGGAAGGGATTCGACTTCAGGAAAGGTATCCAGCAGGAGGCTCAACGATGGAGCTGAAAATAATAAAAATAAACAATTTAAAAAACGTATAAATAAGTAAATAAAACAATGAAGCTCAGATCAGGGATGACTGGGTAAGCTAGGCAAAGTGGGAACAAAGGAAGGGCATTCCGGGCAGCAGGAACAGACTGTGCAAGGGCCCTGTGGCAGCTGGAAGCATGGTCAGTGTAAAATTCAGAAACGATTTGTGTATTGTAGATTCCAAGACGCTATTTCTCACATTTAAATCAGGTTACATGGCTGAGTTGCTATCTGGCTGGCAGCTGTTCTGACACAGTTGCGATTGCCGGCACTTGTCCACACTTCAGAAGCATTAAAGCCTGCAGAAAGGGCATCTGCACCTTGGGGGAGGGGGGGGTACAGAGGCAAGAGCAGGACACTCTTTTAACCCAAAACCCAAAGGGTAGGAGCCCTCCAGGAGGAGAGCCAGACTTGTCACAAGTCAGTAACACTTCCACAGCAGAAGTCAATTGCAAAGCTGATTTGAGAGCCCACCCAGATGGCTGCTGGTGGTCGTACCGCTGTCTCATGGATAGTTGGGAAGGGGTGCTGGTCTCCACTCTTGACAACTCATCAGAGGAGGTCGCAGTGAAATAAATACACAGACTCAGTTGGACTCGAAAGGTGGAGGAGCTTTCCAAATGCCATAAACAATTTGTTTCGCTTCTGTTTTCCTTTTCACGTGTGCATCAGAATTATATATGATGACAATCTACATCTAAGTCTAGAAGAGTTCCTTTGGGAAGTATAAAATAAGGGTTCTAGTGATGAAAGAGACTTGGGACATGGTTAACGGGCAGCGTTCTTTTTTCCCTCGGCAACATCTGTTACAAATGATGACATCTTCGATTTGATAAAATATGGAGTTGTGAGAACAATCGTGGCTTACCAAGAGCTAGTCACGGTTACAAGTACTTTATGCTTATTAACTGATTCGCTCTAGACAAGGAGAAAGTAGGACTGTGGATCCTCTCCAGTTTACAGAGAAGGAGACTGAGACTCAGAGGGGTTAACAACTTGCTCAAAGTCACACAGCCTTGCCTGACCAAGCGGTGGCGCAGTGGATAGAGCGTCGGACTGGGATGCGGAAGACCCAGGTTCAAGAGCCCAAGCTCTCCAGCTTGAGTGTGGGCCCATCTGGCTTGAGCAAAAGCTCGCCAGCTTGGACCCAAGGTCGCTGGCCCAAGCAAGGGGTTACTCTGTCTGCTAAAGGTCCCCGGTCAAGGCACATATGAGAAAGCAATCAATGAACAACTAAGGTGTCACAACGAAAAACTGATGATTGATGCTTCTCATCTCTCCATTCTTGTCTGTCTGTCTGTCCCTATCTATCCCTCTCTCTCTGTCCCTGTAAAAAAAAAAAAAAAGTCACACAGCCTTTATGTAGTCGAAACAACTGAAAGAAGGCAGTGGGGCCAGAGGGCAAAGTTGCTCAAGATCAAGGTGAGCTAGTTCTAACCAGGCAATAGGAGGCCATGCAGGGTTGTTACAGAAGTGTTGTTTGACCCTCCCGAGGTACATCGAAAATGAGATCATCCTCTCAGAGAGTTATTATAAGAATTCCAGGAGCTGGTGCCTGGTTCATTATATGGTCCCTGGCGTGGCATTATCTTTGTTGATAATATCAAGGACCCATCCCAATTTGAACCCCCTGTGAATTTACTTGTTTGCATCCCCCGAGGATTCCAGCCCAGGAAGTCTTCTGGAGCACCTGCCAGGGTTAGCCAAGAGCGGTGACCTCATCACAGCTCTTCTGGGCTGTAGCCTCCGAGGCAGGGTCCGTGTCGCCAATTGCTCTCATATCCATCACTGCAGACATGCCTGGCTGAACAGCAGTCTGCTTCTCTGACTTGGCTCAGCTGAGTCAGGCAGAGGGAGGCTGGGGCAGAGGGTGGGGTGGAGGCTGTGGAGGGACTCCGTCATCACCTGACACAGAGACCCTGGGATTTTGAAGCTCAATTAGCTGTTGAAGGATAAACAGAGGCCAGCAGTGGTCCTTTTCCTTTGAATAAATTTTTCCTTTGAAGAAGTTTTCACATACATGATCAAAAATGTCAAGAGTGTACCTGACCTGTGGTGGCACAGTGGATAAATCGACCTGGAATGCTGAGGTTGCTGGTTCAAATCCCTGGGCTTGCTGGGTCAAAGCGACTACTACGAGTTGATGCTTCCTGCACCTCCCCTCTTCTCTCTCTCTTCCCTTCCTTAAAAAAAAAAAATGTCAAGAATGCAAAAGGATATAGAAATCAAATCTTCCCCGTCATCACTTTCAATCCCACCCCCAATCTCCCTCTCAGCATTTTATTTTTCTTTCTTTGTTTTCCTTAAGATTTTATTTATTGACTTTTAGACAGAAGAGGAGAGAAGGGAGGAAGAGCAGGAAGCATCAACTCCCATATGTGCCTTGCTCAGGCAAGCTCAGGTTTTGAACCGGTGCCCTCAGCATGCCAGGTGCCAGGTGGACGCTCTATCTACTGCGCCACCACAAGTCAGGCTCCCTCTCAGCACTTTGTGTCCTTCTGAGGTTCAGCTGCCCGTGTCCTATAACAGGTGGTGGCAACCACACCCACAGTGTGCGCCTCCTTGCTTCGCAATATACTTTGCAACCTGCTTCGTTTCTGTTTAGGACCATTGACCCTGGCCTTTTTTTTTCTTTTTTAAAGAATTTATTTTCCTCTGAAGTCTAGTAATTTTTTTTTTAATTTTTTTTTATTTTATTCATTTTAGAAAGGAGACACAGAGTGAGAGAGAGAGAGAGAGAGAGAGAAAGGGGGGAGGAGCTGGAACCATCAACTCCCATATGTGCCTTGACCAGACCAGTGCAGGGTTTTGAACTGGCGACCTCAGTGTTCCCAGGTCGATGCTTTATCCACTGCGCCACCACAGGTCAGGCAGCCTTTTTTTTTTTTTTAATTGATTTTAGAGAGAGAGAGAAACAGCAATGTGTTGTTCCGCTTATTTATGCATTCATTGGTTGATCTCGTATGTGCCCTGACCAGAAATCAAACCCACAATGTTGGTGTATCAGGACAACACTAACCAACTGAGCTACCCGGCCAGAGCTGGCCTTGGCCTTTTTAATGGATGGGTGGTATTTTACCATGCTGCTATCCCATCATCATTTAAACTGTCTCTTTTTTTTTTTTTACAGGGACAGAGAGAGTCAGAGAAAGGGATAGATAGGAACAGACAGACAGGAACGGAGAGAGGTGAGAAGCATCAATCATTAGTTTTTCATTGCCATCGCAACACCTTAGTTGTTCATTGATTGCTTTTTCTGGCAATATTAAAGGAGCTCAGTGCTCACTGCTGATGGCATGGGGACCCAAGAGGCGGGTAAGAGGCAGAGAAAGACAACAGACAAGACTGACCAGGTGGAGTGGTGCAGTGGGTAGAGCATCAAACTGGGACACAAAGGACCCAGGTTTGAAACTCCGAGGTGGCTGGCTTGAGCTCACATTCACTTGGCTTGAGCACGGGCTCACCAGCTTGAGCGCAGGGTCACTGGCTTGAGCTTGGAATCATAGACATGACCCCATGGTTGCTGGCTTGAGCCCAAAGGTCACTGGTTTGAAGCCCAAGGTCGCTAGCTCGAGTCCAAAGTTGCTGGCTTGAACAAGGAGTCACTCGCTCTCCTGTAGCCCCCAGTCAAAGCACATATGAGAAAGCAATCAATGAACAACTAAGGAGCCGCAATGAAGAATTGCTGCTTCTCATCTCTCTCCCTGTCTGTCTGTGCCTATCTGTCCCTCCCTCTGACTCTCTCTGTGTCTGTCAAAAAAGAAAACAAAAAGAAAGAAAAATGGGCAATGTAATCAGTTGCCGCTGTCTCCCTGCAGTCTCCTCCCTGGAGACCCAGCTTACCATCTGCAAACCGTGGGAATGAGAAGGACTCTAGCTCCCAGTTTCCTTCTGGTTTTGAGTTATCTGGAGAGTTGGTCTGACCCAGCGCCAGAGCAGGAGGGCTCTCGGGTGAGGAGGAACAAAGTTCAGGGAGAAGACCAGAGTCGGTGGGGGCCAGGTCCAGCCAGAGCCCTGGACCAACCAGGACTGAGTCATAGAGCAGCTTCTCCCCATCTGTGGCAGGCCCAGAGCTTCCCCTGCCCCCCCACCGGCACCCCAGCAGCCTGCGGGCCCAGCTCCCTAACTGTATGGTACAGGGTCCCAACCTCAAGAACTAAAAACAAAAACAGCCTCCAGGATCTTCTAGGCTCCTGGACCTCTGGTGCTAAGTCTGAGGAACTCCCTTTTCCCCACCTAGGTATCTGAGATGGAGTGGGTTTTCCACCCACCATTTTGGGGTGAACATAGTAAAGCAGAGTTGGACAAGAGCAGAAATGCCTGGCAGAGTGGCCCAAATGAACTGCTCAGGTAGGAGGAGGCAGTGGGAAGCCAAAGCCAGGGGGGCGGGCAGGGCCCAGTGCATGTGCACGGTGTCAGGCTAGGTTGCAGGAGGCGGGGGCCTGCAAGGCCGGGGCTCCAGCAACTGAAAAGATCCCAGCCCCCACTATCTGAAACTTGGCCAGCTCTCCCTTCCTGCTCTTCTCAGGACCCCCACACACACACTTCTGGGGGCACCTGCCCTGCCTCACCGTCTTACCAAAGCTGGGACTCTGGTACCAGCTCTCCTCCAGGCAGCCTCCACTCATTGCCCAAGGAGTCATTTGAAAATATTACCTGGCTCAGGCCACGGCCGGTTGGTTGAGCGGTAGAGCATTGGCCTGGCGTGTGGATGTCCCGCATTCAATTCCTAGCCAGGGCACACAGGAGAAGCACTCATCAGCTTCTCCACCCTTCCCCCTCCCCCCTCTCGCTTCTCTCTCTCTCTCTCTTCCACTCCTGCAGCCATGGCTCAATTGGAGTGAGTTGGCCCTGGGCACTGAGGATGGCTCCATGACCTCTGCCTTAGGTGCTAAAAAATGGCTCTGGTCACAACCTAGCAATACCCTAGATGGGCATAGCATCGCCACCTAGTGGGCTTGCTGGGTGGATCCTGGTCAGGGCACATTCCAGAGTCTGTCTCTGCCTCCCCTCCTCTCACTAAATAAAATACATACATACATGCATGCATACATATACATACATGCATATTAACCGTCTTGAGCTCTGGCCAGTTGGCTCAGCAGTAGAGCATCGGCCTGGCATGTGGAAGTGCCTGATTCGCTTCCCAGTCATGGCACACAGGAGAAGCAACCATCTGCTTCTCCACCCCTCCCGCTCCCCTTCTCTCTCTGTCTCTGGCTCTGTCTCTCTCTCTTTCTCCCCTTCCTTTAGCTGTGGCTTGAATGGTTCAAGCAAGTTGACCCTGGGAGCTGAGGATGGCTCCATGGCCTCGCCTCAGGCACTGAAATAGCTCCGTTGCCGAACAACAGAGCAGTGGCCCCAGATGGGCAGAGCATTGCCCTGTAGGTGGGGCTTGCCAGGTGAATCCCAGTCCAGGTGTATGTAGGAGTCTGTCTCTCTGCCTCCCACCTCTGCCTCCCTACCTCTCACTTAATAAAAAAAAAAAAAAAGAAAATATTAACTGGCTCATGACCCTTCCCTCAAACCCTTCTCCCTGTACTTTGAACCAAGTTCCAGCCTCTCACCATGACCTTCAATATCAACTTCAGAGACATCATCACAGGAGTTTCTATGTGAATAATCTTCATGACTGTTGAGGATAAGTTACCAGGGACGCTCAAACTGCAAACCAGGAAGATCAGATTGTCACTATCTGCCTTCCCTCCATCTAAAGAAATTTCACTGGCTGCTTTCAGAACTCAGAAACTAGGATTATGGTTAAATTGTAGCCAACCATTGTTAACTGTAATTATTATCCATTGTTTTTCTTTTGTTTTTATAGAGATGTCTCATTAAATACCTGATTACTTGTACCATAGGCCTAACTTTGGGAGCCATCTTCATCATTGCAACCTGAAATGAGAGGCCATTGTTTAATTGAACTGACCTAGTCTCAAGACTGAGACTGGTTTCTGAAACTTGTATATAATAATAATGTCTTAATTCGTCCTTTCCTGATGCTTCAGCCTAAAAATTGGTACAAATATTGAGCTGGTTATAAGACCCGCAGATGGTAAGCCCGTCTCTGGCTCATGCTTGACAGACCCAAGGAAAGCATTGCCACCTTAGGATGAAGGGACTTTAAAATGTTTTGTTTGATCTGTTGTTTTCTGAGAGAAAAATCTTGATCAAAAGGGGGAGATGAGGAATAGAGTGAAGAAATAAAATGGAGTCACTATAGTCAAGCTGCTAAATTACTAAAATAAAGTATATTTTTTTTTTTTTTTACTTTTAAGAGGTTGAGCCTGACCGATGGTGGAGCAATGGATAGAATGTTGACCTGGGACACTGAGGTTCCAGGTCTGAAACCCTGAGGTCGCCAGCTTGAGCACAGGCTCACCAGCTTGAGCCCAAGGTCACTGGCTTAAACAAGGGATTACTGGTTTGGCTTGAGCCCCCGGTCAAGGCACGTATGAGAAACAATCAATGAACAACTAAAGTGCCACAACTATGAGTTCATGCTTATCTCTCTTCTTCACTCTCTCTCTCCCTCTCTCTCAAAAAAAAAAGAAAAGAAAAGAAAAAGTTTATTTGAGCCAAACTAATGACATATGCCAGGGAGCAAGATTTCAAATACTCCCAAGGACTATGTTTTCATAGTCCTTGGATGACAGACAATCTTGGAAGATAGAGATAGTATCTCCCTTTAGAGCAAAAAGCAAGTTTGCTTACTGTCTTGGAAGATAAAGCCAAAAAAAAAAAAAAAAAAAAAAGGCATAGTCGCGCCTGACCAGACGGTGGCGCAGTGGATAAAGCTTTGGACTGGGATGCGGAAGACCCAGGTTCGAGACTCCGAGCTCGCCAGCTTAAGCGCCGGCCCATCTGGCTTGAGCAAAAGCTCGCCAACTTGGACCCAAGGTCGCTGGCTCCAGCAAGGGGTGGCTCGGTCTGCTGAAGGCCCGCGGTCAAGGCACATGTGAGAAAGCAATCAATGAACAACTAAGGTATCGCAACGGCAACGAAAAACTAATGATTGATGCTTCTCACCTCTCTCCGCTCCTGTCTGTCTGTCCCTGTCTATCCCTCTCTCTGACTCTCTCTCTCTGTCCCTGTAAAAAAAAAAAAAAAAAAAAAGGCATAGTTGCTACCCATTACAGGGGTCCTTGGCTTACAACACAGTTCCGTTCCTATGACAGTGATGTAACCCGAATTTTGGTGTTAGTTGAAACACACCCTAGCCTAAGTCACTTACCTATCCTAACACAGTTTAAAATTATAATCTAGAACATAAACACACAACTAAGCCACAGAAATAGGAAAAGGACATAAATATACTGTACTGTATACTATACTGCAGTAAAAAAAAAAAAATGAGTGTAAAAAAAAATTCCTTACCATTATCCCCGTGGCTGGCTTGCAGCCTGGAAGGGGCACTGCAAGGTGGGAGAGAGAAAGCTGGAGAGGCAGGAGAACCTGCAGAGATGCTGGAGATACTGAGGCAGGTGAATCAGGATTGCCTAAGGGAGACGCAGGAGACAAAAACACTCACGTCTCAATTTTTAAGTTTTTATGGGAGTGAGCGTCATAAACTTGAAACATTGTATGTCCGGGCTGTTGTAACTTGACCCCTGTATAAAGGATTTAGCACCCTGCACTCCTGTGATATGGCCCACCGTGTGCACCAGGGTCCTCTGACCCTCTTTCTATTGTCCTATGAAATTGGGACTTGGAGAACTGGTCCCAAAATGCTGATGCTCTGGATGGTTGGAAGGTAAAGTATTCTCAGTTCTGTATAATCCTGGAATCGCCTGGCCTACTGCTTTCTAGTGGTTCTTTCCCTGGCCGCGGGTAGTCTCCTCTCATACGTGCACAGGCGGTACTTCCAGACTCAAGTACAACCCTTTGCCAATTTGCAGATCCCTCCCCATTGCTCCTCTGCCCACAGATCCCAACCACATTGTTGACCGGTGTGTTACCGACTGGGCCCAGAGCGGGTCTGCCTCGGGCCAGCCTGGAGTGTGTGGGTTCTTGACTTCATGCAGGAAAGATTTCACAACATGCGTCCAGGTGATTTTGAGAGTATGTTTATTACAGCTGGGGACATGGAACAAGGACAAAACTTGAGAAAAAAAGAAGGAACAGGAGAGAACCTAGGCGGGGCTGCTTGGCTCACGGAGAAATAAGTCACAGAGACAGAAGTGAGCCAAGGGAGAGCTGGCAGCTCACTGGAAAATCAGAGAAAAGAGAGCCTTGGAGACTGGTTCAGGGGTTAGCCTGGGCTGAGCTGACGCTGCTCATTGCTCCCCTGGTTGCAAGTCTCATGACGACCCTTAGAGATTCGGAAATGCATTGCCTGTGGGGAAAGATGAGGGGAAGAGACAGATATGGGTGTGCTCCCAGGAGGGAGGGTGTACCAATTCTCTTCTGGCTTTAACTAACCAAGGAACTTAAACTTGAAATTTCCAGTCCTGCATCAATGCCTGAATGTATATTAGACTTCCAGATAACCCTCTAGTTACCCCCCTGAAGAACTAAAAAAAGAAAGTTCAGCCTGACCAGGCGATGACACAGTGGATAGAGCATCGGACTGGGACACAGAGGACCCAGGTTCAAAACCCCGAGGTCACAAGCTTGAGCACAGGCTCATCAGCTTGAGCACGGGGTCACCGGCTTGAGTGTGAGATCAGAGACATGACCCCATGGTCGCTGGCTTGAAGCCCAAGGTCGCTGTCTTGAGCCCAAGATCACTAGTTTGAGCAAGAGGTCACTTACCCCGCTGTAGCCCTCCCACCCCAGTCAAGGCACATATGAGAAAGCAATCAATGAACAACTAAGCTGCCAAACTGATGCTTCTCATCTCTCTCCCTTCTAGTCTATCTGTCCGTCTCTGTCACACATAAAAAAAGAATGTTCACTATCCAGACCACTGACCACCTAAAGCATTACCATCTCAGACCAATCCAGAGACAAAGAATGCAGGCTTTATTTTTCTCACGAGTATGCTTTTTACTCAAAACGCTTGTCTTCTCTGGAACACCCTGGGTATTTTCTGGTTGGGTTTCTGGTTTGCAAACCAGAAGACCCTCAATAAATCTATTCAGAAATAATTTTTCTTTTTTCTAGCCAAAGCCTCCAGACTCTTTTTGAGTTCGTTCAACGCAGCCTTATTCCACTCTGCATCTTCTCTGGTTCTCATCATCTGCTCCACACTGGAGCGGAAGCTGCTTGAAGGTGGGGACGTCGTGGGGTGGCCCATGGCCGCACTCCAGGCACAAGCACAGTGCCAAATTACAGCAACCACGAGTGCCATTGGCAGGCCTCTTACCTGTGCCAGCTCTGTTCTGTGTATGTATTAATCACTTAATCCCCTCTAGAGCCAAAAATACAGGTGCCATTATTATCACCTCCCCGCCCCCGTTTTATGACGAAGAAACCAACACACAGAGAGGTTAAATCACTTACTAAGACCACAGAGCCAGGATAGAGCCAACATATTGAACACAGCCAAATCAATGGGTTTTGAACAAATGAATTTCTAATTCAGAGAAAAAGAAAGCGAGTTCAAAGGGCCTGGGGGGAGTGGGCTGTCGGAGGGTAAGCCCCAGTCCTGGGCCTGAGAGCTGCACCCTCTCTCCCACCCGCAGCCTCGCTGCCGTCTGGCGGGAGAGCAAGGCTGGAGCCAGCACTCTGTCAGCAAGGGATGACCCGGCTCCAAGACCAGGGGCTGCCAGCCTCCCTCCTAATTAAAGACACACATTAAAGGCAACTCCTAGGTACCATACAATACCCATTAGGCTGGCAAAAATAAACGCAGAAGGTGAAACGGGTTGGCAGACTGCGGGGAGGGGTGCACACGCACACAGTGCTGATGGCCCTCAGAACGGCCTCAGAGTTTCCAGAGGCCAATAAAACTGCCACAGCCTTGTGACCCAGCGCACTGGGCTTTAGGAACACACCCTGAGGAAGAAACCCAAAAAGAAACACAAACAGAAATGTGTCTGAAGCTGCCCCTCATACTGGACACACCCAGCTGTCCACTGAGAGAAACCAAATAAGCCACGGCTTGTGGACGAAATCCCACCCCTGCCTTCACGTGGTCGGCCCAGTCCAGACTTCTCTGGTCTTTCTCACTCCTAGGAGTTAGCACATGCTGTTCCCGCTACCTGGATTGCACTTCTCACCTCCATTTACCTGGCTATCTATTGCCTATTCATTTTCCAGTCACAGCTAGAAATCTTTTTCTCCCTCCTCACTGCATGGGATGTGGGGGTGTAAGCATGTGCTTCTTCTGTAAAAGGCCAAACTCTGACCCAGGCATCCCGTCACAGCTCCACCATGCTCCCTGCAAGTCCCCATCCGTAAGCACACTGAGCAGGGAACCAGAGCTGGTCAGCACTGCAGCTCTGCGAGAGCGAACGCTGGGGCTGGCCCAACCCTGGTGCCGGCAGGGTTCACGCCTGGCATATCCACAGTGTCCCCAGAGCCCAACCCTGGTGCTGGTGGGGTTCACGCCTGGCATATCCACAGTGTCCCCAGAGCCCAACCCTGGTGCTGGTGGGGTTCACGCCTGGCATATCCACAGTGTCCCCGGAGCCCAACCACAGTGCCTGGTGCAGAGATAACCCTCAGCAAACGGTGGCTGGATTTAAGATACCTGATGCAACAGCGGGAATACAAGGGGGCAAGTGGAACCCCCAAAGTTATGAATCTTTCATAATTACAGTGTGTCCGTAAAGTCATGGTGCACTTTGACCACTCACAGGAAAGCAACAAGATGATAGAAATGTGAAATCTGCACCAAATAAAAAGAAAACTCTCCCAGTTTCATACCTATTCAGTGCAGTTCGATGTAGGCTCCATTTGTTGCCCTACACACATCCAAACGATTGTGAAGTTCTTGCCACACACGTTATGTAAGGATGTCTGGTGTAACAGTAAATAACGTCTGTGATTCTCTAAGTGATTAATGTCGTTGATATGTTCAATGTACACATGTTGCTTCACATAACCCCAAAAGTAAAAGTCTAAGGGCGTCAGATCTGGGGATCGTGGTGGCCATGGCTTGACAGAACCCCAGCCTATCCACTGCCGGGGTCATGGCCGTGGGCTGCTCCGCTGTATACACGGTGTTACATCATCATCTGCGCATGCGCACACGCTGCCACATCATCCTACAGAAACTGGGAGGGCTTTCCTTTTATTTGGTGCAGATTTCACTTTTCTTTTTCTTTTTCTTTTTTTTTTACAGGGACAGAGAGAGAGTCAGAGAGAGGGACAAACAGGGAGAAGGATAGACAGGGACAGACAGACAGGAACGGAGAGAGGTGAGAAGCATCAATCATTAGTTTTTCGTTGCCGTCGCACCACCATAGTTGCTCATTGATTGCTCTCTCACATGTGCCTTGACCGCGGGCCTTCAGCAGACCGAGCCACCCCTTGCTGGAGCCAGCGACCTTGGGTCCAAGCTGACGAGCTTTTTGCTCAAGCCAGATGGGCCTGTGCTCAAGCTGGTGAGCTCGGGGTCTCGAACCTGGGTCTTCCGCATCCCAGTCCGACGCTCAGTCTATCCATTGCGCCACCGCCTGGTCAGGCAAATTTCACATTTCTATCGTCTTTTTTTTTTAAACAAAACAAAACAAAACAAAACACTTCTTTTTATTTTATTCATTTTAGAGAGGAGACAGAGTGAGAGAGAGAAAGGAAGGAGGAGCTGGAAGCATCAACTCCCATATGTGCCTTGACCAGACCAGTACAGGGTTTTGAACTGGCGCCCTCAGTGTTCCCAGGTTGATGCTTTATCCACTGTGCCACCACAGGTCAGGCTCTATCGTCTTTTGTTGCTTTCCTATGACAGGTCAAAAGTGCACCATGACTTTACGGACACACTGTATATAAGGACACGCACACAATGCTCAGAAGAGACAAGCAGCTTTACCTTGGGAGAAGTCACTGAGATCATAAACCCATCTTTGTGATGGTAATGGTCACACAACTTGGTGAATAGACTAAAAACCACTAAACAAAAAAATAAATTTAAAAAAAACAACAGTGAATTGTGAATTTTCTGATTCATGAACTATGTGAAAAAAACTCCATCTTTAATGAGGCTAAAGTGTCCCCCATGGACTAGTTCAGGGAAGGGGTGGGGGGCAGGCTGTCATCCCCAGCAAACAGGACCTACCTGGGGCCTCAAAGGCTGGCCGATTTGGGCAGGGGTAGGAAAGGGAGGGTGTCCTGCGTGGTGAACATTGTCAGGGCGATACTGAAGAGGCAAAAGCTTGGAGGACCCACAAGCCAAGGAACTGGGGTGACTATGAAGACCAAGGCTGCAGGGAAAGAGGCTTGGAGAGGGGTCGCTGGGGGCATGAGGCAGCACAAAAATCTGGAACAGCTTAGTGTATACTTCTGCCAAAGCTGATGGGAGCAGCAGGGAGCTGACACTCTCCCTGGGGAGGCCTTGGATCCCCAAAGGTCCCTCCCTTTGCTCAGATACAGTCCCCCCTGTGTGGCCCACACTTGTTCACCCATAAACCTTCTCTTACTAATAGAATCCCAATGTTAGTTAGACACATGGCAGCCCAGAGTAAAGTCAATATTCTCCAGCCTTCTAATAGTTGGTATGATCATGAGAAGAAGTTCTGGCCAATGAAGTCTTAGTGGAAATGATATGTGGCAGCTTCTGGAAAACCTTAAAATACAGCTAGCACCCTGGCCGGGTAGTTCAGTTGGTTAGAGCATCATCCAAGGTTGTAGGTTTGATCCCTGGTTAGAATCAACTAATGAATGCACGAATAAGTGGAAGTGCAAAGTTTTTCTTTCTCTCTCTCACTCTTTCTCCTCCCTTCCTCTCTCTCGAAAATCAATCAATATATATTTTTTAAAGTTTGCATGAGTCTTTTACCACCTGTTCCTCATTCCCTCCTTCTTGCTGGCTGGATTATGACTATGATGACTGGAACTCAAGCAGCCACAATGGATTGTGAGGCTGAAGCCACATGTTCAAAATGACAGAGCAGCAAGATGGAAGGAGTATGTGTCCCTGACAATCATGGAGCTGCCAGATAGCCCTGGAGTGTCAAACTTCCTACTGTGTATCTGTGAGCCACGCCTGTCTTCAGTCACCAGTGTTTACATCTCTCTCACGCAATTCTACTTCAGAGACACTGTAGTCAATTTTATGCTGAAACAATGGGAACGACGTCCAGGAAGGTGGGGAAAGGACAGCTTTCTCGCTCCCTCCCTTCACTTCTTTACTCCTTCCCAAAGTATAGGCTGAGTATTTCCTGTGTTCCCCATCCTGAGCAGGGCACCTTATCTGTGATAAGTAAAAAGATATCCCAACCCAAGCAAGGATAGTCGATGGAAATATAAACAGCATGACAGACTGCTATGCATGCGTTAGTACCAAGAATCTGTGCATTCACACAGACCGATATGACCCTATCTTCTCCAGGAGTTATACAAACACACGAGCCCCACCCCACGTATTTTCTCTCTCCTGTGTGGCCAAACCCCAAACTCCACCAGCAGGGCGTGTTCCCTTGAAGCTGGTAGCCTCCAATACTTTGTATCATGGCAACTATGTGGCAGCACCCTCGCCTGGTCTAGGCCAGGAATGCTCATTCTCTCAGAAGCTCAGGTGTGACTCTCGAGGGCCTGGCAGAGTTTCCCTGAGGACATCTTCCCAGCTCATTAGGGGACACTTCAGACGCCAGGTGACTTATGGAGAATGCTGGAGGCCTAGAGACAATAGACTGATGAGGAAACTGAGGTACAGAGAGGCATCATCACAGAAATCCTTAGTGACAGGCCTGGGCTTTGACCTCTCTACACTCCTAGCTCTTTCCCTGCTGACACTAGGCTGCAGGGTAGAAAGCAGGGGGTTCTTCTATTCTCCTTTCCATACCAGTTACAAGGCATCTAGTGGGTGCTAGGTGCTGTGCCAAATAATGTGAATTGTCTAAAATATTCCCCACAACATCTCTATGAGGTGGCTTGGATTTCCCCACTTTACAGACGAGGGAAACAAAATCGCCTGCCCAAGGTCACCAGCTTCTTGGCAGATCAGAATTTCCGGTCTGGTGGTCTCAGCCCAAAGCCTGGTGGCCCCGCTCTGCTCTCAGGCTTCCAGATGGGGACAGAGGGCTCACCTGGAATTTCTGGAAAGACTTCAAGGGTTCCTGAAACTGTTAAAGAACATGCCGGAGTCCCTTTGTGCAAATGCACACACACGTGTGTGAAGACACATTTCCTAAGGGAAAGGACACTGCTCTTAGCAGTATTTCAAAGGAACTCTTGACTCAGAAAAGGCCCAGAATCGATGACACTTGGCCTCGGGGTCAGGATTGCTGTGGCCTTGAGCAGGTCAGGACAGGTGGGTAAGTTTTATTGGGGGGGGGGGGGAGGTGTTTGGCAACTGTTTCAGTGTAGGTGGATAGGTTGGTTAGTTGGTTTTAACGTTGGCCTTTTTATCAACAGCCCCGAAAGGTCATGCTTGCTGCTCTGCCAAGCGCAGCCTCAGGCCTCCAGAACCCACTGGCCCGGGCCACCATGGCCTGGTTTCCCCTTATCTGTAGGCCTGAAACCCAGCCTGCCCACCAGGAGCTCTGCCATGTTCTCTTGCCGTATGATAGTTGATCTGGGGCCCCTGGAGCAGCTCCCAGGACACTCCCCACCCCAGCAAGCTAACCATAAGGCCAGTAGACGTGAACCAGAAGTGTTTATTGCAGAAATCTGGACAAGGCCCCAACTGGGTAGCCTAGCTGAGGCTGGGCTGGGGCCCACTGCCCCTGGCTAGGCAAGTGAAACAGGAAAGAACAGAAGCATGTCTGCGCCCAGGGCCTCAGAGCTGCGAGAGGAGATTAGGGGCCAGGCTGCAGGTGAGGCCTGTGCCATCTGGCTCCACATTCAGGGACTTCACTACTCCATCGTCTATCACCATGGAGAACCTGCCAGAAAGGGGGAGGCAGTTACAACAGGCCTCCTTGGGAGGCTGGAAACAGAGGAGAGGACGGCAGGGGAAACCCAAGGAAGACCTGCCTACTTTTACCTCTTGAGCCTTCGATTTCCAAAGAGGGACACCAATGAATCATCTAGTAACAAATCTGTCTCCTAAGAAGAAAGGCAGAGAAAAGGGTCAGGAACCCACAGAACAGGCCAAGACCCCCAAGGGCTCCACCCATCGGTCATGTCCCTCCAAATCCCTGCGTCCAAGGACCGGCAGAGGGACACCCCACAGGGCAGGGGTTGAGGGTTGCACTCACCTTCCCAAAGGCTCCAGTAGGGTCAGCCAGGAGCCGAACCTAAAGAGAAAGTACAGGTCACAAGAAAAGTCTCCTGCCTGGCCTGATGACCTGCGAGACCCACACCTCACCTTGCCTTCTGCTTTGTGGGCTCGGCCCCACTCTTCAGTCACAAAGACGTCGTTAACACTCAGACATGCCACCACCTGGACCCCCTTGGCCTTCAGAGCCCCAGCCTGCTCCACGTATCCTGGCAGGTGCGTCTGAGGAGGGGAAACGAAGACTCAGCAGAGGGACAACTGCCTCTACTCCTCAGCCTGCTCTTTACCATGAACTTACCCTTATCTGTAGGCATAATTATGTCTTGTTTACCCAAATACTTTCCACAGTGTCAACTGTGGTATTCCATTGTAATACCCTTCCTTCTGCGATCCCGGTACCGTAACCTTTTCACAGCTCTATTTTTTTCTGAACACTCTGCTGTTTTTTCTAACTGTCGTATCATCTGCATACTACTGTTGCAAGCTGCCCCAGGAGAACGTGGGGGAACTTATAAGCAATGCAAACATATCCACAAAATCCCAATTGCTGAACCCCAAAAGGGTAGGACCTCACCTTGGAACAGCCAGGGGTAAAGGCCCCAGGGACTCCAAACAGCACCCCCTTCTTGCCCTTGAACAGCTCTGCCAGGTTCACCTTGTTCCCAGGCTGCCCCTCAAACACCACCACGGATGGAATGGCATCTCCCACCTAGAGGGAAGGACTCCAAGGTAAGTGTCGGACAGTGGGGGACAGGTAGAGAAGGCAAGGGAAGGGCAGCAAGCCAAGAGCCAGGGGGACAAAGGGCCTGGTAGCTGGACCAGGGAGAGGCAGGGTTGACAGTTGAGAAACGGCAGGAAGTCCAACCTCGTCAGAGCTTCCAGAGGTCCCCTCTTCCCTGTCACCCTCCCCTCTTCCCCCACTGCCTGGTTACCCCACATCCTCCAGGCTTCAAGGTGGCCCTATTCCTCTTTGAGGGCCTGCGGGTGACAACAGAAAAAAGGAAAGAAGGCCTCTGGGGTGTTGCAAGGAGTTGAGTCAAGAAGCTGAGTTACAGGAAAAGGAGCGGGATAACTGGCGGGGGTGCAGGAGCCAGCACTTTGGGAGGGGGCTGACAAATGGAGGGAGAGGATCCTGGCCAGCTCTGCGTCCCACCCCCAAGATGAGAAAAAGAGAGGACAGCAGAAGATGGGAAAGTTTTGGGGAAGGTGCAGGTCCCTACCTTAGGGAGGCATGTAACAAAAGGAAGACCCTACTGAAGGGAAAGGCTCAGTCCACTTGGAACTGTGTGAGGGCTTCAGGAGGGAGCCCAAAGGGAGGGACAGTCCGGGGTGGGCAGTAGGATGAAGCAGCGGGCGGAGGGTGGTCTCAGAAGAGCTGGGGTGGTTTAAGGTAAGAAGAGTGAAGGACTCAGCTGAAGGGTGGGAATCAGCTAGCTGCAGGCCAGTGGAATAGGGAAACACAGCAGGGGCTCTGGGAGACAACCTGTTTCTGAAGATGGGGTAAGACCCTAGCAAGGTAGCTCAGTTCCATCCTAGGTAAGGGCACATATAGGAATCAACCAATAAGCCCCGGCTGGATAGCTCCACTGGTAAGAACATCGGCCTGAAGCGCCAAGGTTGCTGGTTCGATCCCCAGTCAGGGCACATACAGGAACAGATTGATGTTCCTGTCTTTCTCTCCCTTCCTCTCTGGCTAAAATCAACAAATTAAAAGAGAAGAAATAATAATAAAAAAAGAATCAATCAATGACAAAAATAAATAGAACAAATCAATGTTATTCTTTCTCTCCCACTTCTTCCTCTGTCTCTAAAAATCAATTTAAAAAAAAATTACAAAGATAACCCTGGCCGTTTAGCTTCACTGGTTGCAGTGCTGTCAGGAAACACCAAGGTCAGGGCACTTGAATTGTGCAACCAATGGATACACAACTGAATGGAGCCAACAACTGAATGCTTCTTTCTCTCTCTCTCTCTCAAATCAATTTTTAAAAAATGGGGTAACAGTGACACCCAATAACCTGACAAAAGCGCGCAAGCTGGCGCCGGCCAGTTAGCTCAGTTGCTTGAGCATCCTCCAGAAACAACACAGTTGAGGGTTCGATCCCCAGTGAGCACACACACGAGAAGCAATCAAAAAATGCATGACTGAGTGGAACAACAAATGCTTCCTTCCCTTCCTTTTCCCCTCCCTTCTGTCTGGTCTTTCTAAAAATCAATAAAAATTAAGCCCTGGCTGCTCGATTGGTTGGAGCATCCCCCAGGAGTGCAGAGGTTGGGAGTGGGATTCCCCAGCCAGGGCACATACAGAAACAGGTTTCTGTCTCTCTAAATAAATAAATAAATGAAGCGCAGCAGGGTACAACTGGGTTAGTAACGGAGCTTGAAGAGACCCTAGGAGGTGCCAGAAGGCGCGCGGGGGTTGAGGGGGGGGGGGGGCGGCCATGGTATTCAATTACCTGAAAATGGTGGAGACGCAACACAGGATACATCAGAGTTAATGTGAAAGAGAAGGCTGGAAAGCCTCAGGGACCATCCCAATAAATGGCGCAGGAAACCCTTAAAATTGGCAAGAATGGTTGCGCGGCCACGGGACTTATTGAGGGAAAGAGGGGAACAGACGACCGGAGGAGACTATAGGACGGCGGAGAGGAGTCGGCAGGGCAGGAAAAAGGGAGGCCAGCAGGGTTTGGGGCTAGGGGGCCACAGCCTTCAGCGGGACGGAGGGCCTTGGAGAGGTGGAAGGGGGAGAAGGAGGGAGTCAGGCCTGGCCGGACTGGGCGAACAGTCACCTTGATCGGGGCCATAGCGACAGCGGCGCTTCTGAAACAGCGGGCTCTGCCAATTGTCCACTCTAGGCCTTCCTCCAGGCACCCTCTGCCTCCCGCCGCTGCCGCACAACGGAAGGCGGCCGCCCGAGCGAGTGCCGAGCGCGGTAGACGGACCAAGCGGCACATCCCACTCAGTCCCTAGCTCGGCCCAGAGGCCTCAAACCGCCCTCTCCCCCTCGCCTCCGCCTCCGGGCCCCCGCGGGAGGTAGGGCCAAGAATGCGTTGCCGCAGCAAAACCCTGCAAAAGGCGGGGCCTCAGCGCATTGCCTGGACGCACCGCCTCCCCATGCCGGCGTGGGCGGCACGCTGCGGGCGGAGCCTTCAGGACGCTAGGCTTATTTGCATTAGAGTCTGGGCAAAGGGGCGGAGCCATCGGCAGCCGTGCAGTGTATTTGCATACAAGGATGGGGGTACAGCTCTTTTGATGGGCCTAATTAACGGACAGTGTTTCGGTTCCCTAACCGAAAGCGAGGGAGGTTTTAGGCACCTCGGTAGGATTGAAACGTTTATTTTGCATTCAACGAAGGCCCTGCACTGAGGCTTCCTTACATAGGATTTGCACTGTACACGATTTGTAGCGAGTGGAGATTTGGCTCATCTAAAACAAGAGGATCTGCGCCTCTTGCCGGGATGCTTCCGGCAGCAACACGAGATCCGACCAGGCCTTCGCACTACCTCGGCTCCCGCGAGCACCAAAAGTTCAGCAAGTCCACCGCTTCCGACCCTCCGGCCGTGCAATAGGACAGAAAGCGGAGCGGCCCCGGAAGTGATGCAGCGGAGGGTCGCTTCTTTCCGGTTCCGACCTAGCGAGAGAGTGTTTTGGCGACATGAAGCTGCTTACCCACAATTTGCTGAGCTCGCACGTGCGAGGGGTGGGACCCCGTGGATACCCTCTGCGCTTGGAGGTACCGTCCGGGGACCGGTCTGTTTCCCTTCTCTCGGGAGGGATGGGGGAACCAGGCTTCGGTCCCAGCCTAACTAAACCACTCCGTCCTGCAGGCTACTGAGGTCCGCGTCATGCCTGTGGAGTTCAACCCTGACTTCGTGGCACGTATGATACCCAAAGTGGAGTGGGCGGCGCTTCTGGAGGCGGCAGCTACCGTGAGGACCCTCCCCCTGCCTGTGCACACCGTTTGGGGGTGGTCTCGGCGGCAGTCCTTTGCAGCTGGTCAGGGTTGGGGAAGCCCAGAGATAATTTAGGCCTCTTGCCCACAGTTGCATTTGGGCGAGGTGCCCAAAGAGCCAACTCAGGGCTATGAGCAAGATGAGACATTTCTGAGGATGATGCATCACGTGCTGCTGGAGGTGAGAACTAGCCCCTCGCTTGTTTCCTGGCCAGTCAGCCACACCGGGCAGCCGCCAGCACTCAGTTCTTTTCCCTGCTTCCCCGTAGGTAGAGGTGGTGGAGGGCACCCTGCAGTGCCCAGAGTCTGGACGTGTATTCCCCATCACCCGCGGGATCCCCAACATGCTGCTGAGTGATGAGGACACGGAGACTTAATCTTCACAGGCATCCAGTTTCTCCTACAGTGACTGTGTATCTTTGTATGTATCCTCTTTGTTTTGTCATGTGCATCCCCAACCATTGACCCAGTGACAAGCCACACGGTGTTCTTGAGCTTGATATATTTTTTTCTCATTAAAGGTTCAAAACCAAAAGCGGTTTCTCTTTGCAACAAATATACATTAAAATAGAGTCTCTGTACAGCCAACGGCTCTGGGCCCTGGCTTGCCCCATGCCCCTGCGCCTCCCTGGCCGAACCCAAAAATAAATATAGTGTTATTGCTCTGCAGGGCATAGAGGCAGTGCTCTCCCTACCCCCTAAGGAGGCTGGGGGGAGCTTATGGGGAGCCGGGGGTGGGGGTGGGGAGGGGCTGGCCACCCCAGGAGTCCAGGAGCTGGAGCCTGCTTGGAGTTATTGCTTCAAGGATGGGGGGCAGGGCAGTAATGCCCAATGCAAATGATGAGAGGAGCCAAGGGGGCAGGGGCCTTTGCTTTCCAAATTCCCCTCCACTCTGGGAAGGGGGTCGGATTAAGCAGCAGCAAAAGCATCACCCACTGGGAGACTGTGGCCTCCACTCCCTTCCCTCCCTGAGATCAGGCTTCTCCCCCCTGTCCCGCACACATCCCCTGCAGCCCCCTATGGCTTCCGCAGCACCCCCTACACTCTAGGAGCTCATTATGGCTTGCAAGGGGCAGCACAGTGCCCAGAGCTTGGGCACACGTTCCCAGCTTCTAAAACCCCCAAGGAAGGGGGAGGGGAGGGCATAGTGCCTGCTCCCAGGGGTTGATGGTATTGCCTTGGCCCTGCCAGCAGGCTGTGGCACTGACCAGGCCCCAGCTGTGCCCCCTTGGGGCTGAACCCATGCTGGGCGGGTCCTGTCAGCACCCCCACCCGTGTCCACCCCTTGCCTCAGTCCATCATGGCCTCGAGCATCTCTAAGAACAGCTTGTGCATGGGCACCTTGCCCTCAAGCTTCACCCCATAGAAATGGGCCAGCACTTTGCCTGCTGTTTGGCGAAGGAGTGGTAGCGTGAGCAGCAGCCTGCCTGCCCGCCGCCTCTCAGCACCCCCTCCGGGGCCCGCCCGGCTGGCTTCATACTCCAGCAAGGCCTCATGGAGAGCTTCTCGCAGCTGCTCCACAGCCTCTGCATCTTCAATGTGCACAGAGTCTGCAAGGAGTAGGGAGAAAGCTGTTGACGTGGGCCACCCCAGAAAGGAGAGAACCCACATTTCCTTGGGCACTGAGGAAGGGGGCCTACAGAGGTGTCGACACAGATTTGTTTGGCTAGCTGAGGCGACACTCACTTCTCCAGCCCGTCTTTTCTCTCAACTGTGGTCCCCCTTGCCCTCCCTACCTTTGCTCCCACAAACCATTCACCTTTCGAGTAAGTATGGCAGTAGGGCTCAAAATCCTACGTGCAGTCCCTGCGCCTGCCCTTGCCTTGCTTTGTGGCTTTCAGCAAATGACCGTTCTTCCCTACGCCTCAGTTTTCCCTGTCTGTAAAATGGGACTGTCACCACCTGAGTTGTGGAGGGCCTTCTAGAGACTTGTCAGGGCCTGCCCAGACTCACCTGAATTGGCAAGGGCCAGGGCCTTCAGCAGAACATACTCCTCCCGCTCCAGCCGCAGGGCCTGCAATCGCCGTACCAGCTGCAGCAGGGCAGCCCCAAGTTCCCCCAGGCCAGCTGCTCGCGCCCCCTCTTCATCCAGGACCAGGTCCTCAGCGAAGGCCAGCTCATCCTGCAGTGGCAGTGAGCGCTGGGCCACACCCAACACTAGTACCTCCATCCATACACTCTGTAGTACTGACATCTGGTCTGACAGCGACAGTGACGAGAAGCCTGGCGGGCAGCAGGAGCACACCTGGCTCAGTGGACGGACCAGAGCCAGGCATGGCCTGGGTAGGCAAGCCCGCGGCACCTGGCCCTTTACCTGGGATGCTCTTGGCCCAGCTGATGGTGACCACAATCTCTCGGTCAAAGAGGTCACAGAGGGTAGCTACAGCTGGGAGGTGTCCATCGGGGCCCGCTGGGTCAGGCATGGCATACAGCTTCTCAGGCTCTACCACCAGCAGATGGGACACCAGTGCATTCACTGGGGCTGCAGTGACAGTTGGAAGAGCCACTGGAATTCATCACCTTGCAGGCCCTTTGGGGTCAAACATCTTCCCAGAGTCAGTACCCCCTGTGGCCTTCCTCAACAGCTGCTGGTCAGCAGGCTCAAGCACTTTCCTCCAGAAGGGCTCTCCCTATCTCCCAGGGGAAGCCGGGCTGTTTGTGAACAGGTTCTGAGTGTTAGAAAACCTTTCCCTGTTCCCAGCTGTACTACTCAGGGGCTAACTGGGAAATGAAGTGACGAGATAAAGGGAAAATTTGGGTTCCAGTGCCCCAGATAACTACTATGCTGGGTGAATGACACCAGAGAGGTCTCTCGTGGTCTAGCCTGATCCCAACCCCAGATCCAAGGACCCACAACACTCACCTGTCTTCCGAGGGCCTCCAGCTACTGCCAGGGGTCCAGCAGGGAAGGGGCCGGGGAACGGCAGTGGATCCACCTCTGGTCGCCGCTTGTACTTCTGTCGCCCACCCCGGACACGGTCCAGACGTACCCCTTGAATTACAGGACAGGGCTCTGTCCTTGGGGCTGGGGGTAACTTACTCTGTAGGGCCCTCCCGCCCAATCCCTTCCACCAGAACTTCTGAGGCTTTGCTGTCTCTGGCCCCATGCACCCAGCTCCCCCACCCTCGCCAAGGCCCCTGCCCAGTACTCACCTTCTTTGAGCATGCCCACCCGCAGGCACTTGGTAAAGCGACAGGCCTGGCAGGCCTTGCGTCTCCGCTTAGTGATCTCACACTCATTGGAGGCCGGACAGCTGTACTCGATGCTCCCTGCCAGGAAGAGGCAGGGCTCCAGTGGCGGCCTCCCAGGGCCCGGAGGGGGCCCTGCAGACAGGAGAGCCCTGCCTCGCCCCGGGCAAGCACAGGTCTGGGGAGAGCAGGAGTGCCGTGAGTGGGGCTGGGAAGCCCGGGGCAGTGCGGAGAATGGCTGTTAGGCAGGGGGCTTCTTTCTGGGCCAAAGAACAGCTGGGACCAGGGAAGTCAGGCCGCGTATGCTCCATACCTCCTGTCAAGCCACACTTCTGGTTTCTACTGCCCTCATCTGCTCTCTAACCCCAGTGGTCACTTCTCACGCTCATTTTACATGGCCTAAAGGATCATTGAATGCCAATGACCACGTCGTACTCCTAGAAACACTTTTCCTCTTTTGCTTTTAGGACAAACTCCTGGTTTTCCTCCCACTTCACTGGCCACTCTGTGGTTTCTGTGCATCTCCCTGTGCTCCTTCCACTGAATAACCCATGGCTGCCCTCGGACTTTGTCTCCACTGACTCACTCCTGTGGTGATCGTACCTAGTCATCGGTTTTCAAATTTATATCACTTGCCAAGACCTGCCTAATCCCACTGCCTTCACATCCTGCATATCGGTCTAGAAAGCCTCACCAATCTAACCTGTCCT
Organism: Rhynchonycteris naso; assembly: GCA_037038555.1. Classification (NCBI taxonomy): domain Eukaryota; kingdom Metazoa; phylum Chordata; class Mammalia; order Chiroptera; family Emballonuridae; genus Rhynchonycteris; species Rhynchonycteris naso. The sequence continues at coordinate 365,171,481 of CM072995.1, read as the reverse complement.
AAATGGGAGTCCTGATCTACCCTCCGGAACCTGCACCTGCATGTCCAGTTGCTCAAGGAGAAATTGAGAAGACATCTTTGATTCTGTCTCACGTCCCAAATCCAACCCATCAACTGACCCTGGGGTCTTTACACCCTCATATGCCTCCTGCTCTGCCCTTGCCTGCCTCAGTTACTCTTCACGCAGCAGCCAGAGGCGTCCTATTAAACCTAAGTTAAATCCTGTACCTCCCCGGCTCAAAACCCTCCAGTGATTTCCCTTCCCAGAATAAAAGTCCAGTGAGCCCTGCAACTTGAGGCCTGCACCCCTGCTCCTTATCCCCTTTTGACCTCATCCTCCTTGCACTCTGCTCTACTCCAGGTCACTAACTCAGGGCCCACGGCTCCCTTCCCTCCTGGCCACCCTGCAAGGGGTGGTGAGAATGCCACATGCCCCCTCTGTGAACATCCCCAGCCACTTGCCCCGACTTTATAGTGTCTCGTCAGCTCTGAGCACCATCCAATATGCTACATATCTACAGGTTTACCTTCTTTATTATCTGTCTTCTGACTTCAGTCTCAGCTCCACGAGGGCCGGGACTGTCCCTGATGCTAGGAACAGGGCCTGACACATAGAGGGTGCTCATCACTGGTTGAATGAATGTGTGGTGGCCGTCCCAGCCTCACGGGGCTACTTTGAGGACTGAATAACACAACCAAGCGACACACTCTCGGTGCATTTCTCCTATACCCTACGCAGGCTTCCACGCTCAACTCAAGAACCTCCTCAGGGAAGCCCTCCAGAGCCCCAGGTCCAGCCAGGTTCCTCGGAGCACACCCTGCTCCTTGCCGTCCAGCACCTACACAGCTATATACTGTAACACCGTATGAAACGCATTGTTCTCTCTCCTCTCTGCTAGAATGCAAACTGTTTGAGGACGGGGCAGTCTGCCTTAGTCCCCATGACTGGAACAGTGGCCAGGGAAGCAAAGCACAGGTGTGGGAAGGCTCTGGGAGCTGCCTGGGGCCTATCCTAATACTTTCACATACCAACTGTGTGACCTTGAACAAGTCCCATACCTAAGCCCTTGAACCTTCGGTTTTCTCATCTCTAAAACTGGGGTGATAAAAACAGTACTTCTTTAATTAAAAATAAAGTGCCTCTTATAACAGTTGTGAGAATTCAAGGGGGTAACTGATGTAACTCATTTAGCATGGTTCACAACCCCTAAATATTCAGTAAGTGATTACTATCTACAGTTAGTGCTCAATGAATATTTTGTCAGCTGAGTTCAGAGAATGAAGGGTTCCAGGAGGGCAGGAGATACGTGGACCAGCTCAAAGGGATTCAGAGACAGAGGGAGCACGGACGTTTAGACCAGTGTGTCTTGGCAATGGCAAAGTCAAACTCACTAGAATGTCACAATCATTCGTGAGGCACCTGTCCAAAGTTCAGTTATTAGTAATAAGCAGAGACCGCTGTCTGGCGTCTCAGAGCTCGGCTCCAGACCTGAATCAATCCAAGTTCAAATCCTAGTTCTGCCATTTTCTACCTTTGGGACTTGGACCAAGTTTTAAAACCCTCCCTTGGCCTCAGTTATAACAGTGCTGGCACCTTATAGGTTCCTGTGGCGGTAACTGAAATCATGAATGTAAAGGGGCAGTGGTTGGCCTGACCTGTGGTGGCACAGTGGATAAAGCGCCGACCTGGGAACACTGAGGTCGCCAGTTCAAAACCCTGCACTGGTCTGGTCAAGGCACATATGGGAGTTGATGCTTCCAGCTCCTTCCCCCTTTCTCTCTTTCTCTCTCTCTCTCTGTCTCTCACTCTGTGTCTCCTCTCTAAAATGAATAAATAAAAATAAAAAAAATTAAAAATAAAAAAAAAGAATGTAAAGGGGCACAGTGCCTGCTGAGCACTGAAGAGATGGTCTCAGAAATTATACATGTTACAGCCCCAAAGTAACCAGAGGTTTACATAAAGATATAAGTAACAAGCACATCCCAACACTGCGTATTATATCATCGCCTTGCTCACTCATACTTTCACATGCTTTCCTGCATGAAATAATGCCGAGTACTCTTAGCAGGATGCCTAATAGTCTTTTTAAAGTTAGGTGCTGAAATGGGATGTGGCCCCTCAGCCATAAAGACCCGCCTTGTGCTGGTGCTGCTTTAGGGAACTCAACATACGAGGGGGTGACACGTGCTGATGAGAGGTCAGTAGCCACCAGAAGCAAGAACAAAGTTTAGAAGCAAGCGGAGGCAGTCTCTGATTTTTCAGAGCCAGTGTGGGCCTATCGCACCCAGAAACCCAGGAGACATCCCAAGGCCCTTCTCACATCCCACAGCCAACCCATCAACATGTCCTGTGGCTATTTAACTCTTAAAGGAAAAAGCATTCCTGGGGGGTAAGAGGGCCTGGGAACAGCAGGCTGCCAACCCAAAGCGGTACCATGGCAGTCTAGGGGGTCTAGTGCCACCCAGCAGTGTGCCAACTGGGTAGTGCCAGGCCGAGGGCAAAAGGCACAGAAGTGGGGTAGGGGCTCACCCTGGATGGTCCTCTTGAAGAAGGCTTTGCAGGCCTCACAGGATGCCACGCCATAGTGGTAGCCGGAGGCCACGTCCCCACAGACAAGGCAGAGGCGTTTGGGCAGGGAGCTGAGCACCAGCTTCCCCCCACCCTGCTCACCAGGCCCAGCCCCCTCCCCATCCTCCTCTTCCTTGTGGCCTGGGAGGTGGCGAGTGGGAGCTGGGCCAGGGGCCAGGGCCACAGGGGGCTCGGTCTCAGTCTCCGAGGAACCCTTGGGGCTGTCTGGGCTGGCTGGCTCTGCCTTGATGTAGAGAGGCTCAATGCCCACCACCTGGCTGGTCATGGCGCTGGTCACCTGTGGGGAGAAACCTGTCAGGTCACAGGTAGGTGCTGGGATGGGGGATGGAGACACCCTGCCACCCTGGTTGCCCAACCCCAGGCCTGGGGCCAGGCTTCCAGTATCAGTGAAGGGGAAGGAGGGAGTACAGAGTCCAAAGAAGGACTGCCCGTGAAGAGCCCCCCCACAGTTGTTGCCATGGGAACAGATTCTCCAGAGCCTACAGGGCCAGTAACTGACAGCAAGTCTCCCACTTGGGAACCTGCAGGAGGCTTAGAAACTCCCTACTCTTACCCAGTCCACAGAGCAGTATAACCCAGGCCCCAGGTGACCCTCAACCCCATCTGGAATCCCCAGCCAGAAAGTGGAATACCTCTCAATTTTCTCCAGAGAGGGACTTGGTGATCTCCCTCTCACCTAGGTAACCTCCAGTAAGGGCGCAGAGGCACACAAACCCAACCAAGGGCAGCTGATATGCTCACACTCCCCCTCACCTGGGTTCTCAGGTGTCCTCACACACTCACTCTCATACATGGCCCTTCCCAAGCCCAGTTCTCACTCACGCTCACTCCTCCCCAAGTGCATACCCCATAAACAAAGTCACACTCAAGATTCGTAATCACACACTCACACTCTTACACTCTCACATACCCCCACACTCAGGCATGGACCTTTGTGGAAATACATTCAGAGCTTTCCCACTCGACACACTGCCCCCCTCCTATCCCAGCAAGCCCACTCCAAGGCACACAGTTCACAGATCGGAGCGGCTCCACCTCCTAGCACCACCCCCACACCCCACCCGCCTGCACATTCACTCTTACTCGCGTCTGCCTGCCGCAGTCCTCCACCTCCGGGGCGCCCCGCCCCCCAACCCGCGCACACCTACGGGAAGTTGCCTAAAGTTGCTGCGCTCTCCTCCCCCTCCGCCCACGGGGTACTTCTATCAGGTTATCAGGAAGTAAATGGGGAGTGCCAAAGAGGAGGAAGTTCACCCCTAGCTGGTGCGATGACCTTTGACCTAGAGAGGAGGGTGGCCCAAAGCCCCTTCGAGCGCCCCCACGTGGTCTTCGAAGCCCCTTCCCCGACAGGGAACGCTCCCCATCTTCCACCCCCGCCCGCCCCTGGGACTTCGGCATTCTCCAGGTGCCGGGTTGAACCCTGCCCTAGGACTGGAACCGCGGCCCAAGCCCGACCCTGGCTAGGATCTGCAGCCCAAGCCCAAGCCCAAGCCCAAGCCAGCCCTAGCCCCAGGCCGGCGCACTAAGACCTGGACGTCGGGTCCCGCTTGGACCCTGATATCGTCTGGCTCTCCACCGGATCCCGACCGTGACCCGGGCCGGTCCCGGAGCCGGACCCGCCTGGAGCCCGCCCCTCGCCCGCCTCCCTACCGCGCTCGCACATGGCCCCCGCGCCCCTCCCGACCATCTCCACAGCAGCGTTCCCCTCCGCCCCCTGACCTGGGGCTTCGGCAGGGCGGGCGGGCAGGCATGGGGGCCGAGCGGCCCGGAGCGCCGGGGTGAGCCTGGGGCCGCTGGCGGCCCCTCCTCCGCCGCCTCCTCCGGCCGCGCCGCTCCGCCGCGCCGCGTCCCCTCACTCGGCGGCGCCGCCGGCGGCTTGTAGGACACAAAAGGACATCGCGGCCGCTTCCTACTCCGCTTCCTCCAGCTGACAGCGGGGGCGGGACCGACCGTGCGCATGTAAAGCAGAGGGCGGGGCCAGACGCCCTATGCTAATCAGACAAGTGGGGTCGGCAGCGCCTGAGTGCCGGAACGACTAGGGGAGGAGCAGGCGAAGCCAGCGGGCGGGCTACGATGAAGGTCCCGCCCCATTGCCGCAAGCTACAGCGGCGCACTGGCGTACGCAGCCGCTGAGGGGGCGTGATCAGAGGAGAGGCGGAAACGTTCCGGGTAGGAGGTGGAGCCAAGAATGGTTTACGTAACGAAGGAGCGAGCGCTGTCGCTGAGACAACAGACACATGTAAATGAGGGGGCCGGAGAAGCGCAAAGAGGCTGGTGTATCTGCATATGCATGAGGGGCGGGGCCTAGCATGCCCTAGCTGGAGGGCAAGCGCTGCCACTTTCTCTTTTTCCCTTTCCCCAAAGATAACACCATCGGAGCGCTTGGAACGCAGACCCAATATTCCCACAAAGCTGCGGAATCCGGGCTGGGAAAAGCAGACCTAAAACATGCAAGAAGTCCTGGATTTCGAGTCCCAGGAAGGCTGAGCCGATTGGGCCCTAACGGAGAACGCTCAAGGTCACTGCGGTGACCGAGTGAAGGTCAGGGGAAAAGGCGGGGCCACGTGCGGCCGCCTCACGCAGCTACGTACTGACTCACGGACCTTGCACAGACTTTTATTTCTCTAGGGTTCAAATTCCACGAGGACAGGGTTGGGCTTCTGTCTCTGGGCAGGACAGGGACGGGGGCTGGAGTCGGGCAGTCACTCGAGCCTGAGGCGGTGCTCTCACTGCGCTGGGACGTGTTGACTCTTGTTCCGGCGCCTCTTGAGCCCCTCGATGTATCGCTGCAGCTGCTTGGTCAGGAAGTGATTCTTGCCGATCCTTGACCGGTAGCCTGGAAGATAGAACTCCATTCAGGGCAGTTAGTAGGGGCTTGGGCTCCCCAGTAACATGCTACATGTATGATTTGAGGAACTGCGGGTGACAGGTTGGCAGGAGCTCTGCGCTTTCGGATGGGCCTGTGTTCGTTTGGGGAACTTTGCATCTCCAAGGCGCTGGGTTCTGCCGGGTTTGTTTCAAGTCATAGACCTGTGCTCCAACTAGATAGGGGATGCGGAGTGGGATAGGATAGTGAGGTGGAGGATGAAGGAGGGCACGACTAGAGAAGACGTTGCAGGCCTGATCTAGGGCAGTGATAGCCAGCATCTTTTTGGACACCTCCTGGAGCACTTGCCATTAGCCGCCACCACCATATCATAAGTAGGGCAAACCAGTTTACCCAAATAGTCCACTGTCCAAAGGCTCTTCACATTACTCAGGAAAGGGGCCAAGGCCACACAAAGACTGTCATCCCCACTGGGCAGATGGAGAAACAGCCTTTAAAAAGCCATATCAACTGGAGAAGGGCTGCACTTAACCTGGAGCTCTGGACCCTCACATTTACCCCATGATCTCCTGCCCCACTGAGGCTCCCTGGCCCTCTGGCCTATTGTTTTTTACTCTTTGTGTGGCTCCTGCAATATTTGTGAGTGGTAAAGGAATCTGACAAGGTAGGCACATCCCGAAACCCCACTCCCAAGGGCTCAGGCCCTGCAAAATTCCCCAAGGTCTCATGGGAGTTGGCAGAGGGGCTCACTCTGGAGGACTTTGGTAAGGATTTCCAGGACTTCATTCTCCATGAGCTCCGTCAAGGGCAGCGGCAGCTGAAGAGGCAGCAAGAGGTGCAGATGTCCAAGGGACCCCAGCTCTAACCACAGCTGAAATCCCCACCTGCTGCCTCCAGCTCAAAACCTCGAACTAATCTACCTGTCCCTCCGCCCTACAAACCACCCCTACCCCCTTTATCCCTGAACCCCCAACTTGACCATTCCCCACCCCACTAAAATCCCCCGTCTCCCTGGGTGCCTCCAACCCTGTTCTGCTGTTCCACCCAGTAGGCTTGATGAGGTCTGTGCTTCAAATTATCGAATGATGACATTAAGGAAGATATTTCTGGGAGAAGAGAAAAGAGAGATCAGTCATCTGCAGACTACTGGGTCTTCCTTAAAACAGAGGAGATGTATGAAGTGACATCTGGCAGGGAGAGTGGACTTCAGAGAACAGCTCTAGGTGCCATGTTAGTGGGAAATAGTATGGGACAGTGGTTTTTTTTTTTTTTAAACCTTAAGTAAGGTTGTTGCTGTTTTGTACCGGGACAGAGAGAGAGAGAGTCAGAGAGAGGGATAGACAGACAGGAACAAAGAGAGGTGAGAAGCATCAATCATTAGTTTCTTATTGCCGTTACGACACCATAGTTGCTCATTGATTGTTTTCTCACATGTGCCTTGACCACAGGCCTTCAGCAGACCAAGCAACCCCTTGCTGGAGCCAGTGACCTTGGGTCCGAGCTGATGAGCTTTTGCTCAAGCCAGGTGGGCCCGCGCTCAAGCTGGCGAGCTTGGGTTCTCGAACCTAGGTCCTCCGCATCCCAGTCCAACGCTCTATCCACTGCGCCACCGCCTGGTCAGTGGATAGAGCATTGGACTATCCACTGGACTTTATTGTCTCACCCACCAAGGTTCCAGTTCTCACTGCCCCACTATGTGAGACTTAGGGCCAGTGACTGAAACTTTCTGACTGGCAGGTTCTTCATCTGTAAAATGGGCTAATAAGAATAGCCCCTGTCCTTGACCGGGTGTCTCAGTGGATAAAGTGTTGTCCCAGTGCACCGAGGTTGCAGGTTCAATTCCAGCCAGGGCACATATGAGAAGCAACCAATAAGTGCACAACTAAATGGAACGAGTTGATGCATCTCTCTCTCCCCCCTCTCTTCTACTCTCTTAAATCAATGGAGAAAACTTTTTAAAAAGAATAACCCCTTGTGAAAGGTGTGAAATTTAAAGATGGTCATGCAAGGGAAGCCTAGTGCCTGGCATAGTCAGATCTCAATAAATGGCAGTTTTGCCTGACCAGGCAGTGGTGCAGTGGACAGAGCGCCGGACTGGGAGGCGGAAGACCCAGGTTCGAGACCCCGAGGTCGCCAGCTTTTGCACGGACCCATCTGGCTTGAGCAAAACCTCGCCAGCTTGGACCCAAGGTCGCTGGCTCCAGCAAGGGGTTGCTCGGTCTGCTGAAGGCCTGTGGTCAAGACCCATGTGAGAAAGCAATCAATGAACAACTAAGGTGTCACAACGGCAACGAAAAACTAATGATTGATGCTTCTCATCTTCTTCCGTTTCTGTCTGTCCCTATCTATCCCTCTCTATGACTATGTCCCTGTAAAAAAAAAAAAAAGGTCACCAATCACTGAATAAATGACAGAGAGAGGCACCTCCTAAACCCGTGAAAATCCACTGACAAGAAATTAACTCCTCTCAACTATTCTAGTGATTCCATTAAAAGCATGGTACTAGCTGCCTGGCCTTTGAGCATTTTGCTGCGTGCCTCTCTCCAGGACCTGGTGTGTGCTCCAGTCACTGGATCTTGTATGATGACTTCCCGGTAGGGGGCACTACAAGAATGTCTGGTTGATTTAAAGAGTGAAAGATTAGCACTGGCGACCCACCCAGGGAATCCAAGAAATTTGGATCTTACTGCTTCCCTGCATTTTACACCAACAGAAATTGAGGCCCTGGCCAGTCCCCTGCTCTGTGTCTGACAGCCCAGTGAGGCCACACTGACCCATCTTGGTCCCGGAATTCTCGTCCTCTTCTACATGGCTTCCTGGGAGGCTGTCCTTTTGCTTTAAGCTGATTTTGCCATTTCCATCATCCCATTCTTCCCAGACGGCATCAGAGTCGTGGCTGGTCTTCTGAGTGTACCACTGGCCAGGCTTGCTGCCTCTGCTGCTGCCCTCCTGTTCAGAGTCCTCATTAACATTGGCCAACCGAACATTCAACGTGGACTGCGACAGCGTGGCAGGGGTCAACATATTCCGGACATCACTGTTCAAGCTCCACCTGACTGAGTCACGGCGGTCCGAAGACTTGGCTGGTGCCTGTGGGCCACATACAACAAGGAAAGCCCAGCATACCTGTCAGAACTGCTATCAACAGTGATTCAACAAACAACAAATGTTGGCGAGTGTGTGGACAAAAGGGAACCCTCATGCACTGTTGGAAGTAATGCTGATTGGTGCAGCCACTGTGGAAAGCAATATGGAGTTACCTAAAAAAATTTAAAATGGAACTGCCTTATGACCCAGAGAGTCCACTTCTGCGAAATGTCTGAAGAAACCCAAAGCACTCATTTTAAAGACTATATGCACCCCTATTTCACTGCAGGGTTATTTACTATGGCCAACATTTGGAAACAATTCTGGCTAGATAGCTCAGTGGGTTACAGCGCCATCCCGACATGTAAAAGCTGGAGGTTTGATCCTTATTCAGGGCATATACAGTAACAGATTGGTGGTTGTTTGTTTCTTCATTTCTCTCTCAAATCAATAAATAAATATAAAAAAATTTGGAAGCAGTCCAAGTGTCCAACAGTAGATGAGTGGATAAAAAAGCTGTGGTACAATCACACAATGAAATACAACTCCGCCGTGTAAAAAAAAAAAAAATCTTACCCTTCGCTGCAGCACGGTGAGACCTGGAGAGCATTATGCTAGTGTCAGAGAAAGTACCATATGATTTCACTCAAATGTAGGATCTAATGAACAAAATAAACTAACAAAATAGAAATGGGCTGATACATAGAGAACAAACTGACAGCTGTCAGGGGAGGGGGCTGCCCGGCTAAATGAAAAAGGTGAAGGAATTAAGGAAAAACAAACTCATAGACACAGACAACAGTATGATGACTACGAGAGGGAAAAGAAAAGGAGGGGAGGTAGAAGAGGCTGTAGGGGGACAAATGGTGATGGAAAGAGACTTAACTTGTGGTGAACACATAAAAGAATATATCATAGAATTGTACACTTGAAACCTATAGAATTGCATTAACCAATGTCATCCCAATAAATCCAATAAAAAAAAAGTTAAAAACAGCCTGACCAGGTGGTGGCGCAGTGGATAAAGCATGGACTGGGATGCAGAGGACCCAGGTTGGAAACCCTGGTCCTGGCTTGAGCACCAGCTTGAGGTCACCGCTGGCTTGAGCACGGGCTCATCTGGCTTGAGCGCAGACTCACCAGCTTGAGTGTGGAGTGGCTGGCTTGAGCGTGGAATCACAGACATGACCCCATGGTCGCTGGCTTGAGCCCAAGGTTGCTGGCTTGAGCAAGGGGTCATTAGCTCTGCTGGATCCCTCCAGTCAAGGCACATATGAGAAAGCAATCAATGGACAACTAAGGAGACAAAGGAGCCCCAACAAAGGATTGATGCTTCTCACCGCTCTCCCTTCCTGTCTGTCTGTACCTATCTGTCCTTCTCTCTGTCTCAGAAAAAAAAAAAAAAAGTTAACAAAAACAAGGAAAGCCGAGGATTGCAGAGAGTTGAGGAGAGGAGGTGGAGCAAGCTGGGGACAGGAACATGGAGACCGTTGGGAGTTGTCCAGAGTGGAGTGAGAAGACAGCCAGGGGCCCCACGTTGAATGAGTCAGGGGTCCAGGAAGAGTTCTTACTTTGAAAGGCTTTTCCTCCATGGTTCTGCTCCAACGGACCCAGTCGCCACAGGTCTCGGGACAGGAAGCAGGGGTGGGGGGTGGGGTGGGGGGCGTGTTCCAGAAAGGGGGAGGAGCAGGGTCCGGTTCCTAGGGTCTCTAGTGTCTCGTGCAGGAAGAGTTCAAGCTACAGCCCTCCACACTTGATACCATTATTTCTCCCAGTCCCCTCGCCTCTCTAATAACTGTGCTAGGGTTAGAGACGCACAGCTCATCTTGGCAGATTCTTCTGCCGACCTCTCTCGGTAGCCTCCCAGCAGAGACGCGGACGGATCGTAGCCAAGAGTGCTGCGCCTTGACTAAAGCGACTTGGGGACAGAGGGAGTCACGGGAAGCCTGACTTGCCAGGAGGTGACCGGACGCGAGCACCCCCACCCCACTCGCGTCTCCGAGCGCGCCCGCCCGCCCGCAGCGTTGCAGACTTTTCCGTTTATTGATGCAGGCTTTGAGGCACAGTTGTGAGAGACAGGCCCAGCTGCGACAGCGAGACAGAAAGCCTTGGGGGAGGTCTGGAAATGGATGAAGTGAGGAGAGCGCCGGGAGCCAGGGCTGCAGGCAATCGACCTAGCCTGCTCCCCAGACTCCAGTCCGGTCGAAAAAAGGGCTCTTTGGTCAAACAAGCAAAGCATGCCGGGGAGAGAGCAAGAATGAAGCCCTTTGGGAGGCGGCGGCCGCGGGTCCTGCCACTACACGGGCACGTTTTTGTTCCGGGGGCGCCCGGGGCCCCGGGGTCGCGGGGGCTTCCTGTTGGCGTTGGGGGGACGGCGGCGACCCCGAGGTGCGCGGGGCAGCGCGCAGCCGCGCTCGCTCTGCGTGTCCGAGGACTCGTCGATGAAGGCCAGATTCTCGCTGGGATAATCCAGCGCCGAGGCCGTGGGAGGGGAGGGTGCTTCGGCCTTTTCCGGGAGCGCAGGGGATGGGGGCCTGCCGGCGGGCTGCGCTGAGCCAGGAGGTGCCGGCAAGAGCGGCCGCTCCTTCTCCGGCGGCGGTGGTACGATGGGCCCGCCCCGCTGGGTCACCCGCGCCGTCACTGTGCCCGTCCAGCTAGCGGCCTGAGCCGTGAAGCCGCCCATCTGCGCGGGGAGGAAAAGCAGTCCTCGACCGGGGCCCTCGACCGCCTCGGCAACCCCGGGAGCCTGCCTGTCGTCAATCAGGCATGGCTCCTCTATCCCCTGGTCCTCCAGCCTCAGCCCGCCCAAAAGGCTCATCATCGAGCCGCACCATCTCTCCTTCTCCATCACAAGGACGCGCCCTTTTCTCCGGGAGCTTTTCTAGAAAACCCGTTTTATTTCAGCTCTCCCTCCCACGCCTCCAGAGACCTATGCGCTCCTTGGCCAGGAGCGACCAGTGGAGTGACAAAATACAGGTCTTTCAATTAAACTTAAATGTCAGACACACAACGAATAAAATGTTAGTATAAGCACGTCTCATTCAATATGTAGGATGTACTTACACTATAATATTATTTCCTATCTATTTTAAATTCACATTTACCTGGGCGTCCTGCATTTTTATTGGGTAAAGCTGACAATGCTATCCATAAGAGCAGAGATGGAGATGCCTGCAAACCTGTCTGAATTTATCGCTTTGTCCACGACCAGTGCATACTGGGGCTCACTCAGTCCCTGCCTGGAGGAGCCCACTGTCTGGGAGGCCTGCTGGCCAAGCAACTGGAAAGGTACAGCGCGGAGCGCCACGGCGCAGGCGCGGCGCCGACCCAGGGGCGCCTACCTCTGCCCGAGTGCGGCGGGACACTACTCGCAACCAGTTCCCGATGGTGGTGAGCACTGAAGCGAAGTAGGCCAGGCCGAACAGGATCCAGAACCACACCAGCGGCTGATAGGCTGCAGAGTTCTGGTTGGGGCTGGCTCCTGGATTACCACCGGGGAGGGCAGAAAAAAGTTGATTATGGAGCAAATTTTAAGCCGGTAAACCACAGTTGCACCGCGCCTCTTCCCAGTTCATTGAGAGGATCCGCTCTCCCCAGGACAATGAGTATGTTCCAGAGAGTGTGAATGCATGCAAGAAGATAAGCGTGCATGACTCTTAGGTACGCAATATAAGAGCATGTGAGTGGGAGTGCTCACGTGCAAGAATGTGAGCATGTGTGAGAGGTGCACCTTATTATATGTGTGAACGTGCGTGGAGGCGCAGGCATGCAAGAATGTAGGTGTGTGTGAGGTTTTGCACCCATGCAAAAATGTGAGGGTGCATTCTGTAAGCAGATATAGGGGTTTGGAGTCATCCCGTGTGAGTGTACAAATGCCACGTGGAATTTGGAGGGAGAAGCAAAAATGCTAAGCCCCTGGATAGGAATAAAAGTGGGTAGGAAAGTGCAGCAAAAGGAAGGTGGCCTCACCGGCCACATAGTCCCCGAACCCCACTGTGGTGAGCGTCACTACGACGAAGTAGATGGCCTCGAGCTTGCTCCAACCTTCCATATAACAGAACACGAATGTAGGGGTGAGAACAAAGAGCAGGCAGCCGATCAGCAGGAAGAGCACCGCCGATAGAATTCGCACCAGTTCCTTGGGCACTTGCCACTTCTGCAGGGAGAGGCAGTAGGCAGGACCCAGGAGTCACCAGACCCTTCACTCACACCCCACACCCTGTGATCTCAGGGCCCGTGCTCACGTGCAGGGAAGGGATGTAGGAAAGGTATCCAGACCCCAGCACAAGGGCATGGAGCAGCTCACCAGGAAGATGGCTTCAATGTGACCGATGCCTCGGCGCAGGGAAGAGCCCAGCCGGTCCCCGACCCCTGCCAGCAGGATCCCGAACAGTGGGATCCCCACCAGTGCATAAAAGATGCAGAAGAGGCGCCCAGCATCTGTGCGCAGGGCCGCATTGCCATAGCCTACGGAGGGGCCATACAGGCGGTCTAGGGGCTACCTGGCACCTCCCTACCTCCCCCTGCACCTTCCCCCATGAGAAACCTCGGCCACCCGGTGCCCACCCCTAAACATGCCCAGTCCGCTCCCCCACCGATGGTGGTGATGATGGTCCCTGAGAAAAAGAAGGCGCTGCCCAGGTCCCAGGCTGAGTAGTTGCTGTGACTGGTTGAGTTGATGTCAGGGTTTGCACCCCCTCCCAGGGCATCAGCCACCTCCTGCAGGACAAGGTGCAGAAGGAGGAACCTTAGTCCTTCCCTCCTGTCCTGGCCAACCCCTTGGCCCTTCAGTCTCCAGCCTGGTTCCCTTCCTACCCATCTCGGCTCTCCCCTTCCCTCTGATGTTCCTGAAGGCCATCATTGTAAATTGGGTGACCCAATTTTGTTTGACCTCCACATTGTTTTAGAAATATTTATCTGCTCTCTAATTTCACACAACAGATTTCCAACTTTACAGTGGTCAGGAGCACATTCTCTGGGACCAGACTGTCTGATTTCAAATCTTGGTGTTATGCGAACTTGGGCAGGTTAACTCTGAGCCTCTGTTTCTGCACCTACCAAATGGAGATGGTGGTAATAGCACCTCCCACATAGCGCAGTTGTTGCGAATAGTTAAAGTACTCACAGCAAAGTAAGCACTGTGTGTTTGTTAAATTAGACCCCATGTAGTGACCATGCCTGCTGATTTCCAGCTTCCTACAGACCCCACCACGCCCACTGCCCCTATAGGAGCTCAATTGGAGTCCCTAGCCATAGAAAATGTGATAAGAGTTAGGGACCCTCCTTCTGGGAAGGTTCATATACCATCAATTATTTCATCCAATTTTAGGAGATTTGTAGATACACAAACCCCTGCCCACCCTGCTAAAGTCCTGTGTTACATAATAGGTGCTCAATAAATATGATTAATGAAATGGCCATGTGTTTGCTCCTCTCGCCAGACTGTAGGTCCCTCAGGCCCGGATCCTTGTTTTGAGAGTGCCTGCCCTAAGTGATAGAGGTCAGAGCACAGTGAGAATAGGGTGCAAAGGGGCCCCTCCCCCAAGGAGCACAGAGCAGATACACAAAGGCAGGGAATTTGGGGAAGATCCGAAACCACACCTCTCTCTCACTGAAGTCTTCATTAGCAAGGCCCTTTCCAAATAAAGCATCCTAAAGCAACACCCCAAATCTTTCATAGTTCCCTGCTGTCTGCAGAATGGAGTCCCAAATTCCCAGCCCAGGATTTAAGCCCCTTTTCAATCTGGTCTCAACCTCCCCTTCCCCATTCTTCTCTCCTAAATTTCCCATTTGGGAACACAAGTTAAGGTGACCTTTGCCCCAGATTTCTGAGATGACCTCATTTTCTGTAATAATAATTTTTTAATGAATCCAAGTAGTAAAATGTATGATTTAAAGTGATTTCATCTTTATTTTGTAACACTTTTCCAGTAAATTCACTGCTTAAGGGAGAAATTCTTTGTCATCCTGTGTCTTCTAATTTTTGTTTCAAATGATTAAGCACCTGTTAAATCTGAGTTCTGCAAAAACACTCTGAACTTTTCAGCTTGCTCTGCCTGTAGTCCCTTGCAATCCAACCAAACATCCCTAAATTCTACCCATCTCACCTGCCTCCTGTCAATTACCAGGGGTCTTCCTAAAGGCCCCTGACACCTCCCTCTTTGCCCCCAGCACCTAGCCCAGGGCCCAGCATACAACAGGTGGTTAACAAATAAGGAAGTAAGGAAAGCTCCTTTTCCACTGAATTCTGCAGTGATCTGTCCATGCATCTGTCCCCTCACTCAGATGTGACATCCCCTAGGGCACAGACTGCATCTGTCCCACCCTACATCAATTTCCTTGCTCACTCTATGGTACATAGCACCCAGTACACAGTAGGTGCATAATTGCTGAATGACTAATTATAGAAGAAAAATACAGCAGCTGTTGCCCACCCTTCTAGTTTCTCCCCTTCCTTTTCTTCTTCTTTTTCATCCAGGATAAAAGTAATTCTATTGTGAAGAGAAAATAGGTCAGATTCCCTCCCTCCCTCCCTCTGCCCTGTGATCTGGCCAGACACTCTCCTGCTCAAGCCTCTCTGAGCCTCGCTCAGTATTCTAGATGTGTCCGAGATCATGTCAGGCTGCCTTGTATCCTAACCCCACCACATCCTCTTCTCTGCTCTGGGTCCTGCCACGCTGGGAATCAACTGGAACACAGAGGCCTCCATGCTGAGGGTGCCTCCCTCCAAAAGAACAGGCATGGAGAGAAGGGTACTTTTTACGAAAGTAATAAACATTCATTTTTAGAAATGGATTTTAGAAATAGTGGAAGTGGGGAGGGAGAGAGACAGAAACATTGATCCTTTTCTGTATGTGCCCGGACTGGGACCGAACCTACAGCCTTTGCGTACCAGGACAATACTCTAACCAACTGAGCTATCCAGCCAGAGCGTAAACACTCATTTATTCAAGTTAAATCTTAGGTATTTAATATGATAGTGACTCAGAAATCAGAAAAGCCAGAGGTGTGGCCTGAGAGTATCCCAGAAGACAAGCCCAGCTCTCTCTTTAGTCATTGGACCACAGCTGTTCCTATCCATCCCTGACTTGCCCCCCCCCCCCGTAGCCTCTCCATCAAAAGCATGCGTCCTGGGGCAAAGGGGGTGCTTAATCTTGTATCCAAGATGTCATGGGCAGGCTTGGGAGGTCCTGGAACCCTCCAAAATCATCTGTACATGTTTATATGTGCACTTTTCCAGGGTGAAGGGGTGTTCACAGTGTTCCCGGGCTTCTCCAAGTATCTGAGTCCAAGGAAGTATAGGAATGGGTGTAGGGTGCCAGATTTAGCAAATACAAACATTGCCTGGGATAGTTATAGTTTAAAACTATTCATTGTTTAGCTGAACTTCCCATTTAACCGGGTATCCTAGGTTTCTTCCGGTAACCCTAAACCAGTGAGTTAGACCTGTGAAAACGTAACATATCTCATGTGCTACATACAGCCTTTTATTCATTTCTTCCTTCACTCATTCCTTCAGCCACCCTCCACACTGAAAGAGACCTTCCCGGGGCACAGTCCAATGCCAGGCACAGCAAGCAAAACAAGTGTCCTATGGCCACCACATTGAAAACATAGAGACCTGATCCCAGCCTCTGCCCTACAGCTCCAGCTGCACCCAACCCTCAGGAGTGCCAGTCTGGAAGCAGCAGCCAGTATATGGCCCCACTGGCATGCAGCTAGTGCCAGGGGCTCATGGGTGACTGCTGAAGGGGCTCCCACCCACCCACGCACCTTGATGAAGAGCCCCAGGTCCTGGACGCTCACACACGGATTGGCTCTCAGGAACTTCTCTCGGACCTCCCCCAGCCCCCGCTGGGCCTGCTGCTCATTGGGCTGCTCCAGGGCCTGGAACACCAGAGCTCCGGACACCAAGTAGAGCAGGACCAGCGCCAGCAGCGCAAGTAGTGTGGTGCCGCGCATGGTGTGCCCAGGGGCCCTGCCAACTCCACTGCCCGCTTGGGGAGGCCAGGTAGCAGGCTCCGGGAGGGCTGTGGTCACTGTGGGCAGAACCAGGGATGCTTGGATCAATAGCCTGGCCTGACACCCCTACACTCCTCTCCAACACTCAAACGCCCAAAGGTCCTTGGAGCCCCAGCCCTACTGCCAACAGATGTCCTCGCTTCACATCCCCCTGGCTGGACTACTTGGTACCAGGACACACCCAGTCCTCCCCCCCATCCCCACCCCGCATCAGTCCTTCCCCTTACCTCCGCTGCCTGGCCCTCAGCCCCTGTCGGATGACTCCAGGGTGTGAGAGGAGAAGAGGGCACCGGGAAGGGAAAGGAGAGTGGAAGAGGGAGAAATTGAATCTGCTAAGGGAGAGGCAGGGAGAGCGAAGGAGGAAGCTCTGGGAGCCAGTGGGGGCGTGGGGAGCCAGCTTCCCAGGAGGAGGCTGAGCGGGTAAGGCGGCGCTCAAAGGAAGAGCGGGAGGCAAGGCAGGACCGCACAGTGCTGGGAAGGGGATGGTGGGTCTCGGTTCGTCCGCTACTGCTGCTGCTGGTGCTGCTGCCGCAGCAGCATCTTCGTGACTTCTCTCTCTCCTCCCACCTCTGCCGGCAACACTGCTAGCCGCGATGGGCCGGGCAGGGAGTCTCCAGGGTCTCCCAATGCCCGGCCGGGCTTTCGAGGAACCCAGGGACGGTCCGGTCCCTGCGCAGAGGCGAGGCGGGGCAGGGCGGGGGTGGGAAAGAAAGGCTGCCATTTTCCGGGAAGGAGCAGGGTGGGGGCAATACGCCAGACCAGTGCTGCGTCGTCCCCCGGGGCACCTGTCAGTCCAGGGGACAGCGGGCGGAGGCGCCCACGCGCACACACTAGCAGACACGCTGCACAAAGCCCCGCGCGCCCACGCTCCGCCCTGCGGCTGCAGTCAGCCGGCTGCTCGGGCTGCACGCACACGCTCCGCCTGCGCTCTCTCCAGACTCAGGGAACACCCGGGCCCGGGGGGGAGGGCGCGGGGCCGTGGCACCCCAGGGGACCACATAAACGTGTGCCCATTCGCGCGCGCACACTCAGACGGAGGGGCCACGGTGTAGCACCCGCCGCCCAGACACACTGCACACCGCCGCTCGCTCCCACCGCCTCCCGCGTCTTCACGCCGACGTCTCGGAGCGTGAAGGGAGGATGGACGCGCGGTCGCACGATTCCTGCAGGCGCCCACTCGTGGGAGGGAAGTGACGCCCCGCCTGGACAGTCGGCCCCAATGTGCCCTGCCCTGGAGTCCGGCCCGCACTCTCTCCTGCGCCCCTCCGCGCCCGTACTCACTGTTGGCCCCGGTGCGGCTGAGACTGCCACCGGGCTCCAGCGTGGCCTCGGCGGTGCCGGCTGGGCCGAGGAGGCGGTGGCGGCGGCGGCAGGGGCGGAGCGGACCGCCGCTGGGGCTAGGACCCTCCACCACCGCCAGAATCACCTCCCCTACCGCGTTTAACCCCTCCAGCTCCGCTCCTCCCTCCAGGCCAAGCCCTTGCCACCGGTGTTCTGACCACCGCCCGCCCCCTACCCCCAAACCCGCAACCTCTAGCTTGCGGCTGCCCGGTGCCCTAATTCTGGCCAGTCCCGGGAAATAAGTGGTCTCGGTCTCTAGTGTCAGACCCTGGTACTTCCGGTCGGCTAGCCAGTGTGGCCAGCAGCAGGCCTGGGTCATCCCCCGCACCTCTCGGGACAGGCCTCACACTATTCTCCCAGGCCTACAATAAGATAGGAAGGGTCCTCAACTGCCTGCCCCGGGGATGGCCTGGTTTCTGGGTCTACACTCATGAAGGGAATCCTGCCAGACAAAGGGTGGGGGATCCATTCAAGCAAGCTGGAGTGTGCCCAGGTGGGGTGGGGCACAGTTCTGGGAAGTCATGAAGGGGCACCTCCTGTCCCTGATCCTGCATCCCATCCCTTCGTCCTAACTCAGGCCCATCCTAGCGTGGAACTGATGCCAGCAGCAACCTGCCCCCGCCCCACCCCCTGCCTGAACAGATCCCCGGACTTCGGTTCCTCTTTTTCCAACTTTGCAACCTCCATCTCTTCAAAGAACCTGCTCTTGCCTGGGACACTCAGCCCTCAGGCTGGGTGGGTGGAGCACAGGCTCTAAGGCTGACCACCCCTTACCAGAAAGGGGCCTGTAGGTCCCACTTACGGAAAAAGGATGTTAATTCTCACCAAGGGTGCTATTTTGAGCATTACAGAGGTCAATATTTGTAAACCTGGCACAACAATACATGTGCTCTACAAATGTTAGCAACTTCCCATTCAATAAAGTGTGCCCTCACCTGACCAGGAGGTGGCGCAGTGGATAGAGCATTGAACTGGGATGTGGAAGACCCAGGTTCGAGACCCCGAAGTCGCCAGTTTGAGTGCGGGGGCCCATCTGGCTTGAGCAAAACCTCACCAGCTTGGACCCAAGGTCGCTGGCTCCAGCAAGGGGTTGCTCGGTCTGCTGAAGGCCCGCGGTCAAGGCACATGTGAGAAAGCAATCAATGAACAACCAAGGTGTTGCGACGGCAACGTAAAACTAATAATTGATGCTTCTCACCTCTCTCTGTTCCTGTCTGTCTGTCCCTATCTATCCCTCTCTCTGTCTCTGCAAAAAAAAAAAAAAGTGTGCCCTCTCCAGAGGTCCTGGAGGCCTGGTGTCCAGGACAGTCAGTCCAAGTGAAGCATTTCAAGACAGACTTAGTGCTGGGCCCCAGACTTAGTTCTGTTCCTCTGAGGAACTGGGAATGTCAGGTCCATGTGCAGGAGACAAACCTGCAAGGGCTATGGCAGCAGAAGGCAGTAGCTGTGCTATTAGAAGTGGCCAGAGCCCACCCTACCAGCCAAACCCACACCTAGTAGGGAGAGGGGGCTGCTCAGTCAAGGCTAAGTCCTCCTCCTCAGGCCCTGGACTAACCCCTGAACCTGAAGCCAGTTGGATGTGATGACAGGGAAGCAGGGTCCCCAGAAACCTCTAGCCGCTAGGGGATTAGAGACATAATAAACACATAATCACTGCCATGGGTCCCAGGAAAGGACACGATTCCCTGACCTGAGAGGGGAGGCTTTAAAAGAAGTGACATTTGAAGCAGGTCTTGAGGAAAGAGCAGAAATAATTGAAGCAGGGAGGGGACTGGAGTAAACGCAGAGCTCTTCAGGTCTCCCATCCCTTCAAACTGCAGGCCCTTCCCCTCCCTGCCTACCAGCCTGGGGGAGGTGAGTGGCCCCTGCGAGTCCAGCAGCCCCCTTCGAGGGCCAGTGTCCGATCATCCTTCAGCCAAGCAGACAATGGTTCAAGGACCACAGACTACTCAGATGGTGGATGGCTGTGGGGCACAGACACTGTTTATTGAGTGCAGACACAGGAGAGGTAGCTGGCTCCAGCATAGAAGCAGAGGTGGCAGGTCATGCCAGGGTGCTGTGTACAACTGGCAGCCAGGGCCATGCCCCCCCCCCATCCTAGGGGATGGCACAAACTCACTATAGTAGAAGTAGCAAAGAGCTGGCCATGGGAGGAGGTGGCCACAGCCCCTGGGATCCCGGGCAAGAAGCAGCATATGAACTTGGCACGGGGGCCTGGGGAAGGAAGGATTGGGGTCTGGGTGTTCTGGAGAGAGACAGAGGGGGGTCACGTCTGTGGAGTGGAGTACAGACTGTGGTGGTGGCTGCCTGTCCCCGGTGCCTGGGAGAAGAGCAGAGGAGTGGTCCGAGTCTGGCTGCCCCTGTACCAGCCTGGCTCCTGCCCGATGGCACCGTACCAGCTGCCGGAGCCTAGGCTGCCTGACATGCTGCAGACAGAGAAACAAGGTCGGTTCCAAGGCAGTGACCAGGGCCATATTCACAAGAGTTGGGGGAAAGAGAGAGGTTTAGAACAGAGCCCAGTGACCCAGATATTCCGAGACTCGGCTTGAGCACTGCAGACTGTGTGAACCCGCATTCTCAGGGCAAGAGAGGGAAACCAGAGGGTCCCACCCAGTACAGATGGAAACAAAGGCCAGGGCAGGGGCTGGGGTCGGATGATAGCAGCGGCTCTCAGTCCCTATGGCTCTACAGAGCTCAGGGGTCCGGAGATGGGGCTCCTACCTGGTGCTCTCGCCCCGGCCATGCTCCCAGGAGCAGCTCTCATCCTCACAGTGCCCGGCCCGGTCAAAGAAATAGGAACGGGAGCCAAACACCTGCCCATTGAGGATGTGGCTGGTGCTCTGGGGAAGGAAGCCACCATTGATGTCCTCTCCTGCCCCCCACTGGCCTCCCACAACCATCCCAGTCCCCAGCCCAGGGTGTCCCCCTGCCACCCCTCTACACTGGCCCTTACCAGGTCCTGTGGAGGCCGGTGCACTCGGAAGAATCCCACCAGCAAGGTGGTGGGCAGCAGCTCCCAT
The DNA here is from genome assembly GCA_037038555.1 of Rhynchonycteris naso. Taxonomy (NCBI): domain Eukaryota; kingdom Metazoa; phylum Chordata; class Mammalia; order Chiroptera; family Emballonuridae; genus Rhynchonycteris; species Rhynchonycteris naso. The sequence continues at coordinate 365,150,595 of CM072995.1, read as the reverse complement.
ACAAAAAGGATGAGGCCAAACACTAGGTAGCCTTTGTTCCCCAGGTCATTCACCAGGTCTGCCTATGGGAAAGCATGCCAATCTGCAATTGTGCTAGTGGGGTACCTGGACAGGGCCCAGGAGCCATGGCTACTAAGGAAGCAGAAGACATGCCAAATGCCCACCTGGTCAGAGACGTTGTACCAGTCGTAATCAAAGGCATCCAGCCGGCTCCGGGGAGCCAAGGCCAGGGCCGCCAGGTTGTAACAGGCCCGACTGGCATAGAGCAGGACCATGGCACCACCCATCGCAGCTGCCTGGCATACACTGGTCCCCTGGCACAGATAAGAACAGGAGATCCTCAGGGAGGGGAGGCTCCAGTTTCCCCTCTACCCTGAAGACCAATGCCCCAAAACCCCAAAGGACACCAGGCATCAGGGTTGTGACCCTACCTTGGCCTCCAGGTAGATGCTGGTTGAGGGGGCCCGCCGGGCAACAAGGCAGAGGCAGGCGGCAAGAGAGAGTGCGCAGATAACAAACAGGGAGTCGCTCACCAGGACACGCACCAGCAGGAGGGCCCAGGGCTGTGCCCGGCGCCGGCGGGACAGCACAGCACACAGCACATTCACCAGCAGAAAGAGTAGCGAGGCCCCCACGAAGGCCCCTCGGACAGCCAGCCTGCAGCCCACAGCACAGTCAGCCCCAGACTACCACCCTTGGTGCTGACCCACCACCCAACCTCTCCCAGGACACCACAGGGTCAGTCAAAACCTCAGGTCATCCAATTTGAACCTTGCTCCTCCAGCTTTACCGATGGGGAAACTGAGGCCCAAGAAAATCAGATGTTTAACAGCTGTGTGTGATACAGTAGAAGGAACACTGGCTTAGGTGTCAGAAATCTGAGCTGAAGCCCTGGCTCTGCCTCCAGCCACATCGATGACCTTAAACATGTTGCTTTACCTTTCTGGGCCTCAGTTTCTTCATCTCTTAAATGGGGATAATAGCAGCATCGCATATAAGTGGTAAAACTTAAGATGTTTGTGAAAGCTCTTAATAAACTGTAAGATGTCGTACAAATGACTGAAGTATCGCCCTCCCCTCCCCCCCAAGGTCATCCAGAAGTGGTTTAGCTTTGGAGCTTCCAAGGGCTGGAGGCTTCAGCTCTTCCTCCTCCGTGGATGACACTGTCACCCTCTCCCCTGACTCCTTTTGTCACTGTTGCCCTTCACACATGCGACACCTCTGCTGAACCATCTGTGCCAGGTGCTTCACTTTTCCAGCTTTTTCACAAACATTCCCTGAGTTATCCTCACCTTCACCCTGCCATGGGGGAAGGGATAGACACCAGGCTGCTCCTGGCCTGTGGACTGAGACCACCAGCGTCCCGAGTACTTACAAGCCTCGGCTCATCTCTGGCCGACGCTTCGCCTTGGCCTTGAACACCACCTGGGAGCAGAGATGCCCATTACTCCTTTGGGCCCTTGAGGCTTGCCACCCCACAGCCCTTCCCCACCCGGTTACCACAGTTACCTGGGCAAAGTAGAGGTTCATGAGCGTCAGGGTGAAGAACTGCAGGCAGACAGGGCAGCAGTAGAGAAGCCAAAAGGGCAGGGGCCCCAGGCGGTTGGCTCGGGACGTATCTCGGAAGTAGAAGGAGAAGAGGGTGGTACGCAAGGCAGCCCAGAGCAAGCAGAGGGCCAGGAACACCGTCTGGTAGCTGAGACGCTTGTGCCCATACAGCAGCACCAGCCAGAGCTGGGCATAGACGGAGAAGAAGAGCAGGGCGTACAGAGTGGTGTAGGCCGCCGTCAGCCCCAGGGTCACAGCCGGTGGCAGCGCAGGCACCAGCCCCGAAGCAGGCACAGGGCCAGACAGGTTACTCTCCATGTCAGGGAGGGAGGCCTGAACCCTGAGACAGAGATGGAGGGGCTGGCAGGGGACCAGGGAAATAAAAATAAATACGGAGGGTGGGAGTTGCAGGGTGCAGAGACAGAGAAGGGGAGCTCAGGAGAAAATGAGTTATGGCTGGCCTTGTCCTTCCCTGAGACAGGGGGACACTTGCCCTTGCTGCAGTCCTTGCAAAAGGGGCACTGGCAGCCTAGGACCTGGGTGTGGGCCCTTCACTCAGGAGCGTGGAAGGACAGTCTCTCCAGGGCTGAGGGGGGGAGGAAGGGGATGGGTAGTGTCGCCTTCCTAGGCTAGTCCCAGAGCTAGGAGCTTGAAGGTGCAGAAGCTGAAGGAAAGGGGTCCTTGGCCGTGGTCGCTCGAGTAGTTCCGGCAGGAGGGGGAGAGCCAGCCGATGCCCGTTGGCTCTGGGCAGCCGCCGTTGCTCGGGGCTTTCAACACCCGGCTCTCCCCCTCCTAAAACTGGGGGCTCTCTCCCTTCCAATAGTCCGGATGGGACGGGGATGGGGAACCTCTGCCTTCAGGTCTCGGGATTCCGGGCGATGCCCCAACCCACCCCCCACTGCGTCCACTTTCCAGCCGTGGGAGGCAGGAGGAGGTCGACGACAGGTCCTCAGTCCGCCTCTGGCGGAGCCGGCTCGGGTCGCTGGGACCTGGGGCTCGGGAGCTCCAGCTCCCCGGCTCCTGCGGCTCCGCCCCCTCCTGCGCCTGCGCTGTTTGCTACGCAAATTGCGCAGAGTCTAACCCGGACCCCGCAACCTCGCGCCGCGCCCGGCGCGCAGTCGTTCGAGAATGGGTGCGAGCTACGCCGCTGGCGGGCGCCAGGCGCTATGAGGCGGTGGGGCACTGAGGGGTTGGAGCGGCACCGCCTTCGGCCTGCACCCGGGTGGGCCATGCCCAGGGCCACTGGCCCTTGCTAGTTTTGCGCGGCAGCCAGTTTCCACGCTTCTCTTCCCCATCCTCAAACCGCGATCGCGCCGTCAGGCCGAGGGCGGCATCGATTCCCCATCGTCCGGTCTCTGAAGAAAACTTCCGCCCACAGCCAAGATGGCCGCCGGACCCCGCCCTCTGGGCCTGGACCCGCCAGGGCCCGCAGCTCCGGGGAGTCCCGCCCGCCCCCGACCCAGCCCGCCGCATTTCCTGCTCACCTGGCCCGCCGCCTGCCAGGCAGGAAGTCCCCGCGAGCCCTATGTCCACCGTCACAGGGGCCCCTATCCCTTCTCCTGAGCTGGGACAGTCATCCTGCCAGGGAGGAGTCTCCTTCGCTTATCTCGAGTGCAACCTGATGGCGCGGGGTGTGGTGCCGCTGATGAGTGCGGAGCGAGGTTTCCACAGTGGGCAGGAGGAGGGACCCGATCACCCAGACCAGACTGAGTAGTGACAACACACAACATTGCATCCTAAGGCTGAACTTCAGTTATGGCTTTGCTAAGTGCTTTCACCCACAATAATCACACTCGGTTTACCAAGTTCACTGGTCCCTGAGGGAGGTATCATTATCCCCATTTTAAACGGCGAAAGATTTATACGATCTGAAGAGAAACCAGAGCATTATTATCCCCATTTTACAGGAGTGGAAACTAAGGCCCAAAGGAGCTGAAGGACTTATCGACAGAAGCTAGACACCAGGTTCCAAAATCCTCTGCGGATCCCAGAGAACCCCTCCTGTGCTACTACACACACCCCAGGAACAAGGAAGTCGAGAGCAGAGCATCCGGAGACCAGGAAGAAACCCGGGAGGAAGACGGTAGGCGGGAAGCAGGTCCTACTGCGGGACCGGCCCGGGGCGACAGTGGCTCCACCTCCTGGCCAACCCTAGTGACATTTCGATAGCGGATTGGGTCTGGCCGGTGACAGTTCTCGTTGCCCCGGCAACTAGAGCCGGGCTCCCTCAGTGCTAGAGGGAGGCGCAGGCCCGGGTCAGGGGCCTCGAGATCGGGCTTGGGGTGAGACTTGCGTGCCATCATCACAGGCAGGGCGAGCCGGGGCCTGGGTAGGGGTCTGGGGCTCCACCGCACCAGGGCTCCGGAAGGAGAATTAGGTTCTGGGTGGACAGACTGAGCTCCCTGCCCAGCCAGACTTGGACGGTGGCCTGGGAGACAGGGAGGACCTGGGGTTCTAAGATGGGAGAGGAAACCAGGGCGCCTGCTTCCCCACCCCGGCCAGTTACCCTTTGCCCTAGCTGTGCCGTAACTACCTACCATCTTGCCTCTACAGCCCAGAGCATGTTCCAGATCCCAGAGTTTGAGCAGAGTGAGCAAGAAGACTCCAGCCCTGCAGATAGGGGCCTGGGCCCCAGCCCCACAGGGGACCAGCGCCCAGGCCCTAGCAAGCACCAGCACACAACCCCAGGCCTCCTGGGGGAAGCTGGTCATCAGCAGGGCCAGCCTACCAGCAGCAGCCACCACGGAGGTAGGCACCCCACCACCACCTGCCTGTCTACTTTGCCCAGTAGCTCCCTGACCCCAGCCTCATCCACATTCACAGGATGGCTTTGAGTATGTCCCTAACCTATCTGTGTCTCAGCTTTACTCTTCTGTAAAACAGAGCAATTAATCACCACCATTGTAGGGCTGTTAGGATGATTAGCGGAATACTTAGGAAGCAATTATATAGTGCTGGTGCACAGGAAATATCCAAATAATGTAGCTGTTAGAGTAGGACCACCACAGAAGTTGCTGAAGAGTCAGGCAGTGAACCAGAAAGGGGAAGTGACTTGCTTAAGGTCACACGTTTTTGCCCATTTCTTTGACTTAAGTCTCTGAGGTGCCTGCCCCAGGCTTCCAGCTACCAGGTCTGTTCTTTCTCCATACCATCGCTGGGGATATTCTTGCCTGTTGCCAGGGACAGATGACCCCCAAGAGGCAGAGAGCGCTCCCTGGTAGCTGGTCTGGGTGGGGGTGGGGAAGCATGGGCTGGAAGGATGGGCACTGGAGGGCAGCGGCCATTGCTCAGTCTCTCCCTCCCAGGGCCCAGCACAGGCCTTAGCACCTCAAAAAAACACAGAGATCTTCTGAAAACAAAACCCATGTCCCCTGCCTGCTGAAGCCTACATGACCCTCTCGCCATTCTCAGGAGAAAGAAGGATTTTTAAGGCCTCCTTGGCCCATTCACACACATTCTGTCACACTGAACTCCACAGACTTTAACTTCCAGATCTTTGCCCTTGCTGGATTCCTGCTCACAACAGCTCTCCACCCCTACCTGACTGTTCCTCCTCTATATCAGGTGCTTGCTTAATCTGTGCTCTGTGCTGTCCCAGCTGCCAGGGACACATCAATGAACAGAAGAGATAAAAGCCCTTGCCCTTGGGGTGCCTATAGTCTGGTCAGCTGGGGAGACAAGCCATAAACAAACATTAAAAAAGTGATATATAATGAGCTAGAAGAGGACACACTGGGCAGTAGTGTGAGAGTCTTTGCTTTCTCTGGATCAGGAGTACTGGGGACCAGGGGAGTGATTTGAATCAAGGTGGCCAGGCTCTGCCTTGGTTAGAAACACCATTTGAGCAAAGACTGGATGGGGTGAGGTTTGAGCCACACAGTATGGCAGCTTTGATAATTATCATGGCTATCTCTCTCAGTCCTAAAGGGATGGGCAAAATGCAAAGGCCCTGAGGCTACTGTGGCCTGAGGGGACAGAGTAAGGAGAAGGGAGCTGGAAATGCAGCAATTAAAGGAGGGGGAGGAACAGGTAGGCAGGGCCTTGAAGGCAGTGTAAGGGCTTTGGCTTTTCATTTGAGTGAAAATATGAGAGGACTTTCAAGTAGAGCCCAGTGATCTGATTTGGGCATCAGGAGAATCACCAGGTCCTGTGTAAAAGGTGGTGGTGAGCCTATGGGCAATGTGTGGTGCAGTGTTTTTGGGGGGGGTTTATTTTTATTTTTACTTATTCATTGATTTTAGAGAGAGGGGCGGGGTGGGGCGGGGGAGAGACACATCAAACTCTTTGTGTATGTGCCCTGACCAGGGATTGAACTGGCAACCTTTGCGTAGGGGGACAACACTCTCTAACCAACTGAGCTATCTGGCCAGGGCACGTGACAGCTACTGATGGTGACCAGGTCTCGGTTCGGCCCAAGGGAATGTGAAGGGAGGGGTGGAGAAGGAGATCAAGGAAAGGAAAGGCTAGGAGTGGGAAGGACCGTTTCTATTCTATGAATGAAGACAGAGAGCGGCAGGGAGCTGGAGTAACCTGCAAAAACTGGGGGTGTGAGGGACCGGGGGACGCCTGAGGCATGGGGGGCGCTCCCATGAGAGTGCTGTGAAGCAGCAATAAAGAGCCAAGGGAATGGCAGACCCAGCCACGAGGAGGGATGCAGAGGAGAGAAGCTACTAGAGAGCACTGCACAGGATTTCTTCAACTTTTGACCTATTTTTCAATGTCTATAAAGCAAGTGATTTTTCCATAAAAGATCCCCAATGCCAATGACCTGCTGGAGCCACTGCCCTCCTCTAGATGGCAGGGTCCCTTCACCCTTCATCCCCCCTGCCTCCTGGCCCCTGCTGGACAGGGACTGTGACAGTCCAGCACATAGCCCAGTGCCTGGGAGGGGCAGGTGCGTGGCGAGCTGTGGGTGTGGATGGCGTCCTGCAATGGAGTGACATCCCGCGGAAGAAAAGCCCACCACTAGGCACCAAGGCCAGACTGCAGGGTTGAAACAGTTTTATACTTCTTTAGCAGGTTGAGCTTGAGCAGGTTAGTTAATTGCCACCGTTTCTTTATTTACTAAACGGGAGTAGAACCCACCTACAACCCTTGTGAGTGGTACCTGCGCCGCTCACAGGGGTGTACTGAGGATCTGATGAATTAACACGGGAAAAGTGCTTTGAAACAATGCCTGGCACAGTGTATGCTGTTCTAGTACGTGATTATTGTTAGTATGAGTTGGCCCATGATCTGGGGGTTGCCATTCATTCAGCAGAGAGGGGCACATGAATAACCAATACCCCATGATGGCAGACAAGTGATGTATAGGATAGAATGAGAAATGTGAGGATTTAGAGGCCACGCCAAGAAGTTTGGACTTTATCTCATAAGCAATAGGGAGCCATTGAAAGTTTCAGGCAGAGAACAGACACAGTTGAGTTTAGAGCAGAGGTTGGCAAACCATAGCCACAGGCTAAATTCTTTCTGTACAGAGCATGAGCTAAGAATTGTTTTTATATTTTTAAATAGTTGACAATCCAATAACAATATTTTATAACATGTGAAAATTATATGAAATTAGTTTCCGTGTCCCTAAATAAAATTTTAGTGGAATTCAGCAATGCACAGTCGTTTGTTTATGGCTCTTACAAGCTATGACCACAGGGCTGAGTAGTTGTGACAAAGACTGTGTGATCTGCAGTGCCCCAAATATTTACTCTTTGACCGTTACAGAAAACATTTGCTGGGCCCTGCTTTCTAATTTCATCAGCTCTGAGCAAGATGGGGGTATATGTTCTTTGCAGGCCAGTAAGGGTCTTTGGTACCCTGAATGGCTTTAGGGTACACAAGGAGTCTGGGCCGGGGCCTACAGGTGCTAGAAGCTACCCAGGATGCGTGCTGCTCTGCCCGCTGGGGACAGGCAGTGTGACAGCACCTGCCTCCCACTGCCTGGCAAGCCACTGCTTAATCAAGTATGCAAGCATACTCAAAGAAACCTGACTGGGGATGTGTTCAATGGGGCTAGAGAACTTAAAGCTTTGCTGGGGAATGGGGTATCTCCAGCCAGACTGCTCCCGCTGCCCCACCGCAGGCCTAGACACCCATCTCTGTTCCTGCCCATTAGTGAACAACTAAGGTGCCACAACTATGAGTTGATACTTCTCATCTCTTTCCCTTCCTGTTCCTGTCTTTGTTTCTCTCGCTTTAAAAAAAAAAAAAAAAGCCCTGAAGCCAGACTCATTAGTTTTTGTTTGTTGTTTTTTTTTAAAGACTTTGTATTTATTCAGTTGAGAGAGAGAGAGAGAGAGGAGGGAGGAGCAGAAAGCATCAACTCCCATATGTGCCCGGACCATACAAGCTCAGGGTTTCGAACCGGCGACCTCAGCGTTGTTCCAGGTTGACACTTTATCCACTGCGCCACCACAGGTCAGGCCAGACTCATTAGTTTTAGGTTTCTGCTCTCTACCTACTGGCTGAGTGACCTTGGGCAAGTTAGTTGCCCTCTCTGTGCCTTTCTCCTCTGTCAAATGGGGACAGTGAGTAAGCTCCCTCCTAGGGTGTGAATGTAATGAGTGAATGCACGTGAAGCACTTCCAAGCTGACACACCAGGTGTTTATTCTTCTGCTTATAATTCCTGGGTGAGGAGGCAGTGCCCAGACCAAGTGCCCATCTGCATGTCACTCACCTTCCTACCTCCAGCCTTGCGTCTGTCAAATGCGCTGGTGGTTTGGGTTCTTAGAGCTGGAAAAGGAGAATGATGGCCAACATTTCCTGGGCACCTCCGTGGCTGGCTATGCAGCTTCGGGCGAGTCCGTAGCCGCTAGGTGCCTCCATTGCCTCACCTGTAAAATCGGGAGAATTTGGCATGCAGCCACCTAGCTACTGACCCCTGCCTCGCTGCTCACATCCCACAGAACTGCAAAGTGTTCTGCAGAGGGGCCTTATCCTATCAGGGGTCCTTCTGTTTCTGGCTCCTCTGGTCCCTTCCATCCCCACTCTGGATTTAGCTGCCTGTTCTCCACTGTCTTTGATTCTCAAAGACTTTATGGTGTCCCTACCTGCCCTCAGGCCTGTGCTTTGATGAAGCTCAGAATAGCCAGGCACTCTGACCAGACCCTCTTGGCCTAAAGCCATCTTCTTTTCTTGGCTTTCTCAGCCAGGTATCTGAAGCTGGGACTCTTAGAGGCCCTGCAGCCCCTGGAGCCGACCCACAGGGCTCTGCCGAAGGCCTTCTGGAAGGAGAACAAGATACTATGATCCCTGGCTTCAAAACCTGGCCTAAATCTTGCTTCCTTCAAAATGCCTTCCCCGACAGACGCAGCCTGCTATGGATGCTGAGCATGTTCTTGGCACGCATTCCAGGACTGTCCGCCACTCTATTACTTAGCTCTGGGAGTGGTTCTAGATCTTTGTTTGTCTCGATAAGGGGGTGGGGTTGGCAGGAGTGGGAGAATAGCACATAGTACACGTCAGACAAGCTCCCAACACAGTAAAGGTGCGCCGTTGAATACTGCCCTGTCATGCACTTCCAGCCCACAAAGCACTTTCACACACTATTTTATGTGACCTTTACATAGGCACTGGTAGTAAGGGCTAGTTATATCCCCACATGGAGGTGAAGACACAGGTTCAGAAAGCTGAAAGGTGGCTGAACAGGGAAGAGGTGAAGCCCGGGGTAATCTTTGGACTTTGGATCCCAACAAACCTCTAAGCACTTCCAGGCTCAGAGCTTCACAGCTCTGTGACATGGGAAAGTCAACCTCTGTAAGCCTGGCTTCCCATCTGTAGAACACAGGCAATGTTAGTACTCACTTCCCAGAATGGTTAGGATAATAAAGTAAGGACCAGGATTTAGTACATAGTAAGTGCTCCATAAATATTATCTTAAAAAGTCAATAGACCAGTCAGGACATTTTCTCCAAAGCAGGTAGTGTACTGTGGGAGGTAAACGTGCTGCTGACAGTTTGTGGGTCTCCAGGGTCCCCTGTAGGCCACAACAGTGGAACCAATGAACACCAGTGGGTCTTTTGCAGAGCTGTTCAGCCCTGCCTGGCTGGGGCAGGGCTCTTCCTCTTTCAGGGACTTGATCTCCTCTGCTGGGGGATGGAGATGATTACAGAGCTAACAACCCTGGGCTTGCTACCAGGCCCCCATGGCTTTGCACTAGGAACTATAACTACTTATTATGCCCTTATTTTGTGCCAGGCACAGAGGAAGGTCCTTTTTTACATACACTAAGGCCCTAGCCCATTATTGGGGCTCAATTAAGATTTGTGGGACTAATGAGAAGTTAATTTGAATCTTCACAGAAGTCCCAAGGAGCTTCCCTTGATTTACATTTGAGGAAACTGGAGCTCTGAAAGATATACCCTGATGTGCACACAAATACACCAGCGGGCCAGTGGGGCTAATGCTGGCGGCGCACGAGTTGGGATTCACGTGGTTCCCCCACCGTCGACCCTCTCTGCAGGCGCTGGGTCTGTGGAGCCCCGGAGTCGCCACAGCTCGTACCCCGCAGGGGCTGAGGATGACGACGAGACCGAGGAGGAGCCCAGCCCCTTCCGCGGCCGGTCGCGTTCAGCACCCCCTAACCTCTGGGCTGCACAGCGCTATGGCCGCGAGCTCCGGAGGATGAGCGATGAGTTCCAGGGTTCCTTCAAGGTGAGCGCCGCCCTGGCGTAGAACAGGGCCAGTGCTGAACACGCCAGGACCTGTACTCCCAGGTCACGCCCACTGAGCTGTTTTGTCCAAATCCCAGGGCATGCCGGGACCTGCAGTCTAGGACCGGTCCCTTTCCGAGTGCCAAGGCATGCCGGGGTCTGTAGTCCGGACCCCTCTCCAGAAGGCCGTATCAAATCCTTGGAACGCGAAGCATGCTTGCATCCGTGTTTCCAGCGGGACTCCTCCGGGTGTCCGGGTTCTTTGCCTTCAAGTGTGGAACTACTTTAATTCTTGAATTGTGGTCCCATTTTCCAGATGGTAGATCTCCAGCCCTGGCACTAACATACAGGGTCGGTCCTACGTGTCCTCTCTCTCCGTCCCCAGCACGGAGCGTCTGGGATCTAACTCGTCCCACTCGTTAGGGGGACCCAAGCAAATGACCTCTCGTTGTTTATGAAAATGGTCAGGAGCCCTCTCGGTACAGGGCAGACTGCGAGCTGTGGTCTTTATCTTCCCTGGGTTCTCACTTAGCGATGATATTCCGGAAGTGGAGGGCCCTGATTCGGGCTAACTCTTTTAACCCTTCCCTCCTCCCACTCTGAAGGGAATTCGTCGCCCGAAGAGCGCGAGTACAGCGACGCAGATGCGGCAGAACTCCAGCTGGATGCGCATCTTTCAGTCCTGGTGGGATCGGAACTCGGGGAGAGGAGGCTCCGCCTCCTCCCAATGACCTTTCTTCCCAGACACCGAAACCCCCTAGCGTGCGCCGCCGCTGGCGGCCATCTTGAGTGTGGGCGGAAGTAGTTTCCGCAGGCTTATACAAAACGGGAATCACGTGTCTCTTTCGAGAGGGGGCGCTGTGACCCAGAGCCCGGTTTTCTTCCGGTGTGTGAGGGGGACCACCAGAATTCGGTCCTGTTGGAAGTTTTGAAGTTTTTCCGCCCTTAGTTGCTTGAAGTGGGTTGCCCTAGGCGCCTGCGTCAAGTTGCTAGTCGGGATAAGTAACTTCACGAGAACCCTTTCCTCCGCGGTGACCTTGTGGCCTGAGGATCGCCACGAAATGTGCTAATAAAGCCCATATCTATGCCGCCGAGTCTCCTGTCAATCGCTAGGGCTTCGCTAGCACTGCCAATTTCAGAAGATTCCCCCGTTTTCCACATAAGGGAAACTTGGGCTCTTACTGAGTGACATCCTGGAACCGAGACCAGGAAGGGGTCAAGGCGGCAAGCAGAGCCAGGGCTTCTTGACTCCCGGGGAGCGGAGCGCAATTGAGCCCTAGGGACCTCCCTATCTCTAATCTGGTAATTGGGTACCACAGGCCCACCGGCCGCCGGAATTCCGCACTCGGCAAACCGTGGCGCCGTCCCTCAGGGAGGGTCATTTGTTCCTATTTGGGTCAGTCCTTTAGAACAGCTACTGTGTGGCCGGCCTGGGGCCAGCGCTGCTAAGGGAACTGGCAGGGTGCGCAGGACGGGGGAGGGGGCGGCGGAAGGCTTGGCCAAAGGCTGTGAATACAGTGATAAGTAGGGAACTAGAAACTTCACCAGGACCTGGGAGCGGAGCTCCGAGCTCGATTCCAGAAAGGTTTATTGGCGCCCCCTATAGATCAGCCAGTGATTTGTGTTGGGTATACAGAGATGAATTAAGACACAGCCGGTGAATTAAAGCTGGGACTTAAAGGGAGAGATGAGGGAGGGGGCTGTCATTCTGGGTAAAGGAAAGAATGGACCCATGGAAGGATGGGGCGGGGGGAGCAGCAGAGGCCAGGCTTCTGAGGGGTTCGAATGTCATACCCAGGAGTTTGGAGTTTAGCCTGGTCTTTGAGGACCATGGGACTGATGTGTAGTGTTTCCGTAAGTGGAAGTGAGCCAAGGCAGGAGTTGGCTGCTGAGGAGCCTGGACACACAATGCAGTGGGCAGATTGGGGGACAGGACAAGGACTGACTGCAGAAGCAGGGAAGGCCTGGGCAATGGTATTGACCTTGAGGGAGCAGGGCTCAGAGTAGGGGTCCCCTGCCCTGGGACAGCCCCACTGAAAGTCCTGTTTCCCTGGCCTCCCCACCCAATCTGTTTGCCTGAGGCTGCAGCAAAAACAAAGAAAGAAAACACTCAATTGGCAGGAGATAAACCCAGATAAGAGTCTGCCTTCCTCTGTAGGAGGGAGGCAGTCAGCCTGGGAAGCTCTGCCAGGAAGCTGGGAGAGGCCTTGAAGGAATGCCAGCCTGACCATGCAGCAGAACCCAGCCGCACCCTCACTGCAGGGTCTCTGCCACTCCGCGCTGTCCCGAAGCAGAAGTGGGGCATGGAGCAGGTCCTCCAGGCTGGCTGTAGACCATCTGCCATAGGGGGTTCTGACCTGCCCTGCCTCCAGGTCAGGACATCTTGAGTTGGCCTGGCACACGTGACTTCTGTCTGGGCCTCAGTTTCCTTATCTGTAAAACAGGTATAACATCTCCCTCACAGGGATGAGGGGGTGCTGGTTTCCCCAGCCCATGTCTTGACTGCCAGCTTCCCTTCTCCCAAGGGTCACTGCCAGGCCCACCCACTTCCCATCTATCTCTGAGGGCTGGCTCGTCTGATATTGGACAGGTCCAGAGCTGCCCAGCTCCACCCTTTGTCCATCTCCTGACAGTCAACTGCCTGCATGGAGCCCAGAGCAGCCTTAGCTGCTAATGCTGGGCCCTCAGGTCATATCAGGCGAAGGGAAGAGGGGGCAGGGAAGGTTTCCTGAAGCAAAGACCTGCGCCTCTGTGAAGAGAGGACAAGAGTCCAGTGGGATAAAGGTAAGGCCCAGGAGCAGAGGGCACAGAGGTAGAAAAGCCTGGGGAAGGCCAAAGGGCCACGGATGTCAGGTTATTGGGAAGATCTGAGGCCCCAGGCAAGGCGGTCTCAAGGTTCAAACTCAGCAACCCTTCACTCAGGCTGACCTCAATTTCACAGTGCCCATGAGCCCATTTTATAGATGAAGAAACAGGCCACAAAAGAAGTGGCAGAGAGGGCCTAGGTAGGACCCAGGGTCCTCTCTAGCACTGCCCCACCCCAAACCACACTGCACACGGGGTCCCTGAAATCCACTTTTATTTATGTAAAAAACAGTCCCCAGAGAATAGAGAAAGAATGTGACCCCTACTTCCCAGAGCTCTAAGTCTCCACATGGTGTGCCCTGGGACAGCGAGAGAGATGGCTCTCACTCTGGAGTGTGTGCGTCACAGGGGGCAAGGGCCCCACCCAATCTCTTATGGCCCAGAGTGATCCAGCACCTTCCCTAGGAATGAGGGCAGGAAGAGGGGCTGGGGACTAATGGGGCCCCAGGAGGGTGAAGGAAGGAAGTTAGTGTGGGGTGTTTGCCTCAGTTTAAAAAAATAAAATTTCTAAAGATAAAAAGTTAAAAAAAAAAAAAGCGCATTAGTGTCTTAGCTTCCGGCCCTCCGCCCAGTGCCCACCCTGGCCCTGTGGCCACCTCTTGCTCAGCCAGTTCAGAGCTTCGTATTCTCCTCTTGACTCTCCGAGTCAGCGCCAGACAGGTGGCTACTGCTCCCAGGTGCATGACCGTTGCTGGCACAGGCCACCAGATGTCCGTCCCCCAGCCCCTCCAGCGTCTCGCCCAGCAGGCTCCGGCGGATCTCCTGGGGCAGCCTCGCCCGCTGCTCCTGACATTCCTGGGCCAGCTGGGCCAGCAGCTGCGGGAGGAGGAGGAGGAGGCTCACAGCACAGGCCACCCAGCAGCGCCTGCTGCCTGCAGGCCCACCGCACCTGCGGCCTCACCTTGGGCTCCTCTTCCACCAGCTGCTGTAGGACCCGCTGCTGCCCCACCATAAGGCGTTCATGCCGCTGCTTCTGGGCTTCCTCCAGCTGTCAGGGGGGAAACACGGGCTCGGCGGAGGTTCTCTGGGGGAGAGACCAGGCTCCCAGGGTTGGATGGCCAGGGTTCTGAGATGACCTTAGGGAAATGCTCCAGGCCCAGACTCCAAAGCTATGGGGCACTATCATAGAATAGACAGGTGGCTTTGGAGATGGAATGGGCTTGAGGGAGCTGTGGCACCAGGAGGGAAAGGCTCTCGGGCAATGTCACAGCAGGCCAACACCAAGGACATGGCTTTCTGATGACTGAAGAACGGGGTGGGCTAGAGTGGCTCCTGAGCCTTACTCACCCGACGGATGGAGTTGACCGACTCAGTGATATGACGACGGTTAATCTCTGTCAGTTCCCTGCACAGGAGCAAAGCAGGATGGGTTCAGTGCTGGGCACCCAGCCATGCCTGCCCAGCACCCAAATGGGTCCCGGCCCTAATGCCCTTACACCTCCTTCTTCTTATGTTTCTCCCTTGTCTTGGCCTCCGAGATACTGTTGTGGCGTTTCCTGTCCAGGATCTTCTGCAGTTCCTTCTTCTCCCTGGACGAGCCGGTGGGAGAAGAGGCAGGGCCAATGGCAGGGCCAGCGGCAGGACTGGGGGTCCTGCCCTCGTTCTGGTACCAGGGAGTTCCCCGGTCCACCCACTCAGGATACCCTGCCTTCACCTGTCGTTCATCTCCTTCAGCCTCTTGACCTGAGTTGTGTGAGCATCCAGGACAATCTCCCTGAGCCGCTGCAGAGCCTGTGGACACAGGTAACCAATAGGTGAGACAGGCTGATGATAGGTCTGTCCAAAAAGCAGGCACGCCCTCACCATCACAAACCCGCCTCACCTGTCTCAGGTGCTCCAGCTTCCGCTCGGCCTCTGCATCTGCCTGAGCCTCCCGCAGCTCCAGCAGACTCTGCACCTGTCTCTTCTGGAACTCTTGATACCGCTTCACCTCTTCCTCCTCCTCCTCCTCCTCCTCCTCCTCCCTGCCTCTGTGTGAGGAACCCCTCTGGGTGATGCTCAGGTCATCACATGAACTTGGGCTGGGAGGACAAAGGGTGGCAGGGCATATCCCAGCCAGCACTGATGGACCCCAGGCTGGGGGCGGGGTTTATTATGCCAATGAAGAGGCCAGCTCACTTAACTCAAATGACCGGAGCCTGTCTGGGTAACAGTCTCTCAAAACACATGCTCCTCATGGGGGAGCATGAGGGATTGCCCCCAGGTGAGAAGACGGTCAGACTGAGCGCGGAAAACCTCCCCTCTCTTCCTTGCACCAAACCCTCCTTCTTGGGGGCCAAGGAGCACCAAGGCCATCCTCCATGCCCTCCCTAATGCAGGAGAAACCCGCATGCACAGCCACAGCAACGCACACAGCACACTGCACACAGTCAGGCTGGGCACTCACGGGACACCCGGCCGGTGCCGGCACCTGCTCTCAGCCCGGGCCTGGGCCAGGCTGTCTAGCAATCGGCGTGTGAGAGCAATTGCTTTCCGTTGATGCTTCTTGTGCAGCTCCCGCAGGTCTCGATCTTGCCGACTTTGGAGTTTCACCAGAGCCTTGTGGCCTCGGAGCTCGTCCAGCGGGGCCACAACCACCTCTGTGGGCAGCAGAGCACAGGCAGGCTGGCCTTGGGCAGGCACACCCAGCAGGAGCACCATCTACCCTCGAGAAGTGGCCCCGCCTCCTCGTGTAGCCCCACTCCAGAACAGGCCCCGCCTCCTCGTGTAGCCCCACCCCAGAATAGGCCCCACCTCTCTGGACAGCCCCACCCCTATAACGCCAGACCCCTACCTGACAGGATACTAGCAATAAGATCATCTCGCTGACCTGGGGAGCAGAGAGGCAGGGCTGAAAACCTGGAAAGGACAGCAGGGCTATTCCCCTCAAGCCACCACGGGCCCAGGCTGCCCCTTACCTGGGCTGCTGAGGGAAGGGCTGGTGGGGGTGGGGGCCGGGCCCTGGTACCGGTGGGGGGAGGTGTCCAGTGGGCTGGGTGTGGGGTTTGGTGTCATCTGGGGCCCCAGCTGCTGAGAATGGGTCTCCTGGCAAGTCTCCGGGCCAGCCTGAGCCTGCTTGGGGAGAAAGCAGAATGTTCTTCCCAGAAACACTGCTCTCTCAGGCCTGTCTGTCCTTCACAACCTCCTGGGGCTGCCCAGTGCCCCTGGTCTGCCTCCCTCTACCCATCTGGCCCTGGACTCCTATCTGTACCGTGGGGCTGTTATGACAACTACATGAAAACGAGAATATAAAACAAGCACGGCTAAACCCCTTTTCCACATGGGGTGTGCGGAAGAAATGTGAAATGTTCTTAGGAGACTGGGCCCCATTGCATGTGCTCAGGGACTTCCAGATCACTCTAGAAAGCCTTGGCCCAGCCCCAAGTCTTCTGTCTCTGAGTCCTCCTCCACCCTGCCCACAGCTCCGTATCTTCCTAGTTGCTTCGCTCCTGATTAAATCAATGAAGGAAGTGACCACAGAGTGGGCACCAGACTCCCTGGCTAACAGCTGCAAGTAGCCTCCTCTCCCCTGCCTTTCCCAGGCCCCATGGGACTGGGTTTAGATGTGCAGACGAGCCTGTGCTACTGACCTCTCCCCATAGGAGCCACTGATATCTCAGGGCTCACAGAACCTGTTTTTAAAGCTTCTGTGCCTTCTAACTGCCCTGGAAGCAGCAGAACCCTGCACCCCAGCTTTGCTCCTGCAGCGGCTGGAGGAATTCTAGCCCAGGTCTGTCCGGAAGGCCTCTCACATGCAAAAGGGATGCTTTCTACCTCCTTAAAACGTGGAGAATAACCTAAGGCCAACGGTTAAAGGCCCGGGCCAGACCTTTGCAATGGGAGCCTCATTGTCTCCATCTCTACCCTGGGGATGGCAAATTTAGGTGGTGGGAGGATTCTATGAGCCAAACTGGTGAAAAGAGTGCACACCTGGCTGGGCAGAGAGTTGGCACTCGGCATTCACTTGGCTTTATTTCTTGGCTAGGGTGAGAGGAGAACCCCGAAAGGGGAACAGGCCCTCCAGGCAGAGGGAAGGGGATGGGTGGATGACACTGGTGTTTGCTGTAGGGCAGTGAACAATTGCCTCCTGCGGGAGGAGGAGCCAGACCACGGGCTGCTGTGGGGCCCAATGGGCAGGGCCAGTGCAGGGAAGGCTGCAGTGCTTCTCCCCCAGGGCCAGCCAAGGTCAATTTTCACCCCCACCCCAGCCCCACTCCCGGTGGACCTCAGCCCAGGCCCAGGTAAATCTGAGCCCTGTTCCCTCCCACCTGCCCCCAACCTGCTCTGCTCACCTCCCTTTCCCCAATGAGGGCAGCCAGCTGCTTGGCCCTCTGGTCCATCAGGTTGACGTGCTTAATGGGGTTGATCAAGGCCTCTGCATAGTCTGGTTAGGGGCAGAGGATAAGAATCTCAGAGTCAGAACCCCAGGGCCACACCGTCCCACCAGCTCTGGTCTCCTGGAGGGACTGCAGAACCCACCCTCAACTGGGGCCACTCGGCTTAGCCAATCCTAGACCCAGGGGGCGCCGCCTGGCCTGCCCCAGCTCACCCTGGTGGTCGTCAGGGATGTAGTCAGAGGCCTCGGTGTAGATGAGCAGGGCTGGCAGGCACAGTGGCTGGTTGGCCTCGTTCCTTAGGCAGATGTAATGGTACCCTGGGGGGGGGGGCGGGTAGGGCAAGGTAAGTGGGCCCCGCTGGGTCTCCACACATCCTGCCCCTGAACTGCCCAGACTCCTGACCTGAGCGGATGGCAGAGACGGGCAGGATCCGGTGCCCCACAAACTTGCCGCCCTCCTCAAAGGCCGCAATGCGCAGTGAAGCCAGTGTGGGCAGCACCACCTGAGGGTCCAGACAGGTGCTAAGCCACAGAGCTGACCCACGGTCAGTGTGGCCACTGAGCCACAGCCGACCATAACCACGGAGGCCAATGTTCAGAGGGAACCCTTGGAGAAGCTGACCCAACGACTAACCATCAGTCACCACTGCTACTAAGCCAGTGATGGGTCCACACCACGACAGAATGGTTAAATGGATGGTTGGCAGCCATCAGAGCCCTGAGCAAGGGAGAACAGGCTGACCTGCCCCTCCAGGAACCCCTATGGTGGGACAGGTCAAGTCTGGTGAGCACCAGCTTAGAAACTGTAGAGTGAGCCATTGGTCTGGGACTGAGGCCATAACCCACCCCAACTGGCCACAGAATTCCAGTCCACTTGGGAGTCGGGGAGGAGCTGATGGGAGCTTGTGACTGTTATCTCAGGCAAGTCCTTCCTGCCTGGGAGGTGGGGCGGGCTGTGCCCACTTCTCTTGGGAGCCATGGGACCTCCTGCTGTCTCACCTTCCTGTCCTCTTCTCTCACCCTGCGGAAGGCAGGGTGCCTGAGTCTGACCCTGGAACATGCAGGGCCTGGGGTGGGGTCTGGAGGTGACAGGTCCAGCCTTGAGGTTCCTCAGTACCCCCATCTCCCAACCCTGACGACTGCCACTAGTGTGCCTGGTTCCTGTCCGACCCACCCAGGAGAGCCTAGGAGGTCTGGGAGGGTGCCAGGCTCACCTTGGGGAAGTCAAAGAGCTCCTCATCCCACACGGGGTTGAATGAGTTCCCCTGAGAGGTCCGGGTGCGGTACTTGCGCCGGGTATCAACGGGGAGGCCAAACACATCCACCTCCACATAGATGCTCACCTTCCTGTCAGACAGGAACTGCCCGGAGATCACCTGGGGGATCCAGGAGGGTGAGCTGGCTGCTGAGGGTCCCATCCCCAGGACACCCTGGCCCCAGCCCTCCCTGGTTCCACCTTGACCCGCAAGGCATTGGCCACAATGCCATCCACGATGACCTCGGTGAAGGGGTCAAAGGACTTGTCCGGTCGCCTCATGAACTCAGGCTTCAGCAGGTAGCCGCTACGCCCGTTGTATTCGAACACGCCTGCGTTGAGCTGCATCGCCACATCTGGGGGTGACGTGGGGAGGGGTAGGGTCAGCAGGTCAAATGAGATCAAGAGTCAGGAAGGGTAGTGGATGCAGAGGGGGAATCATGAATCAGTAGGGTCAGTACAAATAGCATCAGGGGTCCATGATCAGGAGAGATCAGACCAGGGAAGGGTCTAGGGTTCGCCCAGGTCAGGAGTTGGGGTTAGCCAAGGTCTTGGCTCGGTTTGGGAATCTGGGATTAGCTCGCGTCAGAGGCCCAGTCAGACAAATAGACCTTAGCAGGGTCATAGGGCAGAAGGAGGTGAGGCTGGGGGCCAGGAGTCAAGGGCGGAAGGAGGCCAGTGCTCACCCAGGGTCTGGAAGTTCAGTGCCACCAGCTGGCAGCCCACGTTCCAGAAGAGCTGGGGCATGTAGTTGGATGAGTCCACGCGGGTGCCCTTGGGGTAGATGCGGCTCAGCTGCTGCTTGTTGTATCTGAGGTCGGCGGTCAGGGGCCACATGGCGGCGCGCTTGCCCACCTCCTGCCTCCAGCCCAGCACTGCGGGCCCAGCCTCGGCTCCTGGGAACCCACCTCCTGACCTGGGCTCCAG
Organism: Rhynchonycteris naso; assembly: GCA_037038555.1. NCBI lineage: Eukaryota > Metazoa > Chordata > Mammalia > Chiroptera > Emballonuridae > Rhynchonycteris > Rhynchonycteris naso. Next base: position 365,131,039 of record CM072995.1, on the reverse strand, counting down.
GTGACCCCTCAGCCCCCCACTTCTTGGCCTCGCCCCTGTGCAATTTCCTAGACCTACCCAGGACCCAAATGGAGGTGTTGGAGTGTCAGAACTCCGTGCAGGCAGCAGAGTGGGGCCAGAGCATCTGAGCCAGCCCCTGAGTGTCCCCAGCCTGGCCCAGTGGCCTCAGCACCACCAAAGGATACTCCACAAACTCCATGGGGCTCTTGGTCAGCTGTTCCATGGCCTTGGTCTCCACGAAGGATGACATTTCGAACCACTTGTTCCTCTCTGGGGAGTGGGCAATGGCAGGGGGTCAGGCCTGGCAGGGCCATGCTGGGTCCTACTCCCACCAGCTCCCACACCACTCACTTCGAGCAGCCTCGAAAGACTTGAACTTGACAGGCTCAATGTAGTTGACGAGTGTCGACATCTCCTCAGTAGCATTGACCTCACTGCTAGCGGTTCCCTGTGGCCCCAAATGCAGGGTCAGCAGCGTCACGTCCCCAAGCCATCAGCTGGAAGTTCCCTCACCTGCTCCACACCGTGAGGGAGGCTCTGACCTCCTCTTCCCATCCTGGCCATCACCCCCTCAGCACCCTCAGCAAGGGTCCCCACCCCTCCATGGCCCCTATCAGTCCTGGCCCCATCTGCTCTGAGTCTCCCTGGGGCCTGGCTGATGTGCCCTGGACCCCATGCTCCCAGTCTGCCTCCTGCCTTCCTGGTGCTGAGAGCAGGAACTTCTCACCCAACTCCAGGGGTTCAGTTACCCACGTGCAGGCGGGTCCCTGGTTTTCCATCCCCGGCCATTATTGCCAACCACCACCTTGCCATCTCCTCTTGGGGGCTCACAAGACTCAAACTCAAAAGGAAAAAATATATAAGCCTTGGTGGGTTAGCTCAGTCAGTTAGAGTATTGACTCAGAACACCAAGCTTGTAGGTTCAGTCTTGAGTTTGGGCGCACGTGGAAAGCGATCAGTGAATGCACAACTAAGTGGAACAGCAAACAAATACTCCCTCTCTCTTTCCCTTCCTCTCTTGTCTCTCTAAAACCTATGAATTTTAAAAAACTAAAAAAAAAAAAGACCTAACTTCAACCCCTGTGCTGTTGCACTCAGCCCCTGTCCGCCCTTCCCCACTCCGGGTCCCTCCCAAATCCGACCTCCTGATTTGACTTTACTGTCACCCCACTCCTGAGAACCCTACACTACCCTTGTGGACAGGGCCCCCTCCTGAGCACTCTGGCCCTGCCACAGGTGTGCCCTCTTCCTCAGGTCTGCTTGACCAGCAGACTCCCCTCTTTCCCCACCTTGCTCTGCCTGGTGCACTGCTCCCCAGCCCACACCACCCGAACAATCTCACATTTGCTTCTGTGTCTGTTCCCCCGAGACCTGCCCCCTCTCCACACGGTCCCCCTCCCGCGCCCGGAACTTGGGGAGAGTGGGCAGCGTCTGCAATCGTTCTTCCACTTCCCACCACCAGGCCTGACCTCATCTGTGGTGGGCTTTTTGGGGTCCGTCTGTTCCTCCTCATCCTCATCTTCCTCCTCGTCCTCACGGTCCGCAGGTCCAAGGTCGGGGCCCCGCTGTGGCCCCTCATCACCCAGAGACTTCCGCAGCTCCAGGCTGGGCTTCTCCAGGCCCGTCTCCTCCCCATTGCTCAGCCCTGGGCAGCTGTCGGAGCTGGGAGACCCTGCGCAGGACAGGCCCACAGGACCAGGAGTCAGGGCACACACACACACACTGCAGCCAAGAGGGGTTATGCCAGTGTGTAGGGAGGTGACTCAGTGGAGAAGTCAAAGGGACTCTCAGGGCAGTGTGGCTGGGGCAGAGGGCAGAAGTTGAAAGTAGTGGTAAGGCAGAGAGGGTCAAAGGGCAAGGTCCAGAGTTACAGCCATCAGGGAGGTAGGCAGAGTGGCACAGAAGGGTAAGGAGCCAGGAACTTGGGTACAACGGCCTTGACAATCAGGTGTCAGTCAGAGACACACCCAATGAAGGGGCTTAGAGAGGGGAGCCGTCAGGGGTCAGAGGTAAGGAGGACTTCAATAAAATAAGAGGTCAAAGGTTACTGAGCTTATAACAGGTTGTGTGGGCAGACTCAGTAGGGGTCATAGGACGGGGTCAGAACTGCGAGGGTCACACTCAAAGCATGAGGATGTGGTTACTGAGGTAAAGGTCAGAATGCAGTCACAACCCAGCTGGGGGAAGGGCCCTAGGAGGTGGGAGTGAGGTCGAGGGGTCAGGAGTCGGATGGAGCCAGAGCCAAATGTGGGGCAGCTGAGGGAGGTGAGTGCCGCAGCCGGGGGCCCGAGACCCTGTGCTCAGCCAGGAGGTGGTGAGCGGCTTGGTGAGGAGTGAGGTCACATCAGGAGCAGCTGGGGGGGCACCGGGAGGTGGGGGGTTAGGGTCAGGATCAGGGTCGAAGGCCGGGCCGGGTGTACCGAGCTGGGGTGAGGAGGGCTCCGTGGCGGCAGAGCTCTCACTGAGGGCCGAGTTGCTCTGCTCCAGCGGCCGCTTGCGCACGGAGCTGCTGGGGATGCCTGTGCTAGGCCGGTGTCGCTTCTTGTTCTTCACCAGGATGCGTCCCATCAGGTCCTGGGGGCTGGGCAAGGGGACGCCTGGGGCCAGCTGGTGGGCATGGACAGGTCAGGGCCTGCCGGGGCGCCCTCATCCCCCCCAGCCTGCCACGTCTCTGAGCCCCCATACCGGGTACTTGTCTAGTGGGTCAATGAGCAGCGCGTCCCCAAAGATGGAGCGGCAGTATTCAGCCATCTTGGCCTGCTGCTTTGCCCTGTGGGGCCAAGGTCAGAGATCAGAGATCCACAGGGTCAGTGAGAGGTCCCAGGAGCAGTCCAACAGGCCACAATGAGAGGCTGTCTCTGGGTTGATCAGGGGTCCCCGGGTCAGAAGCCTTCATACTAGAGACTGCTGGGACAGCTGTCTCTGATCAGGGTCCTACTCACGAGTCGACATGGTTCTCAAAGGAGAGGATGACGGGGTAGGGCGAGGTCTTGAAGGCAGTCTCAGCGATGGCCTCGAGCACGTCCTTCAGTGGCACCTCCGTGGTCATGGTGAAGCCATGGGTGATAAAGGGCTCCTCCTCGGGCGGCCGCCCTTTCCACACATCCAGCTCTACACAGCGGCAGCCCCACAGCAGCGCCTGGCGGTACATCTCCACGGAAGAGGTGCCAGCCAGCTGTCCCGCTGGGGGCGAGGCTCTGTCACCACAGCCGCTGGGCCAGCCAGGCTCCGCCCCTCCTGCCCGGCCTGTGCTGAACCAGGTCCAGCCGGGGACACCGAGGGCCCTGTGGTAGCCAGGCCCGGCCGGGGACACCGAGGGCCCTGTGATAGCCAGGCCGGCCTTGGCGCACAGTGTCTGGCCACCCCAATCACTCCTTATTTCACTGTGGATCCAGCACCACCCCTCCAGGGCTGGACCCCGGGCCCAGCACCCACCCCAGCTGTTCATAGCCAGCGTCCGCCAGTGCTGGCTAAAGCGCTGGTTCCTTCGCCAGAGCTCACTCTTTCTCACCTACCTACCCTCCACCTCCCATCCCACCAGCCTGATCCAGAGAGTCACACCCAATGCCCCACGGCCCCTTCCTTTCCCTTCCTCGCTCCACTGCTGCTGCCCCAGAACAGCTTCTGTCACCCCCTGCCGGAGGACAGCAGGCCCCTCCCTGCCTCCCATTCAGTCCCTGCAGAGCACCTGGCTCACCCTTCTAAACACACCAGGTCACATCCGCTCCTCCTGCACAACACCCTCCAAAAAGCTTTTCTTGACCACTTCGGATAAATCCAATTCCTCCCCTGTTGGGTCTAGCCCCACCTCCCTCTCCAGCCCCCTCTCGCCTTTACCGGCCCCAGCCCCCACCCCACCCTGCTTCCCTGCCTCCTCCTACCAGCCTCCTTTCTGCTTCTTAAAAGCACCAAGCAGTCTTCTACTCTGGGCCTTTGCACAGGCTGTTCCTGCCCAAAACCAGCTGATAAAGACCTCAGCCCCTCCCCCAGGAAGCCTTCCAGACCATCCATGAGACATACCCATGCAGAGAAGTCCTAGTCCTCGGGGCAGGCTGTCTGTTCCCTGCCTCTGTACCTCGCACTGGCCACCCCAAAGGGAGGGAGGCAGTGTGAGGGCCAAAAGGCAGAGGTCACAGATGCCACCTTCCCTCCCAGCTGGCTCACCTGTGAGATAGGTGTTGTGGGAGGAATTGATGAAGTAGGCGCTCAGTGGCTGGGTCATGTCTGCACTGAGATCCAGGGCCTCGAGGGGCAGGATGCCGTTCTCCTCACCTCCCAGGTAGCGGCTGAAGCCCTCCATGGACATCTGGTCTGGGGGCCGGGTGAGGTCAGCAGGTCAGGGGCAGGAGCAGCAGACCCCTTCCCGCAGTCCCTGCCCTCCCTCGCTCCCTCCCAGCTCACCTCGCTCTAGGAACTGCTGGTTGGGCTCATACTTCTCAATGAGCAGCCGTGTCTGGGAGGGACCCAGGGGTGGGTACAACACTTCATTGAGTCTTGGGTCCCGTTGCTTCTGGTTGACAAAGTCCATTAGCTGCTCCAGTGTCAGGTAAGGCTTGCCCTTGGCACCTCTGGAAGAGGGGGGACGCCGCGTCAGCCTGAAGCCTCACCAGCCCCTGCTCCAAGCCCTCAACCTGGCAGAGGGCACTGGTACCCACTGACCGGGAACTGGGCAAGTCAGTATCTCTCTGAGCCTCAGTTTCCCCATCTGCTTTCTTCTACTTGGCACTGGTATTAGCAAAGGTTGGGGAAGCCACCAAGTGCTTGGCCAGCCACGCCCTGCCTCTAGACACTGGACCCAGTCTAAGCTCCAGCCCTCACTCCCTGTGTGAGCTCAGGCAAGTTCCCAACAGCCTGAGCTACTTGGTTCTCATCCCCACCATGAACCGATGAAAGTAACCCGGGCAAAGGGCCAGCAGAGAACTATTTACAACAGAGCTGCACGCGAAGTGGCTCTGAGCTCAGCCATAGCCCTGTGCACCGGGACCCCCGACACCTCCACCCCCACTGCAAGGCTGGAAGGAAACCCCGAGCAAGGGCTGGTGCGGAGTACTGGGGGCTGGCAAGTGGGCCCAACCCTGCTCACATCTCCAGCAGGATCTTGTCAATGTCTGGCCGCAGACACAATTTGTTCAGGAACCGCTCAAAGATTTCCAAGGAAAACTCATCAGGCCGGATGGAGTCACTCTAGGGGCCGAAGAGTGTGGGGTGAGAACCCAAGGGCAGCCAGACCCAAAAGAGCAGGTGTCCACCATGACACTCACCCTGGCCCGTGCCCCCAACCCCCTCACCCGGTTGAACTTGAGGCCACAGGACTCCAGCGCAGTCTCCACCCGCTTCTTGTCTGCTGAGAACATCTTCAAGATGCTGAACAGGTGGGAGGGGTCAAGGTCAGTGGGGGCAAAGGTCAACAAGATCAGGGAAGGAGAAAAGTGCTGAGGGGAAGGGGTACGCACTTCTTGACCGGGATCCGTCCATCCTGGTTCACCTGCAGCTTCAGCTTTGTGTATCTGGTGAGACAGGCAGAAGGTCATGCCCTGGGAACAGCCACCTAAACCCCCAGTACCCCTCCAGGCGAGCCTGGTGCTCACGCTTTGCGCAAGAAGGTGTTCCTGGAGGCGTTCTGAGCCAAGATGTTCATAGCCAGCTTGAACAGCTCCTCAGTCCAGACCTGAGGGGCCAGGATGCAGGGGGAGAGGGTGTGTGAGGGCCAGAGGGGCTGGCTTGGCCAGAGCCCACGCCCAGAACTGGGTGTGGTACACAGTGAGTGCTTAAATACTCTTTGTCAAAGGATGATTAGAATTAGGGGCAGAGAACAGGCTCTGGCTAAATAATGGCTGACTCAGCAAGTAAGGCAGTGGCTCCCCTGGCTGACCCTCAGCCCCAGCCCACCTTGGCTGTGTCGTCCTGCACAGCCATGAAGTTCAAGAATGTTGTGTTCACTGGATCTGGCCCGGCCACCACCGTCATCAGCTTCTCTTCTAGCCGGGCATCTGGGCCCCCAAAACCCAGCACCTCACGTATCTTAGGGTCCTGTGTAGATGAGAGCCAAGGGTGAGGAAGGCATCCTCACACCCCCAGCACCTCACCCCCATGCTTAGTCCTGTGCTCCGTCACTCACCCTGGGCAGGCGAGCGTAACGGCCTGTCCGCGTGTCCCTGATGGAACTGATGTCCAGTGTGTCCACCTCCTGGGAAACCCAATGCAGGGTGGTGTAACTGGCTACAGGACGAGATTCCCAAAGCCCCCAAGCTCCCCACACAGGCCAAAGGGTAATCACCCCTGTTGTCACCCATGCCTCAGCCCCCGCCTTTAGCACTTCCTGTCCAGGAAGCCATGGGGGAGGTCAGCCAGCAGCTGGGCCCCATCCCCATGGGTTGGGGTTGGGGTTGAGGGTGGGGGTCTGGAGGTTTGGGGAAGAGGCCCTAGACCTGAGTGAGCTGCACCAGGGCCCACCCTCACCATGTTAGGTCCAGTCCAGTACAGGAAGAAGCCATTGGAGTCCACTCGCAGGGTCACCAGGTTCCGACTGGAGGCCTCCTGGGGATGGAATGGGACAGCAGGGGTCAGGGGGTGAGGGCTTCAGCCCAATTAGGTCCTTGGAACTCCTGTGTTTCTGACAGTGAGCAAAGATAAAACATCAACGAGCCCAAAGGTCCTGTGTAGCTCTCTCTAGTCTTCAGAACAAAGCCGAGGTCCTGGGTGTGACAGCTGGAGTCCCGGCACCTCTCCCAGAGTCACCTTCCTCTCACTTAAAAGTCTGTCACATGGACCACTAATTCTCCTTTCCCCACCTCCAGTTTCTGTGTCGGGGTCCCTTAGCTAAGATATTCTTTTCTTTTCTAGTCCTGCAATCTGACCTACACCCTGGCCAGACAGTTCGACTGGTTAGAGCGTCATCCTGAAGCGCTGAGGTTGCCGGTCTGGTCCCCAATCAGGACATATACAGGAACAGACTGATGTTCCTATCTCTCTCTCTCTCTCCCTTCCTCTCTGGCTAAAATCAATAAATAAATGGAAAAAAAGAGAAAGAAAGAAAGAAAAGAAACCTGACCGACCTGACTGGAGAGGCCTCCCTGGACTCCAACCCCCGGCTCGGTTTCCCCAGATCCAAGATCTCCCTGAAGTCTGGAGTCCCCCCACAACCCCATTGGGAATATTTATAGGATAAAAGTAAAGGGTTCAGAAGTCGGACCCACACAGCCCTTCTATGGCCCTAGGGGCCCCATGACAACCAGCCACCCCTTACATCTGCCTTAAAATCCATTAGCCCTACTCTGCTTGCTGCAGCCCCCCACCCATCTTACAGAATACAGACTAAGTCCCTCCAGCAGGGGACTCACTCTGCCCTTAGAACCAGAGTGAAGTCTGTCCTCCCCCAAACAGCCCTGCAGAGGGTCGGGAAGGGTGTGCTGGCCCCGTTTTCTGAAAAGAGCCTGGTTCCCGGCACACTCCCAGAGACACCCCAGGCAACTGAGGACAGCAATGGGGGGGGGGTTCAAGAGGGATTTAGACTTGGGCAGGGCCCTGGTGGCCAAGTGGCCACAGCTAGAACTCTCCTGTCCCCGTAGAAGACCCCACCTCAACTTGGTGTCACCCCCAAGCTACTGCTCACTATCTGGCAATCAGATAATCAATACAACAGCTCCCCTCACATTGTCCATACTGTGTGCCAGGTCCAGTTCTAAGAACTGAACATCTAGGATCTCAGTCCTCTAACAACCTGACACGGTATGCAGTTATTCTTCCCATTTCACAAGTGAGCAGACCGAGGCATGGAGAGGCTACTTAGCTTCTGAAAGCTCCAGAAGAAGAGCCAGGATTTGCATGGAGGCACTATGGCTCCAGAATCCTGTGGCGGGGAAGCAGGGAACCAGGACCCCTGCCAGGTTCCCAGGACCTGCCAGGTTCCCAGGACCCCTGTCAGCTGCAACCTCAGTGTGGGGCCTGGAATTAATCTCCACTCTCCAGACTCAGTTTCCTCTTATGGAGGATGGCAGGGCACCAGCCCCGCCCATCCCAGGCTTTGCTTACAAAGGACAGAAAGTTGATCTGGGGGCAGAGGGGACAGGAGGCCCTGGAACTCTAGGGAAGCTGGAGCCTCCTCACCTCACCGTGCTGACACCCTCAGCCCTTCTTTGGGATTCCCAACGCTGCTGCCCTGGAACTCAGGATACCCCAATAGTGAGAGAAGGAAGGAGTTCTGCAGTAATGCCCCAGAGCCTCTCCCTGCCCCTCCTCAGGGGTCTGGCCTTCAAAGGCAGTCCAGGTCCCCTGTTCTCTGGCCCCAAGTCCTTGTCAACATCCCCCACCCAACCAGCAGGGCCCTCTCCCTGTGCCCACTTCCTTATTTGGGTTTATCACACTGGGAGGAAAAAGAGAAACTTTTCCCTTCAGGCCCTCTAGGGAAAGGGGTCTCCCGACGTCCCTGGGGCTTCCAGGCACCCTCTATGGCACACCTGCTCCCTCAGGCCACGCCCCCAGCCCCTCCCCCAACCCCCACGCCTACCAGCCCCACCCAGCCGGAAAGGAGCCTAGAGACTTCCAGGCCTCTGGCCTGACTGGGTTAGAGCAGCGAGGAAGCGCAGGCAGGCCGGGTGGCGCCCCTGGGGAAGGAGGAGCCCAGGGGGCAGAGGAGGGGGCGGTGTGATACCAGGCTGAGGCGCAAGACTAGGACCGGGAGCCACAGGTGACGGCCGAGGCAAAGCGGGTAAAATGTGGGCCCAGATTTATTGGGGTTCAAAGTCCCGGTGCTAAGGAGTGGAGCGCAAAGTTCCCCTGGGGTGGAGGAAGTTGGGGAACAAAGTCTCCATTAAAGGGGGACTTAGTGGTACCACCTGAGCTGCGAGTTGGGCTGGGATCCAAAGGCAAAGGGGTGCCAACCAAAACAGGGTGAAAAAGTGATGAATGGAGAAGAATGTTCAGATGAGGGCATTGAGAAGAACAGGGTTCCGGCGGCACCCACCCAGAATGGAGGTGCACCTGGGCCAGATTGGGGGCCAGATCCTCGAACCAGAGTCCATCCAGTACCAAACAAGGGTCTGGGGACCAGACCAGGGTTGCAGGAATCGGAATTAGATCGGCAAGGAGGGATTGGGAGGGCGAGTGAAAGCGGGGTTCGGGATTTATTGGGGTTCGAAGTCTCCGGGCTAAGGAGTGGAAAGCCAAATTTACCGCAGCTGAAGGACGAGTTGGGGGTGGGGGGACAAAGTCTTCATTACAGGGACAATTGGGTACTAAGTTTCCGGAGCACAGCCAGTCTGGGATGGAGGGGGGCGCCGTGGCCAGGCCAGACAGCGATGGGGTCCTCGGCGTCTGGTCGACTTGAGTGAGGGAGTCCCGGGATCTGGGCGGAGAAGGGAGGCCCCCCACACTTACCTCGTCCCATTTGATGAACTTACTCCCGCGCCTCAGGGTCTCCACCACGGTGGGCGGCTCCAGCTGCAGCGCGTGGACGCCGGGCCTGGCGCCCGCCATGGCCGGGCCGGGGGCGGGCCGGGGACCCACGGAGCCCCGTCGGGGACCGACGGCGCCGGTGTTCCCTCCGCGCGCTCGCGCGCGGCCCGCTCCGGCCCCGCGGCGTCAGCACCCGCTTGTCCGCAAGTCTGTCCAGGGCAGACCAGAGACTCCGTGGGGCCCGGGCGGGGCGGGGGCGGGGGCGGGGCCACGGCGGCACCGCCCCCTCCCTCCGCGTCGGGCCCGCCCCGCGTCGGCTCCCCCTGGCGGCTGGGGTGGCGACTGCAGCCACAGCAGGGATTGGGGCGGGGGCGTATTTGACCCTGAACACTTCACTGGGGGTGCTTAGCTGGACGAGCCCGGGTAAGAATAGGGCTCTTGGAACCAGGGGGGCCATTGTGGGTGCAGCTGGAGGGGTTGGGTGTACAGGCGCTGCTCAAGACTAGCCGGGGTCAGCCCGCTAAGGTTTCTGAAGGGGGGGTACCATTGGAAGGCATGACTTGTGCCCGGGGGGCGCAGAGCCCTGCCCCCCACCCACCTTCTGAAGCACTTAGCTGAGTACAGGAAAAGCCACTCACACCCCTCTTCTCTGCCCTCACTTCGCCTCATCCCCTCCTGCAGCAATACAGCCCCCCCTCCCTGGGAGCACTTAGCCAGCTAATGGGTCTCCCGCCGGCAGGCTCCCCTCCTCCGTCCCTAGCCCGGGGAGACTTCTTTTGAGGACCCAAGGATCTCAGCTTTTCTGAGAGCCTTGTGACAGCCCTTGTGCTGCAGACCACCATGACCCAACCTGGAGCCTGTCCCTACCGGGCTGCAGACTAAAAGCTGAGAGGGGACAGTTGGTTATTTGCCCAGAGGGGTCAGAAGCCTCCGAGGTGTCCAGGGACAAGAGAGCTGAGGAGGGGCTCTGCAATACCACGTCCACAGCAGGTGCCCTGAAATCTGCGTTCCTGGGATGGGAGGGGGAAGGTACATGGGCACTGGGATGGATGGGGGCTACAGCCCCTCCCGCAGGGCTTGGCTGGGGGGGCTCCTGCCTGGGGGCCCCTGTGGGAGCCCCCCCAATACGGAGGCAGTAGCAGCAGCAAGTTTAAAGTAGAACTCATCCAGAGGGGCCAGCCAAGTCACCTAGAAACCCAGAAAGAGACAAAGCTGGTTCTGGGGGAGGAGGGGTTAGTTAAGGAGGAGTGTGCCCTGCAGGCCTCTTTGCCCCAGGCTCTCAGACCCCCCCAAAGGGAGCCCTGCCTAAAACTGGCTCTCCTGAAAATCCCCACCATGTTGGACACCAGCTCTAACCTAAGGAACCTCCTTGTCTTTGGCCAAGGCTCTGTGGTGTGGAGTGCGATTATTCTCTACTTGAGACCCAGAGAAGGGAAGGAACTTGTCCAAGGTCACACAGCTCTGTAGGAGGTTTTTAGCCCTCTGACTTGAAGGCTAATGTGTACTCCCTCCACTCCTTGCCCTTGAGGAGAAAAAGAATGGGGAACAGGACTTGTCATCCCCATCTCTCAGCAAAGTAGCAGAGCTGTACCCCTCAGAGACCCAGTGACCACCACATCTATTGGGCACGTAGTCGTGCCCACAGGGTGAAGGTTAGCCTCTGCTCTCCTAGAACTTAGTCTCTCTGTGCTTTAGTCGCCTTGTCCAGAAGCTGGAGGTTGTCGGAGGATGAAATAAGCAAATGGGTACCCTATGACCCTTGGCTACAGGGTTAGACATCTAAGGAGTAGCTTGCAGGCTATGGAGGCATCAGGGAGGAAGGAGGAGGGGGCATGGATCAGCTCTGGAGCAGGGTACCTGCCAGCCAGTGCACTAGCTAGCAAGGCCTAGAGCCAGGGCCTGAGCTTAGGGGTCTGAGCTGTGGGTCCTAGGCCTTGGACAGGTATGCTTCATGGAAGCACTTAGCAGCAGCTCCTTCAAACATAGGATGTGGGACTTGTTCCTGGGCCTGAAATTCTCGCCCTACTCAGTGTCTCCTGAGGCCAAGGCTGCCCCCATTAAAGGGCTTCTTCCTCCTTGGACACTTTCTTCCAGCCTTGGTAATGTTAATAGGGTTTCCCGGCAAGCAGTAATGGTAGAAGGAAGGCTGCCTTTCCTGCCTCTGCCCTCGATGAAGGGAGTGGTCACTGCCCATGGGACCCTCCCCAGGGCTTCTGCTTCAAGGAGGCACTGAAAGTAGTGTTGGCTGCACTCTCATGGAGCACTCTGGCAGAAGGGAGTTGGGACCCCAGAAAGGGTGGGGCTGGGAGGCCATAGTTTGAGGCTGAAAGGATGAGGAGCAGCTATGGGGCATGTTCTAGTCCCAGAGGGTTTAGGCAGAAAGTCAAGGGCTGGGATGTGGGCAAGGAGCACTTAGCTCTCAGTCTCCAACCACTGGAGATCAGTAGAAACAGCCCCCTTGAAGAGGCTCAGGGTTGGTAAGTGACTTGCTCATCATGGCCTAGTACCTTACTGGGCAGAGCCAGGATGTGAACACAGCTTTTGCACTCTGAGGTTCTATGCAAGGCAGCCCAGCCTCGAGAAGGCTACAGGCCAGCATGGCCTTCTGCACTGATTCTCCTCAGGGTGGGTGGCCATAGAAAGGGACTGGATGGACAGGGGAGTCGACCCCTGGAATCTGGGGGTGTCATAGGCGGTGGAGAGAGGGAGAGACAGGGGGAGTATCCCAGCCCCTCCCTGTCCTGCCCAGAGAACCTCCAGGGAGTAGCCCCATGAAACCTGGACATGACAGCAGGCCTTCACACTTGCCCTAAAGGGAGGAGGGATAGGAAGGTCAGCACTCTGGGTCACAGCATCTGGAAGGCAGAGCAGGAGCTAGTACCCAGGCCTTCATGGCCTCTGGCCCACTCCCACAGCAAGCTATGTTATATCTCCCCTCTTAACCACAAGAACCTCCAAGGCCCCAATCAATGCTCCCGTTCAAAAAGAGCAGACTGACTCTGAGGGGTGAGATAGATGTGTTAGGACTTTGATATACTGCTCCTGCTAACAGTCCAGGCTCAGAAGTGGAGGCTAGCAGGCCAGGCCAGGAATGGGGCTCCTGGTGGAAAGGGTGGGTCCCGCCTAATCTGTAAGAGCAAGGGTCAGCCCTTCCCTGGTCCCTCAGGATAGCTGAAGGGAGGCTAAGGCCAAAAGAAAGGCTGGGGAAGGAGGAAGCATCAGCTCCCTCTATCTGCCCCAGGCTTAGTTCAGTGAGCCTGTCCCCAATTCGGTGAGCCTGGGCCCTCAGAGAGAAGCCCGTCTCAACCCCCTCTCTCCATCTCCCCTCATTCCCAGCCTTTGCCTTCTCATCTCTTCTCCACAACTACAAGAAGCCTGAGGTCCTGGATTTGAGCTTGGCTACAGCATCATCTGTGTGAGCCTGAACGAGTCCCAACCTCTCTCTGAAATCCTCCTGCTGCAGAGAGCTTCTCGGGCATCTGGAGAGAGGATGTCTGTGAGGGTGAGGATAGCAACACTTATTATCCCTCAGACCCTGAAATTCTGCTGGAAACTGCAGAGAGTGAGCCTGCCATCTGTGAGAGCATCAGAGGAGCGGCACAACCTTGTTGGTTGTTATCTAGGAGGAGGTAAGGGGTTAGGGGAGACTTTGTGTCAGGGGCTTGGGTTCACAAGCTGAGCTGCATCTCTGTCTGTAGCACTTCAACCTCTGTGGTGCAGTCATCGAACCTTCCATGCATTTTCCTATTTGATGATCTTTGCCACACTTCATGAGGAAATGGAGGCACAAAGGAAGCCATTTTTTAAATTATTTAGTCATTTGTTCAACCGATAGTTATGGAGCACCTACCAGAAGTCTGACATCGATTCTGACAGCTCTGTAAGAATCAGGTAATTTGCTAGACACATGTGGGTTTGTAGCTGAGCACACCCACTCAACCAGGAGCATCAGCAATACACAAGAGTCCGGCAGCTCTGGGCCCATGGAACTCACAGTTTAGAAGTGGGAGACAGTGAACAAATGAATGAGATAGACTCAAGATATAGAAAATCTCCCTGGCCAGGTAGCTGGCTAGAGCCTTGTGGGAATAGGCCAAGGTTGTGGTTCCATCCTAGGTCAGGGAACCATACAGGAATAAACCAGTGAATGCATAAATAAATGGAATGACAAATTGATATTTTTATCTCTCTCTCTCCCTTCCTCTCTCTCTAAAATTAATAAATTAAAATTAAAACAGCCTGGCCTGTGGTGCTTCAATGGATAAAGCGTCAACCTGGAACACTGAGGTCACTGGTTCGAAACCCTGGGCTTGCCTGGTTAAGCAACATACAGGAAGCAACTACTATGAGTTGATGCTTCCTGCTTCTCCCCCCTTCTTTCTCTCTCTAAAAGCCAATAAATAAAATTAAACAACAACAAAAAAGAATGAAAACAAAAATAATACAGAAAATCAAACCGGAGGAGGGGGAAAACAGGAATGAGAAGGCAGTCTGCTTAAGAGGTGAGGTCAGGCCTGACCAGGCGGTGGTGCAGTGGGTAGAGCGTCAGACTGGGATGCGGAAGACCCAGGTTCAAGACCCCAAGGTCACCGGCTTGAGTGCAGGCCTATCTGGCTTGAGCAAAAGATCACTAGCTTGGCGGACCCAAGGTCGCTGGCTCGAGCCAGGGGTTACTCTGTCTGCTGAAGGCCCCCTACGGTGTCGCATCTCTCTCCGTTCCATCCCTATCTGTCCCTGTAAAAAAAAAAAAAAAAGTCAGGTCAGGCCCCTGTGAATTCCGAGGGACTGAAGAAACCTCAGGGCCAGGTCTGAGGGAGATCAAGTGAGGTGCCCTCATGCTGGAACCGCCGCCAGGGCAACTTATTATGGGTCAGTTATTATGTTTATTGTCAGGAGTACCGGCTCCCCCGGCTTCCCAGCTCTTTATGTCTGAGTTTCTTCATTTGTACACACGTTGTGGAGTACGGAAGGCAGTATCCTGCGAAGGACAGCCCCCGTACAAGTTCGGTGCTTCCCAGCCCCGGCTTGACTGCGACTTAAGGACAGCCACGCGAGCTCGGACAGCGTGAACTACATTTCCCATAATTCCATTCACAGCCACCATCTTGACCGGGGGGCGGTGGCTGCCAGGGGGGCCTGGCCTTTCTGACCGCCGGGTTGGTTCTTCTCACCCCTACCCCGGACCTCCACCATAGGGGAGGCGGAAACCCGCGGAGTAGGGCGTCCAAGGACCTGGGCAGCTCCTGTCTGCTTTCGTCACACCTCCACCCTTGGAAGCCCGTTGCACGTGTCGGTCCGAGAGGAGAAACTTGCTCACCCCCGCTGGCCAGGGCTGGAGACCCAGACTCCGGGGACACCCATGTCTTCTCCGCTAACATCCGCCCTGCACACAGTGCCTACTTCCCTCCCTTTCCAGATTGCCCGTTTTTGTTTCAATGAGGACAGAATACTAGGTTCACAACAGGAGCGCATATCACGGTACCCGGAGCTTAGAACAGCTGAGTTTGTAGCAGGAAAAGGAATTGGGGCAGCCGATAGCTAGGCCCAAACCCTTGACAAGTAGACCCTCCCCTATCCCCTGCCCGGGGGTGGGGTAAGGGTGAGGGGACTGCGGTGGGACTGGCTCTTTAAGGGGGTGTGGTCGGGGGCGGGGGAAGTGAGTGAGACAGAGAAAGCGGCTTCAGCGGCGGCGGCTCGGGCGGCGGCCGCGGGGGACAAAGGGCGGGCGGATCGGCAGGGAGGGGGCGGGGCGCCGCCAAGCCAGGCCCGGGGGCTCCGCATGCTGCAGCTGCCCCCGGGCGCCCCCGCCGCCGCCCTCACCGCGGAACCGCGCGGAGAAGAGGCCACCAGCTAACCTTAGCGAGCGGCCCGCTGCCAGCCGGCGGGCGTCCCGGAGGCGGCGGCGCAGGGAGGGGCCGGACGCGCGCACGTGGCCCCGGCGGCCGCCATGGCGGACAGCGGCCCCGCGGGGGGCGCGGCGTTGGCGGCCCCGGCCCCCGGGCCGGGCAGTGGCGGTCCAGGGCCTCGGGTCTACTTTCAGAGCCCCCCTGGCGCTGCAGGCGAGGGTCCAGGAAGCGCGGACGACGAGGGCCCAGTGAGGCGCCAAGGGAAGGTCACGGTCAAGTACGACCGCAAGGAGTTACGAAAGCGCCTCAACCTGGAGGAATGGATCCTGGAGCAGCTCACTCGCCTCTATGACTGCCAGGTGTGTCTCCCACCCCGCGCCAACACCCTTAAGTCGGTCCCGAGTAGGGCTGCCTGGGAACCCCACCTTGAATCCGCCTGTCACCTGGAGTCAAGACACAGCTTCCGCGCGCTCCCCACCTGTCTATTCCCCGCCCCCAATGTATGCTCTTTTTTGTCTGACTTAAGTCACTCCACTCTTCTCCGCTGCCTCCCTTATGCCACTACCCTGGTCAAGCTTGGGGCAGCCTAAGCCTAGGCCGTAGGCAGGAGGCAAGGGGTTGTTAGCCTGGGCTGTCAGTGGAAAGAGGTCTTAGTGCCCGATAGCCTACACTGGTTACCAGACGCTAGCCCGGTTGGTGGGGGAACAGTAAAGCCTTCTGGGTTATTCTTCTAATGGATTAGCCTATAGCACCATCTTGGCGTCTGGGTAGGCTAGCCCGCTCTGTGGGTTCTGGTTCTCCACCCCATGACTCCTTCCTTGCTCAAATGGTGACTCAGGCCCCTGGGGGCAGGGTGGAGGAGTGGGCTTGCCCTGTGCTGCCTACCCTAGCCCAACCCTGGAATGCAGCTGGCTCCAGACTGGATAGATGCTTCCTGGGGGGGGGAGGGGTGGCAGGCACCCCTCCTTCAGCAAAGCATGTGCTCTTTGTTTCCCCTTTACCAGGCCTGAGTCCTTCTCACTGACCCCTCACCCTTCACTTCCTCCTCACTCCTAGGAAACTGTGACAGGTGTTTGGGGGAGGGGAAAGGGCTGTGATAAGCTGGGACAGCTGGCCCCACCTTCTGTGGTTGAAATGGGGCATCCAGAAGTTAGGAAGACACATCTGCAGGGTTCCCAGCCCTAGCTGTTTGGCCCTGTCTGGCACCCAGAATGCCCAACTGGCAGAGACAGGAAGCTCCCCCCCCCCCCAACCCCACCAGGCAATTTGCCTTGGCAGGGGCCTGATCTGTTTTCTTCCTTGGAGCAGCTGCGGCTGTCTGCTGGGCAAAGAGGGCTGGCTCCTCCTGCAGTAGGGCAGGGGCCTCAGCCAGCAAGCCCCTCTCACATCCTCTCCCAACTCAGGCCCTTTACTCTCCCTCCTTCCTCACCCCCATCCCAGGAAGAGGAGATACCAGAGCTGGAGATTGATGTGGACGAACTCCTGGATATGGAGAGTGATGATACCCGGGCTGCCAGGGTCAAGGTGAGCGAGGAGCTGGGAGTGGTAGCAGGGTCAGGTCAGAGGAGCTGGAGTAGAGGGCTGCCTGGAGGCAGTGTGCCAGTTGGGTGAGCAAGACTCTGGAGCCAGACCTTCTTTGGTCTGAGTCAGCCAGCTTTGTGACACTGAGCTTCAGCTTCTGCCTCTATCGAATGGGGCAAATGCTACTTGCTTAGCTATGACATCTCCTGTGCTTCAGGGTGGCCCCAGTCCCTTGGAAGTCTATAGGTAAATCTAGGCCCCTGTTCCTGAGAACTCAGTTGTACTCCCCACTGTGTCCCTCTAGGAGCTGCTGGTTGACTGTTACAAACCCACTGAGGTAAGGGGTTTCCCCAGAGGGTGGGTGAGGAGCTGGACTCCTGTTCTCTTGGGATCCAGTTTCCTAATGTCCTCCCTCCTGTCCAGGCCTTCATCTCTGGCCTGCTGGACAAGATCCGGGGCATGCAGAAGCTGAGCACACCCCAGAAGAAGTAGGGTTCTCAACCCTAGTGAACGGTGCTCCCACAGGACAATCGCTGCCCCCTGACCTCGTAGCAACAGCAATACCAAGGGGCCCTGCGGCCAGGCCTGGTGCCATGAGCAGGGCTCCCTCTGCTCCTCGCTTGAAGGGGCCTCTTCCCTGCCCCTCTGTTTTCCATTTTTGGGGTTTTTTATTATTATTAAACTGATGGGACTTTTTGTGTTTTTATATTGACTCTGCGGCGCGGGCCCTTTAATAAAGCTAGGATATGCCTCTGGTGCAGTTAACAGGCTCAGCTGGTCTCATTTGGGGGGACACTGTTCTACAACTGTTACCAGCTCAGGTTCTCCCCAGGTGACTACAGGCCTTCCTGAGGGGCATGTAGCCATAGTGACAGCCCAATGCTGGCTCCCAGACCAGGAGCTAGAAGTAGCTAGGGAGCTGGTGGGGGAGCACTGTTGGTGTTGGCAGGGAGGAACCCTTTTTCTCCTCTGGGCAAGGCCCCCCCTGCCATCCAAGGCTTGGCTATCTTCACCCCTTAGACTGTTGACTCTAGATCCCAAAGCTCTGAAGCTAAAAAACAAGGGTACAGGATGCCGAGGGAGAGGGGAGGCTGGGGCTGTGGTTTCTAAGTCGATCAGGGCCCACAAACACACACAGGTTCACTTCATGAGCTTTAAGGACTTTTTTTTCTTTGTAAAAGTCTGGTCCCTGACGGGGGCCTCCACTGGCCCTGCCCAGCTTGGCTACAGATCTGAACGTCGCTCGATTTTGAGCAGCTCCACCTCGAACACTAGGGTTGCACCACCTACAGCAAGGAGGTGAGGGAGAATGAGAGCCAGAGCCACAGGGAGATGGGATGGGTACAACAGATAAGAGGCAGGAAGGTATATTACCTGGAATCTTTGGGGGAGCTCCCCGTTCTCCATAACCTGTCAAAGATGCACCAAGAAACAAAGTGAGCTGTGGCCAGGCAAACAGGTTCTGTAGATATCCAAGCTGAAACCAGGCCTGGTAAGGCAGAGGGTGGGCATCAGAGCTGAGTGCCCCAAGGGTCCTGCCATGTCCTCACTGCTGGACACAGTTAAATTTGGAAGAGGCATGAACTGTAATGAATGGATGGGAAGAAACCAGTGCAGAGGCTGAACCAGCCTTCATCCTTTCCCAAACACCCTGGACCCCATACTGCTCATGAAGGAACTCTTACCCAGTTCTGATGGGATCACCAGCTTCCGCTTTTCCCCTTCACACATCCTGTGGGACAATACATGTTCAGCATATGGCAACACTCGGGCTCTGTGCCCTGCCAACCGATCCCCGGGGCTTGCTGCCCATCCCACAGTTCACCTCCTGGACCAGTCATAGCCCCCTGACTCACCCCAGCAGCCCCTGGTCCCAGCCCTTGATGACCTGGCCTGTGCCCAGGGAGAAGACAAAGGGCTGGTTCTGGGGCAGGCTGCTGTCAAACTCGGTCCCATCTTCCAGCTTCCCCTGTGGGACCATGGGAAGGCCAGTGAGGAGGAGAATCCACTCTGACATGCCCCAACCCCAGCTGCTCTCCTCATCAAGCTGTCCCCTCACAGCATTGGTGGACATAGTCCTAAAAGGGGACAGAGCTTTAGGCAGCTCACAGTATATTTTAACTCTGCTGGTGCCAACTTGGAGAGTAGACAGTGAAGAACAGGGTAGAACCCTGGGAACTGGCAGAGAGGAGGAGGAACTTACCCAAGGTCACCCACCTTGGCAGAGTAACCTGGGTCCTGAGTCCTTTTTGGTCCCTAGGAGCCTCACCAACCCCCAAAAGCTCTGACTTCTCACCCACCGTGTAGTGCATGTGCAGGACATCCCCCTTGCGCGACTTGATGGGACAGTGGTCCACCCGCTTCTTGACCCCGATCTGCAGTTTCCGTTTGCCCTCCGCCCCCGCAGCTGTAGCCAGGGCACTCAGGCAGATGGACAGTGCTGTCAGGACCCAGCTGAGTCTCATGTCTCTGCGGGAACAGACCCCGACCAACCAATCGACCGGGAGGGCAGGAAAGGCATGGAATACCTGCAGGTAGTAGGATTCCACCCTACGTACCTTGTCTGCCCCTGGGGATCCCCTAGTCCCGGGTCACCGCCCCCTCCCCCGGGCTCCGCGGCCACACTTACCAGTCCAGTGAGAAGGGGGCTTGCCCGAGGACCCCAGCAGCGGGGGAAGGGGGTCAGGGGAGGCCACAGCAGCCAGGGCCCCGCCCCTTTGTTCACCCTCAGCCCTTCCTTCCCTCCTGGTCCCCAGCTCTGTTCTTCAGTTCCCACCTGTCCCTTTACGCAAAGTCCAGACCCTATCTGGCTGCACAGCAGTTGCCTGGACGGGACGACACCACTCACGCCACACCCAGTTGCCCCCCGCCCAGCAAACCCACACATCTGCCGCCGCTGCAGGGGGCCGGCCTCGAGGCACCCACACATCACCGCTGGGTGGCTCCGGAGAGCCCCTGTCCTCTGGGGATACCCCCCAAGCCGACCCTGTGCCTCCGCCCGGGGCGCCGCCCCAGCTCTGAGCTCTCGGGGGTCTGCGAGGCACCCAGACTGGCCCCGCATCTGGTGGCCGCCGAGCCCGCTCCACCCACACCACCTCTCCAGGGGGAGTTCTCGGCCTACCACGCTCCCAGGCCCCGCCCCCGCGGAGACCGCCCCCGCGTGGACGCCCGGGGCCATTACCTGGGCCTACCCTCGCGCTCGCCTCCTTGGCCCCACCCTTTAGAAGGCGTAGTTCCGCCACTGACCCTAGAGTCCCACCGTCGACAGAACTAGATCCCTTTTCCTGAACAGTAGCCACGCCACTCACTGGCTGGAGCCCCGCCCCCAGAGCCTGGACCTCGTCCCCCTTGGCCTCCAAACCGGAGGCCCCGCCCACTGCCTGTTCCAGCTCCTCCTCCAAGATCCCGCCCCCAACCAGTCCTAGCTCCGCCCCCAGCCCCAGAGCCCCACCTTCCACTGGTACCAGCTTCGAGGTCCCACCAGTCCCTGTACCACTTCCCGCCCCGAGTCCTGGGACTCCGCCCCATGCGGCGTGAGAGCCCTCCCCCTGCGGCATCCCCAGACAGCTCCTACCCCAACCTCCAATTTTCTCCTAACCTATCCCTCGTTGACACTCGGAACCCCGGTCTGATCCAGCCTGCCCCCTTTTACCCCGGGTCCCCCCAGCCCGGGCTGTGGCCCCCGCTCACCTCCTTGCCGCGCCCCCGGAGTCAACTCTAGTCGTGCTGCCGTCTCTGCGCAGGCGCGTCATCGTCGCTACCAGGCCGGGCCACGCCGCCCACCCTCATTGGACTGTGCAAAACCCGCGGCCACACACCCGCTGGGGAGGCTTTCCCCTAGCCCCGCCCCTAGACCTCACGTGACTTTGCCCTTTCCGGTAAGGCGGTAGTCCGGAATTAGGAGAAAGTGACTTCCGAAAGGGCCGCAGGCTCTTCCGGTTGAGGTGAAATTAAAGTCAGCCAGGCGCGAGTTCCCAGAGTGGGTATTGAAACGCCATTTTGTGTCGCCCCTTTCCTCGCTCTCGGCGTCCCTAAGTCTTCTCAGGACTCACCACCCCGTTAGATGTACGAAGAGCCTGGACTTCAGAGTGAAACTTGGGTTTCAATTCAGGTTCTGCTTCTCATGGTCTCTGTGACCTTGAGCAAGTTCCTTCACCTGAGGGGATTTGGCATCCTTGTAACATGGGCTTGAGAACACCCACCCTGTAGGATTGAAACAATGGCGTACACTGCCAGGCCCCGCCCCACAGCTAATGCCAGGCTTGCCTCTACATGCGGCCCACTGATCAGAGTCAAACTGTAGGGACGTGGCTGAGTCCAGTCCCTGACCAGACTTATTTTCAGGTGCCCCAGTACCCAATAAACATCTCGACTGAAGCAATGAACCTGCTTTAGCAGGCAGTTAAACCAAAGTTGAGTGCTAAGGAGACAGGTGATTTGAGGTCAAATCCTGAGGCTAATCAGCCTATTCACTCAAATGAAAAAGATAGTCACAGAGCTGACCTAAGAATTGAGGACTAAACCAGGAGGTGCATATGAAGGATTGTGCATGCCCTGAAGCTTACTGGCCTCAGGAGACAGCAGCTCTAAACCTCTAACCATCATCTGTCTCACTAACTGGGCTATGACATTTTCACTGACAGCATGGCTATCATGCGAAAATGTCAGTAACTCTCAGGAATTGTCTCTTCTGGTTTAACTCCACTTTTGCCTTGGGCCCAATAAGATCAGTCACATTCTCCAATCTAACGTCATGAGGGTGGCTGCTTTGGATTAATCTCTGCCCCTGAATGCCCTGCCTCAACAGGGCAAGCCAATTATACCTAGAGCTGTCCTCTGGACCACCCCTCACCACTCAGCCCTAGGCAGCACTGAGGCTGCAGGCAGAAGGCTGGGATCTGAGCTCGGGCAGATAAAGGTCAGGAGAGGCCCAAGGAGGGGCTGGGGAGGGGTGCCCAGGGTGAAAGGGAGGTAAAATTGGAGAAGACTGTGGGGTTGGTTTGAGAAAGCCTGTCTCTCAAGCCAAGCCCACCAGGCAGAGACCTGTGCATGGTGTTAGAGGTAAGCTACAGGGAGCAAACAGCAGCGACAGTGCTACCCAGCAGGGAAAATGGGTCTTCTTTTCTGTCAACATTCTCACTTTCCTGGGCCCAGACCATAGTGGTCATCTATCTGTCCTCTCCATGTGCACACATGGAAACCTGAGGCTTACAGAGAGGGGCCGTGACACCTAAGGTCATTCTGCAGATATGGTTCCCAACTCAAGCTCACTGTCTGTAACAGGCCATTTCTTTCCAGCAAGTAATTCTTATGATGAATAAGGGAAAGAGACTCCTCAGGGTCTAGCAATAACAACATGAATGTGAAGTACAGTATACACGATTTAGGCTCTATCTGTGACTTGGTATAGGATCTCATTTACTCCATCTGCACAGTGAACACAGAGTAAGAAGCCCTGGGTCTAGGAGGCAGTGTGGTGCAGACATTCATGCCTGAACCAGCCATCCTTAACAGTGACAGACAATGACACAGCGAGGGACAGCTCCTTCCATCTCTTTTATCAGGATTGGAGGTCACAGTTCTCATACTGAAGCCCAACTCCCATTGTTTGCACAGGATCAGGGTCTTTTTAGTAAGGTCAGGGAGGGGCCAGTTGTGAGATCCTCACTTGTACAGGGTGGTAAAACATGGAGACAGGACCCCATTCTCTCCCAAGCTGATATGCAACCCCTCTTGCCGCCTAAGTCTTCTCATCCAACTCTGCCCAGCCTGTTGGATGGCAGCTTTGCAGAGAGAAGGGGTGGCCGGAAAGCCCCGAGAGGGCCAGGTCCTGGAGCAGCTTCCACCTGGGCTGAGGTCTTGGGGGGGCGGGCTGTTCTCACCAAGTTGCCCTCTATTCCCTCTCTGGGGTGTGGCCTATGAGGTAAGTGGCCCCTGCTGAGTCTGAAAAGTAATATGTCACTTTCGCAGCTTCCGGCACCTAAGGAGGAGAGGAAAGGGGGTCTTTTCATGCTGCCACAGCTCAGCATCTGCTCGTCTGAACTTGACCCTTGTTACCTCTGTGGACCTCATTCTCTCTCAACACCCCTAAGAAGCCCTAATTGGCCTAGACCACATAATGTCACTCATGGCCTCACTGCAGAAGGGAGGGGTGGTGAGAAGCCCTTGGATGACAGGGTAACACTGTGTCCCCTGCCTCTCAGAGCCCATAAGGTAGGACAAATGTCTACCACCACGGAGGCTTCTAAGAAGGCCCAGTGCTTTGAAAACTGGAAAGCTATCTCTCTCATTTCTACTCCAGGAGATGTCCCCTCCTCCAGGACATCTGCGACATCTCAAAGATGATGCCAGGTGCCCCTTAGCACAGGCCTTGACAGCCTCTGCTGACACCATGTGTCTTTATGTCAGACTTCTACATCAAAATGTGCTTGGTTTATGCTGATCCCAGTGCCAGCAGACACTTGGTAAATATTTGTTCAACACATTCAACAGCTTTCCCTTCCCTGGCTCTTAGCCCACTGGCAGGCTCACCCTGGACCTGCTCCAGGACAGGGCCTTGATGCTGTCCCAAACAACTGCCTCCCCACAACTCACCTGCAGGTGTCTGGGTTGAGCTCTAAGCCCCGCCCTTGGCAACGGAGGAAGCTGCGGCGTCTGCAGCGGCAGCGGCAGGTCCTGGGGTCAGGGCGCTGGTGGCGCTGGGTACAGCGTGGGCAGAGGGGCCTGGGGCTGGAGTGGGATGGGTGATGTCAGCTTGGGAGGATGCTCCAGGGGCAGAATCCCAGCCCGGAACAGAGCGGGGCTGGGGACGGTGGTGGGGAGTGGCAGCCCTAGGAGGAGAAGCAACATGTCTGGGGCTAGAAGGAAGAGTCTTCCCTGGAGGGAACTGGGGTTGGGTCAGAGCACACAGACTGGGGAGCAGAGGTAAAGGGGAGAGGGGGACACAAGTGGGAGGAAAAATGGGGAGGGGACCACAGCTTCCTGACCCATTTGTAGAGTTCCCACCCCACCCACAGGGAACATTGTGGGCACTAGGCCTGGGTTCCAACCCCACCTCAGCAGGAGCACCAGACACTCACCTGTCTGGCTTTACAGCACTCTTTGTTTTTGGTCTGAAAGAGAGACCGACAGAAACGAGGAGGAGGATCAGGAAAGCCAAGCACCCTACTCTCTTGCCCAGATCCCAGGCCTACCCTGGCTCCACTCTTGGAAACCTGGTCCCATTGCGGTAGACCACCATGCCCAGCACCCCCCAAGCCTGGTCTCTGCAAGCTCAGAAGTGGGGCCTGGCTGGCACCTGCATTCACACTGGCTGTGTTCTTCAAGGGACATTTCCCCCAGCTGACTGCTCGGATACCGGATCATGAGGATCTGTGCTCAGGGGAACAGGGAGAAAGAGAGACAATGATAGCGAGAGGAAGAGAGGAAAAGAATACTCATGGGCTGGAGGTAGAACAGCTTGCCCGCCTGCCAGGGCTCTGGCCGCCACCCCGCCGGCCCCCAGAGCAACAGCATTTACCCCAGCTAGACACGCTCCACCTGCCCCAGTACCTGCATTCGGACTTGGTGCTGCCCTGTGGGCACACACTCCAGCCCATCGTCAGGGCAGCAGCCACCACAGCGCTGCACAGTCACACAGCTGGGTACCAGCTGCTTGGCCACGGTGTCCATCAGCTCCAGAGTTAGGGGCACCACCACCTCCCGTGGCTGGCAGGTGGCACGAGCATACACATCTATCCATGACACCACTGGGGACAGATGCATAAGGGTTAAGTCCCCACTGAGTTGCCTGCAGCTGCTCCCTGGCTCCCCTTCTCCTGCACCCAACAGCTGTTCCCCCTACTTCCCATACTACTACCACCCTCCTCTGGCCCCCACTTCTGCCCTCCCAACCTGTTCCTTCAGAACCCGGGAACCCCACTGCCTCAATTTCTGCTTCTGTGAAATGGGCAGAATAAGAGTTGCATCCTACAGTGCAGATGTGATTACACACGTTGATGGCAGCAAACTTTCTTATTGCTGGCTATTGTGAACTTATTGTTATTACTATTACCTTTCTTCTGATGGCCAGGGACATCAGGCTGGGAGACAGGGACCTGTAGGAGAGAAGAGACCTGGACCCAAGGTGCACTCTAGTTAGGGCTGCACTGTCCCTAGGGCTCTGCCCTTGCAGTCAGGAGGCTTCGACTCCTCTCTGACATTTTTCCAGATTATTCTATTTTGGGTCCACTCTAGCTTTACCTGTCCTCTCCGGGCCACCTGGGACCTGCCCCTGGCCACGACCCGCCAGGTGCGCTCTGCCAGCAGAATCCAATCTCCAAGCCTGGGGACCAGGCTTGTTCCGGAGGCCGCAGGTCAGAAGGGGGCACAGTGGGCGCCGAAAGCAGGTCCTGCAGGCACCGGAGCAGCTCCGCCCACAGCTGCGCCCAGGAGATGGGGTGGGGCAGAGGAGTGGCCCCGAGGCTGGGCTGGCAGGCCAGCGGGGAGGGACGTCTCCCGGGGATGCCCCAGCCCGACGCCCGTGACGCCCCTACCCGCGGCCGGACCCGCGAATACCCTCGGCCGAGTCCGTTTCGCGCCTCCCCACTTCCGCCAACCTTGAAAGAGGGCACCGCGAGCGGGCAGGCAGAATGTAGGGGACGCACGTACCTGGGCCCGGGCCAGCTGCAAGAGCGCCGCGAGCAGCAGGCGGCGGAGCAGGGGGTTCATGGTGCCCACGGGGGCCGCGTGCTGGGGGCGCCCGCATCGCCCTAGCCCGGCGGCGCCGGGGGCGGCGGCAGCCAGAGCCCCATGGCGCGGGCCGGGGCGCGGCAGGCGGGGGCCGGGCGCGGGGGGCGCCCAGGGGCCCTCCCGAGCCCTGGGCGCAGGCAGCGCAGCGCAGCGCAGCGGCGGTGGCCGGAGGAGCCGGGTGGGCGGGCAGCCGGTGGTGGTAGCAGCGGCGGCGGGCCGCGGGGACGACAGGGGTGGCGGGGGGCCGGACCCGGGCTGGCTGGCGGGCGGCTCATGTGACCCAGACACGCGCTCCCCACCCGGCCGCGGGGCAGGAGCAGGGGCGGGGCGGGGGCAAGGCCGCCGGCGGGCCCGCCCCCTTCACACACCCCCTCCCGCTATAGCGGGGGAAAGGGAACGCACCGCCCAGAGGGCCGGGCTCCCGGGTCACCGCCAGAACTCGGAGGGCGGGCGCTGTCCCAAGGCGAGGCCGGGTTGGGGGTGCTGGGTCTGAAGAAGGGGGCCGGACACTGAGTGCTGATAATTAGTTTATTGCACACGTTTTGGGTAGTGAGGAATTCCGAGAGGGCACACACAGCAGGCTCCAGCTCCATCCAGGTGAGATGCTCAGGGGCTGGTGCTGGGGGGCATGATTCCTGGGCCTGGGGGAGGCCCGGGTGGCTGCTGCTGGAGCTCCTGCTGGAGCCTGGCTCTGTTGGCCCTGCAGGGGAGAGCACCAGGGTGATTGGAACAGGGATTCTAGTGGGTGGTGCGAAGACAGTGAAGAGAGGGCAGGGCAGGGTAGAGCAGGGACAGACCTGGCCCTGGCCCGAGTGTCGTTGTAGATGGCTGTGATGATCCGATCCTTTTCATCCATGAAGCTACGGTGCATCTGCTCCAGCTTCCTACATGGGGGTTACAATAAACCCCGGGTCCTCAGAACCCTGCTGTCCCCCAAGTCCTGCACCCCGCACTCTAGGGTGTCACAGCTTTGTATCTGTGGGAACCTCAGTCTGCATGTGCTAGTTGGAGAGAATGATACAGAGTGGCCAGGCTTGTCCAGGGTCCAGTGGTGACTCAAGTCCCTGGTTGTCCTGCTGAAGATGGTGACAACAGCACTGAACATCAGGGTGGTCCTCGCAGGAGATTAGAAAGTGTTTATGTCTAACTCCATCACTTAACTAGGCAGGCTGCTAGCAGTGGGCACTGCCTTTATGTGTCTTTGCTGTAGAACTTCTCATATTAGAGAGGAACAGGGAGACAGCTGACTGCCAAAAAAGTGAGGACAGGTGCCGGGGAGGCCCAGTTACAATGCGTTTCTTTCTTGTGCATGATTATTTTGGTTGGCTCCACCACTCCCTGGCAGCCAGCACCAAAGATTTACATGCAAATTATTAGAAACAAAACAAACTGAAAATGACATTAGCCCTTACTGCAGAACTCCTAAGACCTAGTTCATACAATTCTTAGGTTGAAAGACACAAGAGTGCAGGTCACAGGGGTGGTGTGGATGGCTGGCTGACCACACTGGACTTCCCCTCTTGCCCTCTTCCCCCCACCAGGAAAAGCCGTGATGCACACCTGAATGCAACATAGTGCAGGCCCATGCCTGCCAGCATGATCAGGAGGCAGTACCCCAGCACTCGCTGGTTGTGTCTGTGCTGCTGCCGCCTTGACTCTGGTCCCTGAGGCCTCACACCATGAAATTGGGCCCAGTATTGTGCATTGGGGGGTGTCCAGGAGCTTCTGGGAGGGAGAGAAAGGGACAGTGTAGGAATTGTAGGGATGAGGCTCCCAGGAGACTAGAAGGACAAGAAGTTAGCTGCAAGATACTGTACCTGTGTGCTTGATGAGCAGAGCTGGGACGGGCCGCGGTACCCGGAGGCTTTGGGGGAGTTGCTGAACGGAGCTGGTGGTCGTAGTCACGGCGGCTCTGCTCCCGGCTGAGTACTTGGTATGCTTCACTCAGCTGCACAAAGCGGCTGTGCAGGGCTGGGTTCCCCGGGTCCCGGTCAGGGTGCAGCTGGTGTGGAGCAGGACTCCCTTCATCTCCCTTCCCATGGTCCTTCCCAAGGCCCATCTTGATTATATCCCCTGACAAGGGCTCAAATTATTCCCAGAGTCTGTCTGGCCAGTGACCTTAACTCTCAGGCAGGCCAAGAATATCCAGCCCAACCCATTAGACAGGACCCCCAGCTTTCCTCACATCCAGCCAGACTTCTGCCCTGGGGCACCTCCCGCTCCCTATGCATGCAGACAGAATGTGGTACCAGCCAGAGTGATCCATTCAGGTCCATTCCTGGGAATTTAGAGTGCACCCCATCTGGCTCAGACCTCTCCCACCTCCCTGCCTAGGACCACTGGTACCTCTTTGGACTTGGAGAAGAAAGCGCGTTTAACTTCTTCACTGCTGGCACCAGGATGGACCCCCAACAGTTCATAGTAGTTACTGGGGCCAGACCTGTTGAGAGAGGGCAGAACCTGCAAGGACTGAAGAAACACAGAAGATATGGCTTCCCTACCCCGCCCCCGTCCTTGCCCCCGCCCCCAGCTGCCCTGGGCCACACCCTTCAACTCAGCAACCGCGAGCTGAGAGTACTGAGGCAGTTGCCAAGGGAGACCTATCTTCCTATCTCCAAACCATCCCTCCTTTCCAAGTTTTTGGGGAATGGTACAGATCAGACCAGAGTCTCAAAAAGTAGTCCTTAGATTCCTTGTGTCAGAAACACTTGAAAACGTGGTTTAAAAAAAAGATTCCTGAACCCCAACTCATTCCTGCAGATCAGAATCTCCAGAATCTGCATTTTTGTTACACACACACACACACACACACACACACACACACACCCTTGGATTGCGATCAGAGATGCTCCATAAACACAGGAGTTGTGGAAAGCACATTGAGTTTGGCTTGGACTCAAACTCCGGATCTGCCTCATTACTCGCTAAATATAAGCTTGGCGATCGTCCCTTAATCTCTCTGATCCTCAACAGTATCCTTAGAGGTGAAGGTGAGGGTTACCTGAGACAACTCTGTAAAGCACCTGACACAGAGATCACAACTATCTCGGCACCTAGGGCAGGGCCTAGAGCTGGAAAGGCCTTCAACAAAAACCCACTGAACGAACAACCGGGCCGGTACCGGACCCCGACCACCGACTCACCGCTGCCCGGCGGCCTGTGCGAAGAGCCGGGTGGGAGGGCTGCGGGGCCACAGACGACAGAGGCACAAGGACAGCATGACGGCAGGCGGGTAGCTGGTGAAAGGAGGCCACAAAGAAGAGTGCATTGGGACCAGACTTCAAGCACTCTGTGGGCAAAGGGAAGAGTACAGGCCCCATTTACTTGCGAAGGAAAACTGAAGCAGGCCCGGAGGACCCATGGGCAAGTGAGTTCTCCTTGCTCAAGACCAGACCCTAGTGTCCTAGACCTGTCCTGCCTCTGAACCGGGCCCTTCTCCACACTGGTCTCGGTGTCGCGACAACCAGCCGCGAGCGCGGAGACCCCCACCTCCCCACCACCCAGGGAGCTTAGGGGGGCGGACAAAGGAGGAGCCACACCAAAGCAAGCTCCGCCCCCGTTGCACTCACAGCCTCCGCCATTTCCTGCACTGACGTAGGCCCCACCCCACGCTCTCATTGGCTTGTCACTCGGACCACGCCCACAGAGCGGGAAGGTGAGATGAGGCCCTGCCTCCATAGCTCATCAGTCTTGGAGGTCTCAGGAGCGCACCCGCGCTTAGTTTCGCGGACGCGGTTAGAGGCGCGGGTGTCCACCCGGGAAGCAGGAGGCACTAAGTCTGACACTTAGTGAAGCTTTGGGCCTACCTGCCGTCGCCCTGTCCCCACGAACAGGGCTGTCACTCCGCTTTGTGGCGGGTCACTTTTCACGAGTCAGCTTCCACCCTAGTCAACCCGGCTCCTCACCAGGGCCTGGCAAGGGGACATGGCCCTCATCCCAGCTTGCAGAGGGCAAAACTGAGGCTTGGCTTTTTGTTTTTCAAGTCACTTTTCCTATCTCTCTCACCCACCTCGAGCTCTCCCAGTGGCCCCTCTCTGTCTCATGGAAACAACACAGGTCAACAGAATCCAAGAATAAAGTTCTTTATTGTTTTTCGAGTTGTGATAGGGTTGGGGACCCTGGGGGGACTCAGGTGAGGCCTCCCTGGACCCGGTTGTAGAGGGAGATGGCGCCTTTGGCGGAGGGGCAGAGCTCGGCCCACATTTCAGTCTCCTGCATCCTCCTCACGTGCTGTGGGGAGACAAGGAGATCAGACATCTAGTCCTCAGGCCTCTTGCAGAAGCTGTGCCCAGTCTTCCTGAGCCTGAGCTCCGCTCTGTCTGTACTAGGGAGACCTGTTAAAGAGGCTGAACAGGTCCCTGGTCATCTGCCTTGGGCTGTAGACATCTCCAGTGGAGCCTTGTGGTCGAGGAAAGCTCCAGGAGCCCCGTTTGACCCGCCCCCAGCCCCCCAGACAGACGTGCACCACCAGGCCTCCGAATCCTGATCCCAGCTCCTTGTCCGAGCAGGACTTTGACACCTCGCACCTGTGTCTCCACAAAGATAATTTCCGTGGACTCGTGGGCCTCAGGTCCCCCACTCATGTAGTATTTTCTCACCTGCTCAGAAGTCAGGCTGCACCTGGACAAGAAGACATGAGGATGGCCTGGTGTGTGCTCAGCCCCTGGAGTGGTCCCTGTGGAGCCCCAGCTGCCTCAGGCATGCCCCTCAACCACCCACCTACTCCAGGGCCCAGGGCCCAGGACCCCGACCCCCAGAGCTCACTCACTGGACATAGAACTCGGCACTGGCGCGGCCTGCACTGGTCTCGTTGCTCGCGATGCCCAATAACAGTGGCTGGCTCAGGGTGAGCAGTGGCAGGTTCACCTGGAGCCGGGGTTCCACCTGTCAGTGCTCACTGCCCACACCCCTGACCCTCTCAATGGAAAACAGCACATGCGTTACGCTTATATAGTAATTTATAGCGTGTAGCTCAAGTGCCCAGATCACAGGATGTTGGATCTTGGGCATGTTCATTTTACAGATGTGAAAATCAGAACCAGAGATAGAATAATTTGCCCAGAGTTACCCAAGGAACGTTGATAATCAACTTCCAGTTACTTCTCTTTTCAACAAACCGGGGGTGGGGTGGGGTGTTCACATTGTAAAGAGGAAGAATCGGAGGCACACAGAAATGAGGGCTAGAATTCTACTCCAAGTGTACCCAGCTGCAAAGCCAACTTCTTCCCCCAATGCCACATGCCTGCACACCCTCCCACCAGTTCAGACTGAGGTTGTGGAATTCTGGCATGTTCTATCACCTCCCTCCCTGCCCACCACCCTGTTCTGGCTACCCCTCACTCACCTCATCACAGATCTCTTGCAGGATACTGGAGAAGAGCTCATGTACCACCAGCTCCCCAGGGAAGTCCTTGTGTAGGGGGCTGTCACCAGGGCACAGGGCCTGTGAGAAGGCAGGCTCAGCCCTTGCTCCCCACCCCTTCTCGCCCTACATTCCTCAATACTTGCTGGTCCTAAGGGCCTGTTGGGCCCAGTGTAAGAGTGTTGGTGGTCCCCTGACCTGTTGGGAGCCGTCAAGTAAACACAGCTGTGTAACTTGAGGGCAAGGCGCAAGCCCCCGATATTCCCCGGATTTATTATTAGCTGAAAGGTCAGAACGACCAGCGTACGGATATGGTCTGATAAAGCTCAAAGACTTTTACTCCCTGTTGATGTGGTTTTAAGGCAGGAGCCTTTGTACAGGAGACACCTGGTGTTTAACCATTTAATCTCTGATGAAGGAGGTCATGTGACTTTGGATACGAAAACATTGTACTTGCCAAGTTTTGCTGTATATAAGAAACTTGCTTGCAAAAATAAATTGCTGATGGCTGATGGTTCATCAGACCTCCCGACCCAGACTCATCAATTCCACATCCCCTCACCCCGTGGAACGGCTCGTCACGCAGGCTCGTGACACTGACCCAGGCCCTCCTTTTTCAGATGGACAAGCAGGGGTCCAGCTACGTTCTTGCCCAGATTCCCTAGTTTCTCATAGGCCTGGAGAAGGGATCAGTGGGGAGACTGAGGGGCTGCCTTGAATAGAGATTTTTCAGAGAAGTACCAGGCCAATTCCTACTTCAGGGGATGAAGAAAACAAAGATGAGGTCTTAGTGCCTTTGCACCCAGCCTGGCATCTCACCTGAGGCTCAGGGTGCCCACCAGGCACATCCACCAGCCCCGGTGCCTCAGCCACCTGCCGAGAGCGGCGCAGGAAAACCAGGAAGTCATCCGCGGTGATCAGTGCGGCGCCCACCCCCAGAGGGTCTGCCAGGTAGGCTTGCTTGTCATCCCAGTCGGCAGCTCCTTGCTGTCGCAGCCAGGCAGCTGAGCTGGCCCAGTTGGTGCCCAGGAAGTCTCGGTAAGAAGTAAGGCCCAGGCGCAGGAACAGCTGTGGCCCCTGCAAGCCAGTGGGCACCAGGGTGGCAGAGTGCAGGCGGAACTTCGGAGCATCAAAGAGCCAGGGCTGGGCCTGTAGTCGGTTCTCCCAGACAGCGGCAATGGCTTTGTCCCCTCCTGGCAGTGGACGACGGTCGTAGGTTGGGCTCAGCTCAGCCTGTACTTGCTTTTCATGCAGCCCACCACAGGGGCACTGCAGCATCAGAGACACCTCAGGGTCCATGGTCTGGACAGGGCAGCACTGGGGAAGGTCACAGCCAGGCCTGTCACCTTGGGGAACCCACAGCCACCCAAAGACATACTGAAGATTCCCCCAGCCTTTCTCTACCCCACTGCGCAGTCAAGTGTCTTATCATTTAGTAGGAGACGGAGACTCCAGCTGCCAGACATCCCTGGGTCATATGTGTACCTCTACCACCCAGAGGTCCTGGGTTCAGTCAACCCTAAATGTCCGTAGCTCCCAAACCCAGGGCTCCTGCCTCTAACCCCAGACACTCAGGACCCCCCTCCCAGAGGCCGGAAGCTCCCGTCTCCAGCTGGTACTCACCGCCAACTTAGCCCGCAGTCTCCGCTCCTTTTCTCGGAGCGGAAGTGCCCGCCCCTCCTTCCTTGGCTTCTCATTGGCGGGCTCCGCGCTCCAAAGCCCGCAGCGTCAGCTGCTCGGCGGTGGGAGTCGGAGAGCCTACCCCAGTATCCTCCGCGCCCCTGCGCCGTGGGTCCTGGCCCGCCCGGATCTTCCTCCCTGTCAGCCCCGACGCCGGCCCCGCCTCCTCAGGCCCGCCTTGCGGGACAGACCTGCGAGCTTGGGGCGCTGAGACTCGGCTTCCCTGGGCTCCCTGGCTGACAGTGTGAACTTGGGCAAGTCGTGCCTGCTGGGCCTCAGTTTTCCTATCTGCACTAGGGAGTTGGGGGTGGGAAGTGAATTTAATGAGCTGCATATCCCCTTTCCAGCTCTCACATCTTGAGGCTTTGTGATTTTCTGGGTAGGGTCCTTAACAGACCCCACGTGCCACTGTTTCCACAGGTTTGGGTCATGAACTCTGGAGGGAGGAAGCAGGAAGCAGCAGGACCCAGGGGTAGAAGGGGTCACAGACCCTGGGAACAGGTGCGCCCCTCCCCACCCTCATTTCTATCCCCATGGTGGGAAGGGGAAGTAAGGAGTCTCTGAGTCCTGGCTCCCGGGGAAATGCTGGTAGTTGGGACTAGGGGCTGATGGGTCATCCTATTCCCTGGAGAACACAGGGACTCCTCTCCCTCTGGTCTCCCCCTGCAGCAGGTCACTCAGAGTTCAGGGTGGGCAGCAGGGCAGGATCACCGCAGGGACCAGGGGCCACCTCTCAACTCTTGCAGGACGGAGATGTCCAACTGTCAAAGGCTCTGTCTTACGCCCTGCGCCATGGGGCCCTGAAGCTGGGGCTTCCCCTGGGGGCTGGTAAGTGAGGGTCTTGAAGGCTGGGCTAAGGTGGTGCTCCAACGCAGGGAGCAGTGGGAGCCTGTCTTTACTGCTCTCATCAGTGGCTCCTACCATAGCCCTATGGGGATGGTATACAGGTACATCCCTCCATTTACAGGAAGATCCAGAGCCAATATCATGTCCAGGTCAAAGTGGGAGAGGAGCCTCTCTCTGGCCTAGGCCTGTGCCCCATTTAACACTTATTCCAAAAGTGGGCACAGGTTGACGGGGGGGGGGTGGGTGGGTGGGGGGGGGTTGGGGTAAATGAGGCTTATTGAATATCCACTTTGAGTCACGTACTGTACTGTGATAAAAAAGGTCTCTTGAGCCTGAGCAGGCGGTGGCGCAGTGGCTAGAGCGTCGGACTGGGATGCGGAAGACCCAGGTTTGAGACCCTGAGCTCGCCAGCTTGAGCATGGGCCCATCTGGCTTGAGCAAAAAGCTCACCAGCTTGGACCCAAGGTTGCTGGCTCCAGCAAGGGGTTGCTCGGTCTGCTGAAGGCCCGCGGTCAAGGCACATGTGAGAAAGCAATCAGTGAACAACTAAGGTGTTGTGAACGCAACGAAAAACTAATGATTGATGCTTCTCACCTCTCTCCGTTCCTGTCTGTCTGTCCCTATCTATCCCTCTCTCTGTCTCTGAAAAAAATAAAATAAAATAATTAAAAAAAAAAAAAAAAAGGTATCTTGGCCCTGGCTGATTGGCTCAGTCATAGAGTGTTGGCCCAGCGTGTGGATGTTCTGGGTTCAATTTCTGGTCAGGGCACACAGGAGAAGCAACCACCTGCTTCACCACTTCCTCCCCCTCTTCTCCCCCCCACCCCCCAGCCATGGCTCGATTGGCTTAAGCGAGTTGGCCCTGGGCACTGAGGATGGCTCTGTGGCCTCTGCCTCAGGCACCAAAAGTAACTGTTACAGAGCTAGGGAGCATCACCCCATAGGGGGCTTGCCGGGTGGGTCCTCCATTCAGGTGCATGTGGGAATCTGTCTCTCTGCCTCCCTGCTCTCACTTAATTAAAAAAAGAAGAAGAAAAGGGCCTATTTATGTTTGTGACCCTCCATGAGGCAGATCCTCTTCCCTTGTCAGTTGAGCAAACTGAGGCCTGGAAAAGGGAGATTTTCTAAAGGTCACATAGAGGAACTCTGTTCCAGGTGCCTGTGTCTCCCCCTGTTAACTCTGGCTCAGGCCCGAGCAGGTTTAGCTCCTGAATACCCCTTCTGCCCACAGATGGCTTCGTGCCCCTGGATGCCCTCCTGCAGCTGCCCCAGTTCCAAAGCTTCTCAGCCGAAGATGTGCAGCGCGTGGTGGACACCAATGGGAAGCAGAGGTTCGCCCTGCAGCCAGGGGACCCCAGCACCGGCCTCCTCATCCGGGCCAATCAGGGTCACTCCCTGCAGGTGAGAGCTAACAGAACCAGTCGGAGAGCCAGGGGGACCCCAGCCTGTGAGGGGGTCTCACTGCTGCCCATTTCCCCACCCGTGCCAGGTACCTGAGTTAGAGCTGACGCCCCTGGAGACCCCGCAGGACCTGCCTGAGATGCTCATCCATGGCACATTCTGGCAGCCCTGGCCCTCTATCCGGCTCCAGGGCCTGTCCCGCCGGGGAAGGACACACATCCACCTAGCCACAGGACTTCCTGGGGATCCAGGTGTCATCAGTGGTTAGTGCTCCCCAGCTACTCCCACTCACTCTGTCCTCCCAGCTCCCCCCCCCAAAGGGGACTAGCCTTTTTCGTCCAAAGCCAACCCATGCCCTGTATGCAGCAGCACCTCCTTCTCCCAACTGAGTCCAGGACCCCAGCCTTCCCAGGATTGATAACTGACCCCAAACAGCTCAGGCCCCAGCTCCAGCTGTCTCTGTAGGCATACGGCCCAACTGTGAAGTGGCTGTGTTCATCAATGGGCCCCTGGCCCTGGCAGGTGAGTCTGGACACAGCAGGGACTGCCCTAGGCCTTGACGGAGGGCCCGAGTCACATTTCTTCTCTGTCTGCAGATGGAATCCCCTTCTTCCGCTCTGCCAACGGGGTGATCCTGACTCCAGGGAATGCTGATGGCTTTCTGCTTCCCAAGTACTTCAAGGAGGCCCTGCAGCTACGTCCCACCCGTGAGAAGCTCTGCTCCACCCCTCGTCTTTGTGCCTGTGCCCTCTACCCTTTACCTCATTCCCAGGTCCCTACCCCAGGCTGACCTACGTCTCCATTTCTCTAACCAACTTGTCTCTCTCTCAGGAAAACCCCTCTCCTTGGCTGGTAATGAAGAGACAGAGTGTCAGAGTGGCCCCAACCACAGCTCCAAAGGAAGAAGGATGATCCAACAATAAAATATTTATTTAAAAAAAGAAAAAGATATGTAAAAAGTTAACAGAAAAGAAACTCCAGGTTGAAACCATGAGTCTTCGTCCTGTAGCTACAGCTGGTCTTTCTGCATGCTCAGGGACTACAAGCAGGCCGGGGTGTTGTTCTCTGCCACCCAGACAAGGGAAGGGCTGAGCTGTAGAGCTCTGGGCCCACCCTCTCTCACCTGGGGGATGGCAGAGTCTGGCCCAGCCAGCTCCCTGGTATATACAAAGCCAGTGACAGTAGGTGAATGTGCCAGCGCGGTGCACGTCTGGAGAGGCTGTGGGCAGTGAGTCCCAATGGGTGTGGGCTTAAGAATGGCCATGGCGGGTGGTGAGTGGGACAGGGGCAGTAAGACAGGCCTCAGAAGGCCTCGTGGCCTCCTGTGAGCTGCAGGAAGAGGTCCTCGTCCAGCTCCTCCCCTCGGGCCCGCTCCCGCGTTGACAGGAAGATGTAGCCTCCGATGTACTCGTGCACGATGCGGCAGCTGGCCGACACACAGCTGAAGGCCACGTTGATATGTTCGTCAAATTCAATGGCCACCTGCAGAGTGGGCCATCAGAGGGGTTGATGGGTGGGCTGAGGGAGGCCCAACCCCTTCCCCCGACCCCCAGTCTCACTCCGGGCCCACCTGCCGAATGTCCCAGTTGACATTCCACTGGCGCATGTTGCTGAAGCGCCAGGTCTTGACCACGTCGCCCACGGCCAGGTCGATGCGGATGAGTCGGTTGTTGGCGATGCCCAGGATCTCATCCTTCCTGCTGCCCTTGAACCTGCCCAGAGGGATGGTGTGAGTGAGGACCCCACCCCACTTGGCCTGGAGCTTGCCCAGACAGCCTGGTGTGATACTCAGGAGCAGGCTGTGCAAGGAAGTCACTGAAATTCTCTAGGCCTCAAGTTCCTCATCTGGAAAACGGGATTTAATTGATAGAAGCATTATAATAACATTTAGCAGCATTAGGCAAATAGCCCGTGTCTTCAACGAGCTTTTCTTGTATCGTCATCTTCCTCAGTCATATCTGCAGGCTTGGAAAGAGGACCACGACAGCCGGTGCCGGCCCTGTTGCACAGACCAGCTTGTCCCACAGACCAGCTAACGGGCCCAGAGAGGGAGTGGTCCACGGGAGAGCGGGGGCTGAGCTGGGTCTCCTGTTTTCCTGGCCTGCTCTCTCTCTGTGTTGGGTGTAGGGGGGTACTTGGGGTGCCCTCAGTGAGGTCTGCCCACAGAGCAGGAAGAGGAGCAGCAGGCGAGGGCTGAGAGGGCCAGGCTGGGGTTCTTACCTGACTATGACGTAGGAGATGCCGAAGTCAGGCAGGGACTGCCAGGCCTGGATAAAGCGCAGCTGGGCCTCTGACAGCGAGAGCTGGGCCACGTTCTGGTGGGCTTCCAGGATCCGTGGGGTGAGCTGCAGGGCCACACTAGTGAGCAGCTTCCAAAGTCCCTGAGACACCCCCCCTCCAGCCGGTCCCCATCAGGGAGGCAGGATGCAGAGCCTAGGCAGGGGCAGTGCCCACTGTGGGGTCACCAGAGTACACCCTCTCTCTGCTCCTCAGATGTGAGCCAGGCCCTGAGGTGAAGGTGGGCAGCTAGACTGTGACCCCCTCTCCTCTCGGAGGGAAGACATGGGAAAATGAATAAGGACGGCTGTGGTCTTCCCACCGCCCACTCCCTCTGGCACCTGTTTGGCCTTGAACTTCCGCTGGAAGCGAGGAGAAACAAGGCCATAAGGGTTGAGGCCCTCAGGGGAGGCATCAGGGCCCTGGAGCTGATTGCCTGAGCCCCCGGTGCCTGTCCGCTGCAGGCTGAGGAAGGCCAGGATGGCCTGCACCTCGCTGGTATAGCTGCTGTCCGCCATGGTGCGGCCCTTGGAGGCCAGCCGGCAGCCGGCCATCCAGCGGGCGTACTGCTGCTCCTGGGGGGAAGGGGGGGCTGGGTAAGGGGCTAGCCAGGCTCTGGTTCAGCCTGTTGCTCCTTCCCTGTCCCCACTCCCGCCTTAGCGGAAGGGCCCCTGCCTAGCCCTCACATCCTGGCACCGCAGGTAGATCTCACTCATGCCCTCCGGAGAGGGCACCAGGAGTTTGATGCAGAATTTCTGGCCTGAGACGTTGACATCAGGGACCACCTCACAGCCTGGAAGGAAAAGAAGGGGTGGGCTAAAAGGCCAGAGATGGGGAGCCCTGCCCGAGAGGCCCCAGGCAACTGCCAGCCCTGCATGGCTGCCTGAGAACAGGGCATCTTCCTTGGCACTCAGGAGGAACCTGAGTTAGAGCATTCACCTGCCAGCGCACAGCCCTGCCCTTGTCCCTGTCCCTGCCAGGGCACCCGCACTCACCCTTGAGGTTGAGTTGCTGAATGGGTTCCCCTGGGGCTTCATCCTGGCTCTTGTAGTAAGACAACATGGTCTCCTTGAACACTACCCAGTGCTGGCGGTACCCTTTGAGGGTCAGCTTTCGGGGCCTAAGGGTGAGGCAGAGGGTGGTGACAGGCTACCCACCTCCCTCCATCCCTCCACTCTCCACTCTCCACACTGCCCCTCCCCCCATGGTGCTGATAACTCTGCTCCCAAACTCACCGGAAGATCCGGAGATGGTCCTTCAGTTCTGGGATGGTGGTGAGGTTGTCCTAGGGAGCAGAGGGGTCAGAGGGGCGCCCGGTCCCGGGGCATGACCCGGACCCCGAGCCCTGACCACAGCCCCTCCTCACCAGTATGTCCGTGCGTGCTGACCCCTCCAGCTTCACCTCCAGGTTGCTCAGGGCTGCATCGAGGTCATCCAACCCGGGATCTGTGCCGGGGGGTTCGTTCACCTCCCCGCTCTGGGACAGCTTGTGGATGTGGTACTGGGTGGGACACATGGCCAGGGAGGGCTCAGCGGACGGCCCGTTCACCCAGCTGAGCTTCCCTGGAGATGGGACCCCCCTCTGGAAGACCCTTCCTGCCGCACGCTGGCCTGCTCCCCTGCCACCCTAGGCCCCGGGCCTGCCTGGCACCTGCAGGGCTGCAAAAACCATCATCTCCTCCTCGGTGCAGTCGGTCTCCTCCAGCAGCAGATCCCACCGTGCCTGCTCATACAGCTGGGTCAGCCGCACGGGGTCTGTCTAGAGTGGGGGGAGGGGCGGCTGGCTTAGTCAGCTGTCCAGTGCCCCGAGCACCCCATGCGCCCAGCGCCTGCAAGCCTCAGCCCTCAGCCCTCAGCCCTCCCCTCTGCGCTGCGGCAAGCTCGTCTAGTGGCCCCACGTGGGCAGAAGGCTGCCCACCCAGCCTCAGAGCCTGCCTGCCCCATCTGCCCCGGTGAGTGGCACTTCTCCCCTAACCTTTCTGTATACACATTGACTATATGTCTACTGGGCACCCCATATGCTGCTGAGGGCAGAAGGGGACGGAGTAAACCCTCAGTAAGTAGGTGTAGTGACTCAAGAGTGTAATGAAGGCTCTAAAGGAAACAGCTGTCATGGGTTGGCTCAGTCACACGCTCAGGCATGGATACCACAAGTCTGATGATTGAGGATGTAACTGGGTTGCAGGGAGCTACTCTACAAGGGATGGCATTCAGGGAAGGCTTCCCTGAGGAGGTGACGAGCTATGCTGAGATGAGAAGAATGACAATGGGCCACTAAAGGGAAGACTGATAGGAAGAACATTCCAGAGAAAAGGAACATGGAGTCTAAAGCTCAAAAGGGGATCCCAGTTACCCACAGAAGCCAAGCCCCCTCCCTGTGAAACCCACCGAAATTGATAGGAAAAGCATAAAAAAGGTAAACTTAAAAGGACAGAGGAGAGAGAGGGGACTAGAGCAGGTGAGAGAGAAAATTTTAGAAGATGGGAAGCAAAATGTGGGCCGGAACAGGGCTGCAGGGAGCGAGAGCTGGGCCCCCGCCCTTTGGCTCTGTGCTAAAGCACTAACGAGTTTTGAAAGCAGGCAGAAAGCGAACAGCAGAAAGAACAAAGGTCTGGACAAAGGCAGCCAGTTCACACAGGAGACCTCTGGACAAGATCTGGACGGGGATCCCTGTCTGAGAGGGAGTGGGCTGAACCGAGGCCGGTAGAAAGTATATAAAAGGAGCAGGCCCCTCCCCACTCCCTGTAGCCAAGTGACAGCCAGCTGGCATCTGGCAGAAGCCCGAGGTTTACTCTCTGAGATGCTGAGCTAGAGGTGCTCTTGCATTGGGTACTTCGGGCACAGCTTGGGGGCGGGGGGTGCAAGATGCTAAGAACAGATGAATTAAGAGAAGATTGGCATTCTGAGAGGTGAGATGCTCCAGCCCTTCACCCACTGACTGTGAGCCATCTATGCCCAATCACATCAGAATGGTTACTGCTGAGAAACTGATGAGCCAGAGAAACTCCCCAAAAGGGGCATCCCTGCCCTAGCACCCCAGGAGTTCTCCAAAGTGCCAACCAAGCCCTATTCATGCACTCAGGATTTCCAATTAGCTTAGAAGAGCCTTACTTGTAAATACGAAGGGACAGGGAAGGATTCCCCACGTTTATGGAAAGCTGCTCACATGAACTATACAGACCAAGACAAAACTGGAAAGAAAAAGAGCAGAGGAAATCAGGACAATGTAGGGAGCAGAAGAAAACTTCCAAGATTAGTCAAAATCCTTATAGAGACAAAATACTGCACTCAAAAAGCAAGAACAGGATTCTGCCTGACCTGTGGCAGCACAGTAGAGAGAGCATCAAACTGGGACACTGCAGTTGCCGGTTCAAACCACTGGGCTTGCCTGACCAGGGGTGGTGCAGTGGATAGAGTGTCAGACTGGGATGCAGAGAACACGGGTTCGAGACCCCGAACTCGCCAGCTTGAGCGCGGGCCCATCTGACTTGAGCAAAAAGCTCACCAGCTTGGACCCAAGGTCGCTGGCTCCAGCAAGGGGTGGCTCGGTCTGCTGAAGGCCTGCGGTCAAGGCACATGTGAGAAAGCAATCAATGAACAACTAAGGTGTTGCAATGAAAAACTAATGATTGATGCTTCTCACCTCTCTCCGTTCCTGCCTGTCTGTCCCTATCTGTCCCTCTCTCTGACTCTCTCTGTCCCTTTAAAAAAAAAAAAAGCAAGCAAGAAACAGACGGAATGGGAGAGAGATGAGAAGCATCAACTCATAGTTATATCACTTTAGTTGTTCACTGATTGCTTCTCATACGTGCCTTGCCCGGGAGGCTTTCAGCTGAGCCAGTGACCCCTTGCTCAAGCCAGCGACCTTGGGCTCAAGCCACATATAGGATCATGTTTGTGATCCCATGCTCAAGCCGGCAGCTCTGCACTCAAGCCAGGGACCTGGCTGTTCTGAACCTGGAACTTTGGCGTCCCACACTGATGCTCTCTCTATACACTAGGCCACGACTGGTCAGTCTATAAATAAAATCTTAGAGAAAAAAAGCGCATAGGATTCTATTTTAAAAAGGAACATAATTATAAAGTTATAGTAATTAAGATTGTGTGGTATGTGAAACAAATTAACCATATGGAACCAAAGAGAGTCAGAGAGGGAACCACACCTGTATGTTCACCTAACTTAGGACAAAGGTAATCTTGCAGTCACTGGGGAGAGAATGCTTTTTTTTTTTTTAATTTTTTTTAGAGTAATTATTTTAAATTTATTTTTATTTTATTCATTTTAGAGAGGAGACAGAGAGAGAGAGAGAGAGAGAGAGAGAGAGAGAGAAAGGGGGGAGGAGCTGGAAGCATCAACTCCCATATGTGCCTTGACCAGACCGGTGCAGGGTTTTGAACTGGCAACCTCAGTGTTCCCAGGTCTACGCTTTATGCACTGCGCCACCACAGGTCAGGCGAGAATGCTCTTTTCTGGAAACAACACTAGGTCAATTGGATACCCATGTGTCAAAAAATTATGTGTACCCCTACCTCACACCACATACAAATATCAATCCCAGATGGATTGCAGATCCAAATGCGAAAGTTAAAACTAAGCCTTTAGCTTGACCAGGAGGTGGTGCAGTGGATAGAACATTGGCCTGGGATGCGGAAGACCCAGGTTTGAGACACCGAGGTCGCCAGCTTGAGCGCAGGCTCACCCAGCTTGAGCATGGGGTCACCAGCTTAAGCGTGGGATCATAGACAGGACCCTATGTTCACTGTCTTGAGCCCAAAGGTCGCTGGATTGAGTAAGGGGTCACTGGCTCTGCTGGAGCCCCCCCCCCCATCAAGGCACATATAAGAAGCAATCAATAGCCTGACCTATGGTGGCGCAGTGGATAAAGCGTCGACCTGGGAACACTGAGGTCGCCAGTTCAAAACCCTGCACTGGTCTGGTCAAGGCACATATGGTAGTTGATGCTTCTAGCTCCTCCCCCCTTTCTCTCTCTCTCTCTCTCTCTCTCTCTCTCTCTCTCTCTCTGTGTCTCCTCTCTAAAATGAAAAAAAAAAAAAAAAGAAGCAATCAATGAACAATGAAGGTGCCACAACAAAAAGTTAATGCTTCTCATTTCACTCTTCCTATCTGTCTGTCCCTCTCTTTCTCTCTCTTGCTAAAAAACAAACTAAGACTTTAAAACTCTGGCTAGTGGCACAGTGGCATCCCACATTGTCATACTCAAGCACCAACGTCCCCAGCTTAATCCAGAGGTTGCCAGTTCAAGCCTCGCTCAGGGCACATATGAGAAGCAATCAATGGGTACACAACTAAGTGGAGTTGAAGCTTCTCTCTTTCTCTCCCCCCACTCTTGGTCTCTCTCAAATCAATGGAAAACAAACAAACGAAACAAAAACAAAGCCTTTAGAGGAAAGTAAGAACTACATCGCTATGATATTGGAATAAAAAAGATTTCTTAAACAGGACACAAAATATGTTAACCATAAAAGAAGACATATAAATCAGATTATATTAAAATTAGGAACTTTTGTTTATCAAATAAACCATTAATGTGCTTGCTTTTGCAGCACATATACAAAATAAACCATGAAAAGAACAAAAAGGCAAAGCACAGAGTAGAAAATATATTCAAAATATATTTATCTGACCAAGTATTCATACACCAAGTACATAAAGAACTACAAAGCAATATAAAAAAGATAAGTCAATATAAAACTTGAACAGAAACTTCACAAAAGAGGATATCCAAATAGCTAATGGCCATATGAAGAAGTGCTTAACTCAATTAGTCATCAGGAAAATGTCAATTAAAGGCGCATGAAAAGCACATCAGTGGTTGCCTGGGGCTGTGTGTGAGGAGAAATGACTGCTAACGGGCCCTAGAGAACTTTCTGGGGCATAGAAATGTTCTAAAACTGAACTGTGGTGACTGTCGCACAGCTGTATAAATTCACTAAAAATAAACTGCTTATAATGGGTGATTTTTATGGTATGTAAATTGTATCTCAGAAAAACTTTTAAAAACATAAATAAAAAAAACCCACATGAGATACTTTTATACACCTACCAGAATAGCTGCAATGAAAAATATAGGAAATACCAAGTGCCGGTGACGCTGTGGAAAAACGAACACTCTCATACACCGCTAATAGGGGCGTCAATTGGCACAACCACTTTGGAAAGCTGTTTAACAGGGGAT
The DNA here is from genome assembly GCA_037038555.1 of Rhynchonycteris naso. Taxonomy (NCBI): domain Eukaryota; kingdom Metazoa; phylum Chordata; class Mammalia; order Chiroptera; family Emballonuridae; genus Rhynchonycteris; species Rhynchonycteris naso. Next base: position 365,087,786 of record CM072995.1, on the reverse strand, counting down.
CTACTACAGACTCTCAATGTCTGCCCTGGAACTCAGCAATTCCACCTCTGGGTTCGTACCCTACAGAAACGTGTGCCTATGTTCACCATAAGACATACACTGAGATGTTCATAGCATCTCTATTCCTCATAGCCCTAATCTGGAAATTGCACAACGCCCTTCAACAACAGAATGGAGATTAACTGTGGTACACTGACATAATGGAATGACACACCACTGAGAAAGAATAAACTACAACTGTATACCACATAGGTGAACCATACAAGCGTAATGCTGAGGGAAAGAAGCCAGACAGAAAAGAGTATATATAGACTATGTGATTTCACTTATGTAGATTTCAAACACAGGCGTAACTCATCTGCGATGAAGAGGGGACAATAGTTGTTGCCTCTGTGGAAGACAGTGCCCAGAGGAGGGTGAGGGGGACTTCTGGCGGCCCAGAAGTGCTTTAAAAAGGAACACTCAGAAAATAAGAGCTCTTAGAACTTAAAAATATAGCTGCAGAAATTAAAATTTGAATTGTTTATTTGGAAGATAAGTTAAGAAACTCTCCAGAAAGTAAAATGAAAAGACAACAAACTTTAAAATAAGAAATAAAATATAGGGCGTGATAGAACGGCTCAGTTGGTTATAGTGTCGTCCTCATTCGCCAAGGGTACGGTTCCATCCCCGGTCAGGGCACAGACACAGAGCAACCAATGAATGCATAAATAAGTGGAACAACAAATCGATGTCTCTCTCTCTCTCCTTTCCTCTCTCTTTATCTCTAAAATCAATCAATTTTAAAAATCCATATTATTGAGAGATTTAGAACACCAAGAAATAAAGAGATTTTAAAGGTTTGTGACTCTTGCCCTCTACGTCCAAGAAAAAAAAAGTCATGTCTGTAAGGACTGAAAACAAAAATGGCATCAGACTTCTCAACAGCAACATTGGAAACTAGAAGATGATGGGAAGGTGGCTTCAAAATTTAGCAGGAAAATGTTTCCAACCTAGAATTCTATACCTAGCCCTGGATGAGTAGCTCAGTTAGAGTGTCATCCTGATACACCAAGGTTGCAGGTATAACCCTTAGGGCACAGACAAGAATCAACCAATAATGGCATGAGCAGGTGGAACAACAAATCAATGTCTTTGTCTCCCTTGCTTTCTCTCTAAAACTCAATAAATAAAAGTTTAAAAAAATCATTCTATATTTACTCAAACTATTATGTGAGTTAGTGTAGAATACTGACTTTCATAGGCATGCAGGATTTTTTCTTTTTTTAACAGGGACAGAAAGAGATTCAGAGAGAGAGAGTCAGAGAGAGGGATAGATAGGGACAGACAGGAACGGAGAGAGGTGAGAAGCATCAATCATTAGTTTTTTGTTGCCGTTGCGACATCATAGTTGTTCATTGATTGCTTTCTCACATGTGCCTTGACCGCCGGCCTTCAGCAGACCGAGCAACCCCCTGCTGGAGCCGGCAACCTTGGGTCCAAGCTGGTGAGCCTTTGCTCAAGCCAGATGGGCCCGCACTTAAGCTGGCAAGCTCGGGGTCTCGATCCTGGGTCTTCCGCATCCCAGTCCGACGCTTTATCCACTGCGTCACTGCCTAGTCAGGCTAGACATGCAGGATTTTAAACTGTTTAAGTCTCACATAACCTTTCATGGGAAACTGTTGAAATATATTCTCCATCACAAAGAGGAAGTCAGTCAAGTAAAAGGAACACAAGTGATCCAGGAGCCAGGAAATCCCAGGTAGTATTTCTTAGGAAATAGTGAAGAGAAGTCCAAGGACAACAGTCATGCATTAGGGTAGAGTGCTACAATTCTGTGATCCCAAGAAGAAAATAACATTGACTGATATCCTAAAGTGATTAAGTATTTTGAAAGAAATATTGTGGTCGGAGCGGCTTATTCATGGAACTTACTACCTTATCACTCACTGTGAAGACTTCCAATGGCAAGTCATGGCCACTGATAGCCTTTTGGGGTATCTGCTCTAATCATGCACAGGCAGACAATTAATAGAAAAACAGGTTAATAAAAATATAGCAATTAACCTGACCAGGCGGTGGAGCAGTGGATAGAGCGTCGGACTGGGATGCGGAGGACCCAGATTCGAGACCCCGAGGTCGCCAGCTTGAGCACAGGCCCATCTGGCTTGAGCAAAAAGCTCACCAGCTTGGACCCAAGGTCACTGGCTCCAGCAAGGGGTGGCTCGGTCTGCTGAAGGCCTGCGGTCAAGGCACATGTGAGAGCAATCAATGAACAACTAAGGTGTCGCAACAAAAAACTAATGATTGATTCTTCTCATCTCTCTCTATTCCTGTCTGTCTGTCCCTATCTATCCCTCTCTCTGACTCTCTCTCTGTCCCTATAAAAACAATAAATAATAAAAAAAAATAGTTTTAAAAAATATAGCAATTATAAACTACAAGAAAAAAAAGTTGGCCAAGAAAGGAAATACCATTACTCTGTGGCTTAGCTAAGAACACTATTTATATGTGTTACTATTTATAGCCATGATCATGTTGTTTTAACCAAAAAAATATGTGTATTATAGGGCAGAGGGGAGGGTGTAAGACAGCTAAATCTTCATCTTTCATATCAAGTCAATAGATATACTGTGTGAGATGAAAACACCAAGGAATAGAAATACATAAGCATGTCATATAGATGTAAACATTAAAATAAAAAGCTGCCATCTCCAGGAATCAGAAATCCGGGATAAGGAGTATGGTACAGCAGGGAACTGCTTTTTGGTTGTTGTTATTACAAACCTGTGAGGACTATTTAATTCTTTAAAATATCATATATTACTTTGCCTGACCAGGCTGTAGCGCAGTGGATAGAGTATCGGATTGGGATGTGGAAGGACCCGGGTTCGAGACCCCGAGGTCGCCAGCTTGAGCGCGGGCCCATCTGGCTTGAGCAAAAAGCTCGCCAGCTTGGACCCAAGGTCGCTGGCTCCAGCAAGGGGTGGCTCGATTTGCTGAAGGCCCACGGTCAAGGCACATGTGAGAAAGCAATCAATGAACAACTATGGTGTCGCAACGGCAACGAAATACTAATGATTGATGCTTCTCATCTCTCTCTGTTCCTGTCTGTCTGTCCCTATCTATCCCTCTCTCTGACTCTCTCTCTCTGTTCCTGTAAAAAAAACAAAAACAAAAACAAAAAAAACTTAAAAGGCATGGAGGCAGAGAGACAGACTCCCACATGCACCCCAACCGGGATCCACCTAGCAAGTCCCCTACCAGGTGATGCTTTGCCCATCTGGGGCCACTGCTCCATTGCTCAGCAACCGAGCTATTTTAGTACCTATGGCAATGGTGCCATCCTCAGTGCCTGGGACCAACTTGCTCACACCATTTAAGCCATAGCTGCGGGAGAAGAAGAGAGAGTGAGCAAGAGAAAGAGAAGGGGGAGGGGTAGAGAAGTAGAGGGTCACTTCTGTGTGCCCTGACCGGAAATCGAACCCAGGACTTCTACATGCTGGGCTGAAGTTGTACTGCTGAGCCAACCAATCAGGGCCAATAAAATTTAATTTAGCCTGACCTGTGGTGGTGCAGTGGATAAAGCGTCGACCTGGGAACACTGAGGTCGCCAGTTCAAAACCCTGCACTGGTCTGGTCAAGGCACACATGGGAGTTGATGCTTCCAGCTCCTCCCCCCTTTCTCTCTCTCTTTCTCTCTCTCTCACTCTGTGTCTCCTCTCTAAAATGAATAAAATAAAAATAAAATAAATTTTAAAATTTAATTTAATCAGAACAACAAAGACCAAACAGTTTATAGATACTGAATAGCAGACCACATGGAATAGTGACCCTGAGAGAAGGAGAAACAAGGTGACTCCTAGGATTGCCCCAGCTGGCTTCCTGGAGAGAGGCTCCGGGCTGCAGCACAGGGAGGAGGACCCCAAACAGAGGCTGGCATCATGCCGTGAGTTGAGGAGATGTAGTTGAGACTCAGGGGAGTCTAAGGCAGCCAGAGTTCACAGGACAGAGCCCTGGAGAGGAAGCAGCTACACAGAGAGAAAGCTCTGGAGATCAGCAGCGGGCTCCTCTCGAAACTTTAGCTGAGTCCTGATTAGCGTATGTGTGTAAGGAAACTACCCAAGGCTGGTAGAAGAAAACTGGAAAGAAGCAGGTGGAACACTGACCAGATCCTACGTAGGGTGGGAATATTCACATTCCTGACAGCCAACTTAGAGAGATCTCTTCATACGTGGAGCATCAGATACTCAGAAGGGCGAAAATTAGCCCTAGATTAGAGGATGTTCTGGTCTTGTCTAATTAATGCGCAAGCCTTGGAAGAATCAGACTGTTTCCAAACATCTTAGCTTCAAACTCAGACAAGTTTTACAAATCTTTACAGGACTACAAAACAAAAAAAAAATCAGCACCCAAGAACATAACATTTGTCATGTCTGACATCAAATAAAAAAATGACCAGACATGACGACAAGCAGAAGAACACAACTCCTAGTGAGGAGATACAGAGCCAATAGGAATAACCCAGAAATGACACAGATGATAGAACTGGTAGACAAAACCACCCAAGGTTGAAAACACCTATGTTCTAGCCTGGCCTGTGGTGGCGTAGTGGATAAAGCGTCGACCTGGGAACACTGAGGTTGCCAGTTCAAAACCCTGCACTGGTCTGGTCAAGGCACACATGGGAGTTGATGCTTCCAGCTCCTCCCCCCTTTCTCTCTTTCTCTCTCTGTGTCTCCTCTCTAAAATGAATAAAATAAAAAGAAGTTTAAAAAAAAACACCTATATTCTATATGCTCAAGAAAGTAGAGAGAAGCAGGAGCACACTGAGGAGAGAGAAGCCGCCACGCCCGGCCTGTGGTGGCGCAGTGGGTAGAACGCCAACCTGGAGTGCTGACGTGCCTGTTCGAAACCCTGGACTTGACTGGTCAGGGCACATACGACAAGCAACCAATGAACAAACAGCTGGAGTGAAGCAACGACTTCTCATTGCCCAGCCCCGTGGTGGCAGGGTTTATAAATGGGTGTGGATAGACAAATGGACAGAGAGACAGACCCCTACAGGTCTCTAATGTTCCCAGAGCCCAGACCCCTGAACCTAGATCCCCATGTCCCATGGACCCAGCCCCCTGGTTCTCCCGGACTCAGCCCACCTTGGGATCCAGGTCGAAGAAGCTGTAGTACTTGAAGCGCAGCCAGAGCGTGTCCCCGGCCTTGATGCCCTGCTGCATGAGGCACCGCGAGGAGTCCAGCCACCTGGGCCACGGCACAGGCAGAGTCAGGGGTGGGGGCTGGGCAGGGGGCCTGGGGGCCAGCGCACACATATAGGAAAGGCGTGGGTTGGGGGTGAGCAGGACATGGAGGGTGTGAGTGCTGGGAGTGGAGGCCCACACACATAGGGAGGGCCTGCTGTGCACCTGCTGTGGAGCTGGGCCTTGTCAAGCAGGGAGCCGGGCCGCGGCAGGCGCTGGAGCAGGAGCGGGTCAGGTGGCGGCTGCGGCCGGCTCAGCATGCGGTAGCAGGCCTCTGTCTGGGCGCTGTCTGAGAAGTGGGCTGGCATCCCTCGGAACAGCGCAGGCGCCATGCCTAGAGCGCAGGCTGCGGTCAACCAGGTCCGGCCCCCAGCCCTGGGCCTCAGGGGCCTGTCCCCTGCACCCAGCCCTGGGCCCACCCGGTCGGTGCTCACCCCCAGCCAGGACGACCTTGGTCAAGTCATACACCTCCTCCTCTGGCTCCTTCTCCTTCTTCTTCTTCTCCTTCTTCTCAGGAGCCCGGAGCAGAGACAGCTCCTCAGGGTGCCGGATACCTGCGGGTAGCCAGTGCCTCAGCAGTGGCCAGGTCCTGCTCTGTGACCCCCACCCCCCCCTCCGTGCACCTTGGGGCTGGCAATAGCCCCACAGGAGGGCTGGGAACCAGAGTAGCAAGGAATGACAGTAACTGGGCCTGTACAAGGAGGAGCCTTGCGGGGTGGTGGAGTGGGGAGCACCAGGGACTCACTGAGGAGGCGGCAGATGACAGCCACAGCCTGGAAGAGGGGCTGGGAGAAGCTGGCTCGCAGGCGCAAGGCTCGCCTGTTAGGCAGCCGCAGGGTGACTGGCCGGTGTTGGGGCCCGAAGAAGAGGCGGGCGTCAGCCAAGATTCCATACTTATCCAGCGTCCAGTGGGTCTGCAACAGCCATAGCCTTTTTTGTTCCCACCAAATGGCGTGGTCTGACCAGTCCTGCTTGCGCTCTGTGGGGCCACAGGAAAGGGCGGTGGGGGGGGGTAGGCATCAGCCTTGGAGGGCCCTGCCCCGTCCCTGAGCACCAGCCTGGGATTTAGAGGCCTGTGGTGACTTCTCCTTCCCTGCCCAAGGCAAGGGCAGTAGCAGGCTGGGTTGGCTTCAGGTCTAGGACCAAGGTCATGGCAGAATGGCTCTTTGCTGGCTAATCCTGCTCAGCCTTCTGGGTTCAGCCGCTACATCGCTTCCCAGGAAACCCCCAGTCCAGAATCCGGGTGCCCCAATCTTAGTGTCCCCACCTCATACACCCAGCCCGTGGGGCTCCCCTATAGAGACCCTTGTGCTCTTGAAAATCCTGGCTCACTGGCCTCTCCTTGGCATTCCTGGGAGCTTGGGGCAGAGGCTAGGGCCGGCCTGGGGCTGTGCCTGGTGTGCAGCGGCAGGCTCTCTGTAAATAGGTAGTGGTTCTTTGTTCTGTGACCTTGGCCAAGTCCTTAACCTCTCTGTGCCTCAGTTTGCTAATTAGCGATATGTGAGTAGTAATCACCTGGCCAACTACACGGTAAGAGCAGTGTCTGTGATATAGTCATGCAGCACATTAACATGTGAGCGAGGGCCCTGGCTGGCGGTTCAGTCTTACAGCACCATCCTGAACCATCAAGGCTGTGGGTTTGAGCCCCGGTCAGGGCACATACGGGAAACAACCAATGCCCAACTAAGCAGAACACCAAATGAATGCTCTCTCTCTCTCTCTCTCTTTCCCTTCCTCTCTCTGTCTCTCTATCTCCCTTCCTCTCTCTCTCTCTCTCTCTCCCTTCTTCTCTCTGTCTATCTCCCTTCCTCTCTCTCTCTCTCTCCCTTCCTCTCTCTGTCTCTTTCTCTCCCTTCCCCTCTCTCTCCCTTCATCTCTCTGTCTCTCTAAACCAATCAATAAAAAAATAAAACAAACCTGTGAATAAGCATTTGGTCAGAAATGTGAAAATTTCACTTGTCACTCAGCTAACTAGTGATTGATGACACACAGTGTCCTCTCCCACAGGTATGGGTGTGAGGGGAGCACAGAGACCAAGGATGGGCACCCCTCTAGAGTGCACAGAGCCCTTCCTTTCTAGGGGTTCAAATCCTCACCTCCATCCCTCCCTCCACGGCCCTCCCTCATGTCACCTGTGCTACTACTTAACGAAGAGACCTTCACCTGGATCTGTCTGCCCTCACACTCACCCCCTCTCCTCTCTCCTCTTCTTCTTTTTTATAAAGACTTTATTTATTTTAGAGAGAGGAGAGAGAGAGAAAGGTGGTGGGGGAGGTGCATGTGCCCTGACCGGGCAAGCTCTGGGTTTCAAACCGGCGACCTCAGCGTTCCAGGTTGACGCTCTACCCACTGCTCAACCACAGGTCCGGCTCTCCTCTTCATCTTTGCTTCTGCTCTTTGTTCTCGTTGGCCCCTCTCCTGGCCAGTCCCTGTCCTGTCCAGGTTCTGTTGGGGGCCCTCTTCTCCCTCCTCGACTATGGCCTCCTCTTGGGGGATTCATTTAGTCTATGGCTTCATTTTTCTGCAGTGAGGGCCAGGCCAGAAACCCACAGCCACCTGACACGGGGCATATCCATCGGCTTCATTCCAGAAACCTTGTTCGCCAGGCCATGTGTCTGGCTCTGGGTCCGGGAATGCAGTGACTCCTAGTGCCAGCTTCCAGGGTACACACCTTAACCTCGTATTGCCTGATATGAACAGAGGCACTCTCTCCGCTCACCAGCAACTCTGTGCCGTATCTGAGGGCTGCTGACAGATTCTCCTGCAAGGCCAAGGTGTCGTCCCTTTCACTCTCTTTTTTTCTTTTGACAGAGACAGAGAGAGTCAGAGAGAGGGACAGACAGAAACAGACAGACAGGAAGGGTGAGAGATGAGAAGTATCAATTCTTTGTTGCAGCTCCTTGGTTGCTTAGTGAATGCTTTTTCATATGTGTCTTGATGGGGGGAGGGCTACAGTAGAGCGAGTGACCCCTTGCTCAAGCCAGTGATCTTTGGGCTCAAGCCAGCGACCCTGGGGTCATGTCTATGATCCCACACTCAAGCCAATGACCACGGGTCACGTCGAGGCGACCCTTTGCTCAAACCAGATGAGCCAGCGCTCAAGCCAGGGACCTCGGGGTTTTGAACCTGGGTCCTTTGCATCCCAGTCCGATGCTCTATCCACTGCGCCACCTCCTGGTCAGGCCCTCTCACTCTTAGACACCACATTTAATAGATGTCAGTCTCACCCCCCACACACACTGGTCCACCCTTAGTGCCTGCCTGCAGTAGGAGACTGTCTCCCTGCTTCCAGCAAACCGCCGCTCGAGGGATCTGCCTAATGTGAGCCCGTGCCCAACTGTGTTCCTTGGGTGGTGCCTTCCGCGTCCAGGAGAAAGTCCGAAGTCCTCACAATGTTTCCTGTGCTGTTCCCGGAGTGCCCTCGCCTGGCCTGGAGGCCCCAGTCAGAACACCCCTGTCCAACATCGCACCTTGCTCCTGCTCCTCCCTTCTCCCTGCCATGGGCCCCTCAGGACTCATCAGGGGCTTCTCCTGTGCCTGTCTCCCCATCCCGCTGGGCACAAGCCTCGTCTGGCCCCAGACCCTCGTGCTGCCTCCGCCCATGCCGCCCAGCACTCAGCTCTACACCGGCAGGTGAAGGGTAGGTCTCGCTCACTCGCCCAACCACGCTGCCGGAGGCCTGGGGCTGGCACAGGGCCCGGCTCAGCTGAGCACCAGGAGGTGTGCGATGAGCGGGAATAGGAGGGGTGGGCACGGCCCCCACTGCCGGGGGCAGGAGCTGAAGAAACTTGACTTGGGGAGTCCTGCAGCAGGTGGAGGAGTGGGGTCTGTCTGTCTGTCTCCCTGTTTAGGCCTCTAGCATTGCCATGTGCCATGCCCTGGGGCCAGGCAGGTCTTCCCCACTCAGCCCTGGCTCAGCCTGAGTCTAGGTGTGATGCCCAGTCTCCTGAGGGACCCTTTGTTCCCACTTCTGCTTTCACAGCCTCCTTGGGCCCTGCAACTGGAAGCTTCCCTCACCGCCTCAGCCTTTTGGCCAGGCTGCTCTGGGGTTCTGCCTTGGCCAACTGACCTCCCTTCCCGGAGGCATGTCTGATGAAGCCCACCCAGCCCCACCCGCAGGCTGCACATGCTCCTGACCAGGACCAGGGACCACCACGGGTCTCACTCCGGGCTCTGGCAATGGGTGTGTGCCTACTGCCCTCCCAGGAAGGGGCAGTCCCCACCTCAGCAGGGAAAGGTGATGAGATGTCACTGGGCCTGCTCCTTTCAATGGCTGATACCACAGGCTGCTCTGCTGTAACTTCCTGTGGGGGCAGGGCCTTCCCACCCAGTCTGGGCCCGTCACCAGCTTGCTAAGGGCTTCCGCCTGGGGGAGGAGGTGTGCGAGTAGGCCCTCAAGTCCCCAGAAGCCCTGTCTCCTCTTTTCTCAGACCCCCGTAATGTGACTGCTCCCTCAGCCTAGAAAGGCCCCTTCTGCCCCTGCGATGGGGGGAATGGAGGACTGTGGCAGGGTTCACTCTTTGGGGGCTTACCAGAACCAGCTGGAGTGGGAGGAAGGAGGAAAGCCAGTGGGAGGGAGAGGAAGTGGGGGAAATGTCTTTTTTGGAACCAAATGATTAAGCTGGTGCCTGAGTCACTGTGACACTGTTATCAAGTGCTGTGCAGCAGCGACGTGCCAGGGGGTGCCAGTTGTAGCCACCCCGTGGTGCTGAGGTCAGCAGGAGGGCGGAGGGGCACTCACTGATCTCCTCCACAATCTTCAGGATCACCCCGCCAATGTGCGACTCCCCTGTGACCCGGAGGGTGACGGACTCAGCCTCCGGATCCTCTTCTCCCACAAACACCCGCAGCTCCCAGGACGAATCAATGTAGTCCCCAGTGGCCGTCTTCATGCCCGCCATGGCTGCGGCAGTTCTACTGAAAGGGTGGGAGGAAGCAAAGTGGGCAAGGTGCTGGGCCTGGTAGGCTGCCCAGCTTCAGGTAGAAGCGGTCCCACGATGCCCAGGGCAGGTGGGAGGGCAGAGCCAACCCGCAGGCCAGTACACCACGGCGCAGTAAGACTTGGGGTGCTGGGTTGTCCCAGGCAAACCACAGACCCTCTTACCATCGGCATGGTTAAGCTGCAAGGACTCTCAGAGACCATGTTATCCAACCCACTTCCATTTTGTGGATGGGAAGACCAAGGCCCAGTAAGAGTAAGAAGGGGCTCACTTCTGAGCACCCAGCTTGATGGCACAGCTGGGCACACCTCCATCTGCTTTCCCAGCCCACGACTCACCCCCAGCCCACATGGCTAGTTGCCCACCTAGAAATGGTCGTAAACCCAGGTCAGAAAGTAATTCCAATCCTGGCCCGAAGTTGAGATCCAACATCCCACAGCCACTGAGGCCTCTCTAAGGCAGTGGGAAGTCCAGGCTGCAGCATGGAGGCCATGCTGGGCAGAGGGGTGGTAGGAGGGCAAAGAAGAGCCTCAACTTACTTTGCCTGCAGGGGTTTGGTGTTGCAGGCGGAGGGTTGGAGTGTCAGCCACTCCTGGCCTCAGCCGGAACACCTGCAGACTATTGGGTGCTTCCTTCCCCACTGCTTTCTCTTTGGAGCGTCCTTTGGGGCAGCCTTCTCATCTCCTCTTAAGTAGGGCGGGCTCAGCCCCTCCCCAGGGCGGGCCGGTGACTCTGGGTGCAGGAAGCAGACTGCCAGCCACTGCTCAGGGACCCAGGGTGGCCCCGCCTTGGTTTCCAGTGCGTGCGCACAGGAAGCAAGCAAAGAGCAGGGATAGTGGACCCCACTACAAAAGGGTCCTCTCATCTAAAGGGTAGGTGGGTTCAAGAGAAGCCACCAATTTGTGTTCAGGACTAAGTCCCCTGTAGGAAGCCACCTTCCATTCCCCACCTGTCATGAGGTGGGTGCCTTTGGGCCATGAAACATCAACTGGATACCAAGGAGAGCCACAGAATTGAAAGGCTCAGATCCAGGTTATTTAGGACTTGGCATGTCAAGTCAGCTCAAGGCCCAAAAGTCCCTTTCATAACAGAGATGCTTGAAGAAGGCCCCAGGGAAAACAGCTTCAAGTCTTTCCTGTCTCCAATAAGGAGTTGTTTCCAAATCTGTCCATCAGACAGCTGCCCTGCCAAAGAGCTGAACAAAATTGGTCCATTCACAACCGCCCTGCCCTGCACTTCCGAGGTAAGGCTTCAAGTCTGCCACCTCTACTGTCCCATCTGCAACAAGTTCAACCCGCCCCAGGACCCCAAGGCTCACTCCTGTCAAGACTCTGTTCAAATGTGACCCCAGAGGCTTCCTGAAAGCCCAATGCTTTCCCACCAGCCCTGCACTGAGATGTAAGCTCTGGGAGAGCCAGGCCTTGTATTCACTCCTGGCTCCTGGAAGTAACTTGGCCTTTCCAGAGTCAATCTAGGGCTGAAGAGAACTGAGCCTGAAGAGACAGTAGCACCAAAGGTACAGCAGAATCGCTGTGGATAGGCCTGTTGGGCAGATAAAATATATTATGCTCACTTTGTTAAAGATGGCGCTGCCCACGTGCAAGTTTTAAGAGTAAGCTTTTCCCCACACCCTTGACTGATTGGATGATGTGGGGTGGTGCACTCTCCTGAGGAATCCCATTATGCCTCAGATAAGTGACTATGTATCAGAGACTTCCTTGTTTGTAGATTGGATTAAGGGTTTAAATTTCTACACTATGAAGTGGGGCAGACCGGGAGCTTGCTCTCTCTTGGTTTTCTGAGGTTAGTATTAGAGAGGAGAGCAGATTAAGGTCACATGGAGGCCAGGAGAAGCAGCCAAGATGGCGGAGTGCTGAGGAAGAAGCCAGTTTGTGCAGAGTTTGCACTGGAGGAGATGGGGAACAGAGGTGAATAAGTCTGGTCAGCTAGAAACCTTTGATTCTAGGAAACTCGGATAAGTCAGTAGCTTTGTGAGCACTGAATGAGTGGGTTTTGGAGTCCAGTGTGTGTTTTTACTTGCCCGCCGGGTGCAAGCTAGAATTAAAGCTGATGGCTCACCAGTTCTTGGCTCCATTGTTTCATTACCGACTGTCCAAATCAAATGCGAACCTGCACTGGCCAGGCAGCTGTGATAGTGGCCGCGACTACTGGCTTTACATTTGGCGTAGTCTGAGGCAGGATTCAGTATAGATCGGTATGGAGCCACTACCACCTTTGAGCGGTAGAGGACTGGCTGCTGTTATGGTTCCCTATGGCTGTCGTTCTGGGGACTGTAGGCTGGCTGACTTTTACAGCCATGTGTGAGGAAACTGAGAGCTCTATGAAAGAGGCTGCCTGGGACCTGCAAACCGAGCAGCGGAAGGAGCTGGAGGAAACATGGGAGAAAGAGATGCTGACCCTGGAGCTGGAGGAGGAGGCTGACCAGGTTTGTGAGATTCGCCTGGAAATGGAGCAGATGCTGGAGAAGGAATCACAGGTTCATGAGTTGGAGATTGCCCTGGATGTTGTGGAGAGCCAGCAGTGGCATGAAGCCGGGGCTGAGGCCGGGGCAGGAGCTGTGGCCGGGGCTGGAGCTGCAAGACCTGCTGAGCAGAAGGTGACGGCAGCCCAGGGCTCGAGCCCAGCAGCAGGAGCTGATGTTTTCAGTTCCTCTTTGGAGAATGAGGAGAATCAAGCTGGAGTTGCAATCCACAGACTTCAGAAGGTAAACGGTGGCAGCTGCGGCGGGAAGATGAACAGACATCCCGGGAGCCAGGCATGCTTCACTGAGTGGCCACTGAAATGGCAGGGAGTGCCTGCTAAGCTGCTGATAGGTCTGCAATTTTGGGACATAAGGGTGGATGCCATCATGCTCTCTGGAGCAGAGATGGAAATGCTGACTGCCATTGCCACGTGCTTCTCTTTAGGACAGTGTGAGACCTGCCATGATGGCAGGAATGAGAGGGGAGGCTAACGCCCCATGTGTGTGGACTTATTTTTCTAAACTACGACCGGAGTGAGCACTGGCTCATTTGTTGAATGGACTAATGGATTTTGGACAATGTGAAATACCCTGATGGGGGTAGGGGGTGGCTTTGATGGAGGCCGTCCCCCTGCCCCAGGAAGCCTTTCAAATGGCAAGAGAGAAGGCCGAGGACATTTTGCACTTTTAGCAAAGTGCTCAGAGACTGGTGAAATGTACCTTTGTAATTGTTGAAATTGTATGATTTGACATGTTGTAATTTGTGTAATGTGCCTAATTTCCTTGTACAGGGATGCCGGTGGTGTAGATTGTGGGTAGTAAAGTGAGCATAGGGGTGGATTATTGGGCAGATAAAATATATTATGCTCACTTTGTTAAAGATGGCGCTGCCCACATGCAAGTTTTAAGAGTAAGCTTTTCCCCACACCCTTGACTGATTGGATGATGTGGGGTGGTGCACTCTCCTGAGGAATCCCATTATGCCTCAGATAAGCGACTTTGTATCAGAGACTTCCTTGTTTGTAGATTGGATTAAGGGTTTGGATTTCTACACTATGAAGTGGGGCAGACCGGGAGCTTGCTCTTTTCTGAGGTTAGTATTAGAGAGGAGAGCAGATTAAGGGCACGTGGAGGCCAGGAGAGGCAGCCAAGATGGCGGAGTGCTGAGGAAGAAGCCAGTTTGTGCAGTTTGCACTGGAGGAGATGGGGAACAGAGGTGAATAAGTCTGGTCAGCTAGAAACCTTTGATTCTAGGAAACTCAGGATAACTCAGTAGCTTTGTGAGCACTGAATGAGTGGGTTTTGGAGCCCAGTGTGTGTTTTTACTTGCCCGCCGGGTGCAAGGTAGAATTAAAGCTGATGGCTCACCAGTTCTTGGCTCCATTGTTTCATTACCGACTGTCTGAATCAAATACAAACCTGCACTGGCCAGGCAGCTGTGATAGTGGCCGCGACTATTGGCTTTATAAGGCCTTCTTTCTTTTATTTTTTTAGGTGAGAGGGGAGATAGTGAGACAGACTCCTACACGTGCCCTGACCAGGATCCACCTAGCAACCCCCACTTGGGGCCGATGCTTGAATTAACTGAGCCATCTTCAGCGCATGAGGCCAATGCTTGGCCCAACTGAGCCACTGGGGAAGAGAGAAGGGAAGAGGGTGGGAGAGAAGCATATAATTACTTCTCCTGAATGCTCTGACCAGGAATTGAACCCAGGACATCCTGATGCTCTATCCACTGCACAACCAGCCAGGGCCAACGATAGGCCTTCTTAAGAACTGTGAGACCCAGGTGGGGGAGGAGGCCTGAGGGGATTCCCAGGGGAAAGCCAGTTTATGCAAAGTCAAGGCAGAAGGAAGTGCAGCAAGCTGCTGGCCTAGGCAGCTTCCTAGCCCAGAGCAACTCTTGGAGCAAAAGAGGAAGTTTTTCCTCTGCCCTAGAAACAGTTCCAGTCCAGAAGTGTTTTAGAAATAGTTTGCTGTGAACATGGAAACGTGTAATTAAAACCCACTTCAGCCTGACCAGGCGGTGGCGCAGTGGATAGAGCGTCGGACTGGGATGTGGGAGACCCAGGTTGCTCACCAGCTTGGACCAAGGTCGCTGGCTCCAGCAAGGGGTGGCTCGGTCTGCTGAAGGCCCGTGGTCAAGGCACATGTGAGAGCAATCAATGAACAGCTATGGTGTCGCAATGGCAATGAAAAACTGATGATTGATGCTTCTCATATCTCTCCGTTCCTGTCTGTCCCTCTCTCTGTCCCTGTAAAAAAAAACCCCAAAAACCCCCAACTACTGTAAGCTCAGTTGAGAGCAGTTTCTTTAAAAACTAAAACATATAGCCTGACCAGGCGGTGGTGCAGTGGATAGTGTGTTGAACTGGGACGCGGAAGACGCAGGTTCGAGACCCCGAGGTCACCAGCTTGAGCGCAGGCCCATCTGGCTTGAGCAAAAAGCTCACCAGCTTGGACCCAATGTCGCTGGCTTGAGCAAGGGGTTACTTGGTCTGCTGAAGGCCCGCGGTCAAGGCACATATGAGATATCAATCAATGAACAACTATGGTGTCGCAACGGCAACAAAAAACTAATGATTGATGCTTCTCATTTCTCTCTGTTCCTGTCTGTCTGTCCCTATCCATCCCTCTCTCTGTCCCTATAAAAATAAATAAAACATTGAAAAAAACCAAAAAGAATTAACCAATGCATATGCAAATAAGTAGAACCACCACCTGACCAGGTGGTGGTGCAATGCATAGAGCATTGACCTGGGATGCTGAGGTCCCATGTTCAAAACCCTAAGGTTGCCGGTTTAAGCATGGGATCATAGACATGAGCCCATAGTCCCTGGCTTGAGCAAGGGGTCATTGGCTTGGCGGCAGCCCCTGGGTTAAGGCACAAATGAGAAGCAATGAATAACTACGGTGCTGCAACTACAAGTTGAGGCACTAAAAGTAGCTCAGTATTAGAGCCCTGTCCCCAGATGAGGTTGCCAGGTGGATCCTGGTTGGGCACATCCTGCCTCACTATCTCTTCTTCTCTCACCTAAAAAAAAAAAAAAAAAAAACAAGAGAAACAAATTGATGTAAAATCAGTAAAATTAGGGAAAAAATTTATCTCTTGTAATGAAAATAGGTTTGGTTCATAGGTGGAAACCAGTGTTCTATGGGTCCAGCTGGCTTCTGGTTTTGAGGCTTGAGTGTAGTGAACTGCCAGCATGAGAATCACCTGAATCTTTATCTGAACCTGGCCACTCTGGATAAGGGTGTCTCCAAGTTAGCTCCCTTTCAGCTGTTCACTGAGTGATAGCACCACCTAGTGACCACTGTGACCACCTCGGCTAGCCAGTGAAACCAAGGCAAGCATATACTGACCCACACATTAAAAGAAAGGCCCTTGTTCTTAGTCTAGTCAATGCAGACACACCTCATCCAGTCCAGGTTGTGATCCAGGGAGAAGAACCATTCTAAAGTATATTGGCAAAGAGATTACTCAAGGACTTCACAAGGTATAACCACGCCCACCTGGCTTGTTTTATTGGAGAAGGGGATGTGGAGTTAACAATGTGAAGACAGCTAGGACCTGAGGTTGGGAAGAACACTCTCCCCTCCCCATACATGCCCACTGCCCCAAATAAAAAATAACCAACTATGGGAGAGCAGCTGAGACAGTGACCGGGGACAAGGGACAGAGAACAGAGACATGGAACTGGGGCAGCAGAAGAGACCATGCATGTGCTGGGAGGTCCCAGAGGCAGCGGCTGTAGAGTAATGCGGGTACTAGTCTCTGTCTTCCACACAGGTCTGTATAAATATATAGAGATAAGTTGTTCACTTTTCCCCTTCTCTCCCCTCTGCTCCGTGCTGCCGGCCGCGGTCCCAGCTCCTCTTTCCACACGAGGGTGAAGGAAAGGGGGAGGCCAAGCAAGTCATCACCGAATTGCAATCAGACCCACATCCATCAGCTTCTGGATCTTCTGTGCTATTACAGGATTCTTTAAGTGTCTAATGAAGAAGAGGCAAAGTTTAAAATAAGGCTTAACCTAAAAGATGCCTTACTTGCTCTTGGAGCAAGCCTAGTGCAAACCAGTTGGGAAATACCAACAGGATGTGGTTAGGAACAAGTCCTGGCAGAACTGCAGAGGCCTTCATGCTGTGCAGTCAGAACCTGGCCAGTTCCACTTTACAGGGACACAGCTCCCTCCCCCACAGCACATTTTTGATGCAAATATTTTATTTTCAATCATGTTTTTTTTTAAATTTTATAAACATTTTATAATGGCTTTCCTATTGTATTATCAATCTCCAGAATTGTCTTCTTTCCTAACCTGTTTACTTGTTCATAGCCTGTCTCTTTTCCCAAGAACGCAGGCTCCTTGGCTGGCCTGTTTATAGGGACGTAGCTGAGACCCTTCTCCTAGCGAATAGACTATTTCAGCTGTCATGACTAACCTGCAGACAAAGCCCTTCCAGTTCACCAACTGCCACATTTTTAAGTTTTAAGTAAGAAACACAATAAATACCGCTCCTGCCCCAGGCTGATCACAGACACCCCTGCCACCTTGTACATTTCTGTTTCGTCCTTCCAGGCCATCTAAGTCCAGCCCTACTCACTCGCTGAGCGCCTGAGGGTCCTTCTGCATCTGCTCCAGGATGAGCCGCATGGCTGGGTCACTCATTATCTGCTGTACCTCAGGGTCGGCCATGGCCCTCCGCTTCACATCTTCGGGGCTGTCATGTCGGTTGTACTGGGCCATCATACAGCGCTGGTAACCATCTGCTGCTTCCTGCATTCCAGCAAAGCCAAAGGGAGAGGGCGTCAGCACAACCTGCCTCACTGCTTCAGCAGGTCCGAGATAACAGATGTAATTGAGGACTGAGACAGACACATGGAGAAATGGGTGAGAGGAAAGGATTAGGAAAGGAACGCCGAAAAGACCCGACGGAGAAGCGGAGGCAGGAGAGCTGGCTGAAGCCAGAAACAGCCCCACCTTACAGTTGGAGTCTAGCTCTAGCGCCTTCTGGTAGACATCCATAGCTTTTGTGTAGTCCTTCATTGCTTCCAGCGCAGCGGCTTTCCGTGTGTAACCCTTGACTGCAGACGGAAATGGGAGTGGTGAGGCAGTATCCACAACACACCTCTTCCCGAGTCACGCCTGTTGATGCCAGCTGCTAAATGCATACGCTTTGAGGACCCACAGATAAACAAAGAACATAGTCTTTCTTTCTCTCAGTCTTGTTTTTTTAAAAACTAATTTTCAGAGAGGAAGGGAACGAGAAAAACATTGATTTCCATTCCATTATTTATGCATTCATTGGTTGATTACAACATGTGTCCTGACTGGGGATTGAACCCACAAACCTGGCTTATTGGGATGATACACTAAACCAACTGAGCAATCCAACCAGTCTACCTATCAATCTTTTATTATTGTTACTATTAAAAAAAATTTCTTTAAAGATTTTAGGTTTTGATTTTAGAGAGAAGAGAAAGAGAGGGAGGAGCAGGAAGCATGCACTTGTAGTAAAGCTGCTTCTTTTATGTGCCTTGACCAGGCAAGGCCAGGGTTCCAAACCAGTGACCTCAGCTCTCCAGGTCGACGCCTTATCCACTGACCAGAATCAACGGACAGGGAGAGAATAGGGAAAGGCACTTACTGAAGGTTGGCTCTAACTGGATACATTCCTCACAGTCCTAGAAGAAGAGAGAAAATGACTCAGTTCACTCCTTTCCATGAGCTACCTACCTCAAGGCAGACTGCTCTCTTCGAATGACGAACTGAACCACCACCCAGAGCCATTACAGACGATTCTACTTTTGCCTTCACGGTCCTGTCAGTTCTGGCATGTGGGTTATTTAACAGAAGGCTCAGCAAAAAGAATAGAGGAGATTAAAATACAACCAAAGGAGACAAAAAATCATTATGGACCGACCTAGACTTTTCAAAACGCTCGTGTTATGATTTAAAAAGAAAACAGTAACAACAACAAAAGATAGGGAAGCTTCTAGTTTGAGAACCTATAGAGACCATGACAACCAGATGAAACACATGGGTTTTAGGCACTGACAGCTTAAAATATATGTTAAGCCAGTAGAGAAACCCAAATACCGACATATATATAGCAGATGGCACTTAGGACCCTAGTTGTGCCACATCAGGTGAAGCATGCTCAAGCAACTAGTTGGAGGTCAAGTGACAGATGTATATACACTTTCCTCTCACAAATGGTTCAGCAAAAATGTATTAATACTTATTTTTCATTATAGGTGAAGAATATACAGATATTCTGTGTATGTTTGTTTGAAATACCTTTAAAATATAAAATCATGTAAAAAATGCCACGCAGTATCATTTCCACACTAGGCCTAACTCCAACTCTTCCACCAAGAATTTCTGAATGCCAGGTGCAAATCCATTCATTCTTTCCTTTGTGTGCACTGGGAGGGAGTACTGTTCCACCTCCCAGGTGACTGATGTTACTCTCTGCTCTGCAAACCTACCTGCTTGACACTGTATAGTCCTATCAGCAACAGCGATATCTCTAGGACACAGACCCAGAAGATAATGGCAGCAAAAAAACAAAACCCATCATCAACTCAGGTGTTTCTAGACAGATGACCTCTTTTCACCTTCCCACAAAATGGTCCTGGTTTGTCTCCTAGAGAGCAGTTAAGAAGTAGCCAATAGAGGCACAAAGCAGCTTGTGCTCAAGAGAGCAATGTGGAATAACTCCTCCTCAGCGCAGAACACATTCACATTTAACCACACTTAAGTGACTGAGAACAGCAGATCTGTCTAGCTGAGCTAAATATCAAAAAGTGAAGAATGGCAAAGCTCTTGTAGAAAATATGGCAGTTTAAGAATATTTTTTAGGATTTTATTTATTCACTTTAGAGAGGAGAGAGAGAGAGGGGAAGGAACGGGAAGCATCAACTCCCAATTCCCATACGTGTCTTGATGAGACAACCCAGGGTTTCGAACCAGTGACCTCAGTGTTCCAGGTTGACACTTTATCCACTGTGTCACCACAGGTCAGGTGGCAGTTCAAGAGTTTAAAAAATTAAACAGAGAACTACATTATGATCCAGCATTTTCACTGTTGAATATGAAAATTATAACTAGGAGCTTGAACAGATACTGTACACTCATATTCATAATAGCATTGTTTACAACAGGCAAAAGGAGAAATGTATTAACAAACAAACAAATAAATGAAAGGTGGTATATACATATAATGAAACAGAGTCCAAAGTCTTTAAAAGGGAGGAAATGCTAACACATTCTATAACATGAAGGAACCTTGGAAACATACTAAGTGAAATAAACCAGACACACAAGAACAAATACTGTTTGGCTTCAGTTATACGAGGTACAGTGAATGATCAAATTCAGACAGAAAACAGAACAGTGATTACCAGGACGTTAAGGGGGGCAGAGGGAGGATACAGTTCTAGTATGGGAGGATGAAAAAGTCCGGAGACGGATGGTGGTGATGGTTACACAGCAGTGTGAATCTACTTGATGCCACTGAATACGCTTAAAATGTTAAAAAGACAAAATGAAAACAAATGCGGGGAAGAATTATGGGCATGAAAAACATGTATCAGTGATCAGGGAAGGTGGAAAGGATCCATTTTCCCAAATATTCCCAATCACTAATGACATCACTGTCAGGATCAGGTAAAGACAGGTCCTGCATGGGATGAGCAAAAGCAGGTTTAGAGTCGTCTGTATGGAAAATAACACAATAATAAGTAATAATGCAAGAATAAATTGTGTTTTGCACACTCACAACTGTAAACCAAATACTTTACTTTTGCCTACCCCTGTATTTCACAAACCTCACACATGTACCACCACCACCACCACGAATCTATAATCAGTACAGAAATAGCAAGCTGATGTTGGAAAAACATGAAAAGAGAATACACACATTTCTTATGTACAAGCCACCACAACAGCCGCTCTACACTCCCAGCTCCTCCTACCTTGAGTGCAAGCTGAAACTCGAGGAGTTTGGTGTAGCAGGCAGCTCGATTACTATACAATTTGGCATCTTTGGGGTTTCGTTTGATGGCTTCTGTATAATGCTTCATGGCTTGGGGATAGTCCCCTAGATAAAGAAAAGAGAGACTTTAAAAAAAATGCATAAAGCCAACTTTCTCCACAAAGGCATATTTACCCTATAGTTGGCCGAGACCCAGAAACCATGTCTACACCACTCAGCCCAAAATGGCGCAGTCCAGGCTGTACATACCTTTCTGGAAACATTCGTTGCCCTTGTTCTTCTCCTCCAAAGCCAGGTCAGGGTTTATGTAGGCCAGCCGCTCCTGTTCCTTCAAGATTTTCTCTGCCTAAGGAAGAATAATTTTTGGAATAGTCATTTAAACTTCCAGAAACACAAATATTGGGCTTAATAGGCCAGATTAAAAATTTAATTTTCAGAGTACCTGAGGGGGGATGGGGGATGGAGGGATAGAGGGAAAGGGAGGGAGACAGGGAGAAGGGGAGAGAAAGAGAGAGAGAGAGAGAGGGAGGGAGACAGAGAGAAGGGGCAACAGAGATCAGTTCCTGTATGTGCCCTGACTGGGGATTGAACTGGCAACCTCTGCACTTCAGGACAATGCTCTCCAACAAACTGAGCTATCCGACCAGTTTGTTTTTGTCTGGATAGCTTATATTTTTATGTAAGGAAAATCTTAAAGTTATAATAAGAACCCGACACTGCTATCGCACTGACCCTTAATATTAACACATAAAAGTAATATTAACCCATTTAGGGTTGAAATCTTGGATAAAAGAGGATGGCCAAAAAACTGGGTTATTCCCTACATGTCATCATTAAGTGATGGGGCATCATAAGACATGATTAATAACACTACTTAAAAAAAATAGTGCCTGGCCTGACCAGGCGGTGGCACAGTGCATAGAGCCCCGGACTGGGATGCATAATACCCAGGTTCGAGACCCCCGAGGTCGCCAGCTTGAGCGCGGGCCCATCTGGCTTGAGCAAAAGCTCGCCAGCTTGGACCCAGGGTCGCTGGCTCCAGCAGGTGATGGCTCGGCCTGCTGAAGGCCCACAGTCAAGGCACATGTGAGAAAGCAATCAATGAACAACTATGGTGTCGCAACGAAAAACTAATGATTGATGCTTCTCATTTCTCTCTGTTCCTGTCTGTCTGTCCCTATCTATATCTCTCTCTGTCCCTGTGTCCCTGTAAAAAATAAAACATTTAAAATCTTTCTTTAAAAAAAAATAGTGCAAAAAAAAAAAAAAAATAGTGCCTGGCCTGACCAGGCGGTGGAGCAGTGGATAGAGCGTTGGACTGGGATGCGGAGGACCCAGGTTCGAGACTCCGAGCTCGCCAGCTTGAGCGTAAACCCATCAGGCTTGACCCAAGGTCGCTGGCTCCCGTAAGTGGTGGCTCGGTCTGCTGAAGGACCGCGGTCAAGGCACGTGTGAGAAAGCAATCAATGAGCAACTATGGTGTCGCAATGGCAATGAAAAACTAATGATTGATGCTTCTCATTTCTCTCTGTTCCAGTCTATCTGTCCCTATCTATCCCTCTCTCTGTCCCTGTAAAAGAATAAATAAAATAAAGCAAAATTTAAAAAAAAAAAATAGTGCCTGACCAGGTGGTGGCACAGTGGATAGTGTTGGACTGGGATGCGGAGGACCCAGGTTCAAGACCCTGAGTTCACCAGCTTGAGAGCAGGCTCATCTGGCTTGAGCAAAAGCTCGCCAGCTTGGACCCAAGGTCACTGGCTCAAGCAAGGGGTTACTTGGTCTGCTGAAGGCCCGTGGTCAAGGCACATGTGAGAAAGCAATCAATGAACTAAGGTGTCGCAACAAAAAACTGATGATTGATGCTTCTCATCTCTCTCCCTCCCTGTCTGTACCATTCTCTGACTCTTGTCTCTGCCACAAAAAAAATTAAAAAATAAAATAAAAAGTGCCTGAACTTGGTGGCGCAGTGGATAAAGCGTTGACCTGGAATGCTGAAGTCACCGGTTAGAAACCCTGGGTTTATCTGGTTAAGGCACTTATGAGAAGCAACTAATACAACTATTACAAGTTGATGCTTCCTGTTCCTCCCCTCCATCCTGCCTTTCTCTAAAATCAGTAAAATAGCAAAAATGAATGTGCTGCTATAGCACACAGATTATCTGCCTGACTGGTGGTGGTGCATAGAATGTTGACCTGGGACACTGAGGTCCCAGGTTTGAAACTCCAAGGTCACTGACTTGAGCACAGCCTCGCCAGTTTGAGCATGGAATCATCAACATGATCTCGTGTTCACTGGCTTAAAGCCCAAGGTCACTGGCTCAGCTTGAGCCCTCTGTTCAAGACACATATAGGAAGCAATCAATAAACAACTAAAGTGATGCAACTACCAGTTGATGTCTCTCATCTCCCTTCTTGCCTCTCTCTCTTAAAACGATAAAATAAAAAGAGGCCCTGGTCAGGAAGTTCAGTGGATCGTGTCGTCCCAGCATGCCAAGGTCACATGTTTGATCCCTGGTTAGAGCATATATAAAAAGCAACCAAAAAGTACACAACCTAAATGGAACAATTAAGTGGAACGAGTTGATACCTCTCTCTCCCTGCCCTCTTCCCTTTTCTTAAGTCAATGGAAATTAAGGTTCACTATTAAATGATAATAATTAATTAAAAGATAACATCCCGTAATTATTTTAAAATTTGATTTAAAGGGTAGGGGTGGGGGAGACAGAAACATCAATTGGTTCCTGCACGGGCCGTGACCAGGAATCAAACAGGCAACCTTTGTATATCAGGACGATGCTCTAACCAACCAAGCTATCTGGTCAGAGCAGCCCTTATTCTTTCCCTACCCACCTGTTGGCATTTCTTGAGCACATCTGGTGTTCGGTGCTCTGCCAGAGACTTGTTGAAGAAATGGATGGCATCCTTGTATTTTTCTTCTTTGAAGAAGGAATTGCCAATCCGTGCATAAGCTCTGACAAGAGGAAAGATAACTTGCTAAGGCGAGAGCAGAGACAGGGCCAGCTCCTGCAGAGGAAACCCATCTACAACCAGAAACCAGGTCCCCCCCACTGCTCCAGCTCTGTGCCTCTCAATACCCTTGGTCCTGACTCCTGGGACCTCCCTTCCAGCCCACTGTTAACAAGTACAGGACAACAGACCACACGCTGTGGCCAGCACCCCTCTTCCCTCATATGGAGGCATGTAAATTTTGGGTATCAAAACCTCCACGCCACTCAAGGTACTTTCAGAAGGTTGAACGTACTTGGCAATTTGTCGATAGTCTTCCCGGTTTTCTCGCCCGACTTCGATGGCCTTCTCACAAAGCTCCCGGCATTTACTGTAGTCGCCCTTTTCGAAGTACACAGCTGCCAGGCAGAATGGTTAAGAAGGAAGAGTCAGCCCTTGCTTCTACCCAAGGACTGTTGAACAACGCATCTGCATCTCATCCTGGGCCTCACCTGCTTGATTGGTCATGTAAGTCATGTTGGTGGGGTCCAGGTCCCTAGCTCTGTCATAGTGCTTCAAGGCGGTGTCAAAGTCTTTCTTCTTGTAGGCGTCATTCCCCAACTCTTTTTCTTTCAGAGCCTAAACAAGGTATAAAAGAGGTGAGTGCTGAGCAAATCCAACCGAGACAGCAAAGAGCGAGCCTGTGACCTGCCACAGGTCCTGGACATCACCTGCAAGTACCATGTCTACGAAAGCAGGATCTCTACCACAGGCCTCTTCATCAACCTATCGGCTCATCCAGTGAAGCATGAGCTGTCAGAATGGAAAGTTAGGGTTTCATCTCTGCTTCCTCACAAAGTCTCCTTTCCACCTGCTCTCCCGGGTCTTTGTCAGAAAACAAGAGGGCTTCTTCAGCCAGCCATAGGGGAGAAAAAATCCCTGCAACTTGAATCAGCTTCAAAGACGATAGCAGTTTTCTATCCGGTTTACTGCGAGAGGCTGTGGCAAGTCCAGTTTCTGTGGTATGGCTGGCTCAGGGTTAGTCTTTAGGGCACAACAACAGCAGGGGGTGGTGAGAGGAGCAGAAGGTGCTGTACTGGTGGCATGAGTCTTCAGCACAGCTTGCTGCCACCCTCACACCGCAGGGCCTTTTTCCAGCCGAGACACCCCAAAACAACCAACATTCACTTGGTTGAAAAGGTGCTCAATCTGGCAACACTCTGTTCTCATTTACAAAGGAAACAAAATCATTTAGGCATCTGTCTCCTGCTTTGGAAGATGGTGTAGCTAAGTGGACAACTTTTAATTAATTGCACACCACGTCCAAACAGAACACAGAAGCAGCAGAAGAACTGTTACAGACACATTCTTCTGGATCATGGCAGGGACAAGGATCACTCACAACTTCACTGGCTTGCTATGGCCATTACCCACACTGGCACAACAGGAACTGTGGAACTACGAAAGGGAGCTCTGATTTCATATGTGACTCCTATGAAGTCTCTTATACCTCTTAAGTGTTAACCATTTTAATTAATAATAAGCTTAGCACACAACAAGCACTAAAAATATATAGCTATCCACAGTCTACTGATGTTCGCACCTGACATACCTATGTTTACTGGGCTGTTTACAATTGCGTGATGGTTAACAAGGGGAAAAAAACAAAACGAGACCTGCTTCTTATTCTCCGGGAGATCCTCTTCCATGGGCTCTGGCTTGGTCTCCTTTTTGGGAGGAGGTGGAGGTGGAGGTGTCACAGCTTCCTCCTCCTCATCCATGCCACCTAGATCAAATCCGAGGAGGACACTGAGCGTTGTCATAATCCGGGGATCTTGCAGTTTCCTTGTATTAAAAAAAAAGAACAAAAAAACCCCATACACAATTATTCTTCCCCACAACTCATCTTCAAGTCCCATTTATTGCTAAAGCTCAGACTACTCTATATAGAAGCTTCTCTCCCATAAAAAACCAGCTAGATTCTGCACTTACTATGATTTACAATTGGGAAATACTCAACCCTTCAGAAATCCATCTAAAATAAGGTTACAAAGGTAGATGTATTTCTTGAGCCAGCTGATAAGAGAGAAATAAGTTACATGTGTACAAGATTTACAGACACCTCTTTACACCTGACATTCTTTTTAACCTTGAGTTTCCACTCCAATATATCAAGAGACAGTAGAGCCTATGTGCATGAAAAGAATACAGTTAGTGTCAGGGCAGTCACAGGAGAGCAGGGAAGGGGCATGTAAAGATTAGAAAGAACATTCCAGATTCCTCTGCCATGTGCTCCTGCCCTTTCTAGAAATACAAACAAACCAACAAACTCCTACTGCTCTTTGGAGAAAGAAAAGGCAGAGACGCTGCAGTCTGAACGAGGGACCCCCTGCTGTAGGATCCCAGAAGAAAAGATGGTGCTCACATCCATTTCCAGAGACCAACCATGCTGCCTGCACTTACGTGCCCAGGTCGGATGGCTTGTGTCGCAGCTGCTCGATCAGGTCCCGGTAGGTGGGGTCATTGAGCAGTGTTCTTGTCCTGGGGTCATTCTCCAGCTTCTGGTACAGACTGGGCACGTTGAAAGGGTTCATGAACTTCCTCTCTGTTCCAAAGGAAAGTGCACTGGGTCACTCAAGTGACTACGCCCCTGCAGCTTAAGGCCATTTTATGGGGGAGAGCCTCAAATTAATCCCATTTCACTTTTAGAGAGAAAGAGTGAGGGGAAGAGGGAGAGAAAACACTGATTTGTTGTTACACTTATCTGTCCGTCACTGGTTGACTCTTTGTCTGTGTCCTGACCAGAGGTGGAGCACACAACCTCGGCATATTGGGATGACCCGCTAAGCAACTGAGCTACCTGGCCGGGCCTTAGTCCCATTTTAAAGATAATGTTTTTTTGTTTAGACTTTATTTATTCATTTTGGAGAGAAGGGGGAGAAAGGGGAGGGAGGAGGGGAGAGAGAACAGGAGGGAGAAAGAGAGAGAGGGGAGCAGGAAGCATCAACTCCCATATGTGCCTTGGCCAGGCAAGCCCTGGTTTTTGAACCAGCGACCTCAGAGTTCCAGGTCAACACTTACAGGTAAGGTTAAAGATAATGGTTAAAAAAAGGAAAAACAACAACGTATGTGGTACCTACCTGCCAACCGAGCCTCCATACTCTGTAAACCCTCTCTGAGCTGAGAATTGTTTGGTTCGTGTTTTAAACCCTCCTCATAGGTTCGCTTGGCTTCTTCAAACCGGTTTAAGAACTCAAGAGCTGCTGCTTTTCGTGAGTAGCCCTTCAATAAGAAAAGACACACAAAATGTAGCCACAGGCTGCATAACACTCTGGTTAATAACGCACTGTGCATGTATGACAGTGGTCCCCTAAGACTGGGATAAAACTAAAACATTCCTATCGCTTAGTAACATCGCAGCTACCCTAAACCAACACTAGGCTATTTCCAAGTAAACTTTCTGTAGCCTAAGCGAACAGTGTTTATGTAAAGTCTACAGTAATGGAATGTTTTGGGCCTTCGCATCCACTCACCTTCTACTGATTCACCCAGAGAAAATTCCAGTCCTGCAGGCTCCATTTGTGTTAAGTGCCCTCTATACGTGTACCAATTTTCTTACCTTTTATACTGCATTTTCACTGTGCCTTTTCTATGCTTAGATACACAAATGCTACTGCGTTTACCGTTGCCTATAGTATTCAGTACACTAACATACTGGCAAGGTGTGTAGCCTAGGAGCGAGAGACTAGTCTATACAGCATAGGTGTGCAGGAAGTAGACTAGCTTATCCAGATTTGTGTAAGTGCACTCTGTGATGTTCCCACAAGGAAAGCACCTAATGACTCAGTTCTCAGACTGTATCCCAATTGTTAAGCGACACATGACTGTAAAGAGTACCTAAAGGTAAATCCAGGAGGTGAACACAAAAGAAACTACATTTCATGGAACAAAATGGACATTCATGTGAAGGTCAAAGAAAAAATACAGGAAGAGGAGCAGGATGTTAACACCAAGATTGACATTTCAAGAATCCAGCCAAATATCAGAGGCACGCTCTCGCCACTGAGGGTCATCTTATGATCACATGATATTGGTTTCTTGGGCATTTTCTTTCTTAGTAATACCAACACCCCCCCAAAAAAAAACAAAAACCAAAAAAAAGACATGTCTTAAGTAATGATACCTCAGACTTGATTAAATACACTATTACTCTGAGGGATATAATGAAATGGGTAATCAAATACTAGCCTATTGAGCCAGGCAACAAGCCAGGTCAAGAGGGTCTGGTATTTAAGAACTGCACACTAAAAAGCATTTCTGGGAAGTGTGAAGAGCCCAGCACGCCCACAGCTTACCTTGCCCCAGTTGGGCTTTAAGTCAACCGTTTTGCAACCATCCTCATAGGCTTTCTGATAGTCTCCTTTCTTGGCATAAGCCGCCGAGCGATTGCTATAGAGCACATGGTTCTGGGGATCGAGTTGAATTGCTTCGGAGTAGCACTGTAAGGCATCATCGATGTTGCCAGCGCTCAGGGCCTTATTGCCCTTCTCTTTTAGCTCATTTACCTGAGAAGAAAAGGAACCACTAGTTTCTTTCCACAATATGTTTATTTAGTCCCAACTTTTTAGGTGATGCTCATTCTTCGCTGCAGTATCAACAAATCAGTTACAGTTCAGGAGAGAAAAATCACAGGTTAATTTATTTAACCTATGAGAACCACATCTCTGAGAACCAGCAAGGGAAAAATAAAATAACCAGGCAGAAGCCTGACACTTTGCTTTCCACTGGCTGCTCCCATGTGAATTAGTGAGAACTCAAACCACTCTTCCGAGTCTCTACTTTGAGCGGGTGAAGGCACTCTAGGGTATACTTATGAATTCCTGTCATAGAAAAGTAAGTTCAATTGCCATAAATTTCCAAAGTGTCCAAAAGATAAACTGAGCATGGGTCTGATCACTCCTCACAGGAAGAGGCCATTTAGGAGGAAGCAGCATAAGTGTTAACTAAAAGGCTTTAGGAGGGCTTCCTTGGGAGCATCAATATGCTCTCCCATGATCACAGAAATACTGTATCTACTTATTTCCATTGACAGGAGTGATAGCACATGACAGGAGTGATAGTCACAGCATGGTATATTAAAGCTCTGTTCTTTAATATGGGTAAAGGAGGCCTGACCTGTGGTGGCGCAGTGGATAAAGCGTAGACCTGGGAACACGGAGGTCGCCAGTTCAAAACCCTGCACAGGTCTGGTCAAGGCACATATGGGAGTTGACGCTTCCAGCTCCTCCCCCCTTTCTCTCTCACTCTCTTTGTGTCTCCTCTCTAAAATTAATAAAAATGGTTGATTTCTGCCCTGGCCAGATAGCTCATTTGGTTAGAGCATTGTCCTGATACACAAAGGTTGCCAATTCAATGCCTGGTCAGGACACATACAGGAACAGATCAATGTTCCTGTCTCTCTCTCTCCCTTTCTCTCTCTCTAAAATCAATGAATAAATTTAAAAAGTATAATAAAATAAAATGGTTGATTTCTTAAAAAAAAAATATATATATGGGTAAAGGAAAGCCAGCCCCACACCCCCGACCCCGCTCCATTCAGGTTTGCCATGCTTAAATATTAATCTGGTACAAAGGGATGGAGGATTAAAAAATCACTACTGGTGATTTAATAATCCACTATCCTCTCAAACATTCAGAATGAAAAAGCAAGAATATACCAAAAGGTATAAATAAGTGAGGAGCCTTGGCAGTCAGAGCAGTGGCTTAATCTAAAGGGGTTTCTCCTAGCCCTGGCCGGATAGCTTGGTTGGTTGGAGCATCAGCCCAAGGCGCAGAGGTTGCTGGATCGGTCCCCAGTCAGGGTACATACAGGAACAGACCAATGTTCCTGTGTCTGTCTCTCTCCTCCTCTCTGGCTAAAACAATCAAAAAATTAAAAACAAACAAACAAATAAATGGGTTTCTTCTAACCAGAGATGCCCTACAAGAGAGGGAGGGCCACCCTTCAATTGCAAACACATACACTGAGACCAGGCCATGTCATTCAAATTACTATATCATTTTTTTCTTTAAAGCTTTTTTTAAAAAGCATTTTAATTTATTTACTTATTTTGTGACAGAGAGTCAGAGAGAGGGACAGACAGGAAGGAAGAGAGATGAAAAGCATCAATTCTTCGTTGCGTCACCTTAGTTGTTCTTTGATTGCTTTCTCATACGTGCCTTGACCGGGGGGCTACAGCAGACTGAGTGACCCCTTGCTCGAGCCAGCAAACTTGGGCTCAAGCTGGTGACCTTGGGGTCTTGAACCTGGGTTGTCCTCATCCCAGTTTGACACTCTATCCACTGCACCACCACCCAGTTAGGATATTTTTCTCTTTTTATCTATCGTTCACCCATGATCCCATATACAGATGCAAAGAAAAATTCTGCTTGACCGATAATGGCGCAGTGGAGAGAGCGTTGGCCTGGGATGCTAAGGATCCAGGTTTGAAGCCTCAAGGTTGCTGGCCCGACTGCAAACTCATCCAGCTTGAGCGTGGGATCATTGACAAGATCCCATGGCTGCTGGCTTGAGCAACAGGTGCCTAGGCTTGGCTTGAGGGCCCCCTCCACCTTGACGCCTGGGTCAAGGCACATATGAGAAGCAATCAATGAATAACTCAAGTGACACAACTATGGGCTGATGCTTTGTGTACCTCCCCCTTCCTCTGTGTGTGTGTCTCTCTCTCCCAAAAAGGAAAAAAAAAAGAATTCTACTGGACCTCTGAGGAACACCGGTTGGGAATCTCCTTCAGAGAGAACTGAGAGAGAACCTCTACATAAAAAAAGGCAGGAGACTGTCAAATTTTAGCAAGCAGGGGATGAAAATCTTAGAGCCCAGAATGGAGTCCAAAAGTTTAAAACTCAACTCAACTAGTAACACAAGGCAGTTGGGAGCAGGCTGGCAGAGTTCTTGTCTATCCCAGAGCCTGTCTTTTCCAAAAGGAATAGTCAGTCAGGAAATCAAGTTAGTAGGTCAGGACCAGCACTTTAAAGATCAAACGCAACAGAAAATACCAGCATGTAGACAGTATGTAACAGTATGCATGTATTAGGTCAAACATAAAAAGTGCATCACTGTGAGATTTACTAGAAAGGTAATGCACTTTTTTTTTTTAAAAAAGTACAATTTTGGCCCTGGTCGGGGTATCTCAGTTGGTAAGAGCATCATTCTGATACAGCAGGGTTGCAGGTTTGATCCCTGGTCAGGACACATAAAAGAAATCAACAAAAGAATGCATACAAAATTGGGACAACTAATTGATGCTTCTCTCTCCCTTCTCCTCTCTCCAAAAATCAACAAGTAAAACTTTTTTTTAAAAATACTTTATTTATTGATTTTACAGAGACAGGAGAGAAAGGGGAACACGGAATAGGAAGTATCAACTCATAGTTGCTTCATGTTAGTTATTCATTGCTTGCTTGTTGTATGTGCCTTGACCAGGGCAGCCCAGGGTTTCGAACCAGCAACTTGGCATTCCAGACCGAAGGTTTATCCATGCGCCACCACAGGCCAGGCAACAAGTAAAACTTTTTAAAAGGTATTTTTAATTGATTGATTTTAGAGAGACAGAGAGAAGAAGGGGGGGGAGGGAGAGAGAGAAGCACTCATTTGTTGTTCCACTTAGTGCATTCACTGGTCCCTCCCGGTATGTGCCCTGACAGGGGGTAGAACCGTAACCTTGGTGTTCTAAGATAATGCTCCAATCGACTGAGCGAACCAACCAGGGCAATAGTAAGTTAAAAATAACAACACAATTTTGGACACTTAAATTTCCCTAAAATTGAAATGTGAAATCTCAGAATTGAAAATGAAAACAAAAGGTAGAGAAATCACATATTATTTTCAGGAATGGGTTTAAGAGTAGATTCTGGCCCGGTCAGTTGGTTAGAGCATTCATTGTCTGGAAGCGCAAAGCTTGCACGTTCCATCCTCAGTCAGGACACATACAGGAACAGATGGATGCTCCTGTTTCTCTAAAATCAATACATAAAAACTAATTTTAAAAAAAACTGTAGGTTCGGACACCTGGAGTTCAAGTACCAGCTCATTTGTACAACTGCGAGGGTAAATGTGCAGTCCTAAATTTAGTCATTCACTCCCATAACAGGCAGTGGGACTGATTTCTCAAAAAACGTTTTTTTCTACTTTGGTAAATTTAACAGAGTAGTGAATGTGCTTCTCATCCCAGAAATCTTTCTCTCGTCTATTATCACACCCTACTTACTTATTCCTGGATACAATGTAATTACCACAAGGGTGAAAAAAAAGTTAAACTTCCTTCTCCATTCCACTCTAATTTTCTTTTTTTTCCAATTGAGCAAAGAGGTTCCAGATTTGACTCAAGGAACCATGGCTATCCCACAGCAAAAGGTTCGGCTGTGCAGATCACACCACAAACGTGAGCCCTTTTCTCTTTTCTTCCCCTGTAGATCAATCATTACAGCTCAATGACAACTTCCAAACGAAGAGAGCCTCTCTAAGCCTTCCACAACCTTCAGGCCACCGAGGACACGGTTCAATCATTGAAAGCCACCAGCAGCAGCTTCGCATCCGCTCCCCCACCGAGTGCGGGGCAGAGGCAAGTAACCGACTTCGCGCTGCTCATCTATGCAGTCTCAATTTTCTACAGCGAGGGACCCGACCTTGTGTAACCAGAAACCGACCTCTCAGAAGTGTCAGCCCGCGGTTACTCCGCAATCACACTCAGGAGGGACGGCGCCCTCCCCTTTCCTGCATCAAGCGAGTAGGTCGGCCCGCTGCCCCGCACACCTTCCCTTAACACTCTCCCATCCCGACGCAGGGAGAGAGTTTCTCCCCCAACGGCCGACTAAGTCCGGGAGCTACTTCCCGAGTATTTCTGCTCCCGCTGCCCGCGTTCCTCCAAGTGAAGTGTGGCCGAGTCCCGGGCGCCCTCTTCGTCGGCCTTCTCTCGTCGACCAGCCAGCCCCCCGATGCGGAGCCGACCCCTCGCGCCTCTCCCGAGGCCCCTGGCCCCCCGCCACTCCGTCCCAGGGCCGCTGACTCCGTGACCCCCCACTCCCGCTCAGCGCGGAGCCACCTCCCCCGGCGGCCTGCGGGGCCCGGCCCGGCCCCTCCTGCCGCCGCGGGCCGGACTCGCGCAGAACTGGTGTCTACCCCGGCCCTCCTCCGAGCCTGAGGCGGCCGGCGCTCAGTGGAACCCGCGCTCCCCTCGGCCGGGCCTCGGGCCTCACTCCACCGCTACCCGGCCGCGACCCTCACGCCCTCGCTCTCTGGCTGCTCCGATGTATCCTCGGACCCCAAAAGCCCCATCGGGCGCCCGCATTAGGCCCCAGGCCTCAGCCTGACCCTCCCTCTTCACCTGCTCCATAGTCCAGTCCAGAACCCGGTTGAATCGACTCGGTTTGCTCGGCGTTCCCAACCGCACGCGCCGCCTTCTGGAACCTACTAGAAGCTGCCGGGACCCCCGGATCCCGCCCCTTCCTCGCCTGCTCAATGGTCACGCTCCTCTAAGGGTTTTCTATGCTTCTCTACTATTGGCTACAAGTCTAGCTCATCATCTTTGCCTCTCTTTCACTGGACAGCCTAAAGCAATCCCCCCGGCCCTGCCTCCAAGGCGCCTCGGGATTGGGCGCTCCCAGATACGCCCCGCCCATCCTCGGCTCCGCGATTGGAGGGAGGGACGGATACTTGCGACAAGAATTGGTTGTTTGCTCCGCCAATTGTAGTCGCGCTGGCCGCGCCCATTGGCCCTGGTTCTTTCTGGAAATTTCCACTTTTCCCATTGGGCTGGTGGACTTCATGACAGAAACTCCTTCTGATAAAAAAAAAAAATTCAATTGGGCGGAGAGCTGCCAACACTTTGAGCTGATGGATCCTAACTGCTGCCCGCAGTGTGGGGTTTGCGGGAGTCCGAAGCTACAATCATCTGCCGTGGTGGCTCCAGCAGCCGGGGGGCTGCGGAGACCATCTGGGTTCCAGGCCGCTTCTCTCCTCCCTCTGCTGCGGTCTGGTCGAGACGACTCATTCCTTCCCAGCGGCGGGAGCCCCGGATTCTCGCCCGTGCGCCGGGCTCCGGGGCGTGGGGGAGGTCCCAGCTGGCGAGGGTGACTGTCAGGGGCCGTCCCGGGAGAGCTCCCTGGCTCTTCCTCGGATCCCAGCTGTTTGGTTCCGAATGTTCAAAACTACAGCGCGGTGGTGAAGGCGGAGCCGGCGGCCCGCTGAGTCCCCGCGCGCGCGGTATAGACGCACACCCTCCGTGGACCTCTCGGGTGGAGGGGGTAATCGGGGCCACGGGAGGGTTCATATGCAGTAGTTAGTACTTACTGAAAAGAACTTCCTGCATTATTCGCATGTTAAGGGAGGAAGGAGACAAAGACCTCAATGTAGGTGCTTGGCCACCTCGTGGCGAGCGCGGCTCCGGGAGCCTCAGATCGTAGCCGGCACACGGGAGGCAGAGCAGGCGCCCGGAGGGGGGCGACAGGAAGGGCTCAGAGCGTGCGATGGGCTTGCGGAATGAAAATGCTGATCTTTCCCAGCTGGGCCCGTGTGTGGTTCATGGAACAAAGGAGCCACCGGACAGGCCTGGAGAGGGCTGAGAGGAGGGTCTTGGGTCCTGCTCTGTCCTCATTCTCTATGGTTGGTGCCATACCTTCCAGGCTTTTCAGTGTCTTCTGTGTGCCCATAGCTTGTTTCCACAGCCTCCTCTGCCTCACCAGCTGTTTTTACCATGGTGGCCAGAGTCACTGCAGATTCATATGCCTGTTACCCCCCCTCCCTCATTTAAAACTTTAAGTCTTTAGATTGGGGTTCAGGCGTCAACCTGGAATGCTTAGGTGGCCAGTTCCAAACCCTCAGCTTGCCTGATCAAGTAACATATGGGAGTTGATGCTTTCTGCTCCTCCCCGCAACCTTCTCTCTCTCTCTCTCCCTTTCTCTCTAAAATGAATAATAATGAAAAATAGATTGGGGCCCAGCGCCTGTCTAATTTGGCAGGCCTGTGTTTGCCAGCCCTTTTTTCCTGTCTACCACCTTTAGCACTGAAATACCGCCACACTGACCTTCCTTGAACCAGGTGGGCTCCTTTCCTCTCTACAAGCTGCTTCTTCTGCTGGGATCCCTCTTCCACCAGCTCTGCCATGTTAACCTCTCATCTCTCAGGCGGAGTAGAGCTGTCAAGGTTCCTTGGCAACCAGCCCCTAACAAGCACACTATTTTCTATTCACCTGTTACTTGCTTTCAGAGCATTATGGGCTATACATGTGTCCAACCACAAACTAAAACCGGTGGCTGGTATCAGCACCACGTTTTGTGAGGCCCAGGAGGGCCTTGTGTCTGTTTTCCTTTATCCCACGTTCTAGGTGCACAGCACCGTCTTGGGCCTGTAGGCATTTATTAACCCATCAGATACGGAATGCCCTATTATGCATCAGGTGTAATTGTGCGCATTGAGGAAAATGCAGTGAACAAAACATAAATAGCAGTTTTTACATTGCTGGTGCTAGCGAAGGAGACAAACTTTTAAAAGTTTAAGTGGTGTATCTGCTTAAATGCAGGGGGAATCATAAACCAGGAATAGGGTACAAGGAGGGTTGGGTGCGGGGGTCCAGGACAAACCTCAGTGGGAAGCTAACATTTGAGAAAAGATGTAGGGGAGTGAAATTTATGAAAAGTCTGGGGAAGAACCTTGCATTCAGCAGGAACAGCAAAGCAAAGGCCCTGGGACAGGAGCTGCCTTAGGGTGGCCGGAATGGAGGGAGCAGGGAAGAAACAGGAGCCAGATGGAGAAGAAGCAGGGGGCAGGTTCTGTAGGTGGAAAGCCATGGTGTTCACTCTGAACCACGCTGGCAGATTTTGAGCAGAAGAGTGACACGGTCCAACTTCATCAGATCCCTCTAGCTGCTGTGTGGATGCAGAGGGCAAGGGGGAGAGCTGTGATGGTGGCTGGGCCAGGGTGGGGGCCGAGGAGGAGGGAAGAAGAGTTATAGTCACATGCATTTTGGAGGAGTCAACAGGACCTGCTGATGTAGTGGATACTGAGGATGTATTGGAAGGAAAGAGGAGACAAGGATGACTGAGGCTCGTGGCCCTCTCCCTCATTCCTCTGCTAAGTCTGTCAACAAGACCCTCTTGGCACTTTCTCCAGACCACCACACTCTCGCCATCCCCCCTGCTGCTCCTTAGTCCAGCCCTTCCTGTCTCCAGCGGCCTTCTGCGGCTTTCGAGCATCTCCCCCAGTGTGTCTCCAGGCTTCTTTCCCAGTCCGCTCCCTCTGTTTGACCGGGCCTTATCATCCCCCGCATACTTTCTGCACAGTCCCAAGACATGTGGTGCACTGTGCTAGGTGCAGGAGCTCAGCAGTGAACAGGCTGGTCCACCGATGCAACTTCTGCTTGCATGGCTCTTGTCTTCTAGTGGGAGAGACAGGTGATACTTAAACTCATCAGCTGTGTGACTTCAAGCAACCTACTTAACCTCTCTGTTCTTCGGTTGCTTCCATTTTAAAACAGGGATGAAAATGTTTCAATGTCAGAATAGTTGTGAGGATTAAATGATTTCATATGTTGCCTGGCCAGACGGTGGCGCAGTGGATAGAGTGTCGGACTAGGATGTGGAGGGTCCAGGTTCGAGTCCCTGAGATCGCCAGCTTGAACGTGGTCTCATCTGCTTTGAGCAAGACTCACCAGCTTGAGCCCAAGGTCACTGGCTCAAGCAAGGGCTCACTCGGTATGCTGTAGCCCCCCGGTCAAGGCACACATGAGAAAGCAATCAATGAACAACTAAGGAGCCACAACAAAGAATTGATGTTTCTCATCTCTTTCCCTTCCTGCCTGTCCCTCTCTCTGACTCTCTCTGTCTCTGCCACAAAAGAATAAATAAATAAATGATTTCCTATTTGTAAAGCACTTGGAACAGTGCCTGATGAAGTATGCACTATATGTGTTTGTTAAATAAAAATAAATGCACAGCCCTGGCATGTTAGCTTGGTTGGTTAGAACGTTGTCCCAATACACAGAGGTTGCAGGTTCAATCCCTGGTCAGGGAACATACAGGAACAGAGAGATGTTTCTGTCTCTCTGTCTCCCTGCCTCTCTAAAACAAATTTTTAAAAAATGCACAAATGAAGAGGATTCTAGAAGGGTGAGTGCTATAAAGAAAGCGAAAGGTAAAGAGTAGTGAATAGCCAGGGAGGCAGGAGAGGAACTCCTAAACGTGGGCACTTAGTGAAGGCCCCTAGAGCTGAGTGAGGAGAACCAGCCAGGGACAGGGTCCCAGGAAAGATAACGGAAGGTGCAAAGCCCGAAACAAGTTTGGAATATTCAAGGAACCCAAAGATGGCCTTCCTGTGCTCCATGACCTTGTCTCTAGAGGGATAATGAAGTGCCAATGACTTCCCAACATGACTGAAGATGAAACAAAATAACCCATACTCGAGTCTTGTCAGACCTGAAACTCGAGAGCTTTCTTCCAGAAAAGAAAAATACAAATTTAAAAAATGAGGTATGGAGCCCTGACTGGTTTGTTCAGAGGTAGATCACTGGCCAGCATGTGAAAGTCCCGGGTTTGATTCCCGGCCAGGGCACACAGGAGAAGCACCCATCTGCTTTTCCACCCTCCCCCCTCTCCTTTCTCTGTCTCTCTCTTCCCCTTCCACAACCAAGGCTCCATTGTAGCAAAGTTGACCCGGGTGCCGAGGATGGCTCCATGGCTTCTGCCTCAGGCGCTAGAATGGCTCCAGTTGCAACCAAGCAGTGCCCCAGATGGGCAGAGCATTGCCCCCTGGTAGGCATGCTGGGTGGGTCCCAGCCGGGCGCATGTAGGAGTCTGTGTCTTTGCCTTCCTGCTTCTCATTTGAGAAAAATACAAAAGAAATAAAATAATGAGATGTGGAGCTTCAGAAGGGATGCAGAGGGGAGACCCTAAAGCTTAAGCTTAATCAGTGTCACAGTAAAGTCACTTCTCAATGTTCAGAAATGTTTGCTCTCATAATTTCCACCAACCTGGGCTTCTCCAGATTGCTCAGTGAACTCAGAGCCCTCCTGAGGGGTAGGGAGGCAATGATTGTGGCAGGCCTGGTCCCTTTCCCCAAACCCCTGGGGCACAAGCAGAGGCGCCACCACAGAAGGCGTCCTGGCTCATGCACTGCATCGTGGTTCCCGTGATTCACGCTGCTCTTCCAGGGCTGCCAAGGGTGTGGAGGCTGGGGAGCAACATGGTGATGGCTGGGTTTGGAATCCACTCGGGCAATCTGAAGCGAACGACAGACTGAAGGCGTCCATGCCTGTGACCAAGTTTTCTGCAGAGCAAACTTCTAGTTGTAAAGTTCTCCTGCTATCAGAAAAAACAGAACATCTGGACCTCAGAAAGCTTAGCACGGGAGTGAGGAGTGGAGGTTGGGAAGGCTTGTAGCTCTGAATTCTGGGGTCTGTAAAACATAAATTTTTTTTTTTTTTTTTTTAGAGACAGAGAGTCAGAGAGAGGGATAGACAGACAGGAACAGAGAGAGATGAGAAGCATCGATCATCAGTTTTTTTTGTTGCGACACCTTAGTCGTTCATTGATTGCTGTCTCATATGTGCCTTGCCCGCGGGCCTTCAGCAGACCGAGTAACCCCTTGCTAGAACCAGCAACCCTGGGTCCAAGCTGGTGAGCTTTTTGCTCAAGCCAGATGGGCCCGTGCTCAAGCTGGCGAGCTCAGGGTCTCAAACCCAGGTCTTCCATATCCCAGTCCGACGCTCCATCCACTGCACCACCGCCTGGTCAGGTCAAACATGAACTTTTTAAAAAAAGATTTTACTTACTGATTTTTAGAGACAGGTGAGAGAGAGAGAAAGGAGGGGGAGAGGAGTGGGAAGCATCAACTCATAGTCATTGCTTCTTGTATGTGCCTCAACTGGGTAAGCCCAGGGTTTCGAACCAGCAACCTCAGCATTCTAGGTTGAAGCCCCTATCCACTGTGCCAACACAGGTCAGGCTGAAATTTAAAATAATTTTTCCATTGATTTGAGAAAGAGGGGGAAGGGGAAAGGTAGGGTGAGAGAGAGAAAGAGAGAAGCATTAATTCGTTGTTCTATTTAGTTCCATTTAGTTATGCGCTCATTGATTGCTTCGCATATATGCCCTAACCAGAGATCAAACCCCAAGCTTGATGCTTAGGACTGGGAGTTTTGTTTTTATAGGAACTTCCACTCCTGGCCTGTGGTGGTGCAATGGATAAAGCGTCGACCTGGAATGCTGTGGTTGCCAGTTCGAAAACCTGGCCTTGCCTGGTCAAGGCAAATAATGCAATCGAGGAACAAGTAAAATGAAACAATTAGGAGTTGATACTTCTAGCTCCT
Source organism: Rhynchonycteris naso (assembly GCA_037038555.1). Taxonomy (NCBI): domain Eukaryota; kingdom Metazoa; phylum Chordata; class Mammalia; order Chiroptera; family Emballonuridae; genus Rhynchonycteris; species Rhynchonycteris naso. The sequence goes on along the minus strand of CM072995.1, from coordinate 365,048,825 downwards.
CCTACCCTCTCTCTTCCTCTCTGTAAAATCAGTAAATTAAAAAATAAAATAAAATAACTTTCACTATTGGAGAATTTGAGACAACCTGAGTTTCCTTCTCTGAGTGAGAGTAAAGTTTCATTCCACATTCTGAGAAACTCCTAGAAAATATTTTCATTTCACACGTAACTTCCAGCTCTCCAGCTACGAGAGTCTGAGTCCTGATGAGAAGAAGCGTAGTGGGAAATAAAGTGCCATAGAGTTCTGCTCAATTCAGTGAACTTCTACAGAGAGCTAGGCACTGTGACAGATGCTTCAAGGAATAAGATGGGGGTAATTATTATCCAATAATTATTCAGAGAGCCCCAGAGCTCAGCCACTTGCCATCCATACTGCTTTCCAGAGTGATCTCAGCCAGTCTTGTGGCTTTAAATACCATCTCAGATGACTCCCATACTTCTATTTTCTGCTCAGATGTTGCTCCCAAGTTCCAGACTTATCCACCCAGATGCCTCCTTGATGTCTCATTTGGAAGGCAAATGGATTTTCCAAAGTGTGCAAATCGGAGCTCTCAATGTCCTTGACTTCCCTCTCAACAGTGGCCTTGCTATTCTTAGACTGGTTCAGGCTGAAAACTTTGGAAGTGTCCTTGACTCTGTCTTTTTTTTTTTTTTTACAGGGACAGAGAGAGAGTCAGAGAGAGGGATAGATAGGGACAGACAGACAGGAACAGAGAGAGATGAGAAGCATCAATCATCAGTTTTTCATTGCGACACCTTAGTTGTTCATTGATTGCTTTCTCATATGTGCCTTGACCGCGGGCCTTCAGGAGACCAAGCAACCCCTTGCTTGAGCCAGTGACCTTGGGTCCAAGCAGGTGAATTTTTGCTCAAGCCAGATGGGCCCATGCTCAAGCTGGCGACCTTGGGGTCTCGAACCTGGGTCCTCCGCATCCCAGTCTGACGCTCTATCCACTGCACCACCGCCTGGTCAGGCTTGACTCTGTCTTTCACAACCACATTCAGTTTACCAGCAAATAGTCAGCTGGACACAGATGCCTTCGTAACCCCCAGCCATCTCCTAGCTTTGAGTGGGCAAAGGAAAGGAGTGTGGGCTCCCTGAGCTGGGGGGTGGCCAGAGTCAGAGGGGACCCCAGCCTGGGCTCCCAGGCCATGAGAGGTGTGAATTGTGGTGGAGGATGAGAGGAGAGGTGTTGTGTTCAGGTAACTACTGCGTGGAGCCTAGTGGGGACACTGATGACAACCATGATAGACATTGAATTAGCACTCTCGCCAAGGTTAAGGGCATCACATACTCACTCCAATTTGGGACCACCTGGACAGAGAAGGGACTCCAGTCATAACTGGGAATAAATACCCTGACAGCTGGGTAGGACTGGGGCTTGGAGTCAGAGTGAGTTGATCCCAGGGCAGCTGTTCTCAAGGCAGGGATGATTTTGCCACAAGAGACATTTTGCCATGTCCAGAGACATTTTTGGTTGTCATAACTTGGGGGGGGGGCTACAGAGGCCAAGGATGCTGTTGAACATCCTATAACGTAAAGCACACCTCCCCACAATCATTTGGCTACAAATGTAGTAAACAGAACTGAAGTTGGGAAACCCTGATCTAAGAAAATGTAAATTTTTTCTTTTTTCTTTTTGGTGACAGAGACAGAGAGAAACAGAGAGAGGGACAGACAGACAGGAAGGGAGAGAGATGACAAGCATCAATTCTTCATTGCAGCATCTTAGTTGTTCATTGATTGCTTTCTCATATGTGCCTTGACTGGGGGCTACAGCAGAACAAGTGACCCCTTGCTTAAGCCGGCAATGTTGGGCTCAAGCTGGTGAGCCTTGCTCAAACCAGATGAGCCCGCGGTCAAGCCGGCAACCTTGGGGTTTTGAACCTGGGTCCTGTGTGTCCCAGTTTGCCACTCTATCCACTGTACCACTGCCTGGTCAGGCTGTAAAATATACTTCTTACAGATCTGAGCTTGGTCTAGGCTTGAGAGTGAAACTTGCTACACGACAAGCAGGTTTAAATTGACCACAGTGTTATACTTACCTGGCAAGGGAGATACCATGATCACGAAGGTGGTTTTCCCAAAGCGAGGCTTATCCATTGCTCCCCGGATGTGCTGACCCCTGCAATTTCCCCTAATGTAAGAAACATAACTGCATAATTTGTGGAAGTGGGGGGCTGTGTTCATGCTCTCCCCTAAAAAAGCAATTAAATTGACCACAGCACATAATATGACAACCAATACCAGGAGAAGGCTGTCAAGGAGCCCTGCAGGAGAATGGAAGCTGGTGTAAATTTGGTGACACCCCTCCCATTGAATGGTGGGGAGTCTGTCCCTTCCCCTTGAATTTGGTGGGCTCCGGGACTACTCTGACCAATAGAATTCAGCAGTGGCAGTGTTACTGTGCCAGTTTCCAAGCCTGATAAAACCGGCAGCTAACACCTGCTATCTTTTGGGACACTCGTGCTTGGACCCACATGCTGCCATGTAAGAAGTATCACTGTCCCTAGGCAACCGTGGTTCGAGGGAGCCTAAGCTAACCACATGGAGAGCCCAGCTGTTCAGCCATTCCAGCCCAGATGTAAGGGGAAGCTACTTTGGACCCTCCAGCCCCGCCTACTCACCAATGAGTGACCCGAGCTGAGGCCATATGCAGCAGAAGAATCTAGCTAGCTTCTCCTAGCTGAGCCCTGACCAAATTCCCAATCCACAAAATCATGAGATATGATTGAATGGTTTCAGACATTTACGCCTCGAGGCAGCTTAAGGAAGTTTGTTATAAAGCAAGGGAGAACCCGAACAGTTGCCCCCACCCCCGGCCCCCCAGAGCTTTTCCTGTGCTTTCCTCTTTTCTGCTGATGGCAGAAATACTGGTGACAGAGTCTGGCTTGTCCCATCCACTTCTCTCCAGCCCTGCCCTGACTGCTTGTCCAAGTGCCACTGTCTTTAATGCTATTTATTTATTTTTTTAGCAAGAGAGAGAGGCAGGAAGGGAGAGAGATAAGAAGCATCAGCTTATAGATGTGGCAATTTAGTTGTTCATTGATTGCTTCTTTTTTGTGTGTGTGACAGAGATAGAGGGACAGACAGACAGGAAGGGAGAGAGATGAGAAGCATCAATTCTTTGTTGTGGCACCTTAGTTGTTCATTGATTGCTTTCTCATATGTGCCTTGATTGGGGGGGCTACATCAGACCGAGTGACCCCATGCTCAAGCTGGTGACATTGGGCTCAAGCTGGTGAGCTATGCTCAAACCAGAGGAGCCTGTGGTTAAGCCAGTGACCTCGGGGTTTCGAACCTGGGTCCTGGGTTCCAGTCTGATGCTCTATCCACTGTGCCACTCACTGCCTGGTCAGGCAATTGATTGCTTCTTATATGTGCTTTGACTGTGAGGCTCCAACCGAGCCAGTGACCCCTTGCTCAAGCTCAGATGAGCCCACACTCAAGCTGGAGACCTTGGGTTGTTTTTTTTTTTTTTTTTGGTTTTTTGTTTTTCCATATGTTTAAAATTTATTTATTTTTTCCAAGGACAGAGAGAGAGAGAGAGAGAGTCAGAGAGAGGGATAGATAGGGACAGACAGGAACGGAGAGAGGTGAGAAGCATCAATCACAAGTTTCTTTTTTTTATTTTTATTTTTATTTTATTCATTTTTTTTTAATTTTTTTTATTTTATTCATTTTAGAGAGGAGACACAGAGTGAGAGAGAGAGAGTGAGAGAGAGAGAGAGAAAGAGAGAGAAAGGGGGGAGGAGCTGGAAGCTCAACTCCAATATGTGCCTTGACCAGACCAGTGCAGGGTTTTGAACTGGCGACCTCAGTGTTCCCAGGTCGACGCTTTATCCACTGCGCCACCACAGGTCAGGCCTTTATTTTATTCATTTTAGAGAGGAGACACAGAGTGAGAGAGAGAAAGAGAGAGAGTGAGAGAGAGAAAGAGAGAAAGGGGGGAGGAGCTGGAAGCATCAACTCCCATATGTGCCTTGACCAGACCAGTGCAGGGTTTTGAACTGGCGACCTCAGTGTTCCCAGGCTGACGCTTTATCCACTGCGCCACCACAGGTCAGGCAATCACAAGTTTCTTGTTGCTCTTGCGACACCATGGTTGTTCATTAATTGCTTTCTCACATGTGCCTTGACCGCGGGCCTTCAGCAGACCGAGCAACCCCTTGCTGGAGCCAGCGACCTTGGTTCCAAGCTGACGAGCTTTTGCTCAAGCCAGATGGGCCCGTGCTCAAGCTGGCGAGCTCGGGGTCTCGAACCTGGGTCTTCCACATCCCAGTCCGACACTCTATCCACTGCGCCACTGCCTGGTCAGGCGACCTTGGGGTTTTGAACCTGGGACCTCAGCATCCCAGGTTGATACTCTATCCACTGCACCACCACCGGTCAGGCAGCTAATGGCTTCTTGGATGTCAAGAGGTATCCTTTAAAAATCAGCTTGTCCACAGCCTTGATCAGCACCTCCAGAGATCTCTCAGTGTATGGAGCCCATGTGCCGTGAGGTCTTGCCTCTCTTTCTGCTTCTCTCCCTTTCCCTCCGCCTCCACATGCATCAGCCACTGGGCGTTGTTCTGCTCTTTGAACTCATCCCCTGGACAGCTCTCGGCGCTGCCTGAAGCGACCTGTACTTGCTCACTTGTTGACCGTGTGTCTCCCTCACAAGACGCTGCTTTCACCAGTGCAGGGCCTACGATTTGTTCACTGCCATGTGCAGTCAGGGCCTGGAACACAGTCCGTGCTTATAAGTGTTTGGTGAATGAGCAAACGGAACTGATCACTTCTCTACACCCTCTATGGGTCCCTCAGTCTCTCCCAGGGAGCCTCTCCGGCCTTCTCCCCTCTAGACTTCTTTACCTTCGCTTCTGTTTACACTTCTCTGGGCCAAACAGTTGTTGGATCCCCTCACATCCAAATGTCCCCACCCCACTCCTTCCTTTCCAGTATCTGTTTCTTGAGAAAATCCAAGCGGTGGAGAGAGTGTGTGGGGATAACAAGCCCTCCCACATCCTGTTGATGAGAAGGTACACTTAACAACATCTATTTAAAAAACACAAAAAGCAATTCCGCTCTTAGGAATCCATCCTATAAGTAAGCCCAGTCTAGTGGCACAAGGAAGAATACTGCAGCTGTTTGTGACAGCAAAAGGAACTGAAACAATGCTGCCTCCTAAAGGGTGGGTGATTGGTGAGCAACCAAAGGGACACTCGGGTAGATGCTGACATGGAAACATGCCCATGACATACTATGGAGTGAAGCAGGTTAGTTGTGTATGGCCCAATGGTATTTTTGTATATACAGTATGTATATAAAAACATTATGTGTATATACCTTTGTATATGGTTCTACATGCATAGAAGAAGGACATAGCGATGGCTAAAGTTGTTACCTTGGTGGCTTGGGAATGGGGAAGGATGTTGAATTAGTTTGCTAGGGCTGCTATAACTAAATACCACAGACTGGTTGGCTTAAACAGAAATCTATTTTTCTCATGATTGGAAGTCCAAGCTTGAGGTGTTGGCAGCTCTGTCCCATAGCACAGATGAGTGGCCTAGACTGGCCCGAGGTCAACACAGCCTGCGAGTGTTGAGCCCAGACTTCAGCCCAGCGTTTTTGGTTCCCATCTGTGGTCTGGAAAGTGGTCACGCAGATGTCACTGATTCAGGAAATGAAGCATGTGGGTGACCCTGTGCATTAGTTTTCTATTGCTTCCATAACTAATTTTGCAAATTTAGCAGCTTACACAACACAAATTTATCTTAAAGTTCTGTAGGATAGAAGTCTGATCCAGGTCTCACTGGGCTTGCCTGGTCAAGGCACATATGAGAAGCAATCAATTAAATAACAACTAAAGTGAAGCAACTATAATCATGCTCCCTCTGTCTCCCTCCCTCTCTCTCTCTAATCAATAGTCTTGGGGAGGGGGAAGAGCCCTGGCTGGATAGCTCAGTTGGCTGGAGCATACGACAGGTTAATGGAGGGAGAGCAAATGAACAGCATGCTTAGCTCTGTGCAGCTGGTGCCTAGTGCTTTGCAAATGGCTGCTGTACCAGTTGCGCTTGGCAAGGCCCTTCTTGCTCTGCTGAGTTATTAGAGAAGTGGCAAGTGGAGAGGTGGTGACCTTGGGCATGGAGGCCTGACTGTCGCATCCTGAACTCATCTCACTGACCTTTCCGGGAGAGGGCACAGGCCTTGCTGGTGGCCCCGGAATGTTAAGGGACCCTGGCTTCTGATTTTCCCTCTCTGCCCTCACTCCCTGGATTACCAACTGCTGATCCTTTCCTGGGCATGGCACTGGTACCAACTGCATGGACAGGCAGATTCCATGATTCTCCCCAAAGCCCTGTCCAGGGTCACTGCCATGCTCAGTCCCAGAGGCCTGGAACAGGTCCGCAACCAAGCAGACCTGAACGCCATCTTCATAATTTACATCTCAAAAAGCTACCTGGCTGGGTAGATCAGTTGGTTATAGCATCCTCCAGATATGCCAAGGTTGAGGTTAGATCCCTGGTCAGGACATATACAATAATAATGCAGTTGGCTGGACCGTCCTCTGGATACACCAAGGTTGATCCCTTGTCAGGGCACATGCAAGAGGCAGCTAAGGAATGCATAGATAGGTGATGTTTCTATCCCTTTCCTCTCCCTCTCTCCTTTCCTCTCTCTCTCTCAAATCAATAAAAAGTTTTAAAAAGAACAATGCCCCCCATCATTAAATATTAAATATAAATTTGAAAAGAAAAAAACAACCCTCCAATTCTTGCACCAGAAAACGCCACTCAGAACCCAAGTTTTCTACTTTCAAATTCCACTATGCTCACCCTGCCTCGCCGGGTGCCACGGCTGTACTAGATTTGGTTCCAGCCGCGCACCGGTCTGTCCCCGGGGCTAAGTGGCGGCAGCTCATCGGCTTGGGAAAAGTCGCCGAACTGGACGTACCTGTTCGTGCCTCTTGTCACCTTTCCAAGGCCAGCCCGACGAGGGCTTCCGGGGACTGGGAGCGGGATAGGGTGCTGGGTGGGGTCCAGGTGATCCGCGGGGAGACTAGCTGAGGTCCCTGGCAGCAAAATGTTCCGCACCGCGGGTGCCGCGCCCGAATGTCAGAGTTCGGACCGAGCGTCGGGGCCGAGGGGTAAAGGCTCCTACAGACAAGGAAGTTGGCGGCGGCCAGGCCCTCCGGAAGGAGGGGCCAAGCAGCCACGCGACCCTCTGGGAGTCTAAACGAGAAGGGGGAGCGGGATCCAGCGCCGTGCGAAGCCGGGCGTCCGGAGTGGGCGAGGCCCGGGAGGAGCACGCACGTGTGTCTGAGCGCGGGGACCTCTCCGGCGACCGGGACTACAACTTCCAGGGTGCTCAGCGACACGCCTGGGTTTTGTGGCGGCGCGGCCCGCGGGCTTGGAGCAGGTCGCCGTGGGCTGGCACGCGCCACCTGGTTCCGGAGTAAATAAGGGAGAGCCTCTCCCGAGCACCGTAATTAGAGTCCCAGTGGGCGGGGAGCCGCTCCGCGCCGCCCGCTCATGTCGCTGCAGAGCCGGGTGTCCGGCCGCCTGGCACAGCTGCGTGCGGTGGGGCAGCTGCTTGGCGCCCCACGCCCTTGGCCAGGCCCCTCAGCGGGCGCCACGCGGACCCGCAGCGGTGCGTGCGGCCCCCCTGCGTCCCTGGGCGCCTACGACCCCCGCACGCGGACCCCAGCGGGAGTTGGGGCTTGGGGGGCGGCCGCGGTGGGGCAGAGAGCTGGGGTGCGCACCTGGGCTCCCCTGGCCATGGCGGCGAAGGTGGACCTGAACACCTCCACCGACTGGAAGGAGGCAAAATGTAAGTGTAAGCAGGATGGGGGCGAGGGGCGAGGGCAGCCCCACGTGGGCCTTCCGCGCTGGACGGCACCCCACCAACAGTCTCTTCCACCAGAAAGACCTGAGGAAGTTGGGGTCCCGCGACTCCGCCATTCATAGCAACGCCCCCATGTTCCCAGCCACACAAACCAGTTCACCCCAGACCAGGTCCAAGCCCCCTGTCAGGGGCAGTAGGAAAAAGTGGCCTTATCATACTGGAATGGATCACAGGGCACGTCCAGAGATCATCCAGGACCTACCACCTTGCTCCGTTGTGCAGGAGGGAAACTGAGGCCCAGTACTTGAAAATAACAGCCCAAGGTCACTTGGAAGTTTGTGGCAGAGCTGACGTTTGTCCCAACCTCACAATGCTTTGCATAGTATGTTTTTTGAAGTGGTGGTATTTTAGACACAGTAGCAGGGAATGGGTTGAGGGGATAGCTCTCTGGCTGGCGTCCCATCTGGTGGGATCAGCTAACCCCAAGGAGTGGCCTCCCTGGGCAGGCCCATCTCACTTCTACCCTCCTCCCCGGAGGGCCTGCCTCTTTGGGCATGTGGACTAGCGCCCTTTCACCCTCATCACTGGCCTCCTGCCACTTGTAAGCAGTCCCGCCCCATTCCTGGAGGACACAGGGCAGAGCAGCTGGTGAGCAGGGCAGAGATGGGGTGTTGTGTCTGAGAACAGTAACCACTGGATGGGCATGAGACCCAGGGCTGGACTCTGCCCTGCCGCCTTTCCCACTCAGAGCCAGGTAGGGAGGCAGCCTGACTTGCGCAGCCCGAAATAACCCGGGTTGCCAGTTACAGCTGCCCCTGTCCTTCAGGGTCTGCTCCCCGGGCCCTTGTGAGCATTCCCCGCTGGATCCGCTTTCAAAAGGGCAGGGGAAGCAGCTCATTGGCTGCGCCCGCCTGTGGAGTGACTTTGGCCAATGGGGCTGAGAAGGCAGGCCTTAGGCGGGCTGCGGTTGGGGGGGTATAGGGTATAGGGAGGGCGTCCTCTCGGGATTGGAGACAGAGTTCAAGATGAGCTATCCCTCGGGATGAATTGCGCGGCCTGCGCTGGAATCTTAAAGTGCCCCCGGAAAGCACTTGACTTTGCTCTGTGAGCACAGGAAAGCGCTTATCAAGCCCTCGGCGCTGGCCTAGAACACGGGACACGACGGCAGGGGGCTGTCCCACAGGCAGCCCCGCTTCTCCTTCTCTGTCAGGGAAAAGTAACCCAGGATGGTGGCAAAGAGCTAGGGAGGCCAGAAGCCCAGGCACCAGCTCCTGATCTGTCTCGGTTTCCAGGATCCAGCTCCCTGGCACTGCCCATTCCTTGGTGACCATGAAAACTTCCAGATCTCGTGAAGCTGATGGGACTGGGTATTCCCGGGGTACTGCAGGTCTTTGTTCTTCGAGCCAGCTTTTCCACTCACTCACTCAGTGCGTTTTCACTGAGTGCTTTCTATGCGGCCAGCACTGTGGGCTACTGGAGGTTCAGCTGTGAGTGAGACAGGGAACCGTCCTGTCCTCACGGAGCTTCTGCTCCAGGGAGGGGGGGCTGAGTAGAAGATGATTCGGTGGAACAGTGCCAGTAAAGAGCAGGGCTGTGAAGAAACCATGGCGGATGGGACTGCCTGAGCGCCAGTCTCCAGTCGGGCATGTGAGGAGCACAGCTGGGCCCCTGGTGTCCCAGCATTAGGTGTGAAGCCCCCAGCAGGTATCAGAAGGTAGCTTGTTGGGGGGGTGAGACACAGAGCCCTCCATGTGTTCTAGTTATCTATTACTGCGTGTCCGTGTCCGATTACTTGGTAACAAAGTGACTTGAACAGCAAACATCTCACAGTCTCTGAGGGACAGGAGACGCCTGGGAGCGGCTTAGCGGGGTGGTGCTGGTTCAGGGTTCTCCGGAGGTCCTGGGGACTTGAGTAGGTCTGGACTGAGCCGTCCCCAGGTGGCTCACTCACGTGAAATGGGTGTTGGCTAAGGGTCTCAGCTCTTCACCATGGGACCTCTTCAGGGCTGCTGTAGTGTCCTCATGACATGGCAGCTGGTTTCCCCCAGAACACAAGTCAGAGGGCGTGTGAGGAGACCGCTCAGGAAGCCACAATGCCTTTTTGTGACCTGGTTTTCCAAGTCTTACAGCGTCTTCTGCTTTGTCTTGGAGCTTAGAATCAAGTCATGGAGTCCAGCCCACGTTCCAAGGAAGGGAACATAGGTGCTGCCTTTGGAAGGAAAGAAGATCAAAGAATTAGGGGCATTTAAAAGATACTGATTGATTTTAGAAAGAGAAGAAGGGAAAGAGAGAGACAGAAACATCAATCTGTTCCTCTATGTGCCCTAACCTGGGACTGAGCCTGCCACCTTTGCACATCTGGATGATGCTCCAACCAACCGAGCTATCAGGCCAGGGCAGGGGCATACTGTACTTTTAAGACAGTGGTTCTTAACCTGGGTTCTATCGAACCCTAGGGGTTCGATGAGTCGGTCGCAGGGGTTCGGAGAAGCCTCTGCCGCGGAGGCCAGAATAAAGTAATACCGTCATTTGTTGTGAGTTCATGCACTTTGTTGGTTTTGTTCTTTGAGCAAGATGATGTTCATGCACGGCTCATTTTGTGCACCAGTAAAAAAACATATACCCCCCAAAAAACAAAAACATATACCCATGTCTTGAATTCGGAAAAAAAATCATATTTTATTTATCACTAAAGAAGGGTTTGGTGAGTGCGCATATGAAACTGGTGGGTTTGGTACCTCATAAAGGGTTAGGAACCACTGTTTTCAGACTGTCACACTGGGGAGTGCTGCCTCAGCCAGACCCTGCCTCTCATGGAGTCCCAGCTTTGGTCTTTGAAGACCCCACGCCTTTTCTTTGTTACATCCAGTTTACATTTGGGGCAGGGTTCAGCGACGAGCACCAAGTGTACAGACCTTCGGTGGATAGTCAGTACTTGTGCACACGTCCCCAGCTGTGCCACCCACTCTGATCAACAGGTGGAGCTTTGCCATCGCTCCAGAAGGTTCCTTGGAGACCCTTTCCCATCAGAGCTCTTTATAGCCACTCTTCTCTCTGTTCATTTCATCTCCTCTTGAACTTCATATGAACAGAGATACACAGTGTATTGGCATCTTTTACTTCATATTGGCATTCATCCACATTATTGGGTGTTTCCAGTTTGCTTTTTTTTTTTCTTTTTTAATTTTATTCATTTTAGAGAGGAGACACAGAGTGAGAGAGAGAGAGAAAGAGAGAAAGGAGGGAGGAGCTGGAAGCATCAACTCCCATATGTGCCTTGACCAGACTAGTGCAGGGTTTTGAACTGGCGACCTCAGTGTTCCCAGGTCGACGCTTTATCCACTGCGCCACCACAGGTCAGGCTCCAGTTTGCTTTTTTTTATTGCTGTCATATTTCATGGAGTGGATGTACCGCAGTGTGTGTCCCCGTGTCCTGTTGCTAGGCATTTGGGTTTGTGGTATGAGGCTGTTAGGAATAAAGCTGCTGTGAGCTTTCACATCCATCTCTCTGATGGACATGTGCTCTTCCTTCTCTCTGGGACGTACCTACATAGGCCTCCAAAGGCCCGTCTGAGCCTGAGACGGTCCTTTCTCCGAGACTGGTGCACAGTAACCAGACTCACAAGATACTGATTTACAGGTCAGAAGGCTGATGTAGTTCAAGGTGGGGAAGTAGAGGCGGAGGTCTGGAAGCCCCTGTGTGCCTGGGCAGAGCCTCCTCTCCCCGGGGAAGGGCCATGTGGAAGCTGAATCGAAGTCTGCTCAGCAGCATGTGTTCTCAGTGGGGGAGCTGGTTGAATGACTTTGGAAGCTGATCCCACTGCCCTGGGCAAGCAGGTGGGTGGGGATGAACCTACCCACCAGAGATCCCCTTCCCTGGGCGCTGGCTCAGTATGTCAGGCTATATGCAGTGTTGCTTGCCTGGCCTGGGCCCCATGTGTGGGATGCCCCACCCCCACAGCCCAGTGAGTTCTCTGGACAGGGGTCCAAATTCTGCCTCACTCTGGGCTTCCCTTTTCTCCACCTGCAAGCTCCTGTGGACCCATTCTCCCTCTAAGTAAGTAAATAGCATCAGGCAGGGCTTTCCTGAGCAGGAGACATTCAGTCTTTTGGAGAGACTTGCAGTATCTGATTATACTTGCGAGGGTTAATTCCCTCATTATTCTCTCAGGTGGTGCCTTTTCATCAGAAAATTGTCAAATCAATTGTGTTGTCAAGACAGATGGATGTGAAGGGACTTAAGGTCAGGCACTGGAGGCATCTGGGGACTGTCACCAGGGGAGGGGCCACAGATCCTCCTGACCTGCAGCTGGGGCAGAGTGGTGTGCTAGAGGAGAACGGGCATCAGTGCCATCTGACGCGGGCAAATCCCAGCATCCCTGCCCCCATGCTTCCCAAGCCTCAGTCTCCTCACCTGTGAAATAGGGCCAGCAACACCTGATCTGTGGTTTGTCGGCAGGACCAGCATCAAATCAAAGCCATTTTGTACACTGTGTACAGGGGGTCCCCAGAGACCCCCTACGGGTCTGTCTCCTCTCTGCCATGTTCTGGCCATTGCAACACTGAGCTTGAGGCAACTCGGCTCTCCCGCCGCCTAAGATCCTGGGACCTGACCTGCGTGTCCTGGACCACATTTCCTCTCCAGTGGCTCAAGGCAGTCTCCTGCTCTAGCCCCAGTGTGCCCTGGGCGGGGCGAGGGCTCATGCCAACCCCTGTGGCATTTCATGCAGAGGGAATGATTTAACCTGACTCCACTGCTGAATTGGGAGGTTTTCTGGGCACACCTGGGCACTGGGGGAGCCTTCTTCCACCTGTCTTCTGGGGAAGCAGCCTTGGCACGTGCCAGTGCGGACAGAGGCGAGGAGCCTGGGGGAGCAGAAAAGCGCCAAGGGGCCTCATGCTCTTTGTCCCCGCTGCTCGTGCCCCAGCCTTTGACAAGATCCTGCTCCTGGAGAATGATGCACCCAGGAGATTAATGTCCCCGCTGCCCTGTTCCCAGAGGCCGGCTGCTATCAGCCCTGCCCACCCAGCCTTCTCCAGGAGCGCTCCCTCCGTGCCAGCCCGCCCTCACCTTTCTGAACAGCAAAGTGCCATAAAGACACTTCTTAGAACACATCATTGAGTTGCCCTGGCCCGCTGCACTTTACGGTCCTGGCGCAACCTGCTCCCTCCAGCACGGCTTTCATGCCCAGAGCTGCTGAAAGCTCGTCTGGGGTCAGGCCTCCCCATCAACATTTACTGCAGACATCTTTTTACAACACCTGTCTCACTGAGCTGTGAAATACTCTTGCCTCTCCAAAAAGGAAAGAAAATTAAAACCTATGTTGTACAACTTTTATAAGAAAAATAAAAGTCACTTGGGCTTTAAGTCTGCATCTGTCTTTTGGGCAGAAGGAGGTGGGAGATGTTATAAATGCCTGGGACACAGGCCCAGATGGAAGGCCCTGCTCTTTCCGGAGGGTAGAGGGAAAAGGGCCTGGGGGCGACCCTGCTGACAGAGGAGGTGACAACAGGGGCACTTGGTGAGAGTCACTGTTGTCTTCTCCTTCCTGCAAGTCAGAGCCCAGTGCAGTGTGTAGCTCCTCAGGGGTCAGGCAGGTTGCAACCTTCTCAAGGTGACCCTGGCCTCCAGAGGTGGTGTGTGCTTGGGGACCATGGACTGGAAGGACAGGCAGACAGATGTCCCCAAGGCTGGTGCCCAGCCACTGGTGGCAGAGCCGAGAGCTCTGGGTGTCTTTCTTTGTGGTCTCTGAGAGGTGCGGCCAGCCGTCTTTTGGACTTGGCTGGAGAGGGGCTTGTGGGCGTGGCTCACTCAGACCGGGCCATGGTACTGGGGAGGGGCTTGTGGGTGTGGCTCACTCAGACCGGGCCATGGTACCAGCCATGGTACCCGGGAGTACAGTGCAGGACGGGCCATGGGCTTCACCCTATCCGGCCTTTCCTGTGGCTGGGCAGGATTTCTCCGCCTCTTTGAAGGCAGGTGCTGGCATTTGCCCGACCGTGTCTGCTAGGGGACCCGGGCTGTCTCCAAGCACCCCTACTGGTTCCGTGGGGTGCCTCCCAGCCAGAGGGACTCAGCTCAGAGGGTCCTGCGGGCTCTCTGAGTCCCAGCCGACCAGTCTCTCTGGTGTCACAGACATGTATTCAGTTTCTGGCCTCAGGTCCAGCTGGCTAGGAGTCCCCACATTTGGGCATACCAAGGCCTGGGAGGGAGGATGTCTTTGGTCACAGTTGTGCAAGACGACAAATATGGGGACCCAAATAATTTAAAAAGCTCCTCCACTTGTGATACCCCAAGTTGAAAAAAAAATTTTTCCCATTAAACTTTTGTTTTATTTTTCTCTCTTCGAGTCTTATTTCACTCACAGGAAGGCGTGCTTGTCTCTGATTGTGTGTTGCATTTGACAGCTTACAGAATTTTTCCCCAGTCAGTTTCTCATTCTCAGCAAACCTCGGCTCCAGGCAGGACTTGTCGTGTCCCCGTTCTAGAGAGGAGGAAACAGGCTCAGAGGGGCTGGGTGGCTTGCCCATGAGCATTGAGGTTGGGAAGTCATGAGCCCAAGCTTCATGGGAGCGGGAATGATGAGAACCACAGTCGCAGCCTGGACCTGGCTGGCATGCCTCCTTGGGCCCTCTCTGTCTGTGCTCCTGTTGGAGACAGTGTCGCCTTTGTTCTCCAGTTCGGCTGTTCTAGATTACTCTGTTTCTCCACCCAGACACTCTCTTCTACCTCAGGGCTTTTGTGCATGCTGCTCCCTCTGCCTGGAAGGCTGTGCCCTTAGAAAACTTGGCCTCAACCTCAAGGTCTCAGCTTGTGCTCATGGGTTTGTGCCTCGATGTTCACACATGCCAGGCACTGTGCCAGGTGGTGGCAATCCAGCATGAACATGACAGATCCAGTGTGACCAAGGTCAAGTTAGGAATAAAACATAGACAGTAGGGGAAGAGGCCACTGTGGGAGGGAGAGGGCAGAGAGGAGGAGCCTGTAAAGGAAGACCAGGTCGGGGCACAGCCATTCAAAGGCACTGAGGCAGGGACGAACTGAAAGGTGGTCAATTGGCTGCCTGGCTGAGGTGTAGGGACAGAATGGTGTGTAGTGGGGAGGGGGAAGGTAACACAGGAGGAGGTTAGGGACAGAGGCGGGCCTATTACTTGGCCATGGTAAGGACTTGGAGTTTGAAATGAGCTTTAAACAGAGAGACAACTTCTGACTTTTATTCCTAAAGCTCCCGGGCTACTGTGTGAGGAACAGAAGAGTGATGGACACGGGGAGCCAGTTGGGAGTTGGGAACCTGGGAGGGCTCTAGGGAGTGACGGTGGAGGCTTGGCCCCCGGCAGGGGTGAGCGGAGACTTGGTTTCTCAGTGCTGGGGGGGTATATCCAACAACTAAGGAAACTGAGGAGGCGATGGGGGGCTGGAGGGGCCACCTGGGGATCGTGAGCATAAGGAAGGTGTTTCTTTTTGTTGTTTGTTACATTTTATTTACTTATTTTAGAGAAGAGAGAGAGAGAGAGGAAGATGGGGAAGTAGCAGGAAGCATCAACTCATAGTAGTAGCTTCTCATATGTGCCTTGACCTAGCAAGCCTGGGTTTTGAACTGGCAACCTTAGCGTTCCAGGTGGACGCTCTAGCCACTGTGCCACCACAGGTCAGGCATAAAGAAGGTTTCTGAATGCGTGGAATTGCTGTGAAGGCCTAGGGATTGGGTGTGGATTAAGGAAGAGGGGAGGGCCCTGGCTGGCTGGCTCAGTGGATAGAGCATCGGCTGGCGTGTGGATATTCGGGGTTCGATTCCCCATTGGGGCACACAAAGAAGAGGGGAGGCAACAAGGAGACTGAGAAGGAGGCCCAGTGAGCTGGGTGGGATCCAGGAGAGGGGCTTCCTGACAGGGATGAAGAGGCTGGGGGTGCTGAGCACACAGGGATCACAGAAAGAGCACTGCATCGGGCCATGTGGCGGGTGTGGTGTCTCTGACCTTGGCCTTGATGGAGAGGTGAGACCAGATAGCCGAGGTCTGGGGAGCATGGGAGGGGGGCAGAGAAACAAGGCCACAGCTGTGGGGCATGGAATGTGGTGTTGAGGAAGGGTTTTGTTTTAAAAGATGGGACACCAGAGGGTGTTTGAGGGCAGGCAGGACGGTCCAGTGGTGGCGGAGCTACTGGAGCTAGTCCTCTGGTAGGTGAGCCAGGTGGCCTTGGCTGGGAGGAGGGACCTTCATGCCCAGGGACTGAAAGGGAGGATGAGGTGTGGGCAGGTGGGGGGCTTGCTGGCTTGATGAAAGGAGGGGGCAGCATCTGCTGACTGGAGGATGAGCGGGGGAGGCTTGGAAGAGGGGAGACGGAGGAGGGGGCACCCATTCTAAAGCAGCAGCTCTAGTAGCCAGGAAGATAGACCCCCAGGGGGAGATCAAGAATTTAGAGGGAGCCTTCTGCTTGATGGCAGGATTTCTCTAGCAATTTGCAGCTCCTGGGGGCAGATCAGAAAAGTGAGAAGTACCTCCTCCAGGAAGCATTCCCTGCTTTCCTTCTGCTCAGTGGGACCCCAGAACCTCACCTTGTTCCCACCCCCAGGCTTGGTGGGTGCTCAGTAATTATTAACTAACTCATCTGTATTCAGGCTGCCAGGAAGAGGCAGACCTGGGTGGAGCCGGCCTTTCCGCAGCCTGTTCTTTGCTGGGTGGTACCAGCTACCAGTAACCGAGTCCTTTGCCATGTACCCAACTAAGCCTGCTCACTTCTCACTTAATGCACAGGTGAGCCTTTGTTGTAGTAACATAAGGTTATAGTAATTAAATATATAGGAATATGCAAATATGGAAGATACATAAAAGTAATTCAAAGGATATTAAAAATAGTTATTAAAGTTATGCCATTTGGGTAAGAATTAATATAGTGGCTTAGTGCCATAACTCTGTAATGTGATAAACAGACTCTAACTTTCAAACAGAGCCCAGTTAGTATGTGTGTGAAGTTATAGCTAGATAAGAAGTAGCTTGGTGTTAATTACATAAACTGACCTAAATAAGAACATCTTTAAAAAGTGGTTTGATGTAAGCATTTCAGTAGATTGATGGAGAGGAGATTCTCCCAAAAAGGTGGTTTGAGGTGATAATCCTGTAGATTGACACCTGTTAGAAGGCGTTGACCAGAAAAGGTACTAAAGCTGAGGGCCCCCCCAAACCCCCGCCACGGTGGTAGTCGCCCAGACTCCCACGTTGACGTGGACTGTCTCCACGCCGCTCTGAGCTCTGACCAAAGCCAGCCGAGAGGAGCACGCTGACTGGGCCCCCTTAAGCTGTACCCAGGCACGCCAAAAGGATTTGTGATTAATAAATTGCCTGTGTGATTATTGAAACTAATTTGTGTGTCGGTCGTGTCTTTCCTCCGGTGGCACTTAACAGTAGTATCCTCATAGCTGCCTCAGGAGTAGTCTTGAAGAGGCTGCCAGCGCTGCTGATAAGCAGGAGTGTCCCACTGCACAGGGAAGTCAGTCAGGGACGCCTTATCAACATAGAGCTTGGGATCCACTGGGACAGCCTTCTGCGCCACCCCCCAGAAGAGGACAGCTGAGGCCTGAAGAGTCACGCTATCTCCTTCCAAATCCCAGCACCCGACCCCCCGCTATCTCCACCCCCCAGCACACAAGAAAGGCGTGTTTAAACAGGAGCCCTGGGCCTGTCAGATAGTGCGTGGGGTCGTGTGCCCAGTGGGGAGGGCAGCCCCTTGAGAAGGGGGCAGGGAAATGGGCTGGGAGCGTCAAGGGACACTAGTGACAGAGGGTACCGTCCAGCTAGGTGCCATCCATGGCAGGGCCTTGGCCTCTTCAAAAAAAAGCAAATGGCTCATGTGTGTATATTGGGTGGAAGCATTTTCAATCTGATCCTGCTGTCCTTAGGATGAAGCCAATCCTTGGCAGGCCTCAGTGGTCCCCCAGCTGGCCTTGCCTCCTCTCAGTGTCATTCTCACTATGCCCCCCACCCCCACTGCCTGGCCCCACACCCTGGACATGCTGGTTCCTGCTGGCAGAACACGCTGCCCTGCCCAGGCTGCCTCCCACTCCTCTGAGTCTCTCTTAAGCCCGCCTGGGCTAGGGCTCCAGTGTCCTGTCCCAGCCCCTGACTGGCCTTCCTTGGCACTTCCTTGGGCTGCTTGCTTACTCGTGTGAAGCCTGGTCAGCCTCTGTCTCTGGGCTGGATTGTAGGTTCCCCGGGGCCAGGACCACGTCTGCTTTGTTGTGTGTTGTATCACTAACACTGGATTCAGGATCTGCACCTTGTAGGGGTCCGTGGAAGGGGTGGGGTGTAGCTGCCAGAATGTGGTTCTTGTTTGAGCCACAGCTGAAGTGGATTCGGGGTGCTCTGAGCCAATTACAAGTATCCCGCCCTAGTATTGAGCTGGACCATGAACTGGGCCCTCGCTGTGCACATTCATCCTTCAGGAGCAGAGGCTCGTAGGCACCCAGTGACTCTGGCAGGGAAAAGGGCCCCCGCAGGGAGCAGCAGCCTCTCTTTTGAATACCTGCCCCTTGCAGCCATCTCCCCAGAGGCTCCAGAAGGCGACCCTTCCTCTCCTACCACCTCCTCTAATGCCCCGCATACCTCTGCACACTTTCTGATGTTTTTTGAGTCCCTTGTCTGTGGCCTCTGCAGTTTATTTTACCCCCCCGCCCTCACTCGCTGTGGTCAGTGGGGACTGCTCCAACTGGGGAAGTGTGTGGTCCAGGCGAGTGAAGCTGGGCCCAGTGCCTGGGCACCCGGGTGCCTCAGGTCAGTAGGGGGAGCCCGCGAGCTGTCAGCCTGGACCACCACTCAGGAGCGCCACTGTCTCCCAGCGGCGCCCTGGGCTCTTCTTCCTGGTCCCATCCAAAGAGAAGCCAGGCCCAGGGCCAAGGCGGGAGCAGGGGAACCAGCCCCAGGCAGACCCAGAGTCTGTGATGATGGGGGCCAGGCTTCTCTTTCACCAGACACAGGTGGGCTCCTAACCTCCCCAAGCTCCCGTTTCCTCACCTGTAAAATGGGGACAGTTCCAGCGGTTCCCTTAGTTCATGCCATGCCACTGGGAGAGGCCTCAGGGGGCATCGTTCAGTGGGAAGCCCTTGGCGGATGCTGGGGGGATGTCGGGAGCAGACAGCAGATCTGCTTGGTTCTGTGGTTCCTTGAGGAGCAAAGTTGTCTTGGTTCCCTGTGTCCTGAGCCGATGCAGAATGACAATGATGATGTAAGTGATTGATCATGTAACTGATTGATAATGTAGCCCACTATTGATAGAACTGATTGATCGTGTAAGGGATTCAGTGTTGCCAACCTGTCTGACCCTGGCATGTGTGAGTAGGCTTGAAATTATTCTGCCAGAGGTGCCTTAGGCCCCATTCTACAAATGCAGACGTTCAGGACCTAAGAGTTTTGGCTGCAGCTGGGAAGTGGCAGCATTGATTCCTGAACTCAGGTCTGTGGTGTCTGAGAGACACCCTCTGACTCCCTGGGCCTCAGTTTCCCCTCCTGAACAAAGAGGGCAGGGCAAGATGTTCTCCGGGCCCCCAGACTCTAACAGCTCAGGTGGTCGGGCTTCCTGCAGGCCCCCTCCCCTGGAACCTATGGGAAGGATGGACTCCTAGGGCTGGTTTTCCTCCCTGGACAAGAGTCCCGAGACCAGTGGCCGGTAGGGAAGCCCCCGGCACTGCTGCCCTCCTGGCCTTCCCTGACTGTCCTTCCTGCCCGCCCCGCCCCTGCAGCCTTTCTGGAGGGCCTGAGTGACAAGCAGCGGGAGGAACATTACTTCTGCCAGGACTTCATCAGGCTGAAGAAGATCCCGACCTGGAAGGAGACAGCGAAAGGTAGACCTGCCGTGGCGGCCCCGCTGGGTCCTGGGCGGGTGGCCTCTTCAGACCCCCATCCTGGGAGAAGGGTAGGGACAGGGCTAAGCAGAAAGGCAGCAGCATTTGTTGAGTGCTTGCTGTGTGCGGGGCACTTGGCAGGAGTCACCTCATTTAATTATTAACACAGCCCGAGGCGCGTTGGGTTTTTCTTTCCATTCCATTGTTGGGAGGCTGAGCCCAGACCTGCCATCAGTGGCCGTTGAGCTGGGATCTGTCGCTGTGGTGGAGTGGCTGGTAGGGTGGTGTGCTGGCGAGCGCCCCGGCCCGTAGTCCTGGTGAGAACTGGGAGCAACTAGTAACCTGGACAAGTCACGTAACCC
The DNA here is from genome assembly GCA_037038555.1 of Rhynchonycteris naso. Classification (NCBI taxonomy): domain Eukaryota; kingdom Metazoa; phylum Chordata; class Mammalia; order Chiroptera; family Emballonuridae; genus Rhynchonycteris; species Rhynchonycteris naso. The sequence goes on along the minus strand of CM072995.1, from coordinate 365,028,799 downwards.
GCCTGCGCCGCAGTTCCACCTCTGCAGACTGGGGTGGTGATGTCACCCCTCTGCCTGTGTTGTAGGGTTCCAAGACCACATGTGTGCTGTGCCTGGTAGGTGCTTAGTCCGCGTGGGCTGGCACTACCAGTGTCATCAGTCGCCTCAAGGCAGGCTGCCTCTGGGGGGATGGGAGTTGGCAGGGGCGCCTGGCCCATGGGCACCAGTAGGTCCCTCTGCAGGGGGGGCCGTTCCATGACTCCCCTCTCAGCCTCTGCTTGTTCCAGGGTTGACCGTGAAGGTGGAAGAACCCAAGTACAAAAAGGACAAGCATCTCAACGAGAAGATCTCCCTGTTCCGAGGTGATATCACCAAGCTGGAGGTAGACGCCATTGTCAACGCTGGTGAGTGGAGGCTTCTGGCTGGCTTGGGCCAGAGACCTGGTTGTCTTGTCACCTTGACTCTGATCTGCCATGCCAGGCATGGAGGGAAGACCACATGGCTCCAGGGAGGCTCGGGTGGTTGGACAAGATGGCCTGCTGGCGCCATGGGAGCCCAGTGTGCCGGCCGAGCGGACTGCTGCTCCCTGAACCCTGCCCCGTGGTCGCAGGGCCGCCTCAGCTGAGCCGCCTCACAGCTTTGAGGCCCATTAGCGGCTGGGAAGGGAGCCTGGCTGGCATCGCGCCGGGCTGCCTTTCCGGGAAGAAAGCGGGCGCCCCGACCACGCTTTCCTGCCTCTGTCTCCTGCCCGCGCCATCAAACATGCAGCAGGCCAGGGAGGCTGTCGAGGGGAGGGTGGAGGCAGAGGCCCAGTGCCTGGGCGCAGCTCCCAGCTGTGGTTCTACTGGTGTGGCAGTTATTGTGACGAGGCGAGGAGACTGCTGCCCTGTCCCTTCCAGAGGAGGGAGGAAGGTGGCCACTCTCCTCCCAGGCAGTGGTGGTCTGGCCAAGGTCAGGGCGCCGGGTTGAGGGCAGTCAGGTGTGCAGGTGGTTTCTGGGACGAAGGTGAGTGGGGCCGAGCCCGGTCCTTGCTCACCTGCTCGCTGAGCATCACAGGAAGGACCCTCTTTCTTAGAGCAAGGTTTGGGGACCTGGGCAGACCCTCTTGTCTCAGGCTCCCAGTCACAGGGCCACCCTGCTATGCCGGCCCCATCCCCCTGGCGCCGTCCCAGGCACCCCCCAAAGTGTCACCAGTCTCCTTCCTCTCACCCTCGGCCTGGTGGCCATTGTGTCTGACTGCAGTGCTAGCCAGGGAGTGGGGTCGTCAAAGGACTCTGGGACGTGGCTGTGCCGATGCTGAGCCGCCTAAGTGACGAGGTTCTTGGGCCCTGGGGAGAGGTGGCCACAAGGCTGCTCCAAGGCCTGCTTGTGTGTGGCCCAGGCTGTATTTCTGGCAGTGGTCTCTCTCTGCATGTCTCCCCACCGATGTCTGCTGACCGTGAGCAGTCACGCCAATTTTCCCTCCCCCCACATTGCGAGTCTCGGTACACTGATGACCAGTCACACGAAGACAGGAGTTCTGACTCGGAGCCGCAGGGGCTTGGGTCACCTTTGGGTTTTTTCTTTCTTTTTTTTTTTTAATAATTTCTTTTTATTTTATTCATTTTAGAGAGGAGACACAGAGAGAGAGAGAGAGAGAGAGAGAGAAAGAGAGAAAGTGGGGAGGAGCTGGAAGCATCAACTCCCATATGTGCCTTGACCAGACCAGTGCAGGGTTTTGAACTGGCAACCTCAGTGTTCCCAGGTCGACGCTTTATCCACTGCGTCACCACAGGTCAGGCTCCTTTGGGTTTTTTCTGCTGCGTTTACTCATTTCTCTTGGGCCTCTAGGATGGTGGGTGGCAGCGAGGTCTGCGAGTCCAGCTGGGGAGATGGAGCTGTGACAAGCCAAGCTGGGTTGGCAGATGTCATAACAGCCCGGAGGAGAAGGGCGTTAGTTCCTGTGGCCTGGACCCAGGAGGCACTGGCCTGGGGCAGAAGCACCAAGCCCTGGGGCCGAGGCTCACCGGGGCCTCCTTGGGGCTAAGGAGGTGGGAGGCCCCCTGCTGCTACTTTTCTTGCTGAGTTGCAAAGTGGTCGGAGGGAAATGTGGCACCTCTTATCAGCTCCTTCCCAGCTGGGTGGGTGGTTGGTGGGCCGAGGCAGGGTGTCGGTGGGGTACAGACCGAGTGGGTGGGGGGCTCCGGAGAGCTGCAGTGTGATTAATGGCCCTTCCCGAGCGCCCTTGTGCCTGGCTGCTTTTCACGTGCTCAGAGAAGCACTCTGGTTCTGACTTCATTTGACTGCACCAGGCTGGGGGTGGCCGTGTTTGCTCTGTCTCTCCAAGGACTCCCCTTTTCCATGTGTCTGCCTGGGCTCCTGTTTCCTCCTCTGCAGGATGGGGGTCGTGGAAAACCCAGCTAGGAGGGGTTGGGGGCCATGAGGGGCTGATGCACAGGCAGCGCCTGGCATGACCCGAGGGCTCAGCCCCTGCTGCCGTTGTCACCGCGAGAAGAATCCATGTCGCCGGCGTTGTCACTGTGGCCTTGGCCCATCCCAGTAATGAACAGGGATGCTGGATGCTTCCCACAGATAGCCGCTTTCTCCTCCCGCTGCTTGCCTCAGTTTACCCAACACCTCTTGGTGTGTTTTCCTGGGATCTCCTTTTTTCGAGACATAGTCTCACAGCAGGGGGAACCAGAGCCCACCTGGAACCCCAGGGAATGGCTGCGGCTGGCCCTGGACTTAGGAGTCCACACAGAGCTTGTACCCCTTCTAGGTCCTTCGTCCAGGTGTTTGTCCAGCCCTGGTAGTCAGGCAGGCTTGGCACTGGTGAGACCTCAGGGGTCTTTGCTGGTCTTGGCATGGGCCCCATATGAGGAGCTCCACTGTCCCCCTCCCTTGGTGCAGGTGGTCCCCTCGCCCACCAGGGGGCAGCAGAGATTGCGGTCCCCAGGCCCAGCTGCACCCATAAATCAGTCTGTTTATTAGCAGAATGCAAGTCGTGGCATGGTGGGGCTTTTCCCTGCTGCATAAATCTGGCCTGTGCCTCGTGAAACCCATATGTGCTTAATTCATATGTAAAGTTTCAAGCAGGAAGAGAATACATGTCCATTAAATTCTATTTGACTTGATTATAATCATTAGCCATGAATAATTGCTTTTCAGCTACGACCACAGAGCCACCACAATGAGGAGAAGGAGCGAGCAATTATCTAGGGGTGAAGATTTTTAAGTCTTTAGTTTTGAAGCCAAAGGGCAGTAGCCCATGGGGAGTGGTGGGGGTCGGAGGTCGGCTGTAGAATTTCTGGAATCTGGGGGGGTGTCTCTTTTTGTCCCTGTGGTCAGAATGGGGGGAGGGTAGGTGCCATCATTAACTGGGCTTTGCTCCATGGAGGGGGAGGCATCAGAAGAACTGGGAAGAGCCTGTGAGAGAAAGGGTGTTGGGTCCCCCAACCAGCCCTCCATCTTGAAGAGCCTTGGGCTAGAGGGGGGACCCAACACCTTTTCTCCCACCCCTTGGGAGGACCCTGGGGATCCTTGGGAAGGGCGGGAGCCAGGTACCCTCCCTGCCCGTGCACCTTACTCCTCCCTACCCCACAGAGGGACCATGCCCATGGCCTCTCTCAGGACTTTGAAAAATCACATTCTGTTTTCCAGCTGGTCCCACTGGCACTGGAAATCCAGGGGTGGTTTTTACCCCACTTTGCTGATATTTGAGATGTGATCGGTGTGTGTGTGTGTGAGTTTGGTGTGTAATGTATGTTATACGGTAGGTAGAGTGGGAGCTGGGACAGAGTAAAAGGGAGACCGCTTGGCCAGTAGGTCGCAGGGCTTGAGGTCACAGCAGGCAGGACCAAATACCCCAGGTGCAGTGCAGGCACTCCTCAGCCGGGCTGACCAAGGCCACTTGCTCATTCAGCACCTGGAGAGTCTTAGGTTCCCGCCATCTGTGCCAGCCATGGCTCCTGCCCACGGGTGCATGCAACATCCATCTTAATTAAATTGGGCCGCCACGCTGGCAAGATACGCCAGGAAGCCCCTGCCGGTCCCGTTCTGGAGCAGGAGATTCTGGGGACAGTGCCTGCCTCTCTAACTTGGCCTATGACCCCCAGGCTGTGTCTGGAGAGAGCCGTGCCTGGCACCTCCTCCAGGTCTGGGGGTCTCTACCCCGAGGGGTGTTTTCACTTCTGGAGTATGTGCATCTTCTCTTTGCCATGGGGGGACATGACCTTGACTGGGCCACTGGGACAACTGAGTCCCAGACAGGAAGTGTCCCAGCACAAAGACCCTTATTCTTGGCCAACCCAGGGCTTGGGCGTCTGGCTCTGGCCTTCAGGCATAACTAGACCGAGCCTGGGTGAATATGGCGCTTTGTGCAAAGACAGAAGGCTCCCAGGGCAGCAGGTCAGGGCCATGGGCACTGAGGTCAGGAGCCGGGTCACAATCCCAGCGTTCCTGCCAGCAGCACCACAGCCTCCGGCCAGGTGTGTTTGAGCCTCTGCGTCCCCATCTGGAAAGTGGGTCATCGTTGGCTGCATCTTTGGTGGCTTGAGGATGGCATGAGTTCATGCTGGTCCAGCACTGGTCACGTAGGGGGCCCCCAGGAAATTATTATTGGGAAGTCAAGAGCAAGAGCAGCTAAGTAGACTATAAGGTGACAAAGCACGGGGAGCAAGGTCTGGACAAAGTGCCACATGACGCCACAGGGACCGATGAATTCTGTGGGGAGGTGGCAGGAGGCCAAGCGGGTCAGTGAGGCCGTGGAGGGCCCCAGACACGCGGGCCGGGCCATGCGGACTGGGTGGGAAGCCCTTTCTCACAGCGACACGCTGGCCTCGCTGGGAGCTGGGTAAGCCGCTTATTTATTTAACATAAGGCATGAAGTGGCACTCTGTTTCCTTAAGTCTCGGGGCTTTGATTTGTGGTCTGTCAGCCGCTTATCATCCCCGTCCTCCAGCCCAGTCAGTCGTACTTCTTTATTCACCCCTGTGCTGCCCGGAGCACCCGCCCGGAGAGACCTGGCCACCGCTGTCCCTGGGCCTGGGCTCCGAGTTCGTGATTAGAGACCGCCTGGATGGACTGGCAGGCAGGGGGCCGGGGACGCCGGCTGCCTTGTGGGAAGTGATCTGACGCTAAACTGTCGCCGTAAATCGCTTTATCTGTCACTTCGGATTTAAATGTGTTTGCTGAGGCTTGCCTCCACCTCTGACAGCAGCAACCTCGCCGCAGTGGGCAGGGCGGGCCGTGTGGGCCTTGCGGGCTGGAGATGTGAGCAGCAGCAGATCTCGCTGGGCCCTGTCCCCTGGGGAGCACACGGTGAGGACAGGCCCCTCCCTTGGCGCTGACTCCTTAGTCCCCATCCGAGGCACCCGTGAAGCAGGCAGGACCATGAGTCCCACTTTCAGTGATTAGATCAACGCTCAGGAAAAGATGACATGCCGCTGCTTGGCAGGCGACTGCATCGGAATTTGACTTTTTCAGCGGACATAGTTGGTGGGCCTGTTGTGTCCAGGCATCGGGGCAGGCCCTGGGCTCCGAGACACACAGTCTCTAATCAAAACTCGGATGAGACGTGTGAATGGCAAGGGACAGCAGCGTGTAGGAGGGTCAGGAGTCCTGTCTGTGTGGGGGGGAGGCAATCAGGAAGGCCACCCTGGGGAGCAGGCGCCAGAGCCGAGGAGGTGGAGGCTGAAGCAGAAGTTGGACGAGGACAAGGGCATCCCACGGGCAGAGAAGGAGGGTGCTGGCAGGGAGGGGTGAGGTGAGTGGGACACGGGGAAGCTCTGAGGTGCTTGGAATGAGCTATGGTCGTGTCCGAGCTGAGGGTCTCCCTCCAGGTCTAGACTGTTCATACCCCATGCCTCTTTCCCTGGACTCCTGGTGTTAGATCAGCCACATGGTGTCAGTGGGGAAATTGAGGCTCAGGAACGTGAAGCACCTTGCTTACGGACAGACAGCTAAACAGCAGTGGTGGGGAGAGGAGCCTCCAGGAATTCTTTTTTGTTTTTGTCTTTGAAGGTGGCTGGGAATACCTCTTCTTTGTTCCCTTTTTTTTCTGGTTGAAAAGTTTGAGTCCCCAGAGTAGGTGTGTTGTCATCTGCCCTCAGTGCAGGGAATGGAGAGATAGGGTGGTGGTTGGCATAGCAGGTGGTCAGCACAGAAAAGATGGGACCAACATCTGGGCCAGGCTCGCAGGCCTCCTGAGGCCTTGCAGTTGTCCTGCGTCCCAGCTCCTGCCCCCAGTTTGCCCCCCAGAGCTGCTACTTCTAGGCTGTGGGGGCAGCTTGTTATCTAATGTCCCCTCTGGGCCAGGGGCTGCACTCTCCCCAGGCTGCATACATTGCCTCAGTTCCCCATCTTACAGACAAGGAGACTGAGGCATGCACACAGCCATGGTGCTTGTAAAAGGCGGAGCCAGGAATCGAACCCTCCCCTTTGGGACTTGGAGTTTAAGGAGGATACGATCAAGTTTACTTTTTCAGCAGCTCCCTCTGGTCTGGGCTGGGGTCGAGGGGCACAGTCCATTGGGGAAGCCAGCTGAAAGGCCTGGGGTCCAGGTTGCCCCGTTGCCACATTAGGAAGCCCAGAATCCCTGAGAAAGTGCCAAGGCTAATTTTCACCATTGCCAAAAGGAGGGCTGCTCATTTCCACAAGGTCGGGAAGCGGTTACATAAATTCATAAATGATGGATTCCCCCTGAATTATTGAGATTCCCTAGAGGGCCCCTCAGGGCCTGGTCCAGAGAGCCGCGCTTTGGCCCGTGGGCGGGACTCACGGGCCCTGGAAGGCCCGTCCATACAAGGTCTTCTGTAGAGTTTCCCATTCATCAGGCAGATTCTTCTTGTCCCTCCACAGGGACGTGAGGGGGAGCCAGGGACCCTGGGTCTCAATAAGTGTTTGTTGAATGGAGGAGTGATCCGATGCTTTTGAGAGTTTGTCAGACAGTGGGAGGGAAGTGTGAACCGGTGACTCCCATGGGCACTGTCCTCCTGCCCCAGCCCGGACTCCACGCTGCTCTGTTTGGTGGTCATAGGAGTCAGGGCTAGAAATACTGACCCCTTTACAGATGAGGACAATGGTGGACACGTGTCAGGTTCCTGGCTCTGTGGGAGGCTCTGGGGACACAAGGCTGCGTGACTCGGTGCCTGCCCCCCAAGGCATTGCCGTGTCAGAGGAGGACAGGACCTAGCTGACGCACAGAAAGGGACAGTGACCTGCTCAGGGTCACACAGCAGGAAAGCAGCAAAGTGGTCCTTCCTGGTTCCCCACACTTGACCCTTTCTCCTTGGTCTTGTTCTCTGCATCATGACAGATGATGGTCAGGAAAAACCTGTGAGGGCTGTGCTGCCCACCCCTCTGCTGAGCGGCCTGGAGCACGCTCTGTCGCCTCCCCTGTCCTTGAGGCCGTCTGGCCTCAGCACCCATACCTATACACCCGCCTGTGTCCCCAGAGCACTCTCCACCCCGAGCACTGAGCTGAGGAGGCCAGAGCTTGTGGGGATGTGTGTGTTTTGAAATTAATGGGCACTATAAAATTGGCCAAGCGTGAAAAGGGCTGGATCTGTAGCCCTTGGCTTGTTCTCTGGAATGGTTTGCCAGCACTTGGCAAAGAACTGTCCAGTCAGCTCAGGCCTCCCCAGGAGGCTGCAGTTTACCTGCCCCTTTGATGGAAGGGCACCCTGTGTCCCTAGGAGGAGAAGGGGTCTGGCACAGTATGTGGAAGCCACCCAGGAACTGGGGTTCCCTTCCCTCCATCTCAGCACCCACCTCTGTGCAGATAACATGGTTTGCAGGCGTGTTGAGTTGAATCTGTTCTCTCCAGACCCCAAGGATGGGCTCACACACACACCTGACCCTGACTTTTAGGTCTCTGGGTGAGGTCTGACCTGGTTTCAACTTGGGGGTGGCCTTTAGGACATCACGTGGCTTAAAAGAGAGTCAAAAGAGCCTGACCAGGCGGTGGCGCAGTGGATAGAGTGTGGGACTGAGACACGGAGGACCCAGGTTTGAGACTCTGAGGTCGCCAGCTTGAGCGCGGGCTTATCTGGTTTGAGCAAAGTTCACCAGCTTGAGCCCAAGGTTGCTGGCTCCAGCAAGGGATCTCCCGGTCTGCTGTAACCCCCTCGGTCAAGGCACATATGAGAAAGCAATCAATGAACAACTAAGGAGCCGCAACAAAGAACTGATGCTTCTCATTTCTCTCCCTTCCTATCTGTCTGTCTGTCCCCATCTCTTCCTCTCTCTGACTCTCTCTGTCCCTGTCACACACACACACACAAAAGTCAAAGGATCCAGCCCTGTTTCCTCACCCCTCACTTTTTGGCCCTGCTGTGGTTACCAGCTGTGTGACGTTGGGCAAGTCACCTAACCTCTCTGAACCTCAGTTTTCTTGTCTGTAAAACAGGGATAAGGAGCGCACTAACCATGCCCTTGGGTTGTTGTGAGTATGAAAGGAGACAGCTGGTGGGGTGCTCAGCATGACCTCTGGGACAGAGTGAACCCTTGACAAGGGTCAGCTCGCTGCCATTACTGCCCTTGAAGGACTGCTCGCTGCCATTACTGCCCTTGAAGGACTGCTCGCTGCCATTACTGCCCTTGAAGGACTGCTGAGGGCCCTGGGACAGGGCCTGCTCTGCACCCAGTGCTTGCTTGTGCTGGGGACAAGGTTTGGCCCCTCCATCCGCCAAGCAGGCTAATGGCACCTCCTTCCTGTCTTTTCTTTTCTCTCTCTTTTTTTTACAGGGGCAGAGAGTCAGAGAGAGGGACAGAGAGGGACAGACAGACAGGAACGGAGAGAGGTGAGAAGCATCAACCATCAGTTTTTCGTTGCTACACCTTAGTTCATTGATTGCTTTCTCACGTGTGCCTTGACCGCGGGCCCTCAGCAGACTGAGCCACCCCTTGCTGGAGCCAGCGACCTTGGGTCCAAGCTGGCGAGCTTTTGCTCAAGCCAGATGGGCCCGCGCTCAAGCTGGCGAGCTTGGGGTCTCAAACCTGGGTCCTCCGCATCCCAGTCTGACACTCTATCCACTGCACCATCGCCTGGTCAGGCACCTGTCTTTTATGTGGTGAACTGAGCCCCACAGTGGCAAAGGGAGGGGCTTCCTCCCCAGTCTTTTGTACTTGGGGTTTCCTAACTGTGAGGGTGCAGGGCAAGCAGGCTAGCCCCCCCCCCGCCCCCCCCCGCACCTCTGCCCTAGGACTGTCAGAATCTGCTCTGCCTTCCATGGGGAAAGGTGTGTGTGTCGTATGGGAACAGCTGCAGGGCCCGGATGAGGAGCAGGGCTGAAGCACTTCCTGCCAGGGCTTGGTGGCCATGGCTGAGTGAGCCGGCAGAGCCGAAGCCGCCTGCAGACCCCCATGCAGCCTCCAGCCCTCTCTTCCTCTCCCCTCTTTAGGGTTTCAGGGTCTTCCTTTGTTTCAGAAACACACCTTTTGGGCTCTCTAATTTATTTTGCAAGTGATTTGTCCTGATGCACCTTCAGGCCCTGCTGCAGCCTTGTTTCAGGTGGTGGCAGTGGCACGTCACAGGCCTCTTTCCCTGCGGTCTTTTTCTTTTCTTTTTAAGTGAGAGGAGCCTGACCAGACAGTGACACAGTGAATAGAGTGTCAGACTGGGATGCAGAGGACCCAGGTTCGAAACCCTGAGGTCGCCGGCTTGAGCATGGGCTCATCTGGCTTGAGCACAGGCTCACCGGCTTGAGCATGGGGTCGCTGGCTTGAGTGTGGGATCATAGACATGATCCCATGGTCGCTGGCTTGCGCCCAAAGGTTGCTGGCTTGAGCAAGGGGTCACTCACTCTGCTGTAGCCCCCACACACACGTCAAGGCACATATGAGAAAGCAATCAATGAACAACTAAGGAGCTGCAACGAAGAACTGATTCTTCTCATATCTCTCCCTTCCTGTCTGTCCATATTTGTACCTCTCTCTGACTCTCTCTCTGTCTCTGTCAGAAAAAAAAAGTGGGAGGAGGGGAAATAGTGAGACAGACCCCCGCACGCACCCTGCCCGGGATCTACCTGGCAACCCCCGTCTGCGCCGATGTTTGAATCAACTGAGCTATTTTTTTTTTTTTTTAATATAGAACATATTTTTGATCTTTTTATTTTTTCTTTTTATTTATTCATTTTAGACAGGAGACACAGAGAGAGAGAGAGAGAGAGAGAGAGAGAGAGAGAAAGGGGGGAGGAGCTAGAAGCATCAACTCCCATATGTGCCTTGACCAGACCAGTCAGTGCAGGGTTTTGAACTGGCGACCTCAGTGTTCCCAGGTCGACGCTTTATCCGCTGCGCCACCACTGGTCAGGCTCAACTGAGCTATTTTTAGCACCTGAAGCTGACATGCTCGGACCAACTGAGCTGTCCTTAGCGCTCGGGGCCCACACTCAAACCGATGGAGCCACTGGCTGAGGAATGGGAAGAGGGAGAGATGGGGGAGAGGCAGGAGGAGAGAAGCAGATAGTTGCTTCTCTTGTGTGCCCTGACTGGGAATTGAACCCAGGATGTCGATACGCTGGGCCGATGTTCTATCCACTGAGCCAGTCAGCCAGAGCCCCCTGTAGTCTTGATTTGTTGCTTATTGAAAGGGTGTGGCTGTCCTGGGCAGCCAGGTCTGAGCTGGTTGGTCTGGGTGTGGCATGGGCCCGTCTTGGAGGCCTCTGCAGACCAGGACCAAGGCTGCTCACAAAATAGACTAAGGTAAATTCTATTTCCGCTAACTCTGCTGCTCCAGGCCTCGGTTCCCACATGTGCGCCTGCTTCGTGGAAGGATCAAGGGGAACAAAACGAACAGCTGCCTGTGATGCCTTGTGCACTGCGGGGTCTCAGTAAGCAGTAACTATCGCTCCCATCAGTGAGCTCTACTTCACTACCCACTAGCCCTCTCTGGAGGGTCCGTGTCCTCTCATGCTCAGTCTCTGTAGACAGGGTTTAGCTCATGGCTGGTGTCCACTGCTGTGGGGGTGGCTGAGAACACCTGCCTTGTAGCTCCTGTGACCTAACAGCACCCCAGGACCCTTGGGGGGAGCGGAGGGGACACAGCTATTTATGTCTGTTTATGTTGGGAGGCAGAAGCCAGTGCGGACTCTGGAACCAGGAGCTTGGCGGCTGCAGATCTGGGAAAGGACAAGCCCTGGGATGTGGAGCCTGGTTGGCAGGGGGCAGGGGAGGCAGTGGGCACAGATGGGGCCAAGGGCAGAGGCAGGTGGTGGACACAATGGGCCTCCCTCTGCTGGGACACCCTACTGGTCCGCTGCCTTAGTTCATTAAAACGCCATCAGCTGGACCCCGCTCCCAGAAGCAACAAGTGGTCCTGGTACAGTGACACCCACCTTCTCTCTGTCGCTGCTTCCTCCCCTTCTCGGACATAGTAATTGCCATAAAAATAGGAGCTTAGCCGCGTGTAGCATGTGGGAAGAGAGAGGCCCGCCTGTCAGCCATTCCCCTGCCAGCAGGACTCGCGTCTGTTTTATTATTGCCGCCTGGCTGTATTTCACGATGGTTTAAACAGCATCAAACGCCACATCCCTTTTTGAAAAGCAAGAGCTACCTTGCTGAGGATGTTGAGGAGAAACAGGAACATTAAAATCTACGAAGCAAATGGCCCAGAATTGACATCTGTGATGGGAGCTTCACAGCTTTGACTGTCAGAGGAGCTAAATCCTGTCTGGCAGCCAGCAGGGAACTTTCCCAGGTCATAGCAAAAGCCTTGGGGTTCAGGAGAGTGAATGAATACTAGGGGGGTCTTGGGCAGGGCCAGGGATTGATGGAATTCTAGGGGTCCCCTGACCACTTCTCAGTGCCTTCTTGGCCTTGACCTTAACCTAGCCTCGTCTTTTTCCTAACAAGTGGGGTGGGGGCCCCCTCTGTTGTACAGAGCAGGGTGCTGGGGTCTGGGGCTCAGGGATAGGAGCGGGGGCGCATCAGGGGACATATAGAACAGGGCTGCTCTGGCCTCTTACAAGCTCTTGTGACCTTGACCAGGATATACGTCTTCCCGGAAACTCGGTTTCCTCATCTGGAAACCTGGCAGAAAGCCGTCCCTTCGGGAAGTGGTTGAGAGGATCCAGAGGCCGCATACAAATGCAACAAGTCATTGGAGCTCTATAAATGGTGACTGTTATCCCTGAGGAAGTGGGCATTTGAGCTGGAATCGATTTTTAAAAAATGTTTAACCCACCTATTTCCACTGAAATATAGGCACGATAAAATCGGGGAACCATTTAAACAGAAATGAAAGGAAACGGCACAAGGGAGGGTGCTGGCGAGGGCATCTGATAAGGACAGGCCCCATGCTCTTAGCCATACCTGGAGCCTTTCGGCTGGGACGCCCTTGGTACGTGCTTTCTGATCTGTTAGCCTCCGCTGGGTTTCTGGTTGTGGCCCTTCCTCCGCTCAGCCCTACCACCCGCCACCTGAGCCGACGTGTAGTTACTTTATCGAGGGACGTGGCCTGGCTGCCCTTGCATTTTATGTTCCTTGTGGCTGCTCAAGGCAGATCGGCCCCTGGCACCTCCCCTGGTCCCGACCAGGTCAAAACTAGGCTGAGCAAGTCTATTGCAACTGAATATGAAACGTGGCTTTGAGCTTCCTAGCAGCCGTAGCAAAATGGGAAACAAGACTTTAGATTCTATAATCCCAAACTCGGAAGTCATTTTAAACATCAGCCTCATGTCTCTTTCTCTTTCTTTCTACGCTCTCCCTTTTTCTCTCCATTCTCTCCCCCTATTACCCTTGACCAACTGTTCTTTATTTTTTCTACAGATGCTTTCTACCTTGCTCCAGCGCCCTCTTCAGTCACTCTCCCTAAGCGTCCCGCCCCTCCCACCGTGGCTTTGCTTCTGACTTGGGCGGTGCCTCTCCCCCTCCCTCTATTGTCGCTGTCCTCGCTGTCCGTTCCCATGTCTGTCCGGTGTCCTGGCCTCTGGGCCTCCTCCTGCCTCGCCCAGGCATACGGGTTCTGCCGATGCAATTTCTCTCCTGTGAGCCAGTGACTAATAAGGGTTGCCCCCAGGGGGCTGGCAAAATCCTTCCCTCCTTAATATGGCAGTTTAAAAATGTGTCACCATTGATTTGAAGAAAAGGCTTGTTCCTGCTGAGAAAAGCGGCCTGGAGATTCGTCTCACCTTAGGAATCACGCAGACAAGCTGCATAAATTCCAGAACCATGGAGCTCTCCATGCAAATACTGGCTTGGCTCGCAGCCCAAAGGCAGCCTGAGAGCCCCCCCACCCCCAGCCCACCCTAGTGCTCCCCGCCTAGCCTGGCCGCTCACACCCTGCCCCTCCCGTTCCCATGGAGACGAAAGGGGTCCTCTGTGGGAGAGGGGCATCCTGGCAGGAAGACCCTCCTCCTGTCTTCCTCTTTGTGGTTAAGCCAGAGGCTTAGCCCGTGGCTAATTCCATGTCATGACATGTTTTAATCCTGAAGGAGAATAAGGATGAGTGACTTCTGAGAGGGGCTCCTGAGAGCCAGCTGAGTGCCCCCCGCGCCAGGGGGCCCTCCCTAACCCTTGGCTTTGGGTCTGTTGGCTGCACAATGGCTCTGCCCCGAAGATGGGGTTTTTACTGCCTGGCAGCCTTGTCTCCTGGCACGTGTCTCCCGGCACATCTCATCCTTGCCTGGAAGACACTGTGGAGGTCATGTGACCCACCCCCTCTGGCAGGTCGGGCCTGCTCCGCCATACGCGGCTCTCCTCACTGGCCCGGCCTCTTGTCTTGCAACAGCAGACAGTGGCTTGCCCCGGTGCAGCACTGCTCTGAGCCCAGACGATCATCTAAACTGACCTGGAGGTGGCTCTCAGTGTACCCACTGTTCAGGTTGAGGAGTGGTGGTGCAGGGCTGTTCTGTGACTTGTCTCCAGACCAGTCAGGAGGCTTGAACCGGACTCACTCGCTGTGTCCTGGCTACTCCCCTCACTCACATCACCTTTATTATTATTTTTTTAAATATATATTTTTTCATTTTGAGAGAGAGAGAGAGAGAGAGAGAGAGAGAGAGAGAGAAGGGGGAGGAGGAGCAGGAAGCATCAACTCCCATATGTGCCTTGACCAGGCAAGCCTGGGGTTTTGAACCGGCGACCTCGGTGTTCCAGGTCGACGCTTTATCCACTGCGCCATCACAGGCCAGGCTCACATCGCCTTTGAATGAACGAGTAAGAATGAATGAGGGGGAATGGGCACGTGGTAACCATTGTAGTTTTAGGTGTCTGTCGGTCAAATAAGTTTGTAAATATGATATATATGTTTGCTCGTTTATAGTTTGCATTAGGTGTGAGAGACAGGCTGTAAACCGGCAAAGTCATTATACCCTAAGGCAGGGGTCCCCAAATGTTTTACACAGAGGGCCAGTTCACTGTCCCTCAGACTGTTGGAGGGCTGGACTATAAAAAAAACTATGAGCAAATCCCTATGCACACTGCACATATCTTATTTTAAAGTAAAAAAACAAAACGGGAACAAATACAATATTTAAAATAAAGAACAAGTAAATTTAAATCAACACACTGACCAGTACTTCAATGGGAACTATGGGTGCGGATGCATCCTGTGCTCCTCTCACTGACCACCAATGAAAGAGGTGCCCTTTCCGGAAGTGCGGCGGGGGCCGGATAAATGGCCTCAGGGGCCCGCAGGCTGTAGTTTAGGGACTCCCTGGCCTAAGGTTTAGTTTTAAGACTAAGCCTTTCCTGCCTGTTGGGCAGATAAAATATAATATGCTCACTTTGTTAAAGATGGCGCTGCCCACATGGAAGCCTGTCACCCAGGTGATATTATTTGCCCTTATGCTTGGGATGGGTGTGGGGGAAAGGCTGTAATGTAGGCAGGCCAGGTCGTTGTGGCCTAAGGCTTGGTTTTAAGAGTAAGCTTTTCCCCACACCCTTGACTGATTGGATGATGTGGGGTGGTGCACTCTCATGAGGAATCCCATTATGTCTCAGATGGGTGACTTTGTATCAGAGACTTCCTTGTCTGTAGATTGGATTAAGGGTTTGGATTTCCACATTATAAAGTAGGACAGACCAGTAGCTTGCTCTCTTGGTTCCTGAGGTATTAGAGAGGAGAGCGGATTAAGGCCACATGGAGGCCAGGAGAAGCAGCCAAGATGGCAGAGTGCTGAGGGAGAAGCCAGTTTGTGCAGAGTTTGTGCTGGAGAAGGAGATGGGGAACAGAGGTGAATAAGTCTGGTCAGCTAGAAACCTTTGATTCTAGGAAACTCGGATAAGTCAGTAGCTTTGTGAGCACTGAATGTGTGGGTTTTGGAGCTCAGTGTGTGTTTTTGCTTGCCCGCTGGGTGCAAGCTAGAATTAAAGCTGATGGCTCACCAGTTCTTGGCTCCATTGTTTCATTACCGACTGTTCGAATCTAATGTGAACCTGCATTGGCCAGGCTGCTGTGATAGTGGCCCTGGCTACTGGCTTTACACTGCCTTTTTAATATAAGATCTTTTCAAAACTAAGCTTTTCCCCACACCATGATGTGGGGCTGTGCACTCTTATGAGAAATCCCATTTATGCCTCAGACAAGTGATTTTGTATGAGAGACTTCCTTATTTGAATGTTTTTTTGTTGTTGTTGTTGTTTTTTTACAGGGACAGAGAGAGAGTCAGAGAGAGGGATAGATAGAGACAGACAGCCAGGAACGAAGATTGGTGAGAAGCATTAATTATTAGTTTTTCGTTGCCATTGCGACACCATAGTTGTTCATTGATTGCTTTCTCACATGTGCCTTGACCACGGGCCTTCAGCAGACCCAGCAACCCCTTGCTGGAGCCAGTGACCTTGGATCCAAGCTGACGAGCTTTTACTTAAGCCAGATGGGCCCGCGCTCAAGCTGGTGAGCTTGGGGTCTCGAACCTGGGTCTTCTGCATCCCAGTTCGACGCTCTATCCACTGCGCCACCGTCTGGTCAGGCGAGACTTCCTTATTTGTATATTGGCTTAAAGGTTTTGATTTCTACACTATAAAATGGGGCTCTCTCTCTCTCAGTTCCTGCTATTAGCATTGCAGAGGAGAAGCAGCCAAATAGCAGAGTACTGAAGGAGAAGCCAGTTTGTGCAGAGTTTGTGCAGAGAGAAGGAGATGGGGAACAGAGGTGAATAAGGCTGGTGAGGTAGAAACCTTTGATTGTAGGAATACTCAAATAAGTCAGTGGCTTTGGGAGCCCTGAATGGAAATGGAAGTCATTTCCCACTGTGTGTATTTCTTGCCGGCCGGGTGCGAGCTAGGATTAAAGGTAATGGCTCACCAGTTCTTGGCTTCGTTGTTTCATTACCGTCTGTCCGAATCAAATGTGAACCTGCACGGGCCAGGCAGCTGTGATGGTGGCCGTGGCTACTGGCCTTACAGTGTCCTTCTGGTTAGTGGGCATGGTGTCAGCCCAAGATGGGGGTGGGTGTTTGGAGATCTTTGGGGAGAACTCATCTTTCCAGGTCCATGTAGGGCCCCAATCCCCCTCTGTCTTCCAGAGGTCACATTGGTCACCTTTGTGGCAGTGTTATCTGCCCTTTTGGAGGGCTCACTCAGGCACGGTGTAGAGCAGGACGATGGGCGTGGCTGTGCAGGACCCCCACCAGGCCACCCTTAGCACAGACAGTTCCTACTTCTCTGGCCACGGTGGCGTGACCTTAGCCAGCATCAGGACAGTGGCCTGCAGTCTGCACTGGCTTTGTGGGGGATGGGGAAGAGGGTGGCATGGGGATCCAGTGAGCTCTCCCTGGTTTGGGGAAGCTGGAGTAGCTGTGAGCAGGGGACTCAGGGAAGAGGTCAGCGGGCAGTTTGGTTTGCAGCCTGAAATATGAAAAGGATGGAAGGGAAATAAACCACGGGGTTGGGCTGCTCCTGGCCCTGAAAGGCCAGTTGGCAGAAGGAGAGGGGGCAGGGCTCAGATGTGCCCTCTTGGGTGTGGGTCACTCTTTAGGTAGAGACCATCAGAGCTGAAAGCAGGGGGCAGGGATGCTGTGTGCTGGAGAGCGCCCTGAAATTCTGGTGGGAGAGTCAGTCTGGGCCTTCGGGACCTGCCCCTTACATTGGCTGGTCCCCATGGAACATGTCTGGGATGGTGAATGTCATCCCTTCCTCCTGGATGCCCAGCTCCACCAGCTGGCTCCCCTTGAGTGCCATCAGTGGCACCCTGCCAGCCACAGGCAGTGTAGGCATCTCGTGGAAGTAAGAAATACGCCCTCTGGGTTTTGCCAGCCGAGATGCAGGCCTGGCGGGGGCTCCCACCTGCAGAACGTGCTTCCTCTTCCAGCCAAGTTGGCCTGTTGGAGGCTGGGCAGGAGTGTAGAGATTCAAGGGAGCCCCCAGAAACCCACACCGATTCTCCTCCCTTTCCTGGGACCAAGGACCCGGGAGGGAGGCCCTGAGGGCCTGCCCCTAGGGGAGGCTGCTTCTCTCCTCTTCTTAATATGCGAAGAGCTCCCACAAATCAATAAGAAAAGTGGGCAAAGGATACGGACAGGCAATTCCCGGAAGGAGAAAAACAAATGGCCAGTAAACAAGTGAAAAGATGCAGAACTTTGCAAGTAATCAAGAAAGGGCTAATTGACATAAGGAACATCATTCTTCTTGCTGGCAAGGCGAGGTGGGAAGCCCTGCTATGCGCAGAAGCAGGTACAACTGGCCCTTTCCCAGCTCTCCACCAGTGGTTGGCACCAATCCCACACATAGTAGGTGCTTAGAAATACTTGCTTCGTGCCAGAAAACACACAGAACCCCTCTCTGCTCACAGTATGTGAGTCTTGGCAGGACCACCACCACTGCCTTCATGTCCTTTTCTGCCCTGGCCATGCCTGCTTCTGGAGATGCTCCTAGGGGTGGGGAGGAGGGATTGGCCTCACCCCCACCCCCAGGCCCCTGGCATACTTCCTCGGCTTCGTGGGCCTGTCCTCTTGTGGGGCAGAAGCTGCTTGCTACTGCTTCTGGGTTTCAGCGCTCTCGGCCACCTCATATCCTGGTGGCAGGGTCACGTTGCAGTGTGGGCTGAGGTGCTATTCACAGAGACCACAGTGGAGATGGAGACCCCCAGAGCTGGGCAGCCGCATCTGTTATCATGTCTTCTTCCGACAGCCCTGGGATCCTCGATTTGGAGAAGTAGTGTCCCTGGCTCTCCAGGCATCCTACCTGACATACCCACACCCTCTGACCCAGAATCCCTCCGACCTTTTCTGCTTCCTTATCCTGCCCTCTCCGTTCCAGTCCAGACAAATTATTTGGGGTCTCCTGACTGCATGTTTTTCTCACTCCGGGCCTTTGAACGGGGTCTTCCCCCGCCAGCAGCACTGTTTCCTCCCCTTTTCACTTGGTGGACTGCCCACGCTCCAGGGTCCTGGCTGAGAGGTCATCTCCTCAGGGAGCCTCCCCTGCCCAGGGGTGGGCACCCCTCCTCCCTCCTGCATGCTTCCCGGCAAGGTTATTTATTCAGCTTTGTACCCATTCAGCGGGTGCTGGGTGCTGGGGCTGTAAGGGGGAGCCAGGGAGATGGGGCCCCGGCAGCTGGGGCAGACCTGTCTAGAGGGCCAGGAAAGGGGAGCCAGGTAGGGCATCCCACGTGGGCCCACGGTGGTACCCTGGCTGTAGTTCAGCTTGCTGCACTGAGAACAGGCTTGGGCCCCAGATGTCCTTTTTCTGCCTGTCCCCAAGGGCAGCCTGCATTTGCAGAGCCCAGCGTGGCCAGAACACAGCAGAGCTGCCTTTAATGTAAAGCTCAGGGGCACAGGTCACACTTCAAATGCTGGGGTCCTGGGACTCTGGGTCTGAGCCCTTGAGCTGTGCTTCTGCCCACCCTCCCTCACGTGCCTCCTCCTCCTCGGGCAGAGCTGGCCAGCAGGAGAGCCGGGGCCCGAGGGTGCTGTGACAGGGTGGAGCGTGCCCAGGACGCACAGCCTGGAACTTGGCTCCCGCCTTCTTGTCCTCCTGCTCTTGGGACCCAGCCCCCTCCAGCCTCTCTCCCGTTCCCCAGACTGGGGTGGATGCAGCCTTCCTTTCTTCACTTAGCGAGGGTGAAATGACAGAGACCCAGTCCCTGCTTCTAAACTGTGCTGGTTAGAGAGCCGGGCCAGTAGGGCTGCAGCACAGGGTGTAAGTGGTTAGGGAAGGCTTCCTGGAGGCGCCTGCCTGGGAAGCATACTTCCCCACAGTGATATCTGGTAGGGGCTCATCTGTGCCTTTTCTCCCAGGCTCACAGACCCCTCAGGCCTCATCACGAGGCCTCATGGGCCAGGACTCAGGGTTGTGGGAGGAGCCTGGAAAGACCTGGTAGCAATGCTATCCCGGGTCACCGTGGCCTTGGGCAAGCTCCTTAGGTCTAGCCCAGGGGTTCTTAACCTGGGTTCTATCGAACCCTAGGGGTTCGATGAGTCGGTCTCAGGAGTTCGGAGAAGCCTCTGCCGCGGAGGTAAAGACACACTTGTGTAAAGTCGTGATGACACGCCCCGCTTGGCCATCACTTGCTGCAGAGGATCACGTTACACTGCTTGGCCAACCAGTGCTGCGGGGAATTCAGTGCGCGCAGTAGTCCACGGCTGTCGTAGTTGTACATTGTGGTTTCTTTCTTAACATTTTAATCCATACTAAATATGTCGAGCAAAAAAAGTGGTCGGATGAATATGTACAACATGGATTCACATGTATCACGGAACGGGATGGGAGTCAGCGTCCTATCTGCATGATATGCAATGCCAAGCTGAGCAACTCTAGTCTCGCACCGGCAAAACTAAATTTGGGGGAAAAAATCATATTTTATTTATCACTAAAGAAGGGTTCGGTGAATGCGCATATGAAACTGGTGGGTTCGGTGCCTCAGAAAAGGTTAAGAGCCACTGGTCTAGACCTTGGTTTGCTTGTGAGAAATGGGGATAAGTGAGCATGGAGCATGGTGACAGATGTCTGGCGCCTGGTGCCGTCGGACCGCGCTGTCTTGCCTTTCACAGCTGGGTACCCCGTCAGGAAATCCCCTCTGATTATGAAGGTTCAGAGCTGGGCGGCCACATGGGAGGAAGCGCACTCACTCGAAGACTCAGGCACACAGCCCGGCTGAGCCCAACGTCTCTTTGCGCCGGCTTCCTGGGACCTTGGCCTTGCTGAGAGCACATCCTCTGTGTCTTCCTGGTGACAAGTTTCATCTGCCAGTCCCTGGGGAGCTGGAGAGGGCCTGCTCAGGAGCCCGCTGTCCTTGGCGACATCCCCTCGGCCCTTTACCCCGAGTTCGTAATTTCAGCTTTAAGGAGGACTGCGCTCCCTTCCTGCACCCCACCATGACTAATCCATTCGCCAGGGCCCTGATCCAAGGGAAAGCTAATTAAAGAATTTCTGCTATTGGCTCAGCCTAGACCTGGAAGGTTCCCCTTGGTCTTCCTGGAGCATCTGAAAACAGGTAGAGAAAGAGGCATTGGGAAGAACGTCAGCTTAGCCCCCAAGCCTCCATAATTGGCTTAATCCCCACGCAGGAGCCAAACACTCCTCCGCCCAGCACTGCTGAGAAGGGGCTCAAGGTGTGGAGGGTCAGCTCCTTTGAGACCCTGTGGGCTCCGGACAGCATTATTCCTTGTCCCTAGCTTTCTGTGACTGAGAGGTTGCATTCCCTAAGAGTTTTGAGAGGTGGGGGAAGGGGCAAGCCAGGGCATGGGCCCCTCACCGCCCTTCTGGGTACTGACACCCAGAGCCCTCTGTCTTCTCCTCTGTGACATGGGGAGGTCCCTGCTTCGAGGACTGCTGCAGTGACTGGCACATAGCAGATGCTCAGTGAGGTGGCTCTCTTCCCTCTCGCCCCCTCACTGGTGCCCCCCAGGCCAGCATTTATTCTTCCAAGAGCTGACTTGTCTCTCGGAGATTTTAATCCACAAATATTGGTGGAGCGTCAGCCTGGCTTGTGGATGTCCCGGGTTCGATTCCCAGTCACGGCACACAAGAAAAGCGCCCATCTGCTTCTCCTCCCTTTCCCCTCTCACTTCTCTTGCTCTCTCTCTTTCTTCCCCTCCCGCAGCCATGGCTTGATTGGAGCGAGATGTCCCTGGTCACTGAGGATGGCTCCATGGCCTCCGCCTCAGGCACTAGAATGGCTCCAGTTGCAATGGAGCAATGCCCTAGATGGGAAGAACATCGCCCCCTATTGGGCTTGTCAGGTAGATACTAGTTGGGGCACATGCAGGAGTCTGTCTCTGCCTCCCCTCCTCTCACTGAATAATAATAATAATAAAAACAAGTATTTATTCATCACTTAGCAGAAGTGAGGTCCATAGGGCAGGGGTCTCTGGGGTTCCTGTTTACTGCTGTGTCTCCCATCTGAGCAGGGCACACAGTAGGTGGTCAGTAAAGACTTGAACATGTGGTTGGCAGTCAGGTCCTGAGACAGAGGTGACTGCTCTCACAGAGTTTATACTGTTGCTGCCTTCGGAAAACACCCATGGGGTATTGGGGGGATCATCGTGTGCCCAAATGTGGGGTGGAGGCCTTAGAGCTTGCTCTCCCGGCCACTCTGGGCTTGGGTCAAGCCTGGTGGAACCCTGGGGTGAGTTAGGGCTGTCTGCTACCACTTGGGCCCCCCTCCTTTCCCCGACCTAGGCCCCTGCTCCCCATTTCCCTCTGCAGAGCTGGGGGGAGCAGGGAGCATTTAGACCCAAAGTTCCCCGAGCAGGGACCTCTCGGGGCCACTCACAGCATCATGGAAATAAAAATGATAAAAACCCGCTGCTGAATTCTGGGTGGCAGTAAATTACTTAACACCTGAAACAGGTTGAAATGTGGGCACTGTGGCTTTTAATAAGCCCATCTCCGATGCGGCCGCTTCCGCGAGGAGCCGGCCGGGTCCCTTCCTGAGGCATAATTTCATCTCGTCCCAGGCTTGGCAGCGGTGCAAATAAGATTTCACTTCTCCTGTAAATCTCCGAGGGGGAGCACGGGGTTGAGTTTGTGCTGTCAGTTAGCGGCTCAAGAGAGCCTGTCTACTTAGCCGGCGGCGGCAACGGCCCTCGCAGTGCCTGACCGGGGCGGCTGCGCGGGGCAGCAGGTGCTGACAGGGGGACCAGGGGGTGGCGGAGGGGAGGGGAGGCGGCCAGCCTGGAGCACACTTTGGGTCGGGCTCCTGAAAGTGGATGAGCAAGCGCCCCCCCCCCGGACCTACGGAGGCAGAATTCAGGGTGCGCTGGGTGACCTCGGAAACTTCTGGAACCTCCTAGGCTGGGTGCTAAGAACAGGTCACAAAACTTAGCTGTGGGGGCGTGCAATTTGGGGTTTTAGACCCTTCCTGGGTTTGTTTGCCTCTTCTCTGGGGTGCTTGGTGAGGCCAGGGACCCTATCCCCATCCCAAGAGTGGAGGCTGGAGGAAGGATGCTTCTAGAACCTCATAGTAGCCATGTAAGAGCAGGGTCCAGATACAGGGGATAGTGGCCACCCGCTCTTTCTCCACTTGAACTGAAACTTTTAGTCCTGAGTTTGACCAAACAAGCAGAGTTGGATTCAAGAAGCAGTAGCCCTGGGCTTTGGGGTGCCCCTTGGTCGCAGGGCAGCCATTCGAGGTGTTACCCCAGCCATGTGCGTAACCTCAGTGATACACAAGTCCTGAGACTTCTTTGGGAAGGGAAGGGCCGGAAGCTCCTTGGCAGGGAGTGCAGTACGGGTGGGGGTGTCCCAGGTTTGCGGGGAGACCGTCTCATCTCCTGGGGCCCATCTGAAGATACTGCAGGGAGACAAGGCCACGTCGGGGTCCACCTCCCAGAACTCATGCCTCCTTAGGGGACCGGTCAGTTCTGCTTGCTCTGCCATGAGGACAAGGGTTGGGTGGGTGGGGCACTACTACCTCTCAGACCACCAGTTCTTCAGAAAGGGTCAGTTATGTTTGGAGGGTCTTCTTTCCACTGACCTGAAATACAGATCCTGAAAACACTCCCAGGGGTCCTGGTGAATCCCTCCTGAGGGGCCCAGCTTGTCTGGGCATCCAACTCACCTGGGGCATTTGCTGAAGCCTAAGATGCCTTCCATCTCTGTCTCCTGAAGCTGAAAGGTTGGGTCAACCTGTGATCCTCTCTAGGAGGTGTCAGAGGGCAGGCAGGTCACAGACCTTGGATGTGGCCGAGTGGTTTGGGGACTAGGCCCCACCCCTGCTAGGACTGCTCCTCTGGGCTAGACCTGGGGCCACTTTGTCGTCCTGTTCCAACGGTTTTGCTGAGATACCTAGGCCTCCTTGTAAGAAATGCCAACCAGCTCAGCATGTGCCCGAGGTCAGGCATGCTGGGTAAGCCCCAGGGGCGCCCCACTCCCTGGATGGGCAGGGGGAAACCCAGCACACATACCCTTCCTAGAGGCCTAGCATGGGTCAGGAAGCCCAGGGCTGTCATGACGGTAGAAGTAAGAGCAACAGCTCTTACCATGCATCCATTCCGCAGGGGTGGAAACTGAGGCACAGTGAGTAAGTGCTGGAGCCCATGCGTCAACCCAGTTTGGAGGGACTCCCAGGCCCTGCCTGAGAAACCCTCAGGACAATTAACCCAGTGTTTCCCAAATGCCTGCGACCATGAACCTTTCCTGGCAGACCTCCTCTTAGCTCTAGAGGCTGAGGAACACAGTGTGGGAGCCTAGCCCTCCTGGGGCACCCTTCTTTATGTGCCAGTGCCAGTGTGCAGTGGGGACAGTGGGTCGGGCAGGCCTCTCCCCATCCTCCTGAGCACCCACTGTGCGCTAGGCCCGGTGGGGGGCTCACATCCTAGGCTGCTTCTCGGCATGGTCCCTCTGGTCTGGCTTCTGCCCCCCAGAGGGTGGGAGGATGAGAGAAGGTGAGGGAGAAAGGGGCACCTTTGGGGTCAGAGTGCTTCAGGTCATCCCGGGTGGGCCACCCGCCACCAAGGTGCATCGAGAAATAACTTTGCTTTCTTGGATTAGAAGGAAAAACTCATTAACCCGTATCCAGACGTGAAGTCAGATCTAAGGCTGAAGTAATGAGTTATGTTATATTTAGCAGAAACTGCTCTTCTCAGGAAGAACGATTTTTTCCCTTTCCTTATCTGAGATATCAGATACGGCCTACAGGGTTGTGAGTGCGGTGGGCGTCTTGGGCAGGGTGACCAGGAGAGTGTTCACCTGGCGAAGCAAGAGCCCGCGTCCCCAGTAGCTGCCCAATCCCGTCCTGTCTGAACGCCCACATGGGTGCTGGAGCCTCTTAGGGGATAATCCACAGCTCCCGTTGGTACGTGTCCACGTGGGCCTCAGGTCTGCCTCCGCTGAGGCCCACGGGATGTGGTCAGAGGGCGCTCTCCTCTTGGAGCAGAACCACGATTTGGGTTCCGTTGGTGCCCTGGGTTACTCACGAACCCAGATCTGCATCTCCCTGCCCCTCCCCGCCCAGCCCCCACCTCCGGGCCAGGGCTGCCCCTCAGGAGCGAGGCCTGCGGGAGGCGTGTGAGCAGCCAAGACTGTGGGTGCAACAGATACGCGGCCCCCCGGGAACCCTGGGCCCCAAGCAGAGAGTCGGCAGCGAGGTGACTGTAAAAGTTAAATCTTTCTATTTATTTCAAGAAAGGACAAGGAAAGAGGACTCGGACATTTCATATGAAAACAGACAAACAGAGAATAAGACCGGATAGTTCATCACATTCATCTCAACGTTGAAGTTGCAAGGCACCTACAGGAAGGGGCCGAGGGCGGTTCGCAGTGCACTTTGGTTTGTGTTGCCGTCGTGATGGGGGGCGGTGTGTCTTGGTTTCCGAAAGATCCCTATCTGGTGGTGAGGCGGGGCCGAGGCCGGCGGGCCCGGGGCCAGGTCAGCCAGCCGGGTCTCAGCCGGCAGCGGTCAGCTGTGGGGCGGTCCCATCCCTCAGACCCCCGAGACTGCTTTGCCCTTCAGAGAAAAAGGAAAAAGACCAGGAGCATGTGGCCGGGGGGCCCACGGGGCTGGTTCTGCAGGCGAGGCAGGGAAGGGGTTCCCAGGAAGCTGGGGTGCCTGAGCAGGGGTGCCTTGAATGGCAGAAGGGACCTTGGTCACGAGCTTGCAAGGAACCAGGCCCACCGCTTCCCATGCCATCGGCCGGCCTGGCCTGTGGCCCTGCCTTCTGTGGCAGAGGGACCCACAGGTTCTCCAGGGTCGGGCTGAGACCCCCTCCTCCTCAGGCCACCAGGAACGGATTACAGAGCTAAGCGCCAATGACTCCAGGACACGATACCGGATGCCACACAAATAACCTTTACCGTTGGGAGAGGGAATTGCCACTGGTGGCCCTTAACAAACAATCACGCTGCCGTGCTTACACGTGGGGGTTTCTTTGAGTTTACTTTCTCCCATCATGTCCCTGTCCACACCCTCCCCAGTGACATTCATAATTAGCCAGCGTCTGCTCCAGCCGGGAGAATCCCACAACTCTGCCTGCTCGCTTGCAGGTGTTCACAGCCCGCAGCCTCCGCCAACCTTCCCCACCACCTCTCTGCCCCTCCCCCTCAGGTTCCCAGCATCTCTGTGAGCGGGAAGGCACCGGCCCTGGACGCTGGGTGGGCTTCTCAGCAGGGCAGGTGGTGTGCTGAGTCAGGTAAACAAAGCTAAGGCTAGTTTCAGGGTTTTGTGTCTTCCTCTGGGGTACCCCGAACCTTCTGAGACCAGACCAGCCAGAGGTGGGTGTTCTCTGGGACACTGTATGCATGCTGTCCACTCAGGGCAGGCGAGAGGCCCCGGAACTCCCAGCTCCAGGGAGGTGAGCATATGGCAGCCCGTTGTCTGCTGTGGCTTTGATTGTCACCTCATCTTGCATTTGTTTTTTTTCCTGTCTTGAGGCAAAAGCTTGGTTAGTTCTTCCAGGTGGGTGGCTGAGAGTGTGAGGACCCTTGATGGGAGGGTCATACAAGGCAGGACACCCAGTTCTCTGCCCTCTTTGTCACACACCTGAGGCTCGGGGAGGGGAAACTGAGTCACCCAGGCTGGCCACTGGCTATCCCTGAGTGGCTGGATTTCCCCGTCAGCCTCACAGCTGATGATCAGTGAGTCCAAGGGAGAGCAGAGTGAGATGCTTCAGGGAAGAAGGGCTGTGACAGCATCCTCCCCACCCCCCCACCTCCCCCACCCGTGCCAGGCCTCCAGACGTGCAGGTACAGAATGGAAGGAAGGCCATTGCTAACACACCTGGCCCTTCACACAGAGCCCAGGGGGGCAGACGTAAGCAGGGAGGACTAGGAAGCGAGAGGAAGGTTGTAGAAGAGGTGACTGAGCGGCCGGGTGCTGGGAGCTGTGCTGGGCTCAGTGACCTGGCACGGAGGAACTTGGGGACTTGGCACCTTGCCTGAGCAGCCATCTACGCTGACAGCCGTAGAAGAGATTTAGGGGCAGTGATGGCAAAGACCTTCCTGCAAGGATTCTCCGGGCTCAGCGTCTTGGGCTTTTAGGTGTGGGGGACGGTGTGGGTAGGACAGAGGTCAGGGTGCCCTGGTGGCTCTGATGGCTACAGAGCCTCAGGGGCTGGCTTTGTTGGGAAGTGGGGGCGGGGCGAGCCCCCTGCGGTACTCCCAGCACAAGCCCGGCACTTCAGTAACAAGAGGTGGAGGGGAGTGGCCGCGGTCCAGCTGCCCCAGTAAAGGCAGCTCTGCCCCTGCAGCCTCAGGGATCGGGGCACGTAGGCAAATCCCATTTGTGGTGAGAAAGTGGCCCTGACCCTGCGCTAATGGAATTTACAAACCCAGAGAAAAACAATGTATTAAAAATTCAGAGGGAGCCTGACCAGGCGGTGGCGCAGTGGATAGTGTCGGACTGGGATGCGGAAGACCCAGGTTCGAGACCCCGAGCTCGCCAGCTTGAGCGCGGGCCCATCTGGCTTGAGCAAAAAGCTCGCCAGCTTGGACCCAAGGTCGCTGGCTCCAGCAAGGGGTTGCTCGGTCTGCTGAAGGCCCGCAGTCAAGGCACATGTGAGAAAGCAATCAATGAACAACTAAGGTGTCGCAATGGCAACGAAAAACTGATGATTGATGCTTCTCACTTCTCTCCGTTCCTGTCTGTCTGTCCCTGTCTATCCCTCTCTCTGATTCTCTCTCTGTCACTGTAAAAATAATAATAATAATAATAATAATAATAATAATTCAGAGGGAGAACGGGAAAGTAGAGGGAGGAGGAATCAAGAGCCTGGGGAATCTTTCTCAGTGTTTTGAAAGAAGTAAATGTGGGTTTTTCAGGAAGTACTTGGAACATTTCAAAAGAAATGGTAAATGCTTAAAAAGGCAAAGTGAACAGTGCCCCAGGCAGCCTCGGCCGGCTGGGATGGATGGTGCTGCCCTGAGCCGCAAGCACACCGAGTGTGCTGGGAAAACAGCTGTGGGACAGTGGCTGGAGCTTAGTGCCACAGGGGCCCTCACACTGCACTGCGAGCAGGCCCAGGAGACAGCCTGGGACCTGGAGCCAATGCCTGGGAGTGGGTCACCCTCCAAACGCCCTGTCCAGACTCCTGCATGGAATGATGCATGTCTGTCCTCCCTCTCCCAGTGCTTGGACATTGAGCATGGGAACTTGGTGGTACCTCTGGTAGCACAAGCAGCTCTCTGATGGGGCCTGGGGATGGATGGCCTTGACCTGGGATTTCCCAAGAGACACTGGTATTTGAGCAGCACAGTGACCATCTCTTTACAGCTCGCTTAAAGCGTCCTGGGGGATGCTAGAGTTAGGGGGGGGGAACCAGGATCTTCTCATCAAAGAACCAGGCCTCAGCTTAGGCAGGAAAAGATCTGCTAGATCCTCACCCAGTGCTTGATTGCTTCCCGTAACAGAGAACTCACCGCCTGATTCCTTTGATGGGCCGGTTTCTCTTCCCTGACCTCTAGTTTTCCCTTTACAGTTGACCCCGTTTCCCTTTCACCGACTGCAGGGAATGGATCAGAGACACACCCATCCTGGGGCAGGAAACAAGCAGAACTCTAAAGTCCTGCTCTCTAAGTGCCTGGACTGGCCACTTTCCCTCACTTTTGAGCCCCGAAGGCAGATAGAATTTGGAGGGCAGGGGTAGAGTCTCTGCTGGGGACTGGGATAGCTCATGAATGACCTGTGTGGGTCAAGTAACCCACCCTGTCTCAGAGGCCAGAGCACAAGACCCTCAGGGAGGCAGAATTGCTTTCCCAGAGGCCAGTGCTTGAGTCTGGCTCGGTCAAACCCGGGGGTATCCTGAGCCGCTGGACCGTGTGGTGTCAGCCTTCACAGAGCCTCAGCTCCTCTGGGAGCTGCAACGGGCAGCCCCTGAGCATGGCCCCTAAAATCCCTGCTTATCCACAGGGCCACTTGGGGCAGGTTCATAAAACTAAAAAAAAAAAAAAATCCCCCTTTCCTTTCCTGTCCAAGGAGTTTAATCTCTCCTAATCAATTTAGCAGATTCGCTTGGTTGTAAATGGTAATGATTTGCATTTTTGAGCCTTTTTATCCCTCCTTAGGAAGAAAGATGCCTCCTCTCTGCATTCTGAAAGGCCTGTGTGGGGCTGTGAATTGCTTGTTAGCGTACAACCCAGCGACAACCCAGCGCCAGGTGTCCGTCACCCATCACCTGCACTGACTGAATGTGGGAGGGGACCTGGGCACACGGGACGCCCGCAGCTGATTCTGGCTGTGTCCTGGCCTAGAGAGCTTGGTCTGGTCCTTGGGGACACAGGCTGCTGTGTGCCCTGAGGCCCCTCCTTCCAGCAGATGCCCGGCCCCATCGCTCTCTGTCTGCCGCATCCAATTTTCTTTGTATTTTTGATAAGCACGAGTCTCAGACGCTCAGTCCTCCTCCCTGGTGCATTCAGCAGGACGCAGATTTCTGGAGTGGAGTGGGGTGGCTTTGGGACTTGAGCCGTCATTGTGTGTGTGGGGCAGGCAGGGTGTCCTCCCCTTGCTCCCCAGCTCTCGGGGTGAAGAAGGGAGAGTCCAACACAGTCCCAGGCACGCTGTCCAGCCTCTTCTCCAGGCTCCGGTCCACTTACTTAGATCCCACAGGAATCCCTCCCCTGCCTGTCCCTCCACTCTGGGCCTCTGTCACCTGAACTGGACCAATCAGAACCATCCCGCACCTGTAGAGTAGAGACCTCTGGAGCACCTAGCTCTCCTGGGTGAAGCGAGGCACTGCCTCAGCCTCCCCCCACTTTACAGAAGGGGGAACAGGCTGTGGATTTGCAAAAGATACTTTCCCTGTACCTCTCTGGGAACCGTCCCGGGGCCCTCTCACTCTCTGCCCAGCCTGGGGCTCCCCCTGTTGGGGCTGGTGGGCCTCCCTGGACCCATCAAGGGAGGGAGGGAGAGGAGGCACAGGGCAGGGTGGGGAAGCCGGGGGGGGCCCCCAGCCGCTGCCATTTTCCTAGCTGCTGTCATCTTCCTAGCTGCCTCCTCCGCCAGAGTCACCCAGAGTGAGAAGCAGCCAGTGCCCCAGCTCCTGCCCTCAATCCCAGCAGCCCGGCCCAGGGTGGGGTCACCCCAAGCCATGGTACCAGGGAGGTGGTCCGGGAGGCCGGAGCCAGTTTAGTAAAGATGGAGGCTTCTGAGGGGAGGGGGGCAGGAAGAGGGAAAGAGAAGAGGGAAGAAAAGAAGCTTTTGATGCACATCATGTCTGTGGAATTGAGTATGACTAATTAATAGATTTTATTCTTAGTAATCTCTTAAGCATTCCATACGTTGGGCCCAATGCCTGAGCTGAGCTTACAAGAGGCCTCATTCGCAAAATGCAAATGACTCGCCGGGCCCTGCTGCCTTCTCTCCTTCCTGGCTTTCTCTTTCCTTTTTTTTTTTTTTAAAGGGGAAATTTAAAGGAAAATTGCCATGTAATAGAAAAGCGATTCCAATCACTACATCTAATTACCACAAAGGGTAAACTGCTTAACGAAAGAAGTGTCCTGGGCTTTAAAAGAGAAACAAAACTTGAAACCTGCCTTAAATGCCACAAAAGGCACTCATCAACGCTGAGGCCACCAAGCTTGTCCTGGCTAGTCAGAGGCTGCCAGGGTCAGGCCGGCCACCCACATAAGGCAGATTCCAGAGGGAAGTAGTGGCCGAGGTCCTGGGCTTGTCTTCGTGGGCCCTTGTCCTCACACGCATCTAGGGGGTGGGAGAGCTGGGCACCCCTGAGCATTCTCTTTCTTGTTGTGTTGAGTAGCCAGCTCAGAGGAATTGGACCGGGAAGGGACAGGGTTTTAGAGTGGACCTGGCTTCAGGCCCCCTCCCTGGCTTGGGGGTACATGAGGCAGCGGACATTTGGGATCCTGCTCTCAGAAAGGATGCTGGGAAGATATTGGGATGCTCAGGACAGAAAAGATGAGGGCAGGTCCAAGGGCACTGGCTGGGCCGAGTCCCGCCTGCCTTGTACACCTAGGCTAGTGCGCCGCTGACCGCGGAGAGTCCGCAGGGCCTGGGCCATGCGGCCCATTGTGAGCCTGCCTGAGCTGTTAGTGCGCAAGCCAGCAGGGAGGAGAGCTGTCCTCGGGCCTGCGGGCCAGGGCCTGCTCACTGCTCGGGGGAGGCAGGCTCTGAAGCCCTCTCCTCATGCAGCCCTCGCTGCACCGGGCCGCCTGCTGGTCCCAGATGCCTTCCTGGCCTCTCAGAGGGTGATCTGGCCTCTGCCTGGGGAAAGGAGGAAGGAGGACCTAGCATGAAACAGGGGATCGAGTGTGTTGGCAGTGGGGACTTGGGGGCTGGTTGTGCCATGTCTAGGGACTGATTTTCCTAGGACACTGGCAGAAGGAAGGAGGGGTGCCTTGAAGGAGGGGACCTCATTTCAGCGACAGCAGAGACCTTGGACTCCTGTCCTTCAGCCAACGCCCTCCGCCCTGGTGCACCCTCTCCTCCCGGCCACAGCCGGTGGGACCCCTCTACTCCTCCCTGAGCCGCCAGGAGTGGGAGCAGGCCCGTGTCTGGGGCACTACAGGCCAAAGGGAGGGCCACCTTTATACAGACGTGACATTAAGGCTTGAAAAATTCCTCTCCTGACTTCATTGTATGGGAAAATAGGAAAAAGGTGTGTTTTAGAATGAAAGGCATCCATGCCCCTCAGCCTCTCCCTGGGCCTGGGGATTGGGGAGTCCCCGTTGGGGGAGACCATTCTTTTGGCCACGCCGTGGACAGCCGTGTCTCCTCACCACCTCTCATGCAGCTCTTGTGTCCGTTTCTTTCAACCCCCTTCACTGAAGGGGCCAGCAGCCTCTTTTCATGCCCAGCCCCAGGCCTGTCACAGCCGCCCTGTGACTGCTATGCAGTCTTGTCCTCCTGCCTTTGACTTCTGTCAAAGCAGTTGAGGCCTTTTGAAAGTGCCCCCATCGGGAGCTGGAGCCCTTCTTATCCTCCCTGCCCTCAGACCAGCGTCTCTCCTTTGACATGGCTCTTCCCCGGGGCAGGACGAGGGGCATGTGGACAGAGGGTAACTCGGGTTCCCCGAGTGCAAGGACGCAGGAGAACCCCGGGCACCAGTCTTCTCTTCTTTCCAGATTGTTGTCCTTGTTTCGTCATATGCGTTTTCATCTCGTGGCTCGCCACTCTGCACTGTCAGTTGATGAATGATGGCAGTGGTGATTCCGGAGGGAGGAAATACGGTCTTCACCCTCGAGAGGGCCCTGGTCAGGGCCCTGCGGGAGGCCGGCTGGTTTAGGGGGAGGTCTGGCCTGCCGCCTCCAGAATGGTCCCTGGGGTGGGAACGGCTGAGTGTTCTGCCTTCGGGAGTTCTGTCCCCCAGGCTTTTTCTGAGAATTTCCATGTCTTTTTTTCTGGGTGTTGTTTGAACAGCCATGGAAACCATTAAGGTCTAATCAGCAGATATAAAAAGAAACAAAAAAAAAACACAAACAAACAACAAAACCCATCCCCGTGCCAATTACCTGTCCCAGGAGGAAGCACAGAGCACAGAGAAAGTGCCGCGCACAGGGGACTGCGTATGTGTGGGGGCGCCGGAGGGGGTGAGGACACTGGCAGTCAGAGAAAGTTCTCTGTATCAGGAAGCAGCGTGCCTCAGCTCTGGCCAACCTGAGACAGGATCAAACGGAAAGCATCCCTTGCCCAGGGTCCCCCAGCCTCCCGTCCAGAACAGACACCCCTCGCCTTTAGGAATGGCGTTGTCCCCCCACCCCACTCTGATCCCCAACGCAGCGTGTCTACTTACTCAGTGATTGTTAGGAGAAAGCAACGTTTTCACGACTCTATTGTTCTCTAGAAATTGTACGAACTGACCCAAGAAGTCCTGTCAGGACCGTCTGCGTGGCTCTGCCCACCCGTCTGTGTTTAGAGACACAGTGTAGAGACAGACCCGTCGCTAGGCGCACCTCCAGGCGGCCGGGAAAACTGCAGCTTCCGTGGGGCTTCCACGGAGTGTGGTGCGTGGAAGTGAAGAGGGTTTCGTACAGGAAAAAAAGAGGGTTTTAATAGGTTACATCATTGTTCAAAGAATGCAGTAAAAGACGTGGTATTTCTGAAAATCTGTGAGGGAAACGGTGTGGGGAGAACCGGGGAAGAGATTTCAGGACAATATCTCCATACGCAAAAGATCTTTCCTTCCGCTTCTCCCTTGTGAGGAGCCTGAAAGTCTTCCACCGCGCTGTTGCCAGCGAGCGGCCGGCGGTAGGGGCTGCGTGGGGCGTCCATGCCAGCTGCTTCTCTCTGACGGTTCTTTTGTGACTGCCCTGAACAGAGCATGAGGCTACACAGACTTACAGGTAGTATATCTTTCCAGGTCAGGGGAAAAAAATAAAAAGAGCCCGACCCAACCCCTTTCTGCAATATTATTTTTAGTCCTTCCCTCCCCAACTGGCATAATTCAGTATAAATTATGTCTTCAGTAACTTCAACCCCCCCCATCTCCTGCCTTCTATCCCGTAAAAAAAAAAAAAAAAAATTGTATTCACTGTTGTGTTCTAGAAAATTGTCAGCGGTCCCCAAACGTTGCTTTCCACAGGGGAAGTGATTGTGGAGTTTCTTTTCCCTGCTCTGTCGAATGGCTAACAGGCTGAGCAAAACCACGGGTTCACCATGCCAGGAGGAGGCGGGAGCCAGGGTGGGCCTGCCCGGCGGGGCATCAGGTGTAGGAATAGTCTATGTCGGGGATGCCGCCGTCACGGTAGCCCCGTGTGGTGCCATAGCCAATGGTGTGCGTGCCCTTGCAGAGGCTGCTGCCATTGGAGGGGAAGATGGTGTGGACCACATACTCCTCTTTGGCGCGGTAAGGGTTAATGGGCAGCATTTGCAGCCCCGGGCCTCGGATTTCCAGTATGGAATTGTCCTTCTTGGTCCCCGACTCCATATAGCTGTCCTTTTTCTGGCTTCCGCGGTTGTAGACCCGCTCCCGGGTCAGTAGCTCACCGGCCCGGTTCACGTACCAGCAGATGGCCCCCAGGACCAGGAAGAGAAAGACCAGGGCCACAGCTCCCCCAACGATGGCCGCCAGGGGCAGGCTAGCCATAGGGTTGGTGTTCTGCTCCTGGTTGAGTGTGGTGGTGGGGCCGTAGCTGTCAGCCGTCTCTGCCTTGGCACACACGGGCGTCTCATCAGCCACGTAAGTGTTGCCAGTCTCCATGGTGACCATGCAGATGATATAGGTAGACTTGGGCTCCAGGGCCGTCAGCAGGTACTCTGTCTTGTCCCCCTGCACCAGGGTCTCTGTGATGGAGCCCACGGCCGGGCTGTGGCCTAGGCGCAGCCAGCTGAGCCGGAAGGAGGAGGCAGGAAGTGTGGCCTTCCACGTGATGTGGATGGAGTCCGCTGTTAGGGGCTTCACGTGGATGACCAGGGTCTTGGCGCTATCCCCCGTGGCCATGGGGTAGTCAAGATTAGAGTCAGGGAGGCGCAGCCCCGGCCTCTTGGCCTTAAGGGTGAAGAGGGAGCCCTGGGGCGTGGTGGCAGAGGCGTGGTTGCTGGCCGTGGTCTTGGCGGCAGGGTTGGCTGCACCGCCTTGCGACCCTGTCTCGAAGCACTCATCCATCTCACTGGTGATGTCCTTGATGGCCATGCCCCGGACCTTCTCTGGGCCCTGGCACATGAGGCCCCGTACATTGACGACGGCCGCCCGCGCCTTCACCCAGTCCCGCAGCCACATGAGGCTGCAGCCGCAGAACCAGGGGTTGTTCCGCAGCAGCAGCTGTGCCAGGTTCTCCAGGTCGTCGAACAGGCCGCGGGGCAGCGTGGTAAGGTTGTTGTTGGACAGGTCCAGCCGCTCCAGCTCGCGCATCTTGGCCAGCGTGTTGTAGGGGATGTGGCTGATGGCGTTGTCCTGCAGGTAGAGCTTCTGCAGGTGGGCGCTGGGCAGGTTGAGGGGCGGGGCGGCCAGCGAGTTGCGCACCAGTGAGAGCTCGGTGAGGCTCTGCAGGCGGCTGAAGGTGTCGTCGGCGATGCGCTGGTTGGCCAGCAGGTTGCCGTCGAGCACCAGGCGCCGCAGGCTGTTGAGGCCCTTGAAGGCGTGCAGCGGGATGGTGGAGATGCGGTTGTCGTCCAGCCGCAGCTCCTCCAGCGTGCGGGGCAGCCCCGAGGGGATGCTGCTCAGGTGGTTCCGGCTCAGGAAGAGCAGCTTGAGCTGCTTGCTGTCGGCGAAGGCGTCCTCCTCGATGCTGACGGTGGACACGGAGTTGTCGTCCAGGTGCAGCTTCTCCAGCAGCGGGAGGCGGGCCAGCGAGTCCCTGGCGATGGCGCGCACATTGTTGTCCTGCAGGTGCAGCTCCCGCAGGGAGTAGGGCAGGTTGACGGGGAACTCGTCCAGGTCATTCTCGTACAGGTAGATGACCTGCACGTGGACCTTCGTCTTGAGGTCCTGGGGGATGCCGGCGTTGCTGATCTGATTGTTCTGCAGGTAGAGGGTGGTAGCGTCGTCGGGGATGTCGGCGGGGATGGAGGTGAGCCCCCGATCGTTGCAGTAGATGAAGCCGTTGTCACAGCGGCACACCGAGGGGCAGGTGGTGCTGTCGATGACCTCCGTCAGGAAGGCGATGAGTCCATAGCAGAGGAACAGCCAGTCCCGCAGGTCCATGGTGGCTGTGGTCATCACCACGGCGGCTGTAACAGCGTTAGCAGGCGTGGTGGTAGCAGTGGCAGTGGGGTGTGCCACCACCATGGTGGACGGCTGGGGGGACCGGGCCTCACCTGACTTGGGGCCTCAACACCTGCAAGGGGAACAAGACACGTGCAGTGAGAGTCACAGTGACCACCCGCCTGCCACCAAGGGGCTGCCGCAGGCGGGCACGTGGGGCAGAAATCAAGCCTCGAGGCACAGGGACCACGGCACCTTCAGGCTGAGGTTGGACTCCAGCAACATCTGGCTGATGTTAAATCTCGGTAGGAGCAAGACATTACCTGTGAATTAGAGGGACGTGGCATGCCCTGCTGGATGGTGACTGCCTCGGTGAGGTTCACTTAGGAAGGGACACGCCACAGCTTCGGTCTCCTCCTCCCAGATGACACACTCAGCCAGTTTTTACGGCCGATGCTAAAAGTGGCCGGTCACATGTGGATGCGATGGATTTAGGGCATGTTTTATGGGTTCAGAGACATTTCTCACTGGAATGAAGAACTCGCATCTGGCTGGGACCCAGGGTTTGAAGGGAAACCTTGTTTCTGCGAGGCCTGTGAGCTCAAAGGGGGGGCGGGGGCGTGACTAGAACCTGCAAAAAAGAAGCCGCTGGTGTCATCGCCTGTGAGCCGTGGAGAGCGGGGAGCTTCATTGTCTGGTGTTGAAACGCATCCTGTTTGTCACTCGTCGTGCGTTTTACAGACAGAAGAAGAAGGTGTCGACGGAACTGCTTTCTCGTGTATTTACAGAAATCTCTTTTATTGGAGGTGCCCTCGCTAGCCCTGTATTCCGTGTTGTGTGGGGATTCATTCCACACCTTGTCCCCTTCCAAAATCACAAGAGTTCAAAATAAAATATATATCTGTTTTCTTACATTTAAAGAAATGAGACCCATAAAGGGGGTTGAGGGTCCCATGCTCTGAGGGAATTGCCTGGGGGTGTGATTTCCGTTTTCTCAAATGGGAAAAATGCAGCAGAGACCTTTCTCATTATTTTTACTGTTCACAGTGGTAAAAAAAAAAAAAAAATCAATTAAAGAGAAATTATCTTTCAACCTCAGCGGGGAAGGTATCTTCATGCAGCCTGCTAAGGTCTGTGATATGGCTCTCGGTTCACAAAGGCTTTTCCATGGCAGGACACAATGGCCTCTGGGTGTCCGAGTCGGCTGCAGACTGGAGGGTAGCCTCCCTGCCCAGAGCAGAATCAGGACACGCTCACCGCAGGGTTCCGTGGGGGCCTCGCTCCCAGGCCCCGGCGAGCCTGCATCTCCATTCCTCAACCGTGGCCAAGCCTTCTTCCTTCTCTGTCTCTCTCTGCCCAGGACGGCTCCTCTCCACCTAGCAAGCTGTTCTTCGCCCTTCAGGACCAGGCTCAGAGGCCCCCGCCTCTGCTAGGGTTCCTGATGCCAGATAGAGCTTCTCTAGGCTCTGTCTTCCATCCTTCCATCCATCCACCTGCTCACTGAGTCACGGTCTATCCACCTATCTACCTATCCATCCCCCCAACTCATCCTTCCAGGCATCTGGCCACCCAACAAGTGTTTACTGAGCACATACCACGTGCCAACCCCTGTTCTAACCACTCGTGATTTCGTTCTGGTGGGACGGCAGCTCACACTCTAATAAAGACCTCGCCTAGAGCTTTAGGAATATTTAAATCCTTTACCCCTCTCCTCAAACGTGAGGTCAGAGCCTTTCTGATTCCTATTGAACAGGTGAAAAAACTGAAGCTTGGGATGTGAGCTTATTCACGGCCACTTGAGAAGTGGCTGAGGGGGAGCCTGGGCCGGAATCTTGACTACCAGGCTCAGAGCGCTGGATGTCTGTGGGCTGTGCTGTGCTGTTCGGTGGTCAGTGTTTTAACGTCCCCAAGTACATCCATTTCAGGTGCTTAAGGGCAGGGCCCATGAGCTGTGTTGGCCTGGTGTGGCGTGGCAGCAGTGACCACTGAATACGGAGGGACTGAGAAATTGGGAGCACCGCCGTCACTAACCCTGCTCACTCATGTCCCATTTGCATTCACAGGGGCCTTGCTCAGCCCATGGCTCCCAGGCCTTCTGGGAGAGCTCAGGCTCGTCCCGTGGCCAACGCACTAACCCCGCACCAGGCCTGCTTGCAGCGTGAAGCTGTCTATCACGTCCACCCAAAGCAGGTCAAGGGCCGGCCCAGGGCGCTTCCAGCAGGTGAGGACAGGAGAAACGGCGCCTGGGGTCTGCACCTGGAACCCGAGGGGAAGGGGGGAATGCAGGGCTGAGGACAGTGTGTCCAGCACTCTGGGCTCTGGAAGCCAGTCAAGCTCCCTCTCACCAGCACCAACTGGTCTGAGGGACCAGGGACACTTGCCTGCTGCCTCGGAGCTTGGCCCCTAGCCCAGGCCGCAGGTCCTCACCTCACTTATACCCCCACACCTCAAAACGTGGGGCGGGTCTTCGTCTCCCGCAAATTGAGCTCCCAGCTCTCAGCGCTCTGGCTCCGCAGATCGAGCTATTGTCTGTCTCCCCGACTGTCTGGGCGCCCTGTCTGCTCCCCTCAGCTTGTCTCCCGCTCTGAGCCCTGCACCGGCTTCCCAGCCCTTCCTGCCCTCAGCAGCATCGAGAGTCACCTCGTAAGACTGGGTGGAACGTGGGGATCCCAGGCTGCCCAGCCCCCACCTGACCACTGACCCTCCCACCGCATTACATTCGGGATTGGGGAAGGCACTGGCCCAGCTCCCAGGACAGGGGGGCTCAAAGCAGAGGGTGCTCACGTAGGCCTGGGCATGCTGACCTTCAGAGGACAGGGATGAACCCAGGCACCGGGGGACCCCTCCAGCCAGGTGTCACCCCGCCCTTTGCAAGCATGTGTTTGTACCTTCTACCTGTCACATACACACAGGTCCTCTGTCCCACTGTACAGCTGAGCAGCTTGAAGCTCAGAGAGGTGAGGGGCCTGTCCGGAGTCACAGCCAGCCTAGGTTTCCCGCTGCCCATCTGTCCCTTCCTCTGCCCAGAGCCAGAACCACAAAGGTTATAGAGCCTGAAGGTCCTGTCTCGAGCCGCTTGTGAGTGGAGAGACTCAGGGCCAGGGCAGGTGCTGGGATCAGGGAACTGCAGGCCTGCCCAAAGACCACCTTGCCTCAGTCTCAGGGGTCCAAGCCCAGGAGAGCCTCTTCCTGGGCCCCGAGCAACGGCCAGAGGACACACACCCTCCCTGGCCTGTCAGTGCCGAGTCCTGGCATGAGGATGCAGTGGCCCCTGGGCTCTGCTGTTCCAGACCAATGCTCTGAGTAGGGAGCAGACTTGTTAAAACTAAAGGCAAGG
Organism: Rhynchonycteris naso; assembly: GCA_037038555.1. Taxonomy (NCBI): domain Eukaryota; kingdom Metazoa; phylum Chordata; class Mammalia; order Chiroptera; family Emballonuridae; genus Rhynchonycteris; species Rhynchonycteris naso. The sequence goes on along the minus strand of CM072995.1, from coordinate 364,990,588 downwards.
CCAGCCACTGCCTTCCCTGGCATGGACGTCAGTTCCTGGTGCCCGCTTAGCCCATGGCCACAGCGCTCAGCCTCTAGAGTCCCCGGCATAATAATAAAGAGTAAATTGCACATTTCAGAGACGCCTGATGGATAACCAAGAAGCATTTGGGAGGCAGGGACCCAAGGTCTTTCTGTTCCCCTGTCTGTGGGCCTCATCCATCTTGGTTCAAGTCTTCCCTGCTGCCCCTTCCCCAAGGCCGCCAGCACTGAGCCCCCTTGCTTCAGGAAGAGGAGGGAGCACACCTCGCTGGATGAGCCCATCAATTGCCTGGGTGCCAGGCAGCCTTTCTATTCTCTTGTTCTGTGTCGGATGGTTTGTGTGGCCATCAAAGTAAACCTGGTAAATGGCCCGTCTTTTACAAGGTCACTTGTTGTGGCACGGATCCCCCAGACCTCAGCATGGTGTGAGTCATGACCTGCCTGCTCCGTGACGTGTGACAGCAGGACCTGTGACCTGCTGTGGGGCGGAGGGTGCGGGTTGGGGAAGCAGTGAGCTGGCTCAGACCAGAGGTGTCCAGACCGCCATTAGCCGAGCATGCACCTGGGGCATCATGCTTGGCATTCACCATCAGCCACTAGCTTGTGCCATCTCCCAGGATGGAGAAACCTGGTGTGGGTCCGGCCCCTGCCGCTTCCGGGCTGTGTGATATTGAGCAAGCTACTGCCCTCTCTGGGCTTCAGTGTCCTCATCCCTGGCTATGGTCACAGTGGTCCACCTTCCAGGGTAACTTGCTATCGAGGATTCAATAAGATAAGACGTGCAGAGTAACCCTTCATAAGTGCAACCTGTACGTGACAGATGCATGAAGTTTAGAGTGCCCCAGGTACACTGGTCTCGGCTCTGTGTTAACTGTCCCCTTCCTCTGCCCTCCACCAGCCTCTTCATCACTCCCCTGGTGCCGCTGGGCCTCCAGGGCCGATGGGGAGCCTGCAGTGGCAGTGACACAGGGTCCCCCCACCTCACACTGGGCACTCTCAGGCCCTCCCTCCACGCTAGGGCAGAAGCACCAACCCTACAGCTAGGTCACACAGAGCTGGCCCATCAGCACCAGGCCCCTCCTGGGCGACCCCAGGCTGAGTGGGTGGGGCCCCCTGGAACTCTGAGATGCATCTACCCCCTGTTCCTAAAGGCCCACACTCCCTCTTGCGCCCTCCGGGCCTTTGCACGTGCTATTACTGCTCCTTAGACACCAACACACTCACTCTTAGGCCTCACCAGGCCTTTTATTCCAACTCTGAGGCCTCAGCTTAGACGCCCCCTCCTTGAAGCATTCCCTGGACCCCTGCAAGGCTGAGTCTGTTCTGGCTCTGCTCCCACCCCCCTTAACTGGTGGCAGCAGGTGCTGCTGAGTAGTATCTGTAAATGTCTGCCAACTAGATGGAGACACCTCGCTGTTGGAGACCCAGGCCTCCCAGCGCTCAACCCCAGTGCCTTTCCCAGATCCCATCAGGCCGGGGCCGTCAGAGTGAGGGAAACAGGGAGCAGTGGCAGAACCCAGGCCTGGCACCCTGGAGGGCAGGTGGCATCTCCTGCTGCAGGTTCCGGGGCGGGGGGCACAGTTAGATAGGAGCATACCAGGGGGCCAAGGACACTTCTGGAAGGAGCTGGAGGGTCCCAGACTTGGCAGCCCCCCACCCCCTAACTTCCCCACAAGCCTCCCAGCCCTGGTCTTCCTTCCTGTTACTCGCTGGAGGCCGCGCAGGTGGGGACAGCCCAACACTGCATCCTCCAGAGTGCCAGGTACAGGCTCAGCCCCCAGTGAAAAATCTGAGAATTCCAGATGGCGGTGACTCCGAGAAAGAGGATTGGAAACCGGGGGAGGACAACAGGGGTAGGTTCGAATGTGGCCCCTTTCCCAGCGGCTCCCAGCACTGGGACCCGCGGTGATGCCTCTCTGGGCCTGTTTCCTCATCTGTAATGTGTTGCTGAGGGAGGGGTTGTGTGGAGTGCCTAGCATAGGCCTGGTCATTTTAGAACAAGGAGCAGCCCCAACTGTCCCCAAGGAGGGACCCCAAGGTCCTCCTATGACCCACTCAGGGCGACTGCTCTCTAGTCCTGGCCAAGCTACAGAAGAGGGAGGGCCAGGGAGCCAAGGCTCCCCTCCCCCTGCCTGTGCCCCCTCCCAGCCCCTCCCTTCGGCAAGAAGAATTACTGTTTGCCTGGAAGCAGTTTCTGCCCCAGAAAAGGCAGGGGGACCCCAACCGCTCCAGGCAGGGAACCCCACCAAGGTAGGGTCACCTCCATATTTATGATGGGTCCTTAGCAAATATATGTTTAAATTAACAAAGGGCTCCACCCTCTCCTCCCCACCAACCGATGCAACCTCCCCAAGAACCCCTGTGTGCAACATGGAGGGAGAAAAGTCAAGAGGCCAGGGGAATGGCCTCGACCTCCCCCAGCTCAGGGAGGCCTGTGGAGACGCCCCCCACCAGCAAAAAGCCCCTCCCCTGTGAAAGCAGGTAGCCCAGGTGGCCTGCCTTGGCTCAGTCCAGCTGCTCTATCTACCAAGGGGTGGCCCTGGGTCTCAGGCCTTCATCTGTAAAATGGGATCACGAATGAGCCACTCCCGGGCTCTTGTGAAGTGGTGAAAACCAGGCGCTGTCATTAGCCTTAGAGCTTCCCCGCAAGTCCTGGAGGTATGAAGGGCAAGTGAGGAGGGGCCTTGGGTGCTAGTGTGAGTTGGGGCTCCTGCCCAGGCTGCTCTAGGACCACGGGAGGCACTTCCTTCAGGCAGGGGGCTGGATGCCACGACCCTTCGGGCCATTCTAACCCTACTCTGCACAACGCCAAGCCTAATCTGCACAACGCCAAGCCTAATCTATCTATGGGTGTCACTGAGAACTTGTAATGGGGGGTGGGGGTGGGGGGGGTAAGGATTCTTTTAAAACCTAAAACTAATTATTTTTCTAATTTCATGCTGCATGCATTATGCATCAGTAGTTATCGCGGGCGGTAATTGCAGGCAGGTAAATGCAAATCCACTAAAAATGTACCTTCAGCTCATCTCCCCTCCTCGGCCACCTGGGCGGTGCCAGGTGCCCAGATGTCCTGAACTTCAGAGAACGCAAATCACTTTAAAAAATAAGACTTCAAAATTGGGTCTTAGGAGGTTAATAATAAATATTGATAACAGTGTTCGATATTAAACCGTCCAGGGCCAGGAGGGGGTGGGGGGATCGAAGGAGACACATATAACTTTGTTCTTTCTCTCCCCGCATTATTTAATAAGAAGTTCCTGCACCGCACACTCCCCTGTCTGTGTGCATCTTCAGTACAGCTGCCTAGGCTTAGGCTTAGTTACTTTGGGAAAAGAAAAAGAAGAGGCTGGGGAGTTTCAGAGGTATGAGAGGGGCCTGAGGGCCTTTATTCAGGGGGCCGGGAGGAAGGAAGAGAGGGGGAGGCGCCTGTAGGGCTGGTGACAGCCCCAGAGTACAGGGCAGTGGTCCCCTGGGTCTGCAGTGCTGAGCTTCTTGGTAGCCAGCAGGGTCCTGGCAGCAGGGGAGGGGGGGGCGTTTGACCCGGAAAGACTGAGGACGGTGCTGCTCACTGATAATAAGCCAGAGGCTTGGAGCTGGGTGAGGCGGGGCCCGCCAGGAGCTGCAAGGCATCCTCCACGTGCAGGCCCTGGTGCCGGGGAGACCCCCTGTTTATTTAGGACAAGTTGATTGTCCAACCCCTGCCTCTAGGATGTCCCCTTGTACAGTTAGGACATATTCTGTCTTGTTCATGAGCCTAGACCAGAGCCTGGCCCAGGGGGTGCTCATAAACGTCTATTGAATGAGTGAATGAATGAATGAATGGACAAATGTGCCACAAGGGAGGCCCCAGAATCTGAAAGCCAGGACCCAGCAGTGGAAGAGAAGAGGGAGGCTGGCCCTCCTTCAGCCACGCTCTGGGAGGTAATAGTGAGCGGGCGCCCTCCCCAGGGCGGCCCGGAGAGGCAAAGGGACTGGTCTGATGGCACCGTGCGCAGTGGAGGGACTTGACACAAACCCAGGCCGTTGTGCTCCCCTTCCCAGGTGTCGAACCCGCCCCTTGGCTGGGGGGGGGCAAACCCAGGGAAGACCCCTGCTGTTCCCACACGTCTCCTCTGATGCGGGTGACCAGCTTGGAACTGCCAAAGTGCAGGTCTGCCTGCAGGTGTCAGAGGCTGGCCCCACTTCCTCAGAGATGTCCCCTTCCCCTCCCACCCCCACAGGCACGCACAGGGTGGAACCCACTCTCGGGAACCCACACTCTTGTAGATCATCTGCTTTTTACAGAGGAGGAGCAATCAAGGCCCAGGAGGGGAAGGACAGGCCAGGGGCAGAGAGAACCCTTCAATAGCCGTGGACAGCCCTCTCCCTGCCCGTCCCCCCCCCCGCCTTGGCACTGACTCACAAACCCTTTCCTGGGGGTTGGCATGGGAGGGGATGGTGGACAGTGTCCAGCTGAAGCAGGGTCTCATGGGGGCTGTTCTCCCCAACCAGCGGGTCTGCTGCCCCTCTGGCCCTAAGGGGTCAGGCCAGGTAGTGGTAGTAACTGACCAGCCTGAGTGCCTGCTGCGTGCTGGGCCCCCGACAAACTCCCGTCCTTTCCAGCTGGCCACTTCCCAGCAGGACCTGTAGGCCCAGTGCACAGAGGGGAGCACACCTCAGGGAGGGGAGGGAAGTGCCCAACGTTACACCGCTCACAGACTGGAGAACCAGAACACCGACCCACGCTTGACCGGCTCCACAGCCCATCTGAGGCAGAGCTGGGCACTGAACAGGTTCAACGTCAAGATTTGGGGTACAGGCCTCGGGGGCCGTAGCTGGCTGCTCCCTTCCGGCATGGCCTCAGCCACAGGGATGACACCCCCCCTTCTTAGGGACTGGGAGGATAATAGGAACAAGTGACCAGGAGGCTAGCGGGCAGGGGCTAAGCTCGGGCTCTGACGGGTCCCACTGCTGGGCTGGCTTCTTTATAATAAATAACAGCAAATAGCCCATCTGCAGGCATCTTTCACACTGGTGGCTAATAACGCACTATTAATGCCCCCGCCGACGGCGCGCACGCCACGCGGCGCTGACGAATGTCCCGGCCCGGTTGCAGTCATAAATCAGCCCCTCTCCTGGGGAAGCGCGCAAGGAAGTGTCATTTTCCATCTTGGTAATGAATTGGGGCTTCCCCGCCCTGCCCAGGGCACAGCCTCCGCTCCAGGTTGCCTGGGATTTGTGTGTGGCGAGGCTGGAGTCCTCCCTCCTGGCCTGTGTGGATGCGCGGGGAGGCACGGGCAGCACCCGGTCCCCTACCCAGCCCAGCCCTCGCAGGCCTTGGGGACACTCACTGCCCTTCTCTGGGGCCCTGTGTGCCTCTCTGACAACAAAGGGGCTAAACTGGAAGCCAGAGCAGCTGCCCAAGGGCCAGCAGGAGCCAGGGCCTTGGCTGGTGGCTTTGGACCCACCCCATCCTAGGGTCCTCCTTATCAGTGCTGAAGTCACCAAAGATTCTGTCTCCCCGGAGTCTGATTGCTTCCCTCTCTGGGCAGAACTCAGAGGGGCTCAAAGTGAGAGCTCCCTCCAAGGACAGCGGGCCTGGGCAGCAGTTTCCTCCAGGAAAGGCCACTCCCTGATACCTTGGTCCATGCACCCCGGCATAGAGCCCAGCAGCATGGGGCCACCAGGTAGCAAATGACCCGTCCCCTGGCAAGCTGAAGTGGCGAGTTACTTGAACTTCGTGTGTGGGGTGGGTGGGATGGAGTGACAGACCTGGGGGCTCTGTGAGGTCCCAGTTTGATCCAGGTGTTTCACCTGTGCTCCTCCCTGGGCACAAGGAGCGCCTGGGCCTTCCCTGTCCATCTTACCTCCTTTGCTGCAGCCCCAGAGCCTGCCGGGTCTGGCTGGAATCGCTGCTCTGGACGTTGCCCTTGTGTCCGGGTGGGCCTGGGCCAGGCTCACATTCCTGCCCGTGACCCTGGCGCTCGGGGTGCAGGTCGCATGCCTGGGGTGCTGGGTGGTGCTGGGGGCACCCCGGGATGCAGGGCAGAGGCTCTATGCTTGGCTCTGCCGGGCTCCTGGAGGTCAGACGAGGCTGCGGGTCCAGAGCAGTGTTCTCCACGCCCTAGGCCACGGGTGCTGCTGGCCTCTGCCCTCCAGAGCGTGGGGCCCCCTATGGCCCCTGGACCCCTGTGCACGGCCTGAGGGGGTTCTGGGCTCCTGCTCCCCAGGCATGCCCTATGGCCTGGCGCCCATCCCTGGAGGGTGGCCCCTTTCTGCCCTCTTTCAACCTTTGCTTCTTTGTCTCTTGGCCGGCACCTCCTCCAAAAGGCTTCTGCTTGGCTTTCTCCCCCCTTTTCTTTACCAAATTCCTTTTTTTTTTTTTTTTTTAATCCCTTTAAGTCACTTGGTAGACTGGGCTCCGGTGCAGAGAGCACTCTTGTGTGACAGAACTGAGAGGGAGCCGCTCTCCAAAGGCTCGGTATCCCTGCCACTCAGGCTGTGTCTCCGGGGGCAGGCGGGGGTCCGTCCCCCCCGCCGAGGAGTTCGGAGGCTCACGGTGGGGCTGAGCTGCTGGCATGCACCGCTGAGCTGTCAGGCCCCCAGGCCCCTCTTTGGGAAGATGCTTGGGGGGCCGAGGGGGGCGCAGTCCTGCTTGGCTGCTCCTGTTTGTAGAGAAGATTTCTTGCTGGGGAGGCCAGGGGCGACTGGGGGGATAGGTTATTCCTGCTTCGCCTCCTGGTCGTGTCTGTCCAAAACAGAGTCCTCCTCACCCACTGCCCACCTCCTCACCTGCCAAAAAACAAGATGTGATTAAGCCCTGGAACCAGGAGCCCGGGGGAGTGGGGGCAGCCTGCCGGGGCTGCGAGACCTCTCCTCCTAGACTTTAGAACCCAGTTCTCCACGCCACTTTCCCAGGCGCTGGGAGGGGGTTGGGACTGTGCTCCACCGCCTCCCTTCCCTCCTCTTTTCACACCCGGATAACAGACAGCTGGCCATGCACAGCCCCTTCCTCCGGGGCTCCTGGCTCCCCTTTTCCCCGGCTGGAAGGACTGCAGAGAGAAAAAGGCAGTTCTGAGGGCTCCTGGCCCTGCAGGGGCCCTGCTCCGGCCCAGAGCTGGCTCCGCTTCCCCAGCACCTGCTCCTCTTGCTAATGTCATTCAAAGGATCCAACTGGGCCACAGCGACCTCGGCTTCCAGAGCAAGCCCTGCCTCTCCCCTCCGCCCTTGGGAAGCCGGAGCATCAGGGAACCAGGGAAGTTGTGTCCCTGCCTCCCTCCTGCGACCACCCCACTTCCCAGGCCAGGGTCAGCCCTCCATACCCCCAACTGCCCTTCCACAGAGACGGGGTGGGGCGGTGGGGAGGGCAGGGCGGCTGTTTGCAAGAATTAGAAACAAAACCCAGAGCCCTCCGCTGCCGCCTCTCACTAGCGTGGCCCTCCCGTTAGCGTGGCGCGTGGAAGGCCCTGGGCCCTGGTGTCCGTACTCCCCCTGCAGGAGCCCCTCTTTGGAAAAGTGCTTTCATTACACATCTGAGAGTGTTAGCTCAGTTTGAAATAGGATCCAGATGGGCTCGGCTGCATCTGGGCACTCTTCTTTGCAGGGCCGAAGGTGACTGGTTTGAGAAATGCTTGTTGTCTGGAGCTGTTCCAAATAAAAACAAGAATTTTTAGGGTGTGTGTTTTAATAAGCCCAGAGTCCCGACTGGGGCTTACTGCCCACCGGGCACCCGGCCTAGCGGGCAGTGCATTTGAGAAGGGGTTGGTGCTGGCCGGCCAGGTCGAGTGCAGGCTGATAGGGTGGGTAGGACGGGGGGTGGGTTGGGGTGGGGAGAGGTCTTGAGACAGCTTCCCCAGAGCAAGGAGGTTTAAGACCCAGCAAGCCCCTGGGGACATCAGTCCTGAGGTGTGAGCAGGCAGATGGGGGGCGGCCCCCAGGAAGGGGCGGGGTTGGGAATGGACAGGAAGGAAAATGGGGACAGGGACCCTTCATGAGGGGTGATGTGCCCGGCTTCAGTGCCGGCTCTTATTGCTGTTACATCCGTGTGATTTCATTCGATTATAAATTGTAATTTCTCTATGAAAGCGAGAGTGGAAAGAGTCCAATGAGGTCATCTGCCTCCCTGGCTAGGGGTGGGGAGGGGGGCAAAGTCAGCCATACCCTCAGAACCCAGAGGCTCCAGCTGGGCATGGCCACTGGGTCCTCGTGACAGGAGGGCACGACTTGAGTTCTGCTTCTGAAATGATGAATACAGGAAGGCAGCTCCATCCCGCTGGCCTCAGGCCCTTCCCTCGGCCCTTAGGATCAGGGCAGTGCTCCCAGGGCAGCCTCCACGGCCCCACAAGGTCTGGCCCTGCCTGGTCCACTGGCCTTGTCTCCCACCTCTTCCCCGAAACACCCTCAGCAGGATCCGCCGGGCCTTATGCCATGCTGTTCTCCCTTCTGCAAGAGTCCATCTAACATCACTCCTCACCTCCTTTCCTACATGGGGGTACGTGAGCGCACAACGCAATGCGCAGTACCTTGGAAGGAGTTGTCTCCCTGGTTCAAGGAAGGGACTGCATCTGCTTGTCTGAGGCTGATCACTGAGACATGGCCCGGCTCAGTGCCTTGCACATAGTAGGTGCCTAATTAATACACCCAGTGAACTCCCTTGTCTGCTTCCTCATTTAGAAAACTAAGGGTCCAAGCAAGGTTCTGGCCCATCTAGCTTTGTATATTCTGGGTCTGCCTTCCCTGCTGTCCCTGACTCCTCCCTTCCCTGTGGTCCTACAAAGCTTCCTGGGAACCCTGGGAATACCACGTCAGACCCCACTGAGGCACCGGGCTCCTTGATTGTTTCTACCTTGGCTGAGTGGATGCCTCTCGGGCATAAGGGGGGGGTATTGTATTCCAAGATCAGCCTGGTGGGCAGTGCTTGGAGGTGACTGTTAGTAGCTTCCTGTATTCTCTGGGCCCAGGAATGAATAGGTCAATGTAACCATTCTAGCAAACACCTGCCATCAGAGCCATTGAGTCCCCCGTGGGCACACAATTGGATTGAATAAGCTGAAGCCACACAGTGCAGATGAGGCTCGTGGTGGCATGTGGACTTTCTATGCGGTCGGTCCGGTTGACTGAGTTACCAAGGTTTCGGGAACTGGGACCACTCTTTGGCCCCTGCTTCTTGGGTCCGCATAATAAAAGCTTCCGTTTGTAACTGCTTCAGACGCTTACACAGTTTTACTTTTTGTTACAGATAACATCATACTGTATTAAAAGACATTTGAAAGGGAGGAAAGAGAGCCAAGTGCACAGCCCTACCTCTCCACACCACTCTGTATTTCCCACTCACAAAGGAACTTTATCTTTTTCCAGGTCATGTCTGCTCTGCTGTCTCCCCCAGCCTTGGGACAACCCAAGCATGGCTGGCAGAGCAGGGAGGACCATCCCCACCGTGCAGGTGCAACGGGAACTTTACAAAAAAAAAAAAAAAGGAGCGGTCTTGTCCAAGGTTGTATGAACTACATGACAGCCAAGGGCCAGTCCCCTTCTCCCTGCACGATGCCGGTCTCAGCACAACAGAAACGTACCATCAGCCAAGTACACGATGGCGTCAGGGCCCACTGCGCTGAGACAGCCTGGGTCTCTGCTGAGGCCTTCTCATGCGGTCACCTATCCATCCATTCAGCCTCGATCCGTCTACCTGTTCATCATCCACCCATGCATTCAGCTCTCCATCCATTCATTATCCATTCATCCACCCATTTATTATCCATTCATCCCTCCCCTCTCTCCCTCCCTCCATTATCCATTCCGCAAACGTACCAAGTTCAGTCACGCGCCCAAGACCATGCAAGACATTGGGATCCAAAGAGGAGCCCTCTTCCTCCAGGACCCTGACTTCAGCAGAATGGCCACCAGTTTGCAAAAGGCCACAGTGTGGGACACACAGGGCATCATGGGAGCAAAAAGCCCTGCCCCGCCCAGCCCGGGGTGGGGGGTGGGGTGGGGGGTGGTGGTGGCTGTGGATGACAGCGACTTCCTGGGGAATTTGACGAGTGCTGTGGTTCTGGGGTCCTCTAGAGTCCCCTGTTGTGACAGTCACGTGTGAGATCAGTGGCGAGCTAGAGTGGGGCAGGTCTGGCCAGTTTCCCCCTGACCACCTGTCCATCCTCCAGAGCCACCGCCCCACCTCTGGACCTCAGGGCTTCTCCCCTGTGGAAATGCTCTTCTTCATCGTTACGGCTCCTGGATGAAAGATAGCTCTGCACTGATATTAATTCTTATATTAGCAATTAGCCGTCCTGCTTTATTTCAACCTATGGCTCTTAGGACAGATTTTTATGTGCGCGTTATTAATCAGACACCTAGGATGTGCCGCTGGAAACCCAGGTGGGCTTTATGGCTGGTAGCTTAGCCAAGTGGTGTTTTAAATGAACAGCACGCCTGCCCTCTCCCTAGACAGAGGCAGAGGGGGCAGAGTTTAGATCATTGTGTGCAGGCCAGAGCTGCTGCGAGCTGGGGGACCTGGTGTTTTCTTTCATTTTGGACTTGCAGGCTGAGGTCAGCGTCTGTGTCTGACCTTCACAGATGAAAAGGCCGTTTGTGACTCCGACCTGGAGTTTGTTCCGTGGCTGCTGACTCTCCCATCAGGATGGCCCTGCTCAGGGCCTGTTCGTTTCCCCCACTGCAGTGTGTGGGTTACTCCTCTGGTGGCAGTGTGGACCCTGGCGGGGGGGCCATTGCAGCCACGTTCTCTCTCTCTCCAGGGGGCAGCAGGCTGGGGACCGGAGCCACAGGGCAGAGAGAGCGTTCCCATTTGGGAGTGTGGGCTCTTTCTGTAACAGGGTCAGCAGGGTAGAGAGTGAAGCAGGAAGCACATTTCAGGCCGAGGGAACAGCATGTGTCAAAGCTCAGAGGTGGGAAGCTGGTGTCCCAAGGCTCTGAACTGGTGGAGGGCAGTGACCTGGGCTGAAGCGGGAGCCGAGGTCCTGGCCCTGGGGGGCGTTGTGAATGCCCTGCTGAGGGGCCTGCCCTCCTCCTGAGGGAAGGGGGGAGCCACGCAGGGGTCGAGGCGGAAGGGGCATGACCATGTCTGCAGTTTCAGAAGGATCACTCTGGCTGCCATGTAGAGAAGTGGGGAGTGCCGGGGTACGTGGCAGGGGACCGGTGACAGGCTGAGACAGTGTCCCCACGAGCAGGGGTGGAGCTGTGGGGTGAGGGACAGAGTCTTACTGGAGGCCTCCCTGAAGATGAGCCTAGGGGCTGGGAGGGTTTGCTCCTCCTGCTCCTGCTCCTGCTCCTGCTCCTGCTCACTGGGGGGTGGCCGAGCACCCCTGCGAGCTCCAGATACAGGCTCCGGGGCCACGGGCTGGGCAGCCTTGCGCTTCTCCCTCTCCGCTGCCAAGGAGACCACCCCACCCAGCCCCTCCTCGCTCACTCTGGCCCCCAGGCTTGGCACCGCCCAGCACCCTCATGGTGGGTGAGAAGGTTGGAGGCGAGAGAGCCTGCGTACTTGGTGTGAACCCTCCAAACCTCCACACTGCTAATTAAACTGTTTTCTGACAAAACCCAGACTTTTGGGGCTGGGTGTGTGAGCAAGCGTGTGAGCCAGCCCGTGGGCGGCAGCTGGAGCCCATGGTGCCAGGCCGGCGGCCCTGGAACGCTGCTGAGCCCACCCTGACACAGGCCTCTAGGGACCCTGGGTGGGCCGTGCCCAGAGCAGGGACTCCAACAGCTCCAGGGACCCCGGGGGCAGCTCTTCTAGGACAGAGCTTCTCCAGGGAAAAACCGTGGGACTTCTGCCGTACTGGAATGTCCCTGTCTCCCTCCCTCCCTGTGTGGGTCGGAGCCAGGACCTGGGAGCAAGGGCAGCTCTATAGCCAGAGGTGGCCTAGGAATTCATGCCCGTCCCCTGGCGCTGGGCTGGTCGAGTGGACCAGGGGCTAAATCAGCCTGGACTGTTGGCACCTCCCTGCCCACTGGGCCCAACAGCCCCTTCCCTGCACTGACTGGGGGTTTGGAGGCCTGGCCCTACCAGGTTAGGGCACTGCCCCCACAATGAGGCCACTGAGTGGGCACTGCAGCACCTGGGCTATGGTGAACCGAGAGCGGCCGGCGCCTGGAGAGGCCTCCGCGCCTGGAGTGCTCTCGAGCCCTTGGACTCTCCTCCGAGCAAGGGCGGGTGGCAGGAGGAACTTCTGTGCCAAGTGAGCAGTGAGAGTGGTCAAGGGGCAGAGCCAGCCAGGGCCGGCTGGCACCGGCCTCTGAAGAGGCAGGCTGCGAGGTGGCCGCAGGTGGCCTGCTGCTGAGGAGAGGCAGAGGAGGTGTGGGGGCTCACAGACCTGCCCCTCAGCCCACAGGGAGGGTATCCCCCAGCAGGGCTGCTGTCACTCCACATGTGAACATGAGGGCCCGGATGACAATTACCCTGGTGCCACCGGTGAAGGTCAGACCTGTCTCAGGAAATGGGCCTGCTTTTGCCTACAGAACAGCAGCTCTGCATTCCTCACCCTGAGCCCAGGTGGGCAGTGGGGGCAGGGAGGAGGAAGACCTGGCACCTCCTGGCCACCCTGGGTCTGCCCATTAGGCCCTGCTCACAGGTGGCAGCTCCCCTCCGCCATCACCCTCTACTCTCAGTCTCTTCCCTGGCCTGGATTCTTTCAGGAGCCCTACATTGTGCCGATACTGGCAGGTGCCAGGGTCCAGTGGGCACCCTAGGGATCATCAGTGCCCCCTCCAGTCTTTGTATTCAAAAGCCAGTCCTCCTTAGACCTCTGCCACTGACCACACTCAAACCCACGAGCTGGGGATTCCAGGCAACACACCTGCATCCTCCAAGTGACACAGGTGTGCTGGGGGAAGCTGCCTTTCTTTTCCAGAAGTGTCTGCTTCCCTCCTGCCAGCGGTGCCATCCTCCGGTCCCAGGGCCAGGCGCCCTCTCACCCGGCTCCCTGGCTCCCTGGTTTCCCTGCACCAGCTGAAGCCCGTGCCAAGGGATTTTCGCCTCCGTGTTGGAAATCTCCCACCCCCCGCCCCTCCTTCCCGTAAACACCCTCTCTGGGAGCAGCGCTGCGCACCCAGGCCCAGCGGCCAGACTTTGTTAATATTTACAGCGAGTGGCTCAGGAAGCTATTAGCTTCCTTTTTTTGTTGTTAATTGAAAGAAGAGAAAATGGTTGTAACACTTCAGAAGGACTTAAAAGCGCAGCCTGAGAGACCCACTGAATTGGGAGGAAAGGACAAAGAGAGAGACTGTTTTAAATAAATAAAGGAAGCCCCGCACCTCAGACGAGGGTGGACTAAGGCGCCTCTGCAGACGCGTGGCTTCCCCCGGAGGTGCCACTCACTGTGTATTTTCCCTTTTCATTTGGGAACCGGCCTTAAGGAGAGAAGGAGGGAGGAAAAGCGTTCGTGGCGCACTTTTGTTAATGATGAGGCTCTTTGCAGTTGTGGCCAGTGAGGCTTCTGGTACCTTTGCTCCCACAGCTGGGCCCGGCCTCGCACAGCGGCTGCAGGCCCACCAGCTTCCCTGACCCGTGGCCGCCAACACACGGGCATGCACCTCCTGGGATGCAGGCCCAAACAGGGCGGTGGGCTGAAGGGATTCCCGGGCCCCTGACCTGGGTGTGACCTTGGGGAAGGAAGCCTGGACCTCAGTCCCTCTTGGCCTCCAGAACAGCCAAGGATGCCACGGTCATGGTTAGGGAGATGTTTTCTGAATCCTGGTAGGCAAGGAGCTGGAGGTCTGGCGTTGCCAGGCCTCTGACCTCTGCCTCCCGAGCCACTTTTCCTAGAGAGAAATGACCCTGCCGCCGGTGCCCGCACAGCTCTGGAGTCGGCCCCGTGCTGTAAGCGACCAGACGGCTCTGCCAGGGCCCGGGCACACAGAGCTAAGGGCTTGATGTGGGTAACCATAGTACAGCAACAGCAGCCCATATGGACTGCCCTGAACCCACAGACACCATTTCAATTTTCCACCTAAGGAAACAGCTATTCAGATCCCCCCAAGGCCACGCAGTGGACCCACCACAGAGCCTGGACTCAGACCCACAGACAGCGGCATGGCCTGTGTGGCCAGGGACTGCAGGGCTGTGCTCCGACGGGCAGGGTCACAGGCACATTAGCATGATAAAGGCTCTGAGAAGTCCTGTCTCAAAGATACCGATTTATTGTAACTTTGTTCGCTCCAGTGGTTCCCAGTCAGCTTCCATGGTTTGCATGTTCTTCAAACTGGGCTTTGGGAGATGCCTCATGATGTACACACCTCCATTTAACCAGCCTTTGGTAAGTGCCTGCTGCATGCCAGGCAGAGGGCCCGTGCCCATGACACGCAGTGCCCAAGACTGGCATAGCCTTGCCCTTGGCTTCCCAGCACCTGGCTCAGTGCCTGGCACACAGTAGGGACACACACCTTCAGCAAGTGAGGGCCAAAGGAGAGAAGGAATGGATGGGGTGGAGAGCTGGGTTGGGAGCTGTGTGTCCTGGCCTGCCGCAATCTCTGCCCTGAGCTGCCCCTGTCTCCACCTCCTCTAGTCCTTGACCTGACGCCAGCCCCTCTGGCCACGCCCAGCCTCCACCTTCCCTGGGACATACAGGCCGCGTGTGGCTCCTGGTGGGTCCTGAGCCCTCTGTCCCCACCCCGGGGCCCCGCTGGGTACAGTGCCTCTTCCCTTCCAGCTCTGTGGCTCCAGCCTGACATTCCAATCACATCCCCCAGCCCTGCCTGGAATACTAATTCTCCCAAGACGAAACCATCCGTGTTTAATTTTTTTTAAGAGCTGGGCAGAAAGAAAAGAAAAGAAAAGACAAGAAAAGGGGAGGCATCGGTGGGTGGAAGTTGGAGTCCTCCTCGAAGCTCTTTCAGAGCCACTCTGGGCGGCAGGCCTTGAGCGTGTGTGCTGCCAGAAGCCAGTCTGGATGGTCACACTGTCCCTGATGAGGGCCAGGGAGGGGGGGTCAGCCTCGTGCGGTGCCACCAGCCACCCCAGGACAATCACGCAGCCCCTAAGTAGGCCAAGGAGGGGGTGGCCTTGTTTTGCAGTAGGTGAGGGCAGCGGAAAGGGCCAGGCTGGCCTTCTGAGTACACTGGCATGCTATAGGCCCTGGCTTGGGAGACCCTCAGAAGGGAGCCCCCTTAATTAAGAGTGTGTAGCAGGCTGCTTCTCCCTGTCCATTGTTTGCAAATCAGGTTCCTGCCCAGCTCCTCTCAGGAAATGGAGCCTGCAGTCTCCTTGATGGGGTTTGACCGAAGAGGGAGGCCATGCAGGGAGCGGGCCTCTGTGCTAGCTGACCTGGGACCTGTCCTTGGCCTCTTAGGGCGTCAGCTGCCACCTTGAGCGCTGGGATGTGGCCGCAGGGTTAGGAGGGCTGTGACAGGAATAACAGGTGGCTAACAGCCTGGAGCCCAAGACCTGAGGGGAGCCCCCTCATGTTCCCCCCAGCTGTGTTACGTGGGGCCAGTGTGTTCTGTCTCTGAGCATCGGAAATCCAGAGAAGGTTAATGAGGGAAGGCCCTGGCAGGCCTGTGGTGAGGACCAAAGGAGGCACCACGTGAGCCCCTAAGGACAGCCCAGCACTCTCCGCGCACATAAAAGTCAGCTGTTATTACGATAACCCGCAAGACAAGTGCACTCAGTACTGCCTCTTCCCTCAGCCCCACGGCCTGGGAAACCCCCTCCCTCCCTCCCCCCAGCCAGGCTGACAGCTTAGCTTGGTGCCACCTCCCTCCAGCATCGCATTTTAACATCCTAAGGTCCCCCAGAGGGAAGGATGAAATTGTAACGGCAGGAAACACGACAGAACTTGAAACATGATGAAATCAGCTGCGTAAATTATGAAACCAAATCACAGCCCGGCTCCTCCCAAGGCAGGGCAGATGCTGGCCCTGTTCTATAGACCAGGCCGCATACCCTGAGGCAGGGCCCAGGACACCCTGAACCCCTCTACCTGGCACCACGAGTATTGGCTCCAGCTGCTCTCTCTCCCAGGCCGCTGGGCCCTGCCTCAGTGTGACACTACTGTCCTGTGATTTCTGCTCTAGATTACTCCCCCATCAGACCCTGGCCAAGACCCCCACGGGGCTGGTCCCTTCCCCCGCCCTCACCCAGTCCCCTGCCTTCCTGAGGTTCTTCCTGAGAGCTCAGGCCCCGCTCCCCTGGGCTCCCACAGGAGACAGACCCAGACTGCTTGGTGGAGAGACCCACTGCTGTCCCCGTGCCCCATTTTAGTCTTGTGACAAGTCTGCCACAGGATGTGAGCCTGGCTGGTGGTCAGGGACAAGGCCTGAGGCTGCCCAGCACTCGGGCTGCCCGCCTCTCTCCTTCCCTCCTGCGATGCCTACTGCCTCCTCTCTCCACCTGCTCCCCTGTGCACTGTGCGGCTGGCCTCCCTCCCCTCCCCCACCCCCAGCACCACAGCCACCTGTGAGTGCAGAGCCCGGTCCAGGGAGGGTGACTCCAAGCAAACGTGTTTCTTTGGCCACCGCCCCTCTGCTTCGGGAGCTGCGTCATAAATTACTATCGATCCAGTGACGGTCGGGGCTGGAGACCAGACGGGGAAATAAAGCAGCGGCTCAATAATTGTGCCCTGCTGCCTGAATTTACTTATTTGTGGCTTTCCTACCCACTGGAAACGCAATGATAAATAACTGCTGACTGTTAGGCTCCCAAGCTGGAAAAACACCTTTGGATCTATTTTCCGAGGACGATGACCGTGGGCTGGAGGCCTGTGCCCATCCCATCCGCCCTGCTGGGTCGGAATGGATTTTCCCAGCAACCCCTCCTGTGTGGAGCCCCAGCCCCACTCCACCAGATAGGGGGCTCCTTTCCTGTGTTACAGATGAGGAAACCGAGGCTCAAAGATGTTAGGTCCTTGTCCCAGATCCAGGGGGACCCCCAGATCATGGTTTGCCAGGGACTTTCCCAGTTTTAGCACAAATCCTGGGCAACCTGGGACAGTTGGTCACCCAGTTCTGGCCTCAAAGCTGGTGAACAGCAGCGTCAAGGCGAGGACCCTGCTCTTTCCAACCAAGAGCCTGCGGGTGCTCTTAACTTCTGTGAAATGCCACCCTCTGCAGCATTACCCTCCTGTGTGTTGTTCCAGGCTCTCTGGATTCTGACAAGCCATGCAGCTGTGCCGTCAGATCACTCCCCAGCCTGTTGTTGCACCCAGGAGGCTGGCAGTTGTTCACCACCAGGTTCCCATACCCCTGGCTTCCAGCTGGCTTGGCCGCTGGGAGCCCCAGCAGCAGCGCAGAGGGAAGGAGGGAGGGGAGCCAGGGGAAGCACGGGTTCCCCAGCTGCATCCCTGCCTTGCCAGTGACCCCCTCTCTGGGTTGTGTAACTACTGCCTCCCCTGCCCCTCAGGCCTGAATGGCAGATTTTCACTGTTGCCCAGAGAGCCTCCCTTCCCTTGCTGGTTCCCCTAACCCTGCCAGGCCTCCTGAGCCATCCGCTTATACACTTCGATCCCCTGCCTGCTGCGCACCCAGGTCGTGCCAGGCAAGCCCAGCGTCTTTTACTGTCTGCACTGGTTCATTTCATGCCCTTAATGACCCTATGAGGGAGCTTTTTGTTCCGTATCACAGATGAGGCAGTGGAGATCCAGAGAGGTTAAGCGACTTGCCTTGGGTCACACAGCTGTGATAAAAACAGCCTCACCATGAATCCGTGCTGACTGAAAAACTGTAACTCGGAGTGGAGGGGGGTCCTGCTCGAGGCCAGGGCAGGCTAACTAAAGGGCTGTGCACCCTAAAGCCACAGGGATAACAGGCAGTGCCCTTGGGGGCTGCCAGGTAGGCGGCGTGCAGCCCTTTACAGAGATCCCATGCATGTGACACAGTGCCAGTCCTTGTGGGTACCGGCAAGATGGATGCTGGGGGTGGGGTGCAGAGACCAGGGGGCTGGCATGGCGGTGGGGGGCCAAGATGAAAGCAGGAGGCCGCGCTGCATCCCGGGGCGGGAGGGGAGATGCAGGTGCATTGTGAGGAGGCCCCGAGCTGGGCAGCTCTGCCCTGGAAAGCACAGGGACTAAGGTGTCGCCTGGCTCCACCACAGATGGCTGTGGTCCCAGCTGCCTCATGCTGAGGAGAGTAGAGTGAACCTTCTGGCGAAGGTGAGGGAGCGGTTACTGCTTATCCGCTAAGTCTTAGCTTCACACGTGGCAGCCCAATAGGGCGCCTGCGCTGGCCTCCCTTTCACGGGGGAGGAAGCCAAGACCCAGAGCAGCCACGTCCAAGGTTTCTTGGCCTCAGAGGAGCAGAGCAGGGGCTGGACAGGCCTCTCTGCCCCCAGCTGCCCTGCCCAGCAGCTGAGCCTCCCGATGCAGTGCTCCGTCTCCTGGTTACAGCTCCCGGGGCGCCCGTGTGGTCCCTCCCATGGGGGGGCAGCAACTTTTATCCACCAACCTAGAGGAGTCCCAGGTGGCTCAGCTTTATTTTTGCCAAATACTTTCTAGGCAACAGGGTCCCCTGGGCAGAAAACTCCTGGAGACCCAAGTGCACCTGGGCGGAGCAAGAGGGGGAAGCCAGGGTAGGCGGCTGGTGATGGGGGACAGCATTAATTGGGGACCTGCTTATCTTGTCACATTGGGCTGGGCAACGGGGGGCAGGGCCCTCCCCAGTGCCCCAAACAGCTAAGGAGGCCTACAGCCCCTCCTGACACATCTGGGCCTCTGCCACCTCCTCCTTGCCATAGAATTGAGCAGCCCTCCCTTGTCTTCTGAAACAGCCAGAGGGCAGTGGTCAGTGGGCTGACCACCGCAGCGCAGAAAAGGCCATGCGGGCCATGATCCAGCCTTCAGCCACCCGCATCCAGGCTGTGGGAGTGAGGCTGGCAGGACCCTGGCACCAGCTATGCCCATTCCGTGGGCCACGGTCACCTTGCCACCATCATCAGCGACACCTCCTGGGGGTCTAAAACCTGGGTCCCTGCCTCCAGGCTAAGAGCCCCAGCAAGGGGTGAGCGCCTGCTGTCCTAATCCTTAGAGAACCCAGCCTGCTGAGTGGGAGCCAGACCTCTCCCTCGGTCAGAGTTGTCCCACTGCTCTGAGCTGGAGCCCCAGGGAGAACACGGAGCTCAGTTGTAGGGGGCTGGCCTGACCCACACCCAGGAAGGCGGGCAGGGAGTGGAAGGGGAGGAAGGAGGTCTGGATGGTGAGCACCTACAAGGGACAACTCCCTGCCCTAACTGGCCCTACCCCATGTCCTGGGGGCCCTTGCAGAGGGCCCAGTTCTGGGCACTGACATGGGGCTGGAGCTTCGGGCCAGGGCAGGTATGCTTTCTCCGGACCCACAAGTCCCGGGCCTCACTTAGCCTCGCCGTCGTGACTTTATTGTCTGTGTGGTCCACGTTTGGGTGCGGGTGAGGTGTGGCCCTATCTCGTCTACATGTTAACTGGGGAGGCTAAGGGCGCGCGGCTGGCAGAGGACAAACATGCCGTTAGTGGCGTAGGTCACGGAGGCGGCCACCACACAGGGGTGGCCGTGTGGTCACGTGGCCGCTGTGTGAATCAAGGCCAGCAGAGGGGGTGGCCGGGACAGGGGGTGTGAAGGGCACTGTTGGGGGAGGGCAGCATGTGTTAGGACCCTGTGTGTTCTGGGAAGCATCGGCCAGAAGATGTGGGGGACCAGGGAAGGGGTCTCGACGTGGAAAAGGCTTCTCTGGTTTTCCCCTTTGTGTCCCTGCCACGGAGGGGAGAGGACAGCGTCAGGTCCCGCAGGGTGGGGGGAGGGCTGGCAGGGTCTCCCACGCTACATGGCACGGGCTGCCGAAGTCAGGGCAGCTGCCACTGCTCCATCAGCCACTGTCTGTGGGCCTGGCGGCATCCCAGACCCCCTCAGTG
The DNA here is from genome assembly GCA_037038555.1 of Rhynchonycteris naso. NCBI lineage: Eukaryota > Metazoa > Chordata > Mammalia > Chiroptera > Emballonuridae > Rhynchonycteris > Rhynchonycteris naso. The sequence continues at coordinate 364,970,766 of CM072995.1, read as the reverse complement.
CTGACATCTGCACTGTGGGCACAATTCCCTCCCCTCCTCTCTCTTCCCCCCACGTGCATTGAGCTTGTATAGTCCACACCTGAAGCCTGAGCAGGACCTGCAGGCCAGGAGAAGGCAGGCTCCCGGACAGGACTGGGACAAGCCCACCTGCGGGCGGGTCCGTCAGCCGCAGGGGCAGGGGCAGGTTGGGACGGAGAGTAGAAGGCTGGGGGAGGTGAGGCCCAGGTCTGCACAGGAATGTTGTAGCCTCTGTGCTGGGGGCGGTCACAGGGCACCAGGGGTTTGAGCTGTGCCCTGTAGTTGGTGTGGCTGACTTCCCACCTCACACCTCCATAAAATGGCAAATGAATAAATAAGGGTGCTGGGGGCAGAAACTGGGGACAGAAAGGGGCACCCATCCCACCTCTCTAACGGGCCAGGTTGGTTGTGGTGACCCTGAGAGGAGCCCGCTTTCACTGTCCCTAGGGCATTATTTGCATCACCTCCCTTATTCTTTTTTTTACAGGGACAGAGAGAGAGTCAGAGAGAGGGATAGATAGGGACAGACAGGAACAGAGAGAGGTGAGAAGCATCAATTATCAGTTTTTCGTTGCCGTCGCAATACTTTAGTTGTTCATTGATTGCTTTCTCACATGTGCCTTGACCGCCGGCCTTCAGCAGACCGAGCAACCCCTTGCTGGAGCCAGCGACCTTGGGTCCAAGCTGATGAGCTTTTGCTCAAGCCAGATGGGCCCGCGCTCAAGCTGGTGAGCTCAGGGTCTTGAATCTGGGTCTTCCGCATCCCAGTCCGACGCTCTATCCACTGCGCCACCGCCTGGTCAGACACCTTCCTTATTCTTCTTGTCCCTACAGTGGACGCCATTATTCCCCCATTTCACAGCCGAGCAAACTGAGGCCCAGAGAAGTTAGGAAACTACCTAAGCTGGCCTGTCTGGGAAGCAGTGGAGCTGTTTTTTGAGCCAGGCCTCTCTGACAGAAGAGCCATCCACGGCCCCACTGGGACCCTGGCCCAGGCCTCTAGGGTCCCCAGCTGGTGACACAACAGAGCTTCCACTTGGGACTGCCAGGCTGGGCCCTTACCCAGCTGCGTGGCCAGTGGCCTGCGGGATCCCCAGGCCTGTCCATGCATCACTGCCCCTCTCTCCAAGGCAGGCAGGCCACGCTGCCCCACGGCCACGTGCAACATCCCCACGCCAGTCCAAGCTGCAGCTGGTGGTGGGTCCAGCAGGTGGCAAGGGACACACCTGGAAGATTTATGGACTGGGTTAAAATTTAATTTGGGCGGAAGATCCCGGCCAGCCAAGCTGGCTGCCCCAGAGAAGTGGCCTGGTCTCTGCTAGCTCCTGCCCGCCGGCCCATGCTGTGGTCCGGCTGGGCCCCCTGGGCCAGCCTTCCTCACCCCTCCCCGGAAGGCAGGCCGCCGCCACAGAGAAATCATAGCACCAAATTTGATTTGGGGTGGGAGCAGCGGGCTCTGAGCCTGTTTGCACTTCAGCTTCAAATTGAACAGGACAGAAGCGGCCGTGAGCGGGAACTGCCTCCCCGCGGTGCTCAAGGACAGCACTGCCCTCCCCCAAGGAGCCCCGCCAAGCCCACTCGACCCCTCCACTGGGGGGAGGCAGCCCTGAGCATCCTACCTGTCTGTTCAGACAGGCCCCACCCCACCCACCTGCCCTCTGTCCCCAGCACCCTGATCCTCCCTGGGGCTGGATGCCTGGGCTTGAATCCCACACACACTTGAGTGACCTTGTGCAGTCTCAGTTCCCTCATCTGTAAAACGGGACAGTCTGTGAAATGGGAGGTACTAGTAACTGACATCATAACATAACCATAGTCCTGCGTGCCGTCCTCCACCCCTTAGTGTCACAGGGCAGTGTCCAGGCTGCACGGGGTAGGGGGAGCAGGGCATTTGCCGAACTGGGGAGGGGTCTTTCACTTTCCAATAATCCCGTGGTCTGCCTCCCCATTGGGGTCAGGGCATCACCTCTTTGGACCTGGGGGTGCAGTTTTGGCTTTTCCTAGTCTGGCTGGATAAGGGACAATGCTGGGGTCCCTAAAACATGGGATATGGAGGCCACGGCTGAGCCCTGGTGGCCCTGTGTACGCCTCTGCTTCCACCCCGCTGATCCCCTGCCTGAGAGGTCTTGTCACTGCTTTCACCCCCACTGCCACCACTTGGGACCCTCAAGGATGCTCTCCTGAGTGGGTACTGTGCACCCATTTTACAAACAAGGAAGTAAGGTTCAGAGGTGAAGAAACTGCCCAAGGCCTCTATAGAGGTCAGCAGGGATGACCCAATTCCAGGCCCTTTGACCTTACAACTCGGGCTCCTCCTGCTGCACCTGAGACTTCTCCTACCACCAGCTGCTGTCCGAGGCCTGGGGCTGCTCACGAGGGACGAGGTGGGGTGGGAGTTGCTGAGGGGCTGGTGCCGCTCGGGGCAGGAGCGCCCCCAGTGCTCTGTCGTATGCCCGCTCAAGCACGCACACACTTCACGCTGCCAGTGGCAAGAATCCAGGCCCGGAAACAGCCGTGTCACCTTCGGAGGCTGAGTGCCTGTTACTGGCTGCTCTCTCCCCAGGCCCGGGGCGGAGGCTGAGAGGGGGGAGCTACAATAATTCAGGATACACAAGTGCGTGTACACAGGCATACACACTCCTGCACATGTGCCTGAGTGTGCACACACCTCCCACGTGCACAGGGATGGGGAGGGACAGGCTTCAGAGGCCACCAACCTGGTCTCCTGAGGGACCTGTAAGGTTCTGCCTGAACCACGCGTTCCTTCTGCAGCTGTGACAACTCTGCACACTGGCCACGGCAGTGCCCGGGCGGGAGTGGGAGGCTGCACTGAGGAGTGTGCTCCCAGCTCCTGGCCGAAGGTGGTCCTTAGCCACCCTCACACAGAGCTAGGACCATGCTGTTGAGGTGGGAGAGGGCAGCTTTGGGGGTCTCTTTTCCCCTTCAGTCACCCCCCCCAGGAAGCCAGGGTCTTTCAGACCCCCTGAGATCTGAGAGCCGCCCCAGCCATTCCCACTGTCGCCACAGTCTGGGCTGGAGGGCCCCGTGTCCTCTTGCTGGGGACTCCGTTCTGTTCCTTGCAAGTACTGAGCTAATCCTCCCAGGGTGCTAAGGAGGTGAGTGTGTCAACATATTCGCATTATAACGGCATCAGGGTCTGGGCTATAAATAGGAGCAGCGGGTGAGGAGCTGAGGGAACGCAGCCTAGGCCCCTGCCAGCATCAGCCACACTCCCCAGGTACAGGCCCTCACCCAGGGTCCTCCTGCCCTGGGCAACACCGCCAGGCCCTGGCGGATACCGCAGGTCTGCAGCTGACTCCCTCTTGACCTTGGGGCTGGGGTACCTAGAGAGCTCCCCACCCCCCACAGACATTGGTGGAAGGACCCCGGAATAGTCTTGTCCTTGTCTAGCGTCTCCCACTCCTGGCTCTGACCCCATCATCACCACCCTGCAGCATCTCATTATTTACTTATGTATTTATTTAAATATTCCCATCTCGTCTTAAAGGATTAGCGGCACTTTACAGAAACACAACCTGAGGGGAGGGAGCACAAGGGGGTGGAACAGCCCAGACTGGACTCGGTTCCGATCCCCATCTTGACTTAGTTTTGCTGTGGAGTCACTTCACCTCTGAGAGCCTCGGTTTCCTCACCTGTCGAGTGGGGATGCCGGTGCCCACCCGGGGGAGTGTGGATGGGCTGAGATGAGAAAACACCAGGGAACGCTTGGCATGTGGGAGGTACGGCCAGCCCACGGGTGCCGTTGTGTTTGGAAGAGAAGGTAAACGGAGGGAGAAGTCAGGGCAGGACGGGTGGGGCTGTGGCGAGCAGACCCGGCCTGGCCTTCCTCAGAACCCCGGTGCCTGCCAGGTCCCGCGACATCCGAGCTGAGGGAACGCAGCCTGGGCAGGGGGCTCAGCCTTGTCAAATGTCCAGGAACCCCCCAGATTCCTCTTGGAGGGGGGAACCCTTAAGGTGACACCCAAGTACCCCTTGTGTGGTTTCCAGAGCTGCAGGATGGTGAAGCCAGAGGTCTGGGGTCCCGAGCCCGGGACCCTCCCCTCCCACTGAGCGCCTATACCTAGAGATGGGGTCTTCAGTCCCTGTCCTCTGAGCCTCACACAGAATCTGAACCCCACTTTGGCCTTGAGCTCTGACGTCCATGGCCTTGTTCACCCCCCAGGACCAGCTCTTGGGCTCAGCCCTCCATTGTCCCCAAACCCCAACCATCACCTCCTCCAGGAGGAATTCCCAGCTTGCACTGAGTGTGGCTGAGCTGCTTAGGACTCCAGCCCCTTCTGGCTTCTCCCGGCCACCTGCTGCTCCTGGCCTCCCAGCCCTTCTGTGGCCTCCCCAAATCATCCTCCTCGCAGTGGCCTCCCAGCCGTCACCCCCTCTGAAACTCTTTCAGATTTACTCCCCTGTCTCCCCAGCTCGGGAATGCCCACCCTGAGGCCGAGCCTGCTTTCCCTGCTTTGCTGGGCCTGCTGCCCCATCAGGCCGGGTGCTTCACAGCCCGTGCTTGGTAAATATTTGTAGGGTGATGGATAAAGGACTCGGTCTCCCGCCAGGCTGAGAGCCCAGAAGCCTCTCCACCCACCACCCCATGGCTTCTCTGCCCGGGGTGCCGGGGGTGCCCCAAGACAAAAAGTCAGTGCTGCGGCCTCCCCCAGGGCTCTGGGGGGCACAGGGCCATGCTCGCACAGCTGCCCACCCAGACAGCTGCCCTCCTGGGCATCCCCCCGAGGCTGCCGGGGGAGGCCGGCCCAAATAACCAGATTAGCCTAAGCGGCTCCTCTTGTTTCCTGGCGTAATTTGATTGAGACCGTGTTTCGGTGCAGCTGCATTTAATATGTAATTCCGAGGCTGCCTCGCCCCAGGAGCTCCACGGCAGACGGGACTGGGTGGGGGGTTCGGGCTGGACAGGAGGCCAGGGGTGGGGTCTCACATCTCCGGCCCCGCGCAGAGACCGAGCGTGTCCATCTCCCTCCAGAGGGCAGTGTCCTTTGGGCAGGGGGCACAGCCTGTTCTGCTGGGCTGGTGTCGGGGCTGGGTGGCTGGGTGTGGGGAAGAAAGGGAAGGGCTGTCTCCAGCTCTCACATGCCAGGTGCACGCAGAGCTGTGGACCACAGACACGCCTGGGGAAGGGAAGGCCGCTCAGAGCCAACATGGGATTGCCCGAGTGTGGGATGGAGCCCCTGGGACCCTGGGTGATCGAGGCCCTGTTGAGCCAGAATAGGTGCCGGAAGCCCGCCCATGAGCATGGAAGGTTCTTGGCCCCAGTGGCCTGGCAGTAGCCTTCTCAGGCTCCCGGGTAGCCAGAGGCCCAGCCAGGTGGCCCCGTGCTTGGTGACTGAGAGATGATGGGCAGTGACAACAGCTGGAGCCCCATTCCACCTGTTTTTCGGTATTAGTGCCCTCCGAGGTCAATGGGGGTGGGGTGGGTGTGTGCATGCCAGTGCGTCTGAGTGTGTCCGTCAGTGTCCTCGGTATCTGGGCCAAATGTGCGCATGAGTGTTGGAGGCAAGGAGCCACTGTGCCCCCACTTTCCCGTCCACAGCCTGAAGCCCAGCCCTGTCTGCACACTTGCCTGTCAGCACCTGGCTCTGGAGGCCCGGCCGACAGGTCTTTAAAAACCAAGAAGCTAAAAACCAAAATTGAGAACAGGGCACAGCTGGGGACAGGGACCTCGATTCCCAGACGTCCCTCCCGAGGCACGGCCCTGACCCCGCCAGGACGGGGATGCTTCCGGCTGCTCGGCAGGGCACCTGTTGGGGAGATGAATCACTTGGCCTGGTGCCCGTGCAGGAGGCTCCTCCTGCAGGCTCTCCCAGCTCTCAAGACCTCAGGCGCAGGGCAGCGTCTCCCCCATCAGTGAGAAGGGGCTCGGGCCCATCTGGGGCTGGAGAGTCACCCCGCCTAGGGTGAGGGAGGGCATGGGGCTGGGGTCGCCCTGCCCATCCCACTTCTCCCTTCCCACCACGGCGTGAGGGCCTGGTGACAGTTCACATCCATCACTCAGCCCTATTTTTAGGAGGTGATAACCCAGCTGTGAAAATTCACTCGGTGTGCATATCCCTTCCACGTGAGGAAGCCTTAGCTCCGAGCCAAGGCCGCGAGCTGGGCAGGGGAGGGAGGACGAGCGGAGTTGGGAGGAGACTCGGGGGCCATGTGGTTTGTGACCTGCAGCAGGCACCCAGCAGAGCGGCACCGGGCAGCCCTCTGAGTGGTGGGGAGCAGCGGCACCAGCCCTAGGGCAGCCCGCTGAGTGGGACTGATGGGGGTCCAGAGCCGTAGCTCTGTCAGTACCCCTCACCTCCTGGGTCTTTCCTACCTCTTCTTTGTAGGGCTGGCAGACTAAATCCTGGAACCCACTTAAATGTGCACGTCAGACAAACGGCAAATGCTTTTCTTTGGCGCAAGCGGAGTCCTCAAGATGGGGATCTACTTAAAACTACAAAACATTGGTTATTTCCCTGAAATTCCGATTTCATTGGGCATCTGGTGTTTTTATTTGCTAAATACTGGCTGTGTGACCTCGGGCCGTTTTGCTTCCCTATCTTTGCCTCAGTTTCCCCCTCTGGAAAATGGGGATGAAACGTCCACTGCATAAGGCTGTTGTGAGGATAAATGAGCGGAATCTGGCTGTGAACTCAGAGCAGTGATGTAAACGCTGGCCATCTCGAGCTCCCCAGGGCTAGCACAGGGCCCAGCACAGAGGACACATTCATTCAGTCAGTCATTCACCCACCCACCCCAGAGCCTATGGCCTGCCTGTGATAGGCCAGGCACCGCTCTGGGTGCAGGGGAGAGATCAGGGGTCAGAGCACTAGGCTGCTGTGGACACCTGGGGACCACAGAGCTGCTGAACCAGGGCGCAGTGAGCCAGACCTTTTGACCCAGGAGGTGGACAGCAGGGACATCTCAGTGGGAGGCTCCGCAGAGGCGGCAGAGGGCCTTGCTGACCCAGTGGAAACCTGCAGGGTGAGGTAAATGGGCCAGCAGGCACAGGAGTGCCTTATCCTGGGGGCAGGGGAAGCTGCTGGGGCCAGAGGTGAGGCTTCCCTTAATCTCCCCAGGGCCCCAGGCGGAGCAAGCCTCCGGCAGGTCAGACTGCATTTTAGGGAGCTGCCTCCGGTTGGGGGGGCACCAGTGAGGAGGCAGCTGAAAGGAGTAAGAACAACATGGGAGGGGACCTCTGGGCTGTTCCCCCCAGCTTCCCCCAACCCCAGGGCCAGGTCTGAGGTCTCCCCTTCCCACTTCTGAGGAGCTGTGTAGATTGTCACTTCAAATCAGAATGGGAAGGGGACAAGAGTCCAGTCACTGAGGGCAGGGGGCAATGGGGTCAGACACTCCATCCACCTCTGCCCATACCTTCAGTGTGAGCCTGCCTGTGGTTCTGCCACCTCCCAGCTGGGTGGCTTTGGGCCAGTTACTTAGCCTCTCGAAGCCTCAGTTTCCCCATCTATGAGATGAGATTATGGATTATGATGAGGATCCAAAGAAATGAAGTGTTTCCAGTGCCAGGCTTTAGATGGTGCCCAGGGAATAGTTCAGACCCAGGAGATCCCACCCAAATGGGTTGATGTGGGGTTATCGGGAGAGTGGGGCCAGGGGTCAGCCAGACAGGTCCCAGCCTGTGCCGGTGGCCCAGGATTCCTGGGAAGGCCTCTCAAGAAAGGCCAAGACCGGCCCCCCATCTCACTCTGTCCTGCAGGTGCTGGGCAGGGTTTTGGATCCCAGACCTCCCTTTTCATTCCTGACATCCCGCATTAGCCTCAGTCCCTGCTAGAGAGGGGGAAACACTCACAAACTGGATTCTGGGGTCTTCAGGAAGCCCCTCTTTCCTCTGTGTCTCAGTTTCCCCATCATAAAAGGAGGTCATTATCTTGCTCCAGCTTCATGTCTAATTGTGACATTCTGGCCTGGCCTGTGGTGGCACAGTAGATAAAATCATTGACCTGGAGCACTGAGGTCACTGGTTCAAAACTCCTGGGCTTGCCTGGTCAAGGCACATATGGGAGTTGATGCTTCCTGCTCCTCCCTCCTCCTTTCTCTGTGTCTCTCCTCTCTAAAATGAATTTTTTTTAATCTAAAAAAAAATACCTGCACTGGTCTGGTCAAGGCACATATGGGAGTTGATGCTTCTAGCTCCTCCCTCTCCCCTTCCCCCCCCCCCCACTCTGTGTCTCCTCTCTAAAATAAATAAATAAAAATAAATTTAAAAAAATAATAATAATAATTGTGACATTCTAGGCGACTCTTCCTTGGGAGGTGACAGGACTAGGGTGGGGAATCTCCCCCACCCCCCAACAGCCCCCTGACTGGCTTGGCTGACAGGTCAACCCAGGGGCAGACTGGCTTGCCAGACTGCCTCCCCTTTCCTGGTGCCAGGGCCTCCAAGGCTCTCCTGGTGGTCAGGGCCCCCGCCTCCCTCCCCACTCCCAGCCCAGCCATCCTGGACCCAAGTGCCAGCTTCGACTCTGGCCCCTGCCAGGTTCCCGGGCTGTACACCCCTCACCCCTCCAGCACAGGGCTGGTCCACTGCTCCCGGCTGCTCTGGGCTTCTCTGCTGATGGCTGCAGTGTTTACCCTGCCGAGGCCCAGCTTTCACTCTCTGAGGAGTGTGTTTAGGAGGTGAGAATCCACGCATGCACACGCACTCACACACCATCTGACGCACCAGACCCATGGGCTCCCAGCCCAGCTGCAGAATCACCCCCAGTGCTGGCTCCGGGCTGCGCCTCCTGTACCTGGGCTGAGCTGGGAGGCCTTAGCACAGCAGGGAGCTAGTGCTGATTTTGAATGAGAAAGCTGGTAAGTGCCACAGACTACCTCAGTTCACCCTTCCCCAAACTCTGCACTTCATTCTGTCCATCTTATGGATGACTAACCTGAGGCTCTGGGCAGCTAAGGAATCTAGCCAGAGCAGGAGCCAGAGGTGTCAGGTAGGGTTCAAAGGCAGATCTCTGGGACCCTGAGCCTGGCCTGGGCTGCCTCGGAGAAGAGCGAGGGTGGGCCTAGGGGCAGTGGGTATGTGCAGAGGTCACAGAACAGGGACAGGGAGACAGCCCACTGGCCACAACTAGACACTGTCAGCACCCAGCAGGTGCCCAGCATCACACACCTGGCCCTGAGAAACCTGCAGGACGGAGTGTCTCTGCACCCCCAACCCCCAGCATCTGGAGCAAGGAACACCAACAACTGGGCCTGTGTGCTCTGCCGCAGGCTGACGGGGTGTGGGGCTCTACCCCTATCTGGGCCCCAGGACCTTTCATAAAATGGGGCACATGGGGGGTATTTACTTGAGGGGGGCCACCTTGAGAACCTGATCCTCTTTCTTAAATATGACCCCCCCCAGACATTCAGATTTACATGGGAGTCTGAGACCCTGAGAAGGCCACGTGACGGGTCCCTGGGCTACACGTGGCTGAAGCTGCCACAGGAAGCAAGGCAGAAATAAACCCGCAATTCCAAGAACTGTTGTTACCTCTTCTTGTGCTCCGAGTCCTTTAAAAGCCTTACCTCGCCTGACCAGGCGGTGGCGCAGTGGATAGAGCATCGGACTGGGATGTGGAAGACCCAGGTTCGAGACCCCGAGGTCACCAGCTTGAGCGCGAGCCCATCTGGCTTGAGCAAAAGCTCGCCAGCTTGGACCCAAGGTCTCTGGCTCCAGCAAGGGGTGGCTCGGTCTGCTGAAGGCCCACGGTCAGGGCACATGTGAGAAAGCAGTCAATGAACAACTATGGTGTCGCAACGGCAACGAAAAACTAATGATTGATGCTTCTCATTTCTCTCTGTTCCTGTCTGTCCCTGTCTATCCCTCTCGCTGACTCTCTCTCTGTCTCTGGAAAAAAAAAAAAAAAGCCTTACCTCATTCAATCCTCAGAACAACCCTGTAACCAAGGCGAGGGAGGGGAGCTCTTGACTATCCCCACTTTATGGCTGTGGTGGAGGCTGAGGCACAGGGATGTGGAGCGATGGGCCCCTGTGCACAGAGGGGAAGTTGCACAGCTGGTATCTCAACACAGCAGTCGGCAGTGGGCATTGATGCTGGGTTCAATTTGCACGGCGGATTCAGAGTGTCCGGTTTATCGTTATGCTTCATAACGTACAGAGATGCCACATGTATATATTTTTTTCATATTTAGCTGATGTTATGTAATTATTTAAATGAAAAACAAAAGACTTGAATCAGCCGGTCTCCTAATTTTAGCTTCTGGGATTCCTGCACTGAGGGCTTCCAAACGCGGGGCCAAAGGCAGCCCACAAGGGGAGGCCCCGACGCACCCCCGAGGCTGCTGTCCGAGGCCGGCCTCCCAGGGGGCCTGGCCTGTGCAAGCGTGAGGGACCAGCGCCTCCACCTCAGGGCAGTGTGAGAGTGAAGCGAGCCCTGCACACGCACACGCGGAGGAACACTCAGACACACGCGCCCCGCCCCGCCTATCCCAGGCTCCAGCCTCTGCTCTGCCACCCCCTCCCAGGCTGCTGGCGGCAGGGCTGAGCGGGTTATGAGTTCAGCAGTCGATTCGGGCTCACATCATCTTGTCTGCCGCGAGGATTTAGAGCACGGCAGTCGGTCAATAGTGCGTTTGTTTTGTTATCGACCCGCCAGCACAGCACAGGAGCCGGCCTGTCCGGTCCCCCCAGCTGCTCGGGGCTCTTCAGGCTGCGGAGCCTGAACCTGGAAATGCCACTGGGAAGGCCGGGGGCCTCCTGCCACCCCCACCACTGAACACAGCCTGGGTGAGTCCTCACTCAGGACCCCTAAAGACCCATGAGCCCTCATGATCTCAGGCCCCAAAGGCCCCGGGGAGGACAGGGTAGCCCAGCCTTCTGCCACACTTGCCCTCGGGCCTCCTGCGTGACAAAGAGCCCTGGTCTCATGGCCACATGACAACCACTCCACACATGGGGAAACTGAGGCTCAGAGAGGTGAAGTGACACAAGCAGTAGCTGGAAGAACAGGAGTTTCCAGGAGCAGTGGCCCAGCTCCCAGCCCGGCCATACCAAGTTCCAGGTAGACACCAGGTCTCCATCCATGACCTTCGCTCACTCATTCTCAGTCAACACACTGCCAGCGAGCTGCTGGGTGCCAGGCCCTAGGAACCCGGCCTCTGGGGGCACGTCAGTGCCCACACAGCCCAGCGCTGGGTAGAACCAGGTGGGATCCAAGGGGCTCGGGAGGGTGGAAGACAGCTCTCAGCTGGGGTATCATGGCGGTCTGAGAGGAGGACTCAAGGGGACTCTGAGGGACAGAGAGAATGTTGGCACCAAGGGCAGGAAGGCAGCCCAGACAGAAGTCCCAGCCGGGGCAAAGGCCTGGGGCCCGCAGGCACGGTGTGCAGGGAGCAGCGACAGGTGTGGCCGGCACCGGGAGGGTGAAGGTGAGGAACTGTGATGGACTGTTCTGGAACAATGACTAGACAGCCTCTCCTCTGTTTACTTAACCAACCCCCGCAGGACACGGACCCACGCGCACCCCCTCCTGCGACAGTATCCCAGCCGGGGTCCCCCCTTATGCCTCTTCCTTCCTCGCTCTCCCCCTTCCACATGGAGAAAGCAAAAAACTATTATTGTTCACGCCTCATCTCCTGCCAAAGTTATTAAATTTCATTCCACGAACAAATAAATCCATTTTTATTGCAGCGGGAGGAGCAGGCAGCGGTCCACTGTTTTACCACTTTTATTTTTCAAAGTCCTGTTAAATAAGCCTGGATCAGCTGGGCGGCCCCGTGGCCCCAGTGCGCCGGCCTCGCTGGTTACAGTGTGCTCTTCTCCATTGCGGCGGGAGTGGGAGGCCAGGCTGGGTCCCACATACCCGGCCACCAGACCTGCCACCTGTGCTCAGGTGGCTCTCTGACTGCCTGTGGGAGGGGGGGGGGGTTCCTGTCCGACTCTTGTTTGCTTGGCATTTTATAGTTTTTTAAATACTTCCCGCACATTTCCTCCCAGGGCCCAGCCCTGCGGATGGAGCTGCATTTCACCGGAGAGATAACTCAAGGCTCAGGGAGAACCCCAACCCTCTGTGGAAGCTGGGGGGGGGGGGGGCAGGGAGCTGGGCCTGGCCTGGCCTTCTTAAAGGGGGCATGGACTGGGCTCTGATCCTCCATCTCAGTTGCCTCACTTGGTGTGGTAGGAATTCAGCTGCTATTTCTGTCACCACCAGCTATGTGACCCTGAACATGCCACCTGGCCGCCCTGGGCCTCACTTGCTTCTCACCACCTCGAGCCCAGCCCCCAGTCTCCTGGACTCCCCTGCTCTGCCTCCCCTGTTGAGGGACACGGATCCAGCCCTGAGGGTCAGGGTAGCACTCGCCTCCACAGCTGAGATCTGGGGTGGGCGCCCAGGATGCCCCTCCTCATGGCTGTTTTTTCTCCCCCGCCATTGGCTGAAGACGGACGGTCGGTAAGAAGCCTGTTGCGTCTGTAGCGCACCTGCAGCTCACAGCTTCCCGGGAGCCGAGGTGATGCAGCTGCCCAGGCCAGGTTCCCTTCCACATGAGCACCTGGCCCTCCTTGTGTCCCTGCAGCTAGGGGACCGCCTCCCCATGCCCAGGACGGGGTCAGGTCATGGCAAGGCAGAGCCCACAGCCCCAGCTGCCCGACCACCACCAACCCGGTGAGCCCAGGGAAGCAGCTCTGCCCACCGGGAACCGACAGGGGACAGCCAGACCTGGCAGTGCCTCTCCTCCCGGCTCAGAGCTCTCAGGTGTCAGCTGGGCGGTGCTTCCAGAGGAAGGTGTCCACCACTGGGGGCGTAGGGGGGGCAGCACACATAGCGTCTCCTCGCTCTCCCTCCCTCCACCTCTCCTGACCACCCTGCAATCAAAGTCTGGACCAGGGGTGGCCGGCCACCCCCTCACCCTCACCCTCACACTGCTGCCCCATGCCCTGCCCTCCCGTTCCACACACCCTCCCTGCCACGGTGCCCTGGGGATTCCCTCTTCTTTTCTCTCCTAGAATGATGAACACAGACACTGTCAAGAAAGACAGGTCTAGATAATGTTCTCAACGCTGTTTGTCGGCAGCCGGGGCTGCTCCCGGCCCAGGGGAGGGAGGGTCACATGGGTGTCCATCTCCTGCCAAGCCCCCTACAGTTCTGAGCACCTCCCGCGAAGCCCAGAGACTGGCCAGAGTAGGATGGCTCCTCGGGGCCCTAGGTCCACGGTGTGTGTAAGGAGGGTCGTGCCTGCAGGGGTGCAGCCAGGTTCTCAGCCCACCTTCTGTGTACGAGGCTGGCAGCTGGCCCAGCCCTGGCTTTTCTGCCCTCAGCAGGGAGAGAAACAGAGACGCAGACAGAGCAGTGAGATCAGGACCTCCGTGCCGGCCGGACGAGGTAGAGGCACAAGCCCCTTGGTGCTGGAGCCCTTCCTGTTCAGTCTGTGCCCCCCCCCCGGCTTCAGGTTACTTGTCGACCAGTGGGCACTCGGGCTCTGCCCGTTTTGCAGGGACGCTGTAACGGCCACTCAGCAGTAAATACTGTCCGTACAACAGTGATAACCGTCGTCATCCTCGGACCTCACACTTACGGTGGGCTCCAGTCTGTGCCGAGCCGACACGCTCGGTCTCCTTTGTTTCCTGCGGCCGCTAGTGAGGTGCCCCCATTTTCCAACTGCAGGGACATGCTGGGAGCTGGGCCAGGGGAAGGGAACAGGCCAGCCGGGGTCCCTGCCGGGGCTGGTAGGCAGAAGGGTCCCTGAAGGCAGAGCTTGAGCCGGGCAAATACTGGGTGGGCTCGGGCAGCCTCGCCCCCAGCTCCCGGGAGCCTGGCACTGCCAGGAGGCGCCACGTCACCTGAACAGAAGGCAGAGCCCTTGCCAAGGCTCCCCGCGCATGACTCCTGCCAATGCAAAGGCTGCATCTTGATGCCATTAATTTACATTTTGATTCGACTTTCTTAATTTTACTTCAAACTTCGAACGACTCCAGTTTGAGAATCGTTTTAATGTATTTATCTGTGAGGCAATTTGTTAAATAACCCCCAAGACACGGCGGTTTTCCGTTCTGAGCTTTTACTGCAAGGCTGTTTTAAATTGAATTAGTTGTCAGGGTCCCTGAGTGCATTGTAACGGGGATGAGTTCACTGCCAGCCCACTCGTCTACGTATGTCGGGGGAACCACTGGCTAAGTGGCTGGAAGCAGGGAGCAGCCGCCCCGCGTCCGTTTTGGGAGTGTGCAGGTGGCTTGGCTAGGAAAGCACACAGCTCCAGGGCCACCTCCAGCTCCCAAGCTGGGCTGCGCCTGCCAGGCCCCATGGGGCGAGTCGGAGACTCTCAGGCTGGGACGGCTGGCCCCAGGTGGAGCATGGGCATGAGCCAGGGCACGTCCCCTGCTGTCACCCCCCAGGGGCCCCAGGGAGGCAGAACCCGGGCTCTGCTTTGGATCCTGGAGCCTCAGGGAGAAGGGCTGGGGAGTTGGTGAGGTCTGTCCCCCTCATTCTGCTACGTCGTGAGCTGGTATCTGCCGGCTGTCACCTGGTCTGGGGGCATGATTTGTGAGCAGAAAGGTGCGGGTATTGAATCTATATTTCATTTTCACGTCAGCAGCTGTTATTTGCCTGATAATGGACTCCCCCCTCACCACTCTCCAGGGAGCCCCAGGCAGTGGGGACAGGACCGAGAGTCCTGTTAATGACGCCACAGTGCTGTTCAGGCCGAAATGCCCCCCCCCCCCGCCAACAAGACCTAGGTGGGCATGCTGGCCTCCAACCCCCACCAGTGGCCTGCCTGGCCTCCAGCGGCCCTCAACCAAGCCAGCCCCTGCCTACGGGCAGCTGGCTCACTTCCATTCGTCCCTCTCCCTGGGAAGCTGCCCACCCCCTGGCTAATGAACCGAGACAGGAGAGGGCACTGGGAGTCACTAGACACCTCCTGCAGTCTCCCCAGGGATTGCTCAGCACGAGGAAGAGGGGCCAGGATGCTGCTGGCGCTCTGGACTCTCCACAGTGCCTGGCAGGGAGGCTAGCACCCAACAGGTGTTTGGTACAGGCTGTCCTACACACCGGGGCAGCTCGGCCCGCTGGTTGTCAGTGTGGGCACTGGAGTGGGATGCCTAGGTCCAAATCCTGCTGCTGCTGCTGCTGCTTTCCAGCTTCATGAACTAAGCCATCTGCCTTCTGGTCAAGCAGCCCCTCTGTAAAACGGAGTCCTCAGAGGCGCATGTTGAAAGTGAAATGGGTCAGAGTGCTCAGAAGCACCTGGAAGGTAGTGAGCCTCCCACATGTTCCCACCTGGGCAGCCTAGTCCTAAGAATACCTTTGTAGCCACTTAGCAAACTCCTATTCATCCATCAAGGCCCACCCGAAGGTAGCCTCCCCCGGGAAGCCTCCCTGAGGCAGGATTGGCTGTGCTCTCCTCTGAGTTGCCTCAGCCCTCTCGGTGCTGGGCACCTTGCTGCAACCTTCCGCCCTGCAGCTGGCTTTGCATCCAGGGAGGGTGGACTCTTTCCCGTTTATCTTCTGAAACTTCTCTAGCTCAGGACTGGCACGTACCCGGCCATGCTCATGGCAGCCTCAGCTAACATTTTGTTCTGGAGGGGAGGAAAAGGAGAGGAAAGGAACTCTTCACAAACAGAGCCAACCTCATCGGGCGTTGGCTCAAGGACCCTGCCCCCAGGCTCTGGCCACTTGAGCCAAGCCCAGCCTTCTGACAAGGTCTGCCACCCCGCCCGCCCGCCCGAACCTGCTGCCCTCCACCTCACCTCTC
Source organism: Rhynchonycteris naso (assembly GCA_037038555.1). Classification (NCBI taxonomy): domain Eukaryota; kingdom Metazoa; phylum Chordata; class Mammalia; order Chiroptera; family Emballonuridae; genus Rhynchonycteris; species Rhynchonycteris naso. Next base: position 364,955,041 of record CM072995.1, on the reverse strand, counting down.
TCACGCTCAGTACTCCCCTGATCACCTCTGCACCTTCACTCCTCGGCCCCTCTCGCCCTGGCCCTTCTCCTGAAATGTTGTCCTGCACCCCTTCCTTGGCTGTCACCTCACCTCCAGACCTGTGTGCAACCCATTTCTCCTCTGGGAAACCACCCAAGGACTCCAAGTCTAGGTCAGGTGTCTGTCCCTCAGGAGAGCACTCTCAGGGACGGGGGAGGCATGACCCAATCTGTCTCGGTGACCATGGTGTCCCTCCTGCCTGATGCGTCGTGTGTGGGCTCTGAAGGCACTTGGCGAATGAATGAATGAATGAACAAATGAATGACTAAGGTCCTTGTGAAACTCTGGGCTCCTGGCCACTGAGGGCCTAAGGTGTTGGCTGGCAGCCCACTCTGCCAGCCTCCCCGCTGGGCGTTGGGTGCCCGGCCTGGCTGCCCGGCGGGGGAGCAGGGGAGGGAGAACCCTGAGAACACCCCTTTACATGTACTGTTCAGTGTCTGGCCAGAGGCCCCGCCCTCTGCACTCTGCTCTCATGCTGTCAGGACACACTCTGGGTCTTAATAAGGCCAAAGAGGAAGGAGCCAGCTCTGCGGCAGCCAGCAGGCAGGTCTTGGGCGAGGGCCATGCGTCATGTACACACACACCCACTCTGCATGCCCAACTGGGCCAAGAGAAAACAGGGACTGCCTGTGTGCGGGTAGGAGAAGGCTGAGGAGTAAGGATCCCAGGGTCCCAGCCCCAGTGTGGACCCTGCTCAGCCTCCCAGAACTCACACCCTCCTCTGTGTGGGACCAGTGGCATTGGACCGGTCTGCCCCGGAAGAGGCCCTCCCCGAGGTGAGACACCCTCCCACCCCAGCCCCAGCACGAGTAGGGCAGCACGTGGAGCCAGCAACGTGGCTTGCTTGCGTTCTGTCCCCAAGCCTGGGCCGTGTAGTTTGGGATTTTTTTCCTCTCTCACTGATGTTTTATTCATGTAAACCCAGCCTGCATCTGTCCTCAAAAGGCGAGGGGGGAGGAGATGCAGGAGAGGGGGAGACAGAGGAGCTGGAGAGATAGAGGGGCTGGAGGAAGGAGACCTCAGGATGTGTGGGTGTTGCTGTTCAAACCCTGGCAACCTAGAAAGATCCAGGAAAGACGCACTCTCCCCACAGTTTCCTGACAACAAGGGGAGCCGTCATTGGGATGCAGTTCATTGTCACCTCTCGGTCTATCACCGGTTCCTTTGCAAACCTCTCCACAGCTCTCTGGGGAGGGCCCCAGCTCATCCCCCACCCTCTGCCTCCCTCTCTGGGGCCCGGGAGAAAGCGGGAGGCTTTGTCTGTGCTAATTGCATTGTTAGAGCGAAGGTGCTTGCACTGGGCTGTCTAATTTGGGGCCTTTATTAAACATGATTGCTGGCTGACAGGCGGCGGAGAACCAGCCGTGGGTGTTGTGGGGAGAGCCGGGTTTCAGCCCACCTGCTCCCCATGCGGGCCGCTGCTCCTGCTTCTCACCCCTACAACACATACCCCCAACCTCACTCCTCTAGAGTTTATTCCCACATGAGCTTCAGCCAGCAGAGGGGGAAGAAGGTGCAAGGCAGGTTGCCAGCCAGTAATGGAGGCTTCTTGGGGGTGCCCAAGACCGCCCTTCCCCCACCCTTAAGGAACTCCTAGTTATCCTTCAAGAAAAGCACATCCCCTCCTCTGGAAATCTTCTCTTCTCCCCCTCCCCCCCACCCCCCTCGGGCTTTCCCAATTTCTGATATATATGTAGGCTGTGTTTTTAGTTGACACACGTATGACGCACAAGCAATCCTCTAGGTGTTTAAAACCGTTAATTTCAGGAGCCAAAGTTAACTCTATGAAGAACATGCTAGTATCACTCTCTATACTGTTCAGATAAGGAAACAGGCCCAGAGAGGTTAAGCAATCAACCCAAGGGCACACAGAGCAGCCAGAGTTCACCTGACTCTGTGTTGACCACTCTACAGTAGCTTCATCCTCCGATTATCTTGTTTAATCTCTCACAGCCGGAACGTGGGACAGAGGAGCCCTGTCCCTTGCAGCCGTGGTGTCCCGAGCCAGGCCAGAACACAGGAATGGCTCCGGGCCCAGATGCAAGGCTAGTGGAAAGGCTGGCCTGGGAGGTGGGGCCAGGGTGGAGGGCCCTGCCTGCCTTCCCTCCAACCCTCCGTGGCCTGGTTTTGGGATGGCGATCTGGAGCCTCAGCCTGGGTGAGGCCCCGGGAAGCAGGGACAAGTACACAGAGAACCTTTAGTGTAAATGGCTTTCCTGAAGAGCAGGAGATGGAGCAGGGCCCCTTCCCTGCCCAGCGGGGATCTGTCCTTCTCATTCTCATCAATGTCAGCATCTGTCATGGCGGCTCCGTTCCCGGCGCCTAGAACTGTGCGTGTGCGTGGTGGGTGTCCACTGAACCCCGACCAAGTTGTTACATGCATCCTACCTACACTTACCCCACTTTGGTTGCCAGAGTGCTGGCCGAGGCCGTGCTAAATTGGCTGAAATTTGTAACACTTCCTTCAGCCCCTTGTGAGTTGGGAGGGTGTCCCCCCCCCAACCCATTTAGAATGCCCTGGGGGTCCCAGGGTAAGGGCAGAGAGCTTGACAGACAAAAGACCCCGGGATTTGAAAAGATCTTTGCATAAACCAAGCTGTGTCAGCCCACAAACTCAAGGCTCCCTCGGGGCTCATCACTAGCTCACTGATTCATGCGCCTCATGTTTATTGAGCACCTACTGTGTGCCAGGCACTGTGCACGGTGCAGAAGGCTGACTGCAGAAGCCAGTGGGAGGTGCAGCCCTCATAAGTGTGGCTGGACCTGGCCCCTGTGTAAAAAAAACTGTGAGGCCCACCCCGGGAAGTGCAGACCCCTTTCTGGGGAAGGTTTCACGGAGGAGGGAGCACTTGAGCAAGGCCGAGTGGACATTTCCCAGGCAGAGAAGGGGCCAAAGCACGCTAGGTAGAGTTCTGGACAAACGATTCAGAGACATGAACAAGCCAGTATTTGTTTGGAAACGTAACCAAAAGAAGCAGTGGGGAGGAAGTCCAAGAGTGTCTCATTCACTCCTTTGAAAAGTCAAGTTGGAACTTGATGTTCTACTGAGGGGTGCTCCTGGCTGCCTAGCCTGGGGCCAGAAGGAGGCATTTTCAAATGCAGATTAGGGACCCCAACCACAGATAATCCTATTTAGGAAGCCCAGGATGGCACTGAGGACCTTGCATTTTAATCATTTTGATAGCAGTTTGGCACATGGACTGGCTGCCCGGTGGGCCACTACAGGGTCAGAGGCACGCTGCCGAGTGTAGGCTGGATCCCAAGGCCTCAGAGGCTGGACCGGGTCTGGGCAAACCCGAGCCACTGTTCCCTAGCAGAAGGACTCTCACCTCCAGCTGGGGGCAGGGACATAGGCACAGCGTGAAGGAAGGGCGGACAGCGGCAAAGTCAGCGCGTGGTGCATCAATCTGTCCTGACAGCAAGCAAATTACACCGTGTGATCGCCAGATTACTCCAAATGCATTTATTACAGGGGTTAGAAGCGGGGGACTTATTTACTGGCAAATCCATACTCATTACAAGACTCAGCCTAGCCTAGACTGAAAACAGCTCAACTGAAACAAATAATTACCAAAGTCCTTCCAGCGCGAGCCTCTCAGGTGTTTGGGGAGTGGGGGCGCGCCTGGCCCTTTGCAGAATGCTGACTCCAGGAGGGAGACCCCTCCTGGCCACAGCCTCGGTGCTCCTGCTAGTCACGAATATGCAAATGAGCTAAGGGGAACGGGGACCCAGGACGCTAGGGCCACCGCAGCACCAGGCTACCTGTAGGCGGAGATGGGGGGTGGGCGACCTGAAGCTTGCAGAGTTCCTAGACTGGGCCTTAGGCAGTTCAAGTCCTTCATTTTCCAGGAAAAGCAACCCTGGACTAGGCACAAGCAGAAGCCCCAAGTTGTTGAATGAATGAAAGATCTAATGAACATAAACGGAAGTACAGCTCAGACAGGCCTTGCATTGGATCATACAGGCTCTGGAAGACCCACTCTTGGTCCTCAGGCTGGGGTCGCGTGGAAGGTCACCTCCCAGAGCATCACCGGGTTGGGACTAATTCAAGTACCCCCCTCACAGGCACGCACAGCTCTAACCTTGTAGCCATGGGGCTGACAGATGCCAGACGCCCTGGGAAAGTACATAGACTTGGGGGACAAGGGTAGCACAGACTGGGCTCTCAGGCTCCACGTACCTTCTGCACCCACCTGGGTCAGTGGGGTTCCAGAAACAAAATCAGCCCAAATTTATTTTTTTAGGACTGGCAGAGTTCGCCTGGACTCCTGCCCCCCATTTTGGAGATGAGGAAACTGAGACCCAGATAGGGGCCAGCCGGCTGTAGTGGGCCTGCCTGGGATGGAGAGCTCCCCACCATGCCGGCACTTACTGACCTCCTGGGCGGGTGGCAGCGATCAATGCCCACGTGGAGAGCTGTCAGGCCGATTGAAATGTGGGCTCGGCCTCTCCGCCCGCTGGGCAGATGCTGGCACCGCCACCCGCGCCTTAAATATTCATTCACTTGACAGAACACTAATTAAACAAAGTAAGGTGCATTATTACTTGATTAAATTTTTTATTGGCAGCTTAATTGGTCTGTTAGTTGCCCCTTAGGGAGTTGTTCGCCGCTCCCCCCGCCTGGCCTTGCAGCACTGCCCTTGCGGCCCATCCCTGCGCGCAGGCAGCCACCGAGGCAGCCCGCCCTGCCAGGGCCCAGGGTTAACATGGGCTCTGGGGTCGTGAGCTTCTCCCCCAGGTCCTCCGGGCCGTTCCCCCATTGAGTCCGGTGGAACTGGCAGCAGGGCCGGGCCTCTCGAGGTCAAGCCTCCCTGGGCTCCACCTGAAAACTCAGTCCCAGACCCCTTCTGCCACCAGCTCTGACATGGCCTGGAGTGGCTGTGGGACCCACCCCTCTCTGGGCCCACCCCTCGGTTTCTTTATTTGTCTCATGGCAGGGCTGGCCCCCATAGGTCCCCTATTCTGCACAGATACCTCCCTTCCCTCCAATAAAGCGAGGATGGCCTGGGGGCCCCCGGCCCTCATGTAAGTGAGTGAAAGGGCCTGGTAGCATCCTCTCAGAGCTGGTAAGCCCACTTTGCTTGTCCAGCATCTCACCCTGGGGTAGACCTCCTCCTACCACCCCTACAAGGCAGGTAGCCCCTCCCCCAATCAGTGGCTGGCCACATCCACCCTACGTGGAGCCGGAGCCTGTGTGTTCCTACTTCACAGCCTGAACCCCTTGCATTCTTCTTGCTCCTTCCCCAAGGGAGAGAGGAGTCTGCAGCCAGCACTTGCCCTGTGGGGGGTCCCAGCGGAGAGGGGCAGGGCATTCTGTCCTTTCAGCGCTGGCCACGTCTCTGCAGACCTCAGTTTCCCCAGTGCAAAATGGGTGCCTGTCCTCCTCCAGCAAACAGAACTTGAGTGTTGGGCACTGCAGGAGGAGAAGGGAAGGAGCTGTCCTCTCCGCTGGGCAAGCTGAGTGCCCTGAGGTCTCCTCACACCCACGCTGCGAGGACACTGCCCACATCGCTCCCCAGGGTTTGCCAGCAGGGGCCAGGTCCGCGTAGTGGGGGAGGCCAGAGTAGAAGGGGGCAGAGGGAAGGGAGGGCAAGGCAGGGGAGCTGCTGAAGAAACCGGAGGGTGGAGCGGCAGTCTGTGTTGCGCACACACCCACGTGCCAGCTCCTCAGCCCATTCAACAGTGAACTCCATTCTGGGGGTGGGGATCGGAAAGAAAATAGGGCCCTCCCAGGGTGACCTGGGTCTGCGTGTCACCTCCTACCCTGCAGCTGTGCCCAGAGCAGCACTCCCCCCCTGCCGATCCCACTCACCCTGCTGTTGCTCGCGCCGTGCCCTCCCACCCTCTAGAGAGGAGGATTCAGGGCAGGCCGATGACAGAGGAATCGTCTGGCGGCCCCAGAAGCTGCCACGGGCAAGCAGGAGGCGAGGTAATTGGCATCGCCGGCTGCGGGAGCAGGAAATGAGCGGCCACAGCGCGTGTGGAGCGGGAAGCTGTTCAGTGTCATCGGCCTTATCTGGGAACAGGCTGCCCAATTACAGGGCTGTGCCCACTGCACCCGGCAGCTGCCAGCTCCGCTGCGGCCCTCTCCCCAGTGTCCTCACGGCATCTCCGGGCCTGGAGCATCTCCTGCCCCTTCTAGAGGGCAAGAGGCAGCTGCCTGGAGAAAGGCCTGCCCGATACTCCTCACTCCGGGTATGCGCTGCAGGTGCCTCCCAACCCAGCCTGGCATAAAGGGGAGCAGCAGACAGGCCCCTCCCCACCCACAGGTGACTGTCAGACCTGTCCTGACCAGGCCCTGCCCGGGCTGCACCCTCTCCTAGGCACCCCTTCAGGCTGAGAGCCAAGATGAGCAGTGAGGGGTCATAGCCAGGTTGGCAGGGCTCCTTCAGGACAGGAAGAACAGGCCACCCTGCTCAGATGCCCTGTCCCCTCTACAAGCCACCAAATGAAGGCATTGGTAATTCCATGGTGGACAATGCTCAGAAACATAGCACCACTGGGGGCCGTGATAGGGTGTCATCTATTAGATCAATAGAACTATAATGGGTTTGCAATTGTACATAGCATAGTCCGGTCTTAGCAGATCATGCTGTGTGGCTCACAGATCGGCGAGGGGACAGATGTCCCAGGAGGGCTGAGCCTCCCTTCCTGACCAGAGATGGGGAGGAATCTAGCAGTGTTGTCTGGGCAGGTGGTCAGAGAGCAGCTCTGGGACTGGACCTGCCGGAGTTCAAACCCTGTGACCGGACCATCCGTGCCCCCACCTCTGCATCTGGGACGTGGGGGCACCGCTGCCTGTTCGGGGTTGCCGTGAGAACTCAGCGGACTGTAGATATAACCTCAGCACAGAGCTGAGCACAGAGTAAATGCTCAGCCAATGACTCTTCCCTTTCTCTTTTTCCCACAAGAGCTCTATCGGGCCTCCCTTCCTGGGAAGGTCTCCCTCAGCTCTGTAGACAGAGAAGGAGACCCTGCACGAGGGACAACTCTCTGCAGCCCCTCTCCTGACCAGTGCTAAGGGACCAGATGAGGCCGGAGGGGCTGATTTCCTGAGGCCATCAGGCTGAGCAGTGCCCAAGCAGGACACTGGAAGCCCTGTTGAGTGCAACCGGTGTGGTGCAGCCTGGCCTGCAGGGAGAGGCCTGACAGTGAGTTGGCCAGGAAGACTTCTCAGGGTAGCAGAGGCCAAAGGAAAGGCCCGGACAGATCCTGGACTGGGGGCAATGCCAAGTTGAAAAGGAGGAGCTGTCCGTGGGGCAGTGAACCTGGGTGTCGGTCAACAGGAGCCTGGAATCTGGGGAGTATAGATGTGACTTATAAGACAGACCCAGAGCCCACCCAGGGGGGTGGGGCAGCCCCTCCCCACGTGCCTCAGACCCCTGATGTCAGCTTGGGGTTCATACCTCTGTACCCCACTCCAGGGTTGGCCTAACAGCTCCCCTGGGTTCTCAGCTGTCCCCAGTGATTGCTCATCTCTGCAACAACCTGTATGCTCTGCATCTTCATCACAACCAGCACTGCCTGCTGCCACCCAGACTCAGGGCTTAGCACCTGAGGGCAGGGCTTGCGGTGGGGCTGATGGCCCACTGGCCGGTGCTGTCACTTACAGATGGAGCCCTGGGCTCCGTCTCTCCATCCGTCTGTCCATTCCCTCATCGAGCCTCCTGTTCCCACAGCTGCTCCCCCTTCCTCACCAGCCTCCTCCCTGCAGACAGCTTGGTTGGGCTGTGGGTGTGAACTTCCTCTGGGAGGGAGGGCCTGTTCCTTCTGGCACTGAAGAAGAGCCTGGGGGTAGGGAGCAGGAAGCTGGGGGTGAAGCCACACGGGCCGGCGATGGCACCCAGGCCTGGGTGGCCCGGATGACCGAGAGCAAAGCAGACTGCGGTCCGGCTGCCGTAACTGCATATTAGCAGGGGGCTCAGGATAAACTGAGGCTCCTTCTCTCTTCCTCCTCTCCGAATACAGCTTCCTGCCAGCCCTTCCTGGCAGCAAGGGCAAACTATGCTCCTATTTTGTGGGAGGTCCGAGGCCCAGAGAACCCTGGGTACCCTGCCCATGTTGCTGTGCCCGGTCTCCTTCAGCAACCCTGAAGGGATTAGAGCACACCCAGCAGTCATGAGCCAGGCCTGGTGTAAAGAACTCTACCCAGACTGGTGCCTTCTGCATAGAGGGGGAAATCGAGGCAGTCAGCAGGTCAGGGAATACACCTGACATTCCTTCACCCCATGGCCAAACCATCCATCCCTCTGTGGGTAGTCACTGCTTGTCTAACATGCTAGGCTAGGCCCTCGGGTACAGGAGAGCGCTGAGGCTCCTGCCCCGAGAGCTCACTGCCTGGTGGGGATGGACTATGGAGACTGTTAGGCTGTGCCCAGTGCTGGGAAAAGACAGGGGTGAGATGCTCCCAGCCTGGGGCGTGGGGCAGGAGGGTGTGTGAGGTGCCCACAAGCAGACCCGGAGCTGCCCACTCCTCGCCCCCAGCTGTGGCTTCGTCTCCGCTCCTGGCCTGTGCAAAGTGCCTGTCCCCTGTCATTCCTGCTAATGAGGAGCGACTCCTCCGACCCAGCAACTGGCTGCTTCCAGCTGATATTTAAAGAGATGTCTCTAAGTGTGATGGTTGCGATTGTTCCTATTCCCGTCTCTTGCCCACCCCACAGAGTCCCTCTCAAAAAAAATGGAGGCAAAGCTAATGGCTGCCCCTCACCCCTGCTTGGGCCCCAGAGGAGCGCCTCCTCCAGGCTGAGCTCCATGCCAGGACCTGTACTGGGAACAGCAGATTAGGGGTAAACGAAGTCCCAAGGCTGCTCTGAAGGTACACCAGTCAGTCAGCCATGATGAGAGTCAAGTTCTGGACCAAGCTGGAGAAAGCAAGGAAGACTTCCTAGAGGAGACAATATCTGCGTGGAAAAGGAAGAAAAGGCCGGTGGGAACCAGACTTTAGTGGGTTGGGAAATAGCAAGTAGGAGAATCACCCTGGGGAACAAAATTTTTGTTGCACCCACAAAAACACTTGTTCTTACCTAATTCGAGCGTGCTGATCTCAAATCTGACATTAGTTTTTTCTCTGTATGCTACAGTTTTTTTTGCAATTCAAGATTTTAGGTTTTCATCTTGTAAAATTTTCAACATTTAGTTTAGCATAATGAAGTAGAATGTCTTCTTGGGCCTCATCTTTGTGAAAAAATAATAATTTATATAATGCAGTAAATACACTAATGCACTAAAAGATATGATTACATCAGAATTTGTCTACAATTTCGAAACAGAACATATTAAAACACTTATTTTAATCATAAAATTTGTGCAAAACTTATTTAAATTCTATTCAGGAAAAAATTTGCGTTTGTAGCTCTTGCATTTGTGTACTTGTTGAGGACAATCTCGTTTGATCCTCCAGCAGTAGTCTGCTCATCACTAACAGCTCCAAGATTTTTAGGAAACTTATCAAGGTGACTGTTCAGGAAGTGAATCTTAACACTCATGTTACATCCAATGTCGCGGAAAGCCAACAGCACCCTTTGAACCAGAAGTTCATAGTTTTCTGCTTTTTTGTTTTCAAGGAAGTTCTTTGTAACTGCCACAAAAGACTGCCATGCTGCTTTCTCCTCCTTATTCATCTTCCTGGCAAATTCCTCGTCACGTATGAGGGTTCGAATTTGAGGTCCATCAAATACACCTGCTTTTATCTTCTCGAAAGACAAGGCAGGAAAAGCAGAAATAACATGTTGAAAGCATTCACTTTCTCTATTTAAAGCCTGAACAAACTGCTTCATTAAGCCAAGTTTGATGTGAAGTGGGGGAAAAATGATCCTGTCTTGATTAACTATGGGGTTTATTCACAATATTTTGCATCCCTACTTCCAGAGCTTCACATTTCAGCCACTCCTTCTGTGTCCAGTGTTTCTCCCGGGCTCGGCTGTCCCACAAACACAGAAAGCAAGGATACTTCGTGAAACCTCTCTGTTGTCCTAGCAGGAAATTTACCATTTTAAGATCCACACAAATGATCCAGTTATGCTCCTCATACTTCAGAAAGTCAAGGACAATTTTTATGTCATTATAATCTTCTCGCAGATGAGTTGAATAACCAATTGGAACCGCTGCATAAACATTACCGTTGTGTAGGAGAACACATTTCAGACTCCGTTTAGAGCTGTCAAAAAATAGCAGCCAGCTTCGAGATCCCAAGGTCACCATTTTGAGCACGGGCCCATCTGGCTTGAGCAAAAAGTTCACCAGCTTGGACCCAAGGTCACTGACTCGAGCAAGGGGTGGCTCAGTCTGCTGAAGGCCCGCGGTCAAGGCACATGTGAGAAAGCAATCAATGAACAACTAAGGTGTCGCAACAAAAAACTGATGATTGATGCTTCTCATCTCTCTCCATTCCTGTCTGTCTGTTCCTATCTATCCCTCTCTCTGTCCCTGTAAAAAAAAAAAAAAAAAAAAAGAGCCACCATTCTGGACTGTAAGTGGTAACAATAGCTGGCTGAGAAGACTACTGATATCAGGACAGTAAACAAAGTCTTTGTCCTCGGAAAAAAAGTCCACAGAAATTTGTTCACACTTCCTGAAATGGGATACTTTAGCTGGCCGGTGAAGTACATTCTTTTCTTGAAGCCTGGAGGCTAATAACTCAGCTGCTTTCTTTGATAGGCCCAAATCTCTTACTAAGTCATTCAATTTGGGTTGGCTAAACTGCTGAGGGGTTAATGACTGCTTGGCATCAGAAGAAGACCCTTCAGATTCTACAACCATTTCCTCATGCATCTTATCAAAATACACTTGATCACCATGTTTACTTTCTTCATCCTTAGAAGAAATAAAACCATTGAAAACTGGAACTGGGCCTGGCCGGGCAGTGGCGCAGTGGATGGAGTGTCGGACTGGGTTGCAGAAAACCCAGGTTCGGGACCCCAAGGTCGCCAGCTTGAGCACGGGCTCATCTGGTTTGACCAAAAGCTCGCCAGCTTGGGCCCAGGGTCGCTGGCTTGAGCAGGGGGTTGCTCTGTCTGCTGAAGGCCCGCGGTCAGGACACATATGAGGGAGCGATCGATGAACAGTTAGGGTGTCATAGCGAAAGGCTGATAATGGTTGATGCTTCTCATCTCTCTCCGTTCCTGTCTGTTTGTCCCTGTCTGTTCCTCTCTCTGACTCCCTCTCTCTATCTCTGTTAAAGGAAAAAGAAAAAGAAAACTGCAACCAGGAGTGTGTCAGAGTGTGGGATAGGTCATATTGCTGAAGAAATATTAGGATATGCGATCATATGCCGTTTTTTCTTGCCAATGCTCTTTGTATGGATCAGGCAGAAATAACAGTCACTGCTGTGGTCCTTAGGTTCACGACAAACTGTGGGAATACCCAAAGGCATTCCTTTACGTTTTCCTTTTGTCCATTCACGAAGCATTTTCTCACAATTATGACACACAATATGAGGAGCCCGATTCTTGTCTTGATCACCAAGGGGAACTTGAAAATAGGCAATATATGCACGTATCAGAAATGATGAAATATTGCGCCTTTGTTGTTGAAGTGTGTAACAGCCACATATATAACAGAAGGTGTCAGGACTATTCTTACATTTATGCCTACTCAAAGAAGCCATGATTCAATCTTAAAACAAAATAAGAGGGTGTTTTTATCAGATAATAATTTTTTACATTTAAAAATAACTACAACTTGACTGGGCAGTGGTGCAGTGGATGGAGTGTCGGACCGTGATGCGGAAGACCCAGGTTCGAGACCCCAGGGTCGCCAGCTTGAGCACAGGCTCATCTGGTTTGAGCAAAAGCTCACCAGCTTGGACCCAAGGTCACTGGCTCGAGCAAGGGGTTACTCGGTCTGCTGAAGGCCCATGGTCAAGGCACATATGAGAAAGCAATCAATGAATAACTAAGGTGTTGCAACAAAAAGCTGATGACTGATGCTTATCTCTCTCTGTCTCTATCCCTCTCTCTCTATGTCTGTGAAAAAAGGAAAAAAAATAAAAATAACTACAATTATGTAAAAGTGATGTTTGTAAAACATTAATTGCCTTGTGGTTCTGTTCAATCCAAGAGTCGTTGCCCTTTAACTCCAATTTAAAAACCAGTGCATGCCATTAACTGTAACAAAAAGAAATTAAAATTGCGTAAAAACTAGAGCATGCACCAAAAAACGGATTTCAGATTTGGAATCAGCAATGCATACATATATAGAAAAATTTCTAAAACCTCATGCAGCATAAAATGAAAAAAAAAATTGTTCCCCAGTGTCATCAACTGTTTTGAGAACTTGGCTATGAAGGGGGGAGGGGAGGAGAGAACGTGGGTAGTAGCTGGGGGGAAAGGGAGGCTCCCGGTGTTGTTTTTAGCAGGAGACACTAAATGTCCTTAAAAGCTGACTGGCAAGTGACACGTGAGGAGGGGTGGCCACTCAAGAAGAGAGAGAATAAGTGACAAAGGAAGGACTCATCCAGGCAGGAAGGGGCTGGCCAGGTGGGAGTGCAGGCCAGGGGAAGCCCTGACCAGGTAGCTCAGCTGGTTCGAGCATTGTCCTGATACACAAAGGTTGCAGGTGCAATCCCTGATCAGGGCACATGAACAGATCAATGTTTCTCTCTCTCTCCCCCTTCCTCTTTCTCTAAAGTCAATAAATACATTTGAAAAAAATAAAGATTTAAAAAATAAAAGATGAGGAAACTGAGGCCCAGGCAGGTTCAGTGGTTTGTCCTGGCGCATGGTCCACTGGCTGGTTGCTGGCTTGCACTACAGGGGCCTCAGGGCTGAGGTGAGGGCAGGGGCACAGGCCCCACGGGCACCTTGCCAGGAGCCCAGGGCCCACTGTGTTGATGTGAGCTGGAAAGGCCATCCTGGGTTTATAGGGCAGCATGTTTTCTGAAGCGCTAAGATCAGGTCCGCCTGCTGCCGAGCACGCTGTCTCCTGGGGAAGCGGCCGCTGCCTGCCTTCACAAAACTGTTAATAATCCTCACTGTCAAGCTGTCCTTCCTCTGTCTAACCTAAGTCTCTCCTGTCATGGCTGAGCCAACTGTCTCTGTGCAGCCCACCCATCCTGGAGCAAGTCCCACGTCACTCCCTTCCCCTTCGGCAGAAGCGTCTAGAGACAGAAGTCACCCAGAGGGAGGGGAGTACTGAGCACAATGCCTAGTACGTAGGAAGCCCTCGGTAAGGAAGCTGACTCCAGGCCATCGAGATGGTGGGCAGGATGGCATGGAAGGAATCCAGGATGTGACCTCACATCGCAGCCTGGCCACCAGGTCCTGGGGGGCGGGGGGCTGAGCAGACCCCTCCCCTCTCCAGGTCTCCTTTTCCATCTGCAGGCTAGCTAGTGGCTGTGAGGAGCCCTGGACCCCTGTCCTGCCAAGCATGCAGTGCCCGCAGGGCTGGGAGCAGCCAGAAAGGGGGGGGGGACGGACAGGGACTCCAGCTCTCCCAAGCCCCCTCATCACACCTGCTGAGAACCCATTGAGCAAATATCCCCTGTGTGTCTCTCCCAGCTGCCAGCTACAGCCTGGGTTGTTGGTGCTGAGGCGTACCTGCAGCCTCAGACCAGCCCACCTCCCCTCCCCCGATCTCCCGGCCTGGGTCCCTGCCACACTCCATGGGGGCCATAGACATCCCTGACCCAGCCCCTCAGGACTGCAGGCCCAACCTAGCAGCCCCTCCAAATCCTGACCATGGGTTGTGACACCACATTTGCAGAACCTGGCCTGGTTAATCTGCTTCATTAAAGGTACTAATTAACTGGCTTAATTAAAACGGTAACATGGAAGCCAGCAGAACGACCCTAAGAAGGCACAAGGCTGTGCAAAGGCAGCCCTGGGGCTGAAGGAGGGCACCCCCACCCTGCCCAGCCCCCTGGCATGCCCATCCTAGGGCCGAGCCCAGCCCCTGACTTCCTGCCGCTCTGAGCCAACATGCTGCCCCTCCCAGCCCCTCACACCCCCCCGGTCGGGCTCAGCACGCTGGCAGGAATGGCAAACCTCTCATTCACATGCACCGCTTGGCTGCAGCTAAGAGCCCAGAATGTAAGTGGCTGTAATTAGACCGAGCCCAGGCAGGTTGCTGCCCTCAAAGGTTAACAGGCCAGGAGGGAGCACAGCCTGGCCACACTGCGCCTGTCCACTGGGCAGCTAGATGGGCTCTAGCGGGGGCGCTTCTGGCACCGTGGCAGAACTCCACCTGGGTAAAGAACCCCTGGACCACCAGCTTCCATAATCACGAAGCTCTGGAGTCAGGAGAACTGGGTTTCAATCCCATCTCCACCTCCGGAGGCTGATGACTGTAGCTGCTTTGCCTCTCTGGGCCCCCATTCTTCCTTTGTAAAGTACCCGCCTGCCTAGGGTGCCTCGCAGCTTCCCTTCCAGGCTGCCTTCCCAGCTCAGCAGGAAACATGCTGGGATCGATTAGCCATGTCTGCCCAGGCAGCAGGTGAGGTGTGGAGGTCCCTGTGCCACTCTGTCCTGCCCATACAGCCTCTGAAGAGGCTAAACCTCCATGTCAGCATTTTTTTGAAATTTATTCTTATTTTTTTAAATTTATTGATTTTAGAGAGAGAGATTGAGAGACAAAGACAGGAACATCGATCTGTTCCTGTATGTACCCTGACCAGGATTGAACCAGCAACCTCTGTGCTTCGGGACGATGCTCTCATCAGCCGAGCTGTCCGGCCAGGGCTCCATGTCAATGTTGCAAACCTTTCTCACTGCTGGGGGAAAACAGTTCTTACAACTCCTCACATCTGAACAAGGCCTTGCAGCTCAGAAAGGTTTTTAACAGATAATATTCATGTGTGCTTCCCGCCATCCTTCAGGATTCGGAACTAAGCGATCCCAGTTTAGAGTGGAGGCTTGAGGTGGCTTGTCCAGAGCCCTGCCCTGGCCCTGAGGGGGCTCTTGTCACAGACAGGAGGAGGGTAAGGGCCTCTTCCAAGGAGAAAGTGCCTCTGGTGTAGGGACAGTGCCCTCCTCCTCCAGACTCTGACAGTTGCCAACCAAGTTCAGGAGCAACCCTCACCTCTCTGAGCAGAAACGCCATTAACATGGAGCACGGTGCACAGGGAACAAATGGCCCTGGAATGTTCGCTTACTGTGCCCCTGGCAGCCCCTCAAGAGAGGACAGGACCTAGAGATGGGGTAAGAGTGGCCCCAGGATCCAAAGGAGTCCGGTTAGGTCCCAGAGTCCCTGGGGGACCAGCAGGGAGTGGGACCAGAGGCCATGGGCACTCCCCCCATCGTTTTAGGGTGAATTAGAGTTAGTGAGGGTAGGAGGGAGCTCTTGATGGTCCGAGCCCCAGCCCTGCCCATCTGATGGATTTGACCAGCGGGGAAGTCTGGCTAGCCCACTGTGCGGGGAGGAGATCGCCAACCTCAGCCTTCTGCCTTCCCCTGTGCTCAGGGACCCTGAGCTCAGAGAGGAGTGTTGTTTGGGCCCGGGGCCGGTGTTCACACAGTGTTGTCAGTTTGCAGGCCTCTCCCCTGCTGAAATTGCATTAGTGGTGGTGTGCAGCTGTCTCAAACCCAGACAGATTTAGTTTCTGTGCAAACAGCTGTTGGCCTGCTCGGCCGTCGGCTCTGCTGCCCGCCCGGAAGCCAGAGAGAGATTCCAGCAAGGGTGCCCCCCTGCCCTGTAATGATGGGACTCAGTGGGTGCCAGACCCCGGAGTGGGGCGGACCACCACGTGACTCTCACCACGGAAGTGTCAGTGCAGGCGGCCAGCATCCCCTCCCCTTCCCAGCATCTCCATGGCTTGCGGACCCACACACCACCTTCATCACTCACTGGGGGTCCAGCGGTCTGTCAACACTAGTGTCTTCCCAGAGCTGCTTCACCCAGAGGGACTTACAAGGGGTGAGCTTCTGCCCACATCATCCTGTCTTGTCGTCCCTGGCCCCATGTTATAGATGAGGAAATTGAGGCCTAGAGAGATGGCCAGGTGAGTGGGCAGGGAAACTGGATCCTAGGGCTCTGGGAGGTGTACCTCAAGGTTGGCATCCGTGAAGTCAACCCCCAGCCAAGGGGGTGGGCATAATACTCAGGCCCAAGCCCCTGGAGTGCATGGTGGGGGCATCAGACTGTCCCTCTGGCAAGGCTGAGCAGAGAGGACTTGGGAATGGGGACTGAGGGGTAGGCAAAGCCACCTACAACAAGAAGGCCTTGGAGGTAGGACAGAGCAAGGCGGGGAGCTCAGCAGGCCCAGCTCAGACAATGGGGCAGAACAGAGTCGGCCTCGGTTCCCTCTGGGAGTCGGAACCCTGCGTGGGACCCGGCCCTCACTCCCGCCCCAAAGGCATGTGCAGTTTGCCTTGGGCCCACGGACCCGTTAGAATCCTCGGGTGCAGGGTGGGGCCCAGCTACCTGGGACCCAGCACAGTGTAGCCAGAGGCACGTCCTCAGCTGGCCGGGTGCGGCTGGTCCACCGCCATGTGGCCCACACTGTGCCGGGCTTGCCCTCAGCCCTGTGTCAGGGACTCCTCCCCTGGTAAGCACAGGGTAAGCCTGAGGGAGGACTCAGGTGGGGAACGGAAGCTGGGTGCCCTGCGGGGTAGGGCCGGGTAGCTCCACCTCTGCACACCATGGTGGCCACTGGGGGCTTGATAGGGACGGCAGAACCCGGTGCTTAAGAATGGGTTCTAGACTCTGGCCGGGTAGCTCAGATGGTCAGAGCATTGTCCCAATACGCCAAGGTTGCGGGTTTGATCCCCAGTCAGGGCACACACAAGAATCAACGAATCAACCAATGAATGCATAAATAAGTGGAACAACAAATCACTGTTTCTCTCTCTCCATCCTCCTCTCTAAAATCATTAAATATATATATATATATATATATATATATATATATATATATATATATATATATATATTAGCCTGACCATTGGTGGCACAGTGGATACAGTGTCAGCCTGGGACACTAAGGTCCCAGGTTCAAAACCCCGAGGTTGCTGGCTTGAGCACAGGCTCACCAGCTTGAGTGCAGGGTCTCCAGCTTAAGTGTGGGATCATCGACATGATCCCATGATCGCTGGCTTGAGCAAGGGGTCACTGGCTCAGCTGGAGCTCCCCCCCCCCACCCGCCCAGGCAAGGCACGTATGAGAAAGCAACTACGAGTTGATGCCTCTCGTCTCTCTCACTTCCAGTCTCTGTCTCCGTCTCTGTCTCTTGCAAAGAAAAATGGGGTATATCTGTCCACAGTCTGTAGGGCTACTTTGAGGGATCAATGAAATACTAAGCATAAATGCCTATCAGCAGACATATGGCGAGAGTTCTCCAAATGGCAGCAGCCGTTGCTGTTGTTATTGCTGTGTTACTGCTGTTACTATTATAGGCTCCGGCTCCCACATCCCCACCCCAGCCTGAACCAGCTAGGGACCAGCTCCTCCATAGCAGAGTCTGGGCTCCCAGGTCCTGGCAACACAGACAACACCCATCCGAAGCCATCGGAGGGTCCAAGGCAGCCCCACCCCAGGGAGGCCCCCAGCCTCCCCCAGACAAGGCCCCAGGTCAGGGCAGGGGCAGTGCCACGGCACAAAGGCTGGGCTCTTGTCTGTGCCTACAGCAGGGACAGCTGCCCACAGAGGGTCCTGCCACAATGAGGCCTTTGAGCAGCGGCAGCGGGAGCCAAGCTCTCCTTAGGGGCCCCCAGCTCTCACAGGCCCTGTCTGTGTATGAGGCCACAGGGCCGGGCAGGCAGCTGCCGTGGGGGCAGGGCCCACGCCCACTCTGCTGCTGGGCACACCGCTTCCCCAGTCTCCTCTCACCCAGAGGATGCCTGGTCAGGGTCTCCGGGGAAACTCGGGGAGGCAGGGTCTGCCCCATCCCCACTCTGAAGGGACAGCTCCAGGCCTGGCACACAAGACACAGGAAAAGCTCCTCTTCCCCACCCAGGGCTCTCAGGGAGTCACAGGGCTAGGGCTCTGCCTCCCCCCTCTCTTAGCCTCAGTTTCTTCTTCTGTAAAATGGATCCACCAAGTACATCCCTCCCTGGGCAACTGCGACAATCAAATGAGACCCACATTTAATAGTCCACTCAGTGCCAGGCAGGCAGGAGGGCTCAGGGGATGGCAGCCTGATCAACCCCCCATCGCTGCTCCTGCCTGAGGCCCGGCTTCCTCCCCAGCTACACCTTGGTCTTGCTGGGTGACGTTGGCCAGGTGACTGAACCTCCGTGGGTCTCCCTTTCTCCTCTATAAAATGGGCTAACGTCACCCATTCCCAGAGCTGCTATAAAGAGAAAGCTATTTTTTAAAGCGCTTCGAGCTCAGGAAGCCTTGGTTGAATGAACGAATGAATCCCAGACTTTTCTCCATGGTTAAGCAGCGCCTCATGGGGGCCTGGGGCGGGATGGAGGCGGGGGAGA
The DNA here is from genome assembly GCA_037038555.1 of Rhynchonycteris naso. Lineage (NCBI taxonomy): Eukaryota > Metazoa > Chordata > Mammalia > Chiroptera > Emballonuridae > Rhynchonycteris > Rhynchonycteris naso. Next base: position 364,936,623 of record CM072995.1, on the reverse strand, counting down.
GGTGGGTGGAGGTGGGGCAGATCTAAACCGCAGCCATCTACACTGTCATATGGCCCACGTCAAAGGAGAGGCCTGCCCTGTGCTGGGGGGATGGGAGGCAGAAGGGGCCAGCTCCTCTTGATAGTCAGAGAAGGCTTCATAGTCTGGGAGGCCTTCACATGGGAGGTGGCATTTGCCCGATGTAGGGGGCAAGGGTGGCCTTCTGGACACAAGGAACAGCACAGCTGAAAGCTCAGAGGTGTGCTGTGTTATCCACAGGCCTAAAGGGGCAAGGACTGGAGGAGAGGCTATGGGGTCACCAGGGGCCGGGCTGGGAAGGTCTGAAGGGCCAGGCCAAGGGCCTTGGACTTGATTTTTTAAAAATAGAAAGCCATTGGCCTGACCTGTGGCGGCTCAGTGGATAAAGCATTGACCTGGGAACACTGAGGTTGCCAGTTCAAGGCCCTGCACTGGTCTGGTCAAGGCACATATGGGAGTTGATGCTTCCAGCTCCTCCCCCCCTCTTTCTCTCTCTCTCTCTCTCTCTCTCTCTCTCTCTCTCTCTCTCTCTCTCTGTCTCCTCTCTAAAATGAATAAAATAAAAAGAAATTTTAAAAAAATCTTTAAACATAGGAAGCCATTGATGATCTCAGAGTAACTTAATTAAACAGAAATTCTTTCATCTTCTGGCAGTATCTATGCTCGAGGGGTGCGCATGGGGGTGACATCCACTGGCATCCGGCTGCCTTGCCCATCACTGCAGCTTAAGGACAGGGCCAGTCAGGAGCGGGCCAGACCCTCTGTGGGGTCCCAGCCCAAGCCAGCACCTCCTGGGGCTGCCCCAACACTCAGGGGGAGGGAGATGCCACCCCTCACCCCAGCAGCCTTAGCGTGCTGTACAGGTGGTGCTTCAAGAGCTTCAGGGTACTTCAGTTCCACCCTGCCACATCTTTGTGCGAATGACATCACCTCTCTGGGCCTCTGTCTCCTCATCTGGGCAGAGGGGTAACGACCGCCGTGCCCCACAGTGCCGCTGTGACAATCGAGTTTGACACTATGGCGTCTGCAGGTGGGGCTCCCACCAGTCAGTAAGTGTGCTCAGGGACTGGGGTGTAAATCCCGTCAATGCCACTTAGAGGCTAGGTGACCGTGCCTCAGTTTCCTCCTGTGTGAAGGGGCAGTAATAAGGTTCCACCAACAGAGATGCCGTGAGCACTACAGACGCTGTCGGCGAAGCACTCGCTCGCGTCCGCGAAGCACTCCGCAGGGTGAGAACTTGGCGAATGGGGCTACTATTGATGTTAATTCTGAGTTCCTTCCCTCCTCCAGGGGGCCGGGGCTGCAAGGACTTGAGTAACCATGCAGCTTGCAGCCGTGGGGCCCCTTAATCAGCCCACCCCAGGAGCCATCACTCATCTCTGCACCCTCAGAACCCAGAACCCTCAGTTCCACCACGCCCACACCCGTCAGAGTCAGGGCAGCAAGAGCCTCATCCAAGACCCCATCCCCCCCCACTTCACACCACAGTCGGGCTGAAGGAAGCCCCTGGGAGCCCCCCTAGGCTTCAGGTCTGGGTCTGGGCCTCTGAATGCCAGGGCTCCCCACCATCAGAGCCCCCAGAGGGCTCCAGCCTTCCTCTCCCTGAGGCCCCTCCCTCCCCTGGCCACCCCAGCTGCACCCTCCACTTCCTGGCTTGGGGGGATGCTGTGCCCCCCTCTCAGACTGCCCCAGGAAGGGCCCGTGCTACAGAAGGCAGCTGGGTAAATAATGACATTTCCTTCTCTCCTGCACTCTTCGCCCCTTTCCCGTCCACAAATAAATTATCAACATGCCCAGGTCCCGACGGAGTAGAGCATATCGCAGGGAACAATGAAAAAGCTTTTAATAGGATTCCAGGAGCTGCAGCCACTCACTCATGGGCCCTAATGGAGATTGCTCTGTGACCGCAGGCTACTCATGCCCTCCTGAGCCCCCTGGCTGTATTTGGGGCAACTGCGGGCAGCCAGGCCCAGCTGGGCCACCTGCTGATGTCCCAGTCAGTATCTGGGCCTGGAGAAATGCCATGCCCCACCATCCGGACTGCTCACCCTCAGCCCAATAGCCCAAACCCATCAGCACCCATCCAGAGGCTGACTCCTCCAGAAAGGCCTCCAGCCTGGACCTGGCTCTCCCTCCAGGGCTCAAATAGCACCTTTGCTGTGAGCCCTTTCCTGACGCCTTCCCACTACTCGTGTTAAAAGACATCACAGGCATCAGCCGGGTGTGTGGAAGTCCCAGGTTCGATTCCCAGCCAGGGCACACAGGAGAAGCACCCATCTGCTTCTCCACCCTTTCCCCTCTCCTTCCTCTTTATCTGTCTCTTCCCCTCCCACAGCCAAGGCTCCACTGGAGCAAAGTTGGCCCGGGCGCTGAGGATGGCTCTATGGTCTCCACCTCAGGCGCTAGAATGGCTCCAATTGCAGCAGAGCCACGCCCCAGATGGGCAGAGCATCGCCCCCTGGTGGGCATGCCGGGTGGGTCCCGGTCAGTGCATGCAGGAGTCTTCTGCCTCCCCGCCGCTTCTCGCTTTGGAAAAAATGCCAAAAAAAAGACCTGTGATGGCGCAGTGGATAAAGCGTTGACCTGGAAACACTGAGGTCGCAGGTTCAAAACCCTGGGCTTGCCTGGTCAAGGCACATATGGGAGTTGATGCTTTCTGCTCCTCTCCCCTTCTCTCTCTCTCCTCTATAAAAATGAATAAATAAAAATATTTTTAAAAATACAAAAAAAAAGGAGACGTCACTGGGCCTGCACACACTGGGGCTTCCAGAGTGTGGGGGCAGGGATGGCTCTCCAGGAGGTATGCTGGGACAGGCCCCCAGCTTGGGGAAGGACAAACCTCAGGCCCTGGAGACCTCAGGGTTACTGCCATCACTGTGCCTCAGCTTCCACCTTCAAGACCTTTGATAAGGACCCAGACAAGGCTGGGACCAGTGTGCCTCAAGGCTGTCCTTCCTCAGTGTCACTTGGGCAAGTCACTTCACCTGTGTCTATTTCCTGGGATAATATGGGGATAAAGTGAGTGCCCACGTCAGAGGCTTGTTGGGGGATTAATAGTTACTGCCGCCGGCACGAGCACGTGTAACCCGTGTGGGTGATTACTGCTAGGACTGTGACCACCATCTCCGTGTTCGGTCGTGGGGGGGGGGTAAGATGCCATGTTCGAGCTGTGTCACCTTGGTCCCGTCACTTTATCTGTCTGTGCCTCAGTTTTCTCTTCTGTAGAATGGGCTGCTGTGAAGCCTCAAGGAAATCCTGCACAGAGGCTCCTTAGCATGGCACCCCATGACATGCAGTGTAGACAGAAAACCCTCAATAAAGGCAGCCATAATGGCTTCTCTGCCCCCTTCACGGGAAGGAGCCACATAGGCCCCTGTGCCTGGTTTCCCCCTAGAGGCCTGGCACACGGGAGATAGATGCCCAGTAAACACCCAAACGGGGTCCCACCTGACCCCTTCCCGGGGACCCAGACTGGGAGACAGTGACCTTAGAGCCCCACGAACTCCCTTTCCACAACTGGGCCCTAACCCCTCCAGCTTCTGCCACCCCAGATCCTCACTGCTTCCCAGAGTCCTGAGTGGACAGTTCTCCACAATGCCCCAGAACTGCCCACTCTCCAACCTGCACCTTATCATAACTAGCCGTCTAGAGCCACCCCTCCCCCATCTGACCACCTATGACCCTCATGGCTGCAGACTTCGGGGTTCAACCCCTCTGCCCAGCAAGGAGGCCAGTCAGGAACTCAGCAAATGTCCCGTGAGCCTCCCTGCCAGGAAGGGTGGGACGTGTCGGTGGTGTGCGCAGCCCTCCGAGGCCCCAAGCTCCTTGGACCAGTCAGCACCCAGCCCTGCATCTGAGGGACCTATCCTATGTGCCCAAGTGCAGCGACCACTGATTCCCACAAGTCCTTTCCATAGGCACAGTCACATTTAGTCTTCATACTGACCCTGGGACATGCACTCTGTGTCCCCCCACTGGTGCTGAGACTGAGGCACAGAGAGGGGACATGAGGTGCCTTGGGGCACGCAGCTGATAAGTGGGATTCGAACCCAGGTCCACCCAGTTCCAGAGTCCAGGCACTTTCACTCCACGGCCTGCTGCCCCTGGGTGGGTCCTGACCCCTGCGTGGCCCTGCACAAGGATTCCTCCTCTCCGTGCCTCCCTGGGACGGGCAGGGGGCTGCACAGGAAGGGGCCCTGGGTCTGGGTAGGTGCCGCCACTCAAGCCTCTTCTTGGAAGTGCCCTGGGAACTGGGGGGAATGTAATGTGAGGGTCATTCACCTCACAGCCTGGCTCGGGCTGGCTATGGCAATGCAGGTTAGAAGGATGAGGTGTGAGCCTGTGTGTGCAAGATGTTCATCTGTGTCCCCGTCCTGACCTGGCCCACCACGGGCAGCTCCTCTGAGAGAGCAAGTCCCCTGACCCCCAGTGACCCGAAGCCCACCCACTCAGAGCAGGAGCAGCCCAGCTCAGACTAGGAGCCCTGTGGCCAGGGCTGACTAAATCCACGCTGTGCGCTAACTGGACAGATGCCCTTAGGACCACGGCTAATTCCCAGGATCGTGGGACTTCAAGCAGCCAGCTTCCCTTAGCCAGAACCAGGCCCCTCAGGTCTGACCCCAGAGGAGCGTGTTATAAATCAGGGTCACCCCAGAAAAGGCAGCAGACTCCAGCCAGGCAGGGCCGGTAGGGAAGGTCAGTTCACACTTGATCCGGAGTCCAGGAGGGCACGTCCCGAGAGGGCGGCTCAGGACAGCGATTTCACCCTCAGGAGCCCCAGCTGGAAGGGCGGACACTCTACTGCCGCCACGCCAGCTTCCAAGGCTGTTGTTCAATCGTGGTTTCACTATTCCTTCCTCCGTTCATCCACTCTGCACGGCCTGGGCACCCGCCCACCACCGGGCCCTGGGGGAGCTCCAGGAAATAAGATAGACACAGCCCCTGCCCCCCCACCCCCCGCCAAGCCTCCAGTCCTCCATCACCAGGCCTGCCACCGCGCAGGGCTGGCCAGCCAGCCAGCCAGGGGCTTCCCCCACACCCCCCAGAGCAGACCTGGACTCTCCCTCCACCAGGCAGAGCTTGGCAGACCACGCCCAGGGAGGCCCGTCCTGGCCCGGCAGCATTCTGAAGACCTTTTTCCAGGTGGCATTTCCCAGGCGTCGTGGGGGGCGAGGAGTGGAGGGCACCAGGGGACAAGAGCTATTTGCTTGTGTAGATAAATGCCATTTCCTTTCCGAAGTCAGTCCCCCCTTAATTTTCTCTCTTCCTCTCTTTTCCTCTCTCTCTCTCCCTTTTTTACCGTTTGCTAAATCTGTTGTAATCTGGTGCCAACGATGAATCCAGGCAGAAGGAGGGAAAGGGAGCAAAAGGCCTGCTGCCACAGAGCTGCTCCTCGAGATGAGAGCGGGCAGAAGCGGCCAGGCCCAGCGCCTCGGCGACCCCGCTTTAATCTCAGTTTTAATTAAGTGCAAAGCCATCCACAGCACGGCCCAGTCGCTGCCTCCCTGCCAGGGAATCCCTCCTCGTGAACACAGCGGGTAGCATCTGGGCCCCGGGCTGCCGGATGCCTGGGTCCTACACACTGCCTGGGAGGCAGTGTCCCCTAGTGGTTAGCTGAGCCCCGTACAGTTGGGTCCTGGTGCCTCCAGGAGATCCGGCCTTGACTCCCTTCTTCCCCTAGCACCACTCTCTCTGTCCAACACCCGTCTCCGCACTGGGGGACAGTCCAAGCCAGGAGAGGGTTTCTGAGGAAGCCCCGTCATTACTAGCAGCTGTTGGTCTACTCTAGACTAAACCACTGCCCCCATCTCAAGCCCGAATATTCTCACCGCTAGCTCATCCAGTGCCGGGTCAGCCTGATACACAGCTCTCAGGAACAGAGGACCCCCGTGCCCTGGGCCCAGGAAGCCCACCTTTCCAAGGGCCCACAGGGAGGGCTGGGAAGATGGTCCTTAAGGCAGGTCCAGGGGTCTTGAGAGATGGAGATGGCCAGGCCGGCAGAGACCCAAGGAGACAGACCACAAGCTTGGAGCAGACCTAATGTCCAGATGCTGCAGGTGCTGCGTGCCCACCAGCACCCCGTGTTTCTCACACCTGCCCAGCGTTCCTGTCCACCGGGCCCCTAGTTCCCATCCCTTCTCTTCGCCATCTCCTGTCCCTGCTTGGTGGCTTGGCTCAAGCACCTCCTCCCCTGACCCCAGTGCCAGCAGGCTGTCACCCGACCTCACAAGGCTGCCCTCCCACGTTCAGAGACCAAGGCTCCATAGTGGGGAGGGGAGTATCTGACTGCTGTCTGACCCCATTCCCAACTGTACGCTCCCTGAACGCTCCCCGAGGACAAGACTTAGGGCTGCTTGTGTCCGTCCGTGCCCCGCCCCCGTCCTCCCAGTGCCCCCGCGCTGCACCTAGCCCATACCCATGTTCAACACCCATCTCATGAATGATGGAGGGAGCAGGAAAGGAAGGAAAGACAGAAGAGCCAGGGAGCCAGGGGATGCCGAGCAGGGTGCCTGTGGGCCAACCCTGCCCCTAGCTGAAGCAGTGCCTGTGCCAACCTCCCACCCCTTCCCTCACTGGCCCTGGCTCTGCGGGGTGTGGGCGGCACACAGAGCCCCACAAGCCCCAGAGTGGGAGTTTCAAAACCCAGGGCTGCAGCAAACCTAGCAAACAACTTCCACAAGGTGATGTGAGGCCCCTAAATGCTGACGTCATCTGTGCAGTCGCTGACCCCAGGGAGCCTCAAGGCTCTGGGGGTTGCCAGCCGCGTAAACAGGCATCCGCTGGCCTGCTGGGTCAGGCAAGCACGGCCTGCACAAACAGGGCCCCTGTCCGTACTGTCCTCTCCACTCCGGCTGTTGTTAGGGAACGCCAGGTCGGCTGGAGCGTGCGTGCACGGTCATGGCACCTTGGGGTCACACTGTCCTTTCTCCTGTCCCCTCCAGCTAATGGTCCGCTCCCCCAACCCCAGCCTGGAGGACAGAATGCAGCTGTCTCATGCCCTGACACAAACAGGATCAGGTCTGAACTTGGTCTCAGGGAAAAGAAGGGTTCTGGGAAGGGGGCCACCCCAAACCCACACAGATACCCTTGTGCATTAAGGGCAGCAGACAGGCCCTAGGCCTGAGCCATCCCCACCCTTCCAGAGCCGTGGCAGCTCTCCTGATGGTGAGCACCCTGAGGCCAACCCCACCCACCAGCGACAAGCACTGAGAACCCCAGCCCGGCCCACGCCCCCCAGGCCTCTCCTTTTCCACACATTTACTCACAGCCCATCCCATGAGGGCCCCAAGGTGAAAACCCCAGCCTCACCCCTGTTAATAGTCCTCACTCCTGGACATTTTTACTGTCACTGGGGGCCAGGCACTGGAGCCAGCAGGTGGGTGAGATCCCACTGGGCTTTGGTGGCTAGGGTAGGGGGCCGAGTCAGTCCTTCCTGTCACTTCAAAGCCTGAAGAAGCTGGGGGCCCAGCCTGAGCTAGGTGGGGACACAAGGGGCCCACATTGGTAGCATAAACTCTGTGCTAGAAATTCACAGGCACCATCTCATAGTGGGTCCTTCCAAGATGGGCACTTACCCCATTTTACGGATGAGGATGTCAAGGCCCTAGAGATCCGGTCACTTGCTCAAGGTCCGCAGGCCAGGCAGAGACACCCTCCCCAGGAGCGACAAGTCCCTAGCACTCTGGGGCAGAAGGGGCTGGCTCAGCCAGACCCCCACACAGCTCCAGACAGGCCCATCTCTGCGGTCAGGCCACTTCTCAGTCCTGACTCCAGGGCAGCTGTGGAGGCAACTGCCAGCAGGTCCCCAAGTCCCAGAGACCACAGCGGGGCCATTCACATCACAAGGCAGGAACTTTACCTGCTCACCACCACTCCGGAGCCATCCACCCCTTCCCCTCGGCTGGGGCAAGCTGCCTCCAGAGGCCCAGCGCCTGCTTGCCACACCCAGTCCTGAGCTTCCTCCTACCTCCTTGCCTCTGCCCGTCGCCTCTGTCCCAGAAGACTGGGCGGAGGGAGCTGGCCCCAGCAGCCCCGTTCTCCCCTGCACCAGGCTAGCTGCTTCTTGACAACGGCCAATACACTGGGCCTCTGCCATCAATGGGTTCTAGCCTGCCCCTCTATCCCTCGACATCTGCGGTCTCGGGTCCACCTGGAGTCCCAGTCCAGCTCTCAGCTGAAAGCGAGCAGATACCACGGCCCATCTTTTGTGCACTTTCCTGCTCTCCCACACTCAGGCACCCACACATCCTCACAGGATAGGACAGCTACCATATCCAGCCAATATATATTCAGGTGAGGAGGCGGGGTCCCCAGAGGCAGTAGACCTGAGGTCACCTAGTAGGTGACCCAGGCTCAGCTACCAGGCTTCAGTCTGCAGAGCCGAGTCTTTTGGGCTGACGGCCGCCCCATAGAGCCCTTGCAGCAGGCGATTCGATGGGGTGGCAGCACCCTCCGCACCGCCTCCTTACAAACAAGCTGGGTGGGCCTCCCATGGGCTTTCATTGGGAGGCGCAAGAGGGCGCTACTGCTGCTGATGGTCAGACACCCTCCAAGGTCTCTGCAGGTACCCTCAGCCCTCGGGGACCCCTTCAGCCTAGGATCAGGGCATCTGTCCACCTCACCCCAGGACTGTTATAATGCAGTCCTGACGCCCCACCTTCAGCCTCAGGAGGTGGATGCAGTCAACCCCATTTCACCAACCAGGGAAACTGAGGCTCAGAAGTGGAGGGACTTGGAACAAGTAAGTGGTAGAGCGAGGGCACACTGCCTGCAGGCTGCAGCAGTCCCAGGCGTGCCTGGCTTGAACCCACGCTGGGGAGGCTTTTACAAAAGTGTCCAGTCGCTGTCTATGTGAGATGACACGGCTGGGAGCACATATAAAGCCCGCACCCCTACAACCCCTGCCTGCGATGGCTGGCCCTTCAGTCACCATGTGACAGCCCCTTGGCTCTTCCTGCGCCTCAGGCCCAGCAGGGCTCCCGCACTGCCCACCCCAGTGGGCAGCACCCCCTCCCAGGCACAGGCCCTGGCAGTTCAGGCAATTTCCATTTTAAAACTCTGAGGAAGCCCTGAACAGTCGCTTGGAGTCGAGTCGGAGTCGGCACCAGCTGACAGGTGATGTTTGCGCCACTCCTCCTGGGGCTGGCAGGAAGAAATGCACTTGGCTTTCACTCCAGACACTGGAGCCTGGAGCCCCTGAGCGTGGCCAGAGAGGGGCATGCCCCAGCCCACATCCCTCTGCCAGTGGCATCCAGCATCTTGCGGGGCTTGGTGCCCCCACACAGGCAGCCTCCTTCCCAACTCAGAAGCCACCTGGGGAGCGGGCCAGGAGGGGCAGGTCTCCAACCTCCCTGAGGGTTCAGGGACCTGGGGAGGGCAGCAGGGCTGGACTCAGTGGTCCCCCCCTTCTCCTCCCAGCCTAGGCATTATTAATTCGTGTCAAGGCTCTGGCTTGGGCTGCAGGGGCCTGGACCACCCCAGCTGGGATGTATTCTCTTAAAACCACACGCCTCAGGAGAGCTTTGCAGCCTTCAGGGCCACCGCGAAGCCTAGGGCAACTCCCTGATGTCTCCAGCTACACAACTTGGCCCTTAGAGAGCTCTGATCAGCCACGGCTTCCTACAGCTGGGCAACGACTCTTCCCAGCCTTCCACTTCTGGGCTTCTAGTACCCCGCGTGGAGGGGCGTGTGCCTGGCCTCCAGCTTGGGAGGGGGGGAGCTGTGCCCCGATGCAAGCCCAGTAATCCCACCGTTACAGCGGCAGGTGCACCGCCTCGGCCCCCTGCCCTGCACAGAGCTGACAGTCCACAGCACGCACGGGGAGGGAAGTTGGAGGCTGCTTATGCCCCCCCTTGAAGTCGTTTTAAAAATAAAACCTCGCTCCAGCCGTGACTCACGCGGGGGGACCGGAGCGCCGCGCCTGTCCGGCAGGCTGCCTCTCTCCACGCGCCCCAAGCCTTCTGGTTCCTGGGTGCGAGGCCGGAGCCGGAACCGGCCAGCCCAACGTGGAGTACCCCCCGCGGGCCGGACCGCCTGCCTGTGGGGCGCAGCGACCAGCTCGGGCTGGGGTTTCAGCCGAGCCCCCGCCCTTTCCAGCCACGGCTGGGGAGAGTCGAGCTGTCAACCTCGCACTCCGCGCCTCCCCGCGGCGGGGCCAGCGCCGCCGGCGCTCAGCTGCCGACTCGGAGCCCCCCGCCCCAAGTCGCAAAGGCGGTGCGGCCCCTCGGCGCCGGGGAAAAGCTCGGCAGCCCGACCCCGCGGAGCCTCGGTGCACTCCTAGCCCCAGCCCCCGCCCCGCTGGCCCCGGCGCCACGTCCCGCTCGCACGGCCCGCGGCCCTCGGCCCCCGCCCCGTGAATCCTTCCTTACCTGCGCAGCGACCGGGGAGGCGGGTCTCCTCGGGAAACTTTGCGGCGACGGCTGGAACCTCAGGGGTTATTCCAAGGAGCAGGCGGGAACCGGAGCAGGCGGGCGCCCAGGGGGGCCCAGGAGAGGAGCCCCCGGAGCGCGGCGGAGCGCGGTGGCGGGCCCGGAGCGAGGGGTGCGCGGCGGCGCATCTGCCCGACTCGGGCGCCCGGCGGAGCCGCGGGGGTGTGCGCGGGGGTGCGCCCGTAGGCCGAGTGCGTGCGCCCGGGTGGGTGCGCTCGGCGGGGCGAGGGCCGGCAGCGGTGCCTGCGCGAGCGGTGGCGGCGAGCAGGGCGCCGGGAATCAGGCTGGGCGGCCGCCTCTCCCCTCACAGCGGCGGCGGCGGGGGCCGTGCGTGCAGGCGCGGAGCGGGGAGGGTGGGGAGGGGAGGGGAGAGGCAGAGAGCGGCGGGGTGGGAAGGCGGGGAGGAAGCGACGGGGGCGGGGGCGCCGCGCTGCGCACTGGCCGGCGGGACCGGGCGCGGGAGGCTGCGCCGCCGCGCGGGGACTCGGGCCCAGCCCGGGAGAAACGGCCTCCGCGTCCTCCTACTCCTGCCCTCTGGCGAAAATGGCTGGGGGGCGGAAGGAGGAGATTGGGGAGCCGCCCCCCCGGGGGGGGGCGAGGAGGGAGGCTCCCAAAGCCAGCCTCCAGCGCGGGGGCGGGGAGAAAGAAAGGGGTTCTTGCTCGCGCAGCCTCCCCGTACACCCTCACTGCACCCACTCATTCATTCTTCTTTCCAGTCATCCATTCATTCATTCATCCGTCCACCGGTGCATTCACTAACAGATACCCGCTGCCTTCTCTGCGTGCGAAGGTAACCCCTTCCTTGCTGCCTGGTGCCCTTTCCCGAAGCGGACCTTTCACCTGCACTAGCTCTCAACGCTCAGGACTCCATGTGCGGCTCCCCACCCAGCTGCCTAAGCTGACCGTTCCAAGTCAGAGCCCTGCCCGCCCCGCCCCCCCAAACCGACTGTGACCTTGAGCAAGTTACTTAACCTCTGCAAGACTCAATGTCCCCTGTTGAAAAATGGGAGCATTAACTGCCTACCTCTGAGCGTGTATATGAAGGTTGAAGGAGACCTTGAATAGGAAGGTAGATAGGGCAGTGCCTGGCATATATTCTGGTCTTGGCAAGTGCCTGCACCTGTTGTGTGGGGTCTGGAGGTGGGGTGGACCAAACCTCCCTCCTCTTAACTTAGCTTGGAAAGTCCCCATGCTCTTGACAAGCTCTGGGATACTAAGGAGCCGTCTGTTTAGCCGGAGCTCCGTCATCCCATCCTGTCATCCTTTCACTGGAAGGCTGCTCTGAGTTGAGTCCCCGCCTCTGCCCAGAACACCAGCCCCAACCCCTGGCCCCACTGTTTGCAGATCAACACCCAGCCTCTGATTGGTGTCCTCACAGTCTGACTGGGATCTGTCCCCCAACAACCAACAACCCAACACCTCCTAACTCCAGGCCTGTGTCAGACCCTTCTAGGGGCCCAGCACAGCCTGCTCCTGGCTGTCCTTCAAGGCCTTGCCAAGCCACCTCTACTCTGGGGGAGATTACCAGATTCTCCTGGGGGAAGGCTACTGCCTCCCCACCCTCCCTTGCCCCAGGGATTTCCCTTCCCCCTGCCCAGCCCAGGAGTAGACCGAAGCCCTCCTGGCCTGTGGCTGCCAGCCTGGCCTGTGGCTGCCAGCTCTGTTCTCGCAGTGGGTACCCCTACCTTCGCCCTTCTTACCTCTCCTTCTGTAACCTCTCCCTTCCCATTTACCACCTTGAACTCCCTTTCTTACTGCTCCCGATTTCTACTCAGTTCACCAAACAGCTATATATTTTTTCCTCCCAATTTTTATTTATGGCCCAAATGGCATTATACCAACAATAAAGGAAAGAAAAATCACCCACATACCACTGCCCTGTGGCGTCAACAGCCTTCGTTGCCCTGCGCCCTTCCAGGCTTGTCCATGCGCTGTCAGCTGTCCTTTCCACAGAGCTGTGCTTCCGTTCCGCCTGCCCAGACCTCCAGATGGACCTGGGGACCCCGGGGCTCTGTCATCCCTCCATCGTGGCGCTTAGCATGTTGCTCAGGAATTATGTGCATGGCTGCCTCCTCTTTTAACTGGACCTTTGAAGGAGGGACCCCTTTCCATCCCTGCCACCCACCTGCTCAGCGTAGGGCTGGCCCAGAGCAGCACTCAGTGCCAGGAGGTGGAATAGATGGTGTACATATAGCTCTATTTGACTGTTGCTCTTAGATATCAAAATATCATCTTCATAATTGTGGTTTTAATGACTGCATGATATTCCCTCAAGCTGATGCACCGTAATTCGCTCAGCTGTGCCTGGTGGCTGCACAGCTCACAGAATATTTATGGAGGCCCATTGTGTCCTAGAGCTTCTGGGGGCACCAAAGACCAAAAGTGAATCAGGCCCCGCTGGACCCCGTCCTGGTAAAGCAGGGAATCCAGCAGGGGTGATGGGCACCCAGACAGGGCTTAGCAGGATCTTGCTGAAGCAGACATCGTTACCACGTGACCCCAGGACACAGGGGCCAAATCAGCTGCAAAATGCAAGGCCAGCTTCCCAGGGGAGGTGACTCTTGAGCTAGGTCCTGGGTGATAATGTTCTGGGCAGACTCCAGACGCTCATTCCGCTCATCCCGGCTGGCTCATTCACAGGAGCTATGACCCGAAAGAGCCTTTGGTTCGGGGATGAGGAATTCCTGGTCGGAGTTTGGTGGATGGGAGTCAGGGAGCATGGTAAAGTAGAGGCGACTGATGTCAGCCAGGCCAGGTGCGCAAGGCCTTTATCCCAGAAGGACAGGGAACCAGGGAGGGAAAGTACAGCTGGGGCACATCAGCTATAGGACCCAGAAAGATTACTTGTTCATTCAACAAACGCGTGCTGAGCCCCTGTGTGCACCAGTAAGCAGTGAAGTTGGAGGGGCCCAGGCCCAGGGGGTCTGGCTAGTCTTCAGGTTGGGCCCTCACAGAGATGCTCACAGCCCGAGACCCCTGGGGACCACTTGTGACTTCATTCTTGGGCTCAACAAGCTCCGGCTCCCTGTTCCCAGGGCGGCAGTAACTCAGGCAGTGTCCAACAGCTAGGTGTGGTAGGCCCTACCCCTGGGCAGCCAAGGTCACAGGCCCTGCCCGCGGCACCCCCGCTGTCTGCCTGGGAAGATGTATCCTCTCAGGAGTCCCCAGGTCTGGATTCTGCTCACCGCCTCCCTCTCACCCGCCAGTGATCCCAGACACCACTCCAGCCTCAGCTGCTCCTTGGTTTTCTTTTTTATTTATTTATTTGTTTTTTACAGGGACAGAGAGAGAGTCAGAGAGAGGGATAGATAGGGACAGACAGACAGGAACGGAGAAAGCTGAGAAGCATCAATCATCAGTTTTTCATTGCGACACCATAGTTGTTCATTGACTGCTTCTCACATGTGCCTTGACCGCGGGCCTTCAGCAGACCGAGCCACCCCTTGCTGGAGCCAGCGACCTTGGGTCCAAGCTGGCGAGCTTTTGCTCAAGCCAGATGGGCCCCGCGCTCAAGCTGGTGACCTCAGGGTCTCGAACTTGGGTCTTTCGCATCCCAGTCTGACGCTCTATCTACTGCGCCACCACCTGGTCAGGCTCCTCAATTTTCTTATCTTAGTGGGGCCATCACATACCTCCTAGGGCTCGTGTGACAGTTTCATGAGGTTCTAAGAGGACAACGCTTTGTACACTGTGAAGTGCTGTGAGTGACAACACAACTCATCATTATGAGACTGTTGTCAACCAAGGTGCCAGCCTTGGCCCTGCTTGGGCCTGTCCTGGCTCAGGGGCGGGAGAACCTCATCTCTGCCCTCCAAAATCCCCAGGGTCCCCTAGGTATGGGGACACTATAGACAGTTCCCTGGGTCTGGGGGTACCTTAAGGGGCCCCCCAGGGAACCACAGTCAAATATCTGGTCCACTTGGCTCCCAGACCATGATTCCCAGTGATGCCCTGGTACACTCAGGGATGTTTCCATGAACCATGAACCTCACCCCTCACCAGAACTCCCAAGCAGCCTCTCAGGTCCAAGCCTAAGGCCACCATGCTCCCCTTTCCCCTGCCGTGCACTAGTCCTGGGGCCCCTCCCCATAGGCACATGGTCAGGGTATAGGAGCAGCAGAAAAGGAGCAAGCTCCACCCCCCCCCCGCCCCCGCCCCAGAAGGAGTCCCAGAAAGGGTACTCCAGAGAGTGGGCACAGCAGCTACCAAAGCCAAGCAGGATGAAGCCAGCCACTCCTGAGGACAGGCACCGGGAGCAGGTGGGAGCAAGGGAGGGTTGGCCTGGGCACTTGGCCTGGGGGAGCTGCTGGCCAGGGAGGGAGCACACCTGCTCGAGCCCCCCCTTAGTGCTCCCCACCACCTGCCTCTGGGCACACTCCTGTCCCAGGTGATTGAAGCAGGGGTCCCACAGTCCGCACTCCGCTGCCTCTTGGGTCCAGCCAGCTCCCGCTCATCCCTTAGTCACAGGGTTTAACCGTCCTGTCCTCCGAGGGGCCCCCCCGAACCCCACCTTTCCTAATGAGTCAGTCACCTTGTCCTCTGGGCTCTCTTGGCTCTTGCTCAGCAGCACTTAGCTCAGTCTGTGCTTGCGTGTGACTGCGTGCCTACATTTTTCATCCACTGGACGACACTTTAACAGCTCCGAGATCGGGGTGTGGCTGGCGGCCGGTTTTCCTCCCCAGCCGTACAAAAGACGGTGGCGGAGACTTTGAATTGATGGATCCCATGTGTTTTCTCTGCTCCTGTCTCCCCCAGCACCATGAGGGCACAGCCAGGGTCTCCTGTGGTCCCTTCATGTCCCCAGCATCTGCCACAGGACCTGGTGTGGGGCCAGAGCAGTCAGATAGGGCTGAGGGCAGAGACAGACCTGCCAGGCAGTGGTGACAGCTGCTCCAAACCGGGGACTGCCCTGAGACAATGGCTCCAGAGGCTCTGAGGCGGGTCAGACACACTCCCAGCCCCTGGGGCAGTGGCAGGGGGTCCTGGGTGTGTGCAGGAGTGAGGGCAGTGGCAGGGGGTCCTGGGTGTGTGCAGGCGTGAGGGGTGAGGAGCAGCAGGAGAGAGCAGGACTGACAGCTGCAATTCCAAGACACCCATGAGGGGCAGGGAGAAGCGCCTCAGAGAGGGTCTAAAACAGGCCTGAGTGGGTAGAACTGTGCCCCCTGGGGGCCGGGCTGTGAGCCAGCCCACCTTGCCTGGCAGGACAGAGGCTGCTGCCCAGGCTTGTCTCTGATGGGCCCTCCCCTTTAGGAGTCTCCGTCCTCTTCTCCCCACAAATGACATCCCCACCCCCTCAGCCCCATCTCTGCCACACACCCAAGGCGCCTCTCCCGCACTCCTTCCCTACCCCACTTATCCCCTGGCCATCATTCCCAGCACAGCTAATGCTTTTTATGGCGATTTCAGCATTTCTTGACTTGGGCTATCATTCACCTGTTACACACATCCCAAGTTCAGGAAGGGAGACGTGAGTGGTGTCTGAAGGACAGCCCAGGTGGAGGAATGGGTTTCATGGCTCAGAGGGGTGGAGGGCCAGCAGCGCCCTGGGCCCAGGGTCATGGAGATGGGAAGCAGAGGTGAGGCTGGAAGTGCCAGCCTGATCAGGAAGGAAGTGGGGGCAACAAGGAGAGGGCACGCGCCCAAGATACTGAGGAGCCAGGGGCAGGGTGCCCGAGACGGCCTGAGGTGGGAGAAGTTGCAGGCTGGGCAGAGGATGGTGGTGGACGATGCCCAGCTTTGGAGATTGGGGCCTCAGAGACCTCTCCTGGGGCCAGGCCAGGGACACCCCCACCCTTCACTGTGCCTCTCCTGACCCCCTGCACCCTCCTCACCTCTTCCCTCTCCCACCCCTGTCCGTCTACCACCTTGGCCTCTTCCCCACCCAGGGGCTCTGGAGGCCCAGAGCAGAGCCCTTCCCTGGTGACCCAGCTCCTGAGCCTCCCCCTGGGGTCCTCTCTGACCCCACCCCCAACAGGCTCCAGCACCTCTGCGCAGCTGAAGCCACTGAAGATGGGGGAATGAGGGAATCTACAGAGGGAGTGTCCTGAGCCCAGGGTCTCCCTCCTCAAGTCCTGGTGGCACATAGCTGTGGTCCAGGGCTGGGGTTGGGTGGGGTCACTCAAGGACCTTCACCTGCTGGGCATAGGTGCAGCCAGGCCTGGCAGGTTCTGAGCTAAGTGCCCTGCTGAGACCTCTGGGAGCAGGGGGAAGTGGGGGAGGGTGCCAAAGATGGGGGGATGGGGTTGCCCAGCAACCACCAAGCTGCCACGCTGCCACTGCCTAGGAGTGAGCCTTAAAGAGCCCAGCAGAAATCCTGAGCCTTGGAGCCTGAGGCAGGGCCTTGCACACCAATGGCTGCTACTACCAGCCCTCCTCCTCCTCCCTCCTCAGAGGGGAGCCCTGCTAGGAGGTCAGGAAGGCAGAGAGGAGGGGCACCCAGCCCAGGGAGGAACTGAGGCAATCAGGGCAGGGACCACGCTGGGGTCCTATCTTGTCCCCAACAGGACAAGGTCTGGAGGGGGGGTAAGATGGCTGCTCTGGTGCCTGACCTGTGGTGGCGAAGTGGATAAAGCGTTGACCTGGAAACACTGAGGTCGCCGGTTTGAAACCCTGGTCTTGCCTGGTCGAGGCACATACGGTAGTTGATGCTTCCTGCTCCTCCCCCCTTGTCTCTCTTTCTCTCTCCCCCTCCCTCTCTCTATTCCACTCTCTCTCTTCTCTAAAATGAATAAATTTTAAAAATATTTTTAAAAAGATGGCTGCTCTGAGGCCTACAGGGCTGGGTACACCCTGGGCTCCCATTGGCCAGGGCCAGGGAAGGGAGGGAGCGGGAATCCTCACCCCTACCACCTGGCCCTGATGACAGGCAGGCTTGACAAGGCTATATCTGGTGGGCAGTTCCCAAGGAAGTCCTCCGTAGAGTCTAACTGAAATTCCCTGTGCAGGACTGTACTTCATATTGCAAAAGCGACAAGGGTGAGGATTCAGCTGTGTGGTCTTCTTCCAGTTCCTCCTTCTAGGGCTTCAGTTTCCCATCTGTACACGAGGGTCTGGGCTAGGTCAAGGTGCCTGGCCGGAGCCCAGGAGGAGCCCTGGATTTCTGCCGCCCATTCCAAGATCGGGAAACTTGTTCTCGCTTCCTGCAGTGTGGGTAAAGGGCTCAGGCCCGCAGGAGCACATAACACACGTGCTCCTTCCAGTGACATGGAGGAGCCCCGTCTGGCAGCTGATCCCAGGCCTGATCCAATCCTGTCTCCCACTCTCCTCTAATTGGTCCCTGTGGGTTCAGCATTGCCTCTCTTCCTGGCCCTCTGTCAACTCATCCTTGCCACCACTATCCCCCAGTCGCTGCCCCAGGTCTACTCTCTTCAATTCGCTCCTCCTCAGCTCTGAGGAGGATCTTTCTAAAGTGCAGGCCCAGCCTGACCTGTGGTGGTGCAGTGGGTAAAGCATAGACCTGGAATGCTGAGGTTGCCGGTTAAAAACCCGGGGCTTGCCCGGTCAAGGCACATATGGGAGTTGATGCTTCCTGCTCCTCTCCCTCTTCTCTCTTTCTCTCTCTCTCTCTCTCTCTTTCTCTCTACTCTCTCTCTCTAAAAATGAATAAATAAAACCAAAAAAATTTTTGCTATATTCTTTTCCTTTTTGGGGGGGAGACCGAGCCACCCCTTGCTGGAGCCAGCGACCTTGGGTCCAAGCTGGTGAACTTTTGCTCAAGACAGATGGGCCCGAGCTCAAGCTGGCGACCTTGGGGTCTCGAACCGGGGTCTTCCTCATCCCTATCCACTGCGCCACCACCTGGTCAGGCAAAAATAAATGCTGTATTCTTTCTTTTTTTTTTTTTTACAGGGACAGAGAGAGAGTCAGAGAGAGGGATAGACAGGGACAGACAGACAAGAACAGAGAGAAGTGAGAAGCATCAATCATTAGTTTTTCGTTGCCATTGCGACACCATAGTTGTTCATTGATTGCTTTCTCACATGTGCCTTGACCGCGGGCCTTCAGCAGACCGAGCCACCCCTTGCTGGAGCCAGCGACCTTGGGTCCAAGCTGGCGAGCTTTTGCTCAAGCCAGATGGGCCTGTGCTCAAGCTGGCAAGCTCGGGGTCTCGACCGGGGTCCTCCGCATCCCAGTCCGACGCTCTATCCACTGCGCCACCACCTGGTCAGGCAAAAAAAAAAAATGCTATATTCTTAAAAAAAAATAAAATAAAGTGCAGGCCCAGCCCTGCTGCTCCCGTGCCCCAGAACCTGCCATGGCTCCCCATGACTGTGGGAGAAGGCTCTGGACCCAGGAGCCTGGCTGCCTCTCTGCCCTCAACGCAGCCGTGCTCCCTGTTAGAGCCCCAGCCCTACAGCTCACCATCCCTGACACACACAGCTCAGTCACCCCTCCAGATGTTACAACCAGACTGGCCCGAATCAACATCTGTTGAATGAATGAATGGAACTAAGCAGTTCTTCAGTGCCAAGCCCATGTTGGCCTCTGGGTACAAGAATGACCAAAGAAGACTAGGTCCTCTCCCACAGGCTACCATACTGGTAACACATCAGCAAGTGAATTTAAGAATGAAATCATCACAGGACCATAGTGTGAGCTCCAACAGAAATAAACAGTATAATAAGAACAACAGGGTGGTGGGCACTTGAGCTGAGTGGTCAAGGAACACCTCTTGGAGGAGGTGACATTTTCATTAAGACCTGAAGGATGAGGAGCCAGTTTGGAAAGAGCTGGATATGCAAAGGCCCTGGGGCATGAAAGAGCCAGACCTAGGGGAGGAAGGGAAAGGAGGCCAGGAAATTGAGGGGAACAGAGTGTGGGATGCAGCCAGGCATGGAGGGAAATATGGATTTTATTCTAAGTATAATCGGAAGCTATTTAAGAGTTTTAAGCAGGGAAGTGACATGATTTAATTTATATTTTAAAGCGATCATCTGAACAACCACTTTGGAGAGCAATTTGGCAATAACTAGTGAAATAAAAGATGTGCATATACCACAGCCCAGCAGTCCTGCTCCCAGGCGTGTACCCGACAGAAATCCCGGCATGTGGGCACAGGGTGTGTGCAAGATGCTACTGCAGCTGTGTTTGCCTGTTGGTCAGTGGGAGGACGGGTAGATGAGCGTGGGACTGTCCCTGCCTGGAATATTACATGGCAGTGAAAACAGATCCGTTAGGGCAGCGTGGGCCAACCTGGATCAGTCTCCCAAGCATGGCCGTGAACAGTAGCAGCCAGCCCCAGGGAGCCCCATCTTATATAAAATGAAGCCATGCAGACCTAAGTTATATTCTGCTGAGGGACGTATATAGTAAAACTCTCAGGAAGATACCAGCTGAATGCAGAGTGGCAGGTTCTTCTGGTGGTGGGTCCTGGGAGGCTTCTACACTTCTATGATGGTGTATTTGTTAGGCTGGTGGTAGGTCAAGGGGCCGGGTGTATGTGTATGTCTGTGTGCGTGTGCCCGCTTTTATGCATAAGAAATCAATAGAAAAGGATGCCCGGTTGCTGGGGAGGATGGAGTGTAGGATGAGGGACTGCAGAGAAAGGGCCCAGGAGAGAGGAGACAGCAGATGGGCCTCGGGGGGAGGTTAGAAGCGGATGCCCGGCCTGCCTGGCTGTTGAGAGCCCGCGGGTCCTCTCTCCTCCTTACCCATGGTTTGCTTTCTGCTCAAACGGCCCCTGGTTCTAAACTGAAGCTCAGAGAGAGCAAGTGACTGCCTGGGGTCACCCAGCAAGCTGGGGCAGAAGAACCTGTGACCTTCCTTGAGGGTAGTTGGGATTTTCCAGTGAGACTGATCAGAGGGGTCAAGGATGGGTCTGGACCCACCCGCACCGACCCTGAGCCGTGGACCCGGGGCCTTCCTCCGGCCCCTCACCCCCAGGACATTTTCGCTCAGCCATCCACTCTCCCACCCGCCAGCGCTCCCTTGGCCAGGCTGCAGCCCCTCATTCCTGCGTAGACAGAGACTGCACCCGGCTGGCTGGGGCCCAAGCCATCTCCTGGTAATTGGGTTTCAGGGATGCTCATGCCCATGGTTATGCTAATGATGGGACACTGAGCGCCTGCCCCCGGCTCCTGGGGGAGGGGAGGCCCAGGCAGGACCCAGCGGCACTGCAGCCCGCAGGAGGGCCGTGGGAAGGCAGACTGCCTGATTCAAACCCCAACTCCCCTGCTCCCAGCCTAGCTGAGTGACCTTGGGCAAGTCACTCAACTGCTCTGAGCCCCTATTTCCTCATCTGTAAAGTGGGAAAAACAGTACCCCCCTCTCACTACGTTGTGGGGCGGGAGGACATGAAATCAAAGAACCCATGTGAAAAGCTTGGCCCGTGTCGGGCACAGAGAATTTGCTTGATAAATGCGTTATTAACTCTTTTTTGGTTTTGTTTCAAGTCTAAAAGGTCCTACAGGAAGATGTGAACAGGGGCTAGTTGAGTGAGTGATGAGCTAATGGGTGACTCACTTTGCTTTCCGCTTATGTATATTATGTTTACTTGTACTATCCGTGAATTTCTTGCATAACAAAATACCAACAAGGGGGCTGGCCTGGCCTTGGAGAGTGGGTGCTGAGCGGTTTGAGGGTCTGAGGGTTTGGGGTCCAGCTTGGGGGTTGCTGGCAGAGAAGTTGGGTCTCCAGGGACAGAGTCCAAGGAACCCAGACAGGAGGGGACAAAGGAGAGGCCCAGGCCAGCGGGAACCACAACCAAGTCACCCGCTTTGAGTTTAAATGGCAGGCTAGATGGCTTTTGTAGGGGGAGGCCTGGGGGTAGGAGGCCCAGGGCAGAGCCGGGAGGGGGCCGCAGAGCTGGGTGGGTATGAGCCAGCGGGCAGCAGGGAGCCAGCGGTGTGGGGTAGGACTGACCTTTCAGGGGAGGCAGGGGCATCAGGGCCCAGCACAGGACCCGTGAGAGAGGGGCGTCCGAGAAGTAGGGGCCCAGCTGAGTACACCTCCCAACAGAGTTGAGGAATTGCAGGGCTGTGCTCAGAGAAGAGTGGGGTGACAGGCTCAGTCGGGAGGCAAACAAGTCGAGTCTGGCTGAGCAGGATGCCCGATGTTCCAGGCTCCAAGGTCAGATCGGTGACATTCAAATCCTGCTTCCAACACCCTAACCTGGGAGGCCTCGGGCCAGGCACTTATTTGTGCCTCAGTCTCCCCTCCTGTAGGATGGAGCTGCACATTCAGCAAAGTCCCCATGACTTTCTCTAGGAAGTTGGTAAACAAACATTGATAAGAAGCTGCTGTCGTTATTATAGTTGTTTTTTATTTTATTTTATTAATTTTAAAGAGAGGGGAGAGGAGGGGAAGCATAGTTGTTTCACTTTAGTTGTTCATTGCTTGCTTGTCATATGTGCCTCAACCAAGCAAGTCCAGGGTTTCAAACCAGCGACCTCAGCGTGCCGGGTCGATGCTCTGTTCACTGCGCCGCCACAGGCCAGGCTATTGTTGTTATTAAAGCAACCTGTCCTTGCCCTTCTCCCTGGCTAACAAAGGACAGTTAGGGACCTTCTGCATCTGGGGACCCCACTTCCATGCCCATTGCCACTGTGACACTCTAAGAGGTCATAACAGTCTTACAGGCATTTTAAATTTTATCATCTATGTCCCACAAGGGTGTCAGTTAACTGACCTTCCCACTCTATAGATCAGAAGACTGAGGCCCCAGCTGGGTTGAACAACAGGTTCAAGTTCAAATTTACAACTAGGGGTTCCAGGACCAGGCCTTGTGAAGGAGTCATTGACTCCTCCCACTAAGGGCTGTGGCCTTGAGCAGGTCACTTCACCTCTGGGCCTCAGTTTCTCCATTTGTAAATAGTGCGGGAAGGGGTGTGTGGACACACATACACATGTTCAGATGAGCTGCACACGGCCCAAGTGACAGCTGCAGTTGGTGCCGATGACTGTGAGCCCCTCTGCCCCTCACGAGCCCCCCTCCCCCAAGCCTGGGGCATGCCCAGTAACCCTCACACTTTCATGGGCAGCCTCACTTCAGAGGACAGTGACCTTGCCCTGGGGGACAGAGCTTGTCAAACACAGCAATTGCTCACAGCTTGAGATGCCTTTGAAATCTTTTGTTTCATCTTAAAAAATTCAGCACATTTTACATTTTATTCACTGGCTGGGGCATTTCTCATCTAAAACGTGTGTTTTAAACGACTCACCTTCAATAACGTGAATACCTACCACTGGCCTGGGGGTAGGGGGAGGAGGCCGACAACGGCCTGATTTCTCTGAGAACAAAGCCCACTCCCCCAAACCTGCTGGTGGAGCTGGGGCCGCCAGTCAGTAATCAACCATCACCTCATAGGTACCAGGCACTGTGCAGGGCTCTGGGACACAGGTGACCAGTAGGGGCCCAGCCCTGGGGGAGG
This sequence comes from Rhynchonycteris naso, assembly GCA_037038555.1. Taxonomy (NCBI): domain Eukaryota; kingdom Metazoa; phylum Chordata; class Mammalia; order Chiroptera; family Emballonuridae; genus Rhynchonycteris; species Rhynchonycteris naso. Next base: position 364,913,810 of record CM072995.1, on the reverse strand, counting down.
CAGGCCAGAACAGGGCAGCTGCAGTGAACCAGGGGGGCTGTGTTAGGACACACAGGTATTGGGGGGCCAGGGGGCTCCCATTCCCTCGGGGAGGTCTGGGAAGGGACCCCCTGGACAGTGCAGTAGCCAGCAGGCCCCCCTCCTGCTCCCACCTATTTCCCACACCCATTCGGCTGACTCAGCCACAGCAGCCTCCTGGATGTGCCTCAAACCCACCAGGCCTACTCCTGCCTCAGGGCCTTTGTACAGGCTGACCCCCCGGGGTGTGCACCTCACAGCTGGCTGGCTCCCTCTAGTCAGCAGATGCCCTGACTCCTTCTAGAGCAACCCCACCCTCCCGTCTGCCGCTCTCTTCTCCCTTTCATCCCCTCCGCAACCTCTGATGCTGATTCTCACTCAGCTTTATCCTTGTTCTAGTGTTTCCGGACCCCTGCTAGATAATGCACTGTGCCTGCAGGGCCTTGCCTGCCTGTGTCCCAGAGCCTGGCACATAGTAGGGACTGGTTGCGTATTTGTCAAAGGACAGGAAGCTGAGTATGGCCTCACAAAGGAGGGTGGAGGACAGCAGGCCTGGCCTGCTGCAGGCGTGGGGAAAGAGCCCGGTTCCCTAAGCCTGGCTGCGGACCCTCAGGCATGGAGGCCAGGACCGGTGCTCGGAGCAGCAGTCAGGGGCACACGTCAGCAGGGGCCCCCAGAAGCAAAGAGAAGGGCTGTGTGCGCTCAGTCACAGCTGTCACCTCTGTGCCTGCGTGCAGGCCTCCCCTGGCCTCGTAACCGGCTCAGAGTTTTCCTCGGATCACTGAGCGTCCTCTGCAGCGGCAGCCCTTGCACAGTGCCCCTCGTCTCCCTTGGCGCTCCCCCACCCAGCCCTGGAGAATTTGGTTCTCATCAGGGAAGGCCAAGGCAGCTCCCCCTGCACCCACTTCCGCCACTGCCCTGGGACCAGCCCTGTCACCTGCACAGCCACCACCCCCGCTCTGCCTCCTGAAGGTCAGACCCAGCCCTAGTGGTGGGCTTCTCTGCAAGGCCCAGCAGGTGAGAGCCCGGGCGTCAGAGCCCGGCAGGCCCCACACAGCCTAGCTGAGTGACTCTGGGCACAATCCACGTACAACCTGTTTGGTTTGTTCGGTAAGTTGTTAGCGGCGCCTGCTGTGCACCAGGCTCTGAGCTGGGAGCTGGGGACACAGCTGATGAGACACACAGGGTTAAGGGGTGGAGTGGCAAGCAGGCACTCATCTGGGGTGCGGATGCTGGGGGCAGTGGCTCCTCATCCGCGGGAGGGTGTAAGCCGGCCTTGCTCTGGGCCCTGGTAGCTGACAGGCTCCCGGAGGCTGGCGCCCAGGGTGAGAGACGGTGAGGTATCTTCCAGGCAGCGGTACCAGACTATGCAAAGGCCTTGGGGGGGGGGGGGGGGCGCGGGCAAGTCTGAGGACCTGGAGTGTGGCTGAAGGAGAGATGGAGGGGAGAGGGGAAGCGATGTACTGGTGAGTCAGCGGGCCCATGGGACTAGGGTGTGCTAGGGGCCAGATCTTTATCCTGAGAGCTAAGGGGAGCTGTGGGAGGGTTTGATCAAGAAGCCGGGGGTAAAATAGGATTCACTCAAGTCTGCATTATGAGACCGTTCTCTATGACTCAGCTCTCTCACCTGTAAAATGGGTTAGCAATGGTGTCTTAGGCACAGGGTGCTGACTGAATGAGCCTGTGTGAGTTCCTGGCCTTCACCAGGTACTTCCGCCACGGTGGGCCTTTTTCCTTCCTTCCTTCCTTCCTTCCTTCCTTCCTTCCTTCCTTCCTTCCTTCCTTCCTTCCTTCCTCCCTCCCTCCCTCCCAGACAGAAAGAGAGATGAGAAGCATCACACAGCACCTTAGTACTTAGTCGTTTATTGCTTCTCACTTGTGCCTTGACTGGGGGACTCCAACTGAGCCAGTGACACCTTGCTCAAGCCAGTGACCTTTGGGCTCAAGCCAGCGATCCTGGGATCATGTCAATGACCCATACTCAGGCCCCTGTGCTCAAGCCGGTGACCTCGAGGTTTCAATTTTATTTTATTTTTATTTTATTCATTTTAGAGTGGAGACACAGAGAGAGAGAGAGAGAGAGAGAGAGAGAGGGAGAGAGAGAGAGAGAGAAAGAGAAAGAAAGAAAGGGGGAAGGAGCTGGAAGCATCAACTCCCATATGTGCCTTGACCAGACCAGTGCAGGGTTTTGAACTGGCGACCTCAGTGTTCCCAGGTCGACGTTTCATCCACTGCGCCACCACAGGTGAGGCGAGGTTTCAATTTTGAAGTTTTTTATTTTTTTAAAGAAATTACATTTCGCCTGACCAGGCGGTGGCGCAGTGGATAGAGCATCGGACTGGGATGCGGAAGACCCAGGTTCGAGACCTCGAGCTCGCCAGCTTGAGCGCGGGCCCATCTGGCTTGAGCAAAAGCTCGCCAGCTTGGACCCAAGGTCGCTGGCTCCAGCAAGGGGTTGCTCGGTCTGCTGAAGGCCCGCGGTCAAGGCACATGTGAGAAAGCAATCAATGTACAACTAAGGTGTCGTAATGGCAACAAAAAACTGATGATTGATGCTTCTCACCTCTCTCCGTTCCTGTCTGTCTGTCCCTATCTATCCCTCTCTCTCTCTCTTTCTGTCCCTGTACAAAAAAAAAAGAAAAAGAAATTACATTTCTATGGGCTCCTAAAATGATTGTGGGCCCAAAACACATGCCTGGGTCCTCAAAGTGGCGGCCCTTCTAATAAGGAGCAGCCATGCGGGGCGGGGCGGGGCAGGGCAGAGTGGGGCAGGGGCAATGAGAAGAGGAAGAGAGGAAGAGGCACCTGGGTACCTAGGGCCTCCCCCCATCCCAGTTCCCACAGCTCCTTGGTCCTCCCTCCTGTGCAGAGTCAGGCCCCGCCCACCGCCCCCACACCCTGTCCAGGAAGGTGCCCTGGCCCCTCCCTGCCTGCCTTTCCTTCTCTCTCAGGTGCACACAGGCTGCCTCCTCCGGGAAGCCTGCCCAGTCTTCAGGCTGCACCAGCTCTGGCACGTCCCTCCCCATGGCGTTTACCTGCTTCCTCCCTCCCCCTCCCAGGATTCGGAGCTCCTCTCCTCCCAGGGACAGTGTCTGGTTCATCTCTGCATGCTTGGTGGCACCTGGCACATGGTTGGCACCCAATTAAAATGTTTCATGTAGAGAGTGAAGAAGGGGCCCCGCTGGGTCTCCCTTTGCCCAGGGCCTCCACTGACCTACAGTGACAGTGGCCACGCATTCTCCCCTTTCACTGGGCAGTGGCCACATGCCTTCTTCTGAACTAGGTCAAAAAGTTGGAGCACAGGCTGGGAGCAACACTATCACCCTGTCCAAGGGACAGCAAGCACCGGGGTGGGGGAGGGCTGGACCCCCCCAGAGGCCATGTGCTGAGAGGCACAGAGGGCAGAGGAAGAGATGGGGGTTGGGGAAATATACTGTATGAGCAGTAGTGGGGGGCAGGGGAGAGCCAGCAGAATGTGTGGGATACAGGAGTGAGGCCCCCACAGCCCCCAGCCTCTTACTCAGTGGACTGACATCAGGGGACAGAGGATTTGGTAGTGACTGCCAGCAAAGGGTGCCAGTCTCACTTCCGCCCCAAGGTCACAGGCCCAGCACTGAGGCTTGGAGCCAGTTAATTGAGTTCAGTGGGGCGTGGGGCATGGTGCAGGCACGTCCCTGGGCGGGGCGGAGGGGGGGATGCAGTGGGCTGGACCACTTCATGCTGCAGGGTGGGGTGATAGCGGACCCAGATGGCAGTTTTCAGACCAGACCCCCCCTCCAGCCACTAAAGTGCTTGCACTACCCAGGAACCCACACCACCCGCACCCCCAGAATAAGTCCTGCGCCCTCCTCACTGGGCCCCTCATGAGTTCAGAGACGCTTGCTGGGCCAGGGCAGGCCTGGGTCCCTTGGGCGTGGTTGGGAGCCCCAGCTCGGACGGGCCGGGAAGGGCAGTGCTCACCCCACGTCATGGGCTGCTCAGCCGGCTGTCACCATGCCTCTGGAGGAAGGTGCCAGGAGCTCTTCCAGACCCAGGGAGGGGGCAGAGGTGAAGACAGTGGGCTCTGACAATCTGCTGTCCTGCTGAGGTCCCTCTCCCCACTTCCCAGTCACTCTGAGCCTCAGTTTCCTCATCTAAGAAATGAGCTAATCATCGATTATTTAGAGTCTGAAACCAAACTGAGAGGGTGCATGAAGGGGCGGGCAGCAGAAGGGACAGGAGCAGGAGACTCAAGGCCAGTATCTGGGGGCGGGGGGGGGGTTGAGCCAGCCCCGCCCTGGGGAGCAGGAAGGCCGGGCATTACCCTGCTTCAGGTGGGCAGCTGGATGGGCACCCAAGGGATGGTTGTGGTGTCCTCAGCACTGCCCCCCCTTTTAGCATCCTCCCCAAGCCCCCAGGCAGCTCCTCCCAGCAGCCTGGCCCAGCTGAGCACCCTGGTCAGCCTCACAGGGGTGCCATGGGCCAGGCGGCCAGGCCCCTAGGGAGAGAGTCGGACAGGGGCCCAGAGAAAGAACAGGGGAGGAACCGGGCCCAGACCACAGGGTTGCTGTCCTTCCCACGTTCCCACCCATGGGACTGCTGAGTGCGGTGAACTGGAGGCAAGGGAGACTGCAGACCAGCCTCCTAGGACACCGGCTGAGCTGGGGACAGGCCGGTGACCAGGTCCACTGTGCAGCGCAAGCCTGAGTCCCAGTGTCGGCCCACCCGCCCTTTCCCAGCTGTGGCAGGTGATGCCACCCGGCCACCTGGCCGGCCCATCCCCTCATTTCGCCTGGTAAAATCCTTCCTCTGCCCCGGGCCCACCTCCTTGGCCCCTGGATATCCCTGGCCTAGGGGACATCAGACTGTTCACCCCAGACCCCTCACCTGGGCAGGGCCACACATGGTGGGATTTAAAGGGTACTGGGAAGATGAGGGGTTGGCATCCCCTACCAGCAGGGGCCTGCAGAGCGGCAGGTCAGTGCCCCTGCCCCTCTTACCCCTGCAAGGCTCCCTGCCAAGCCATTTGGCATGGAGCCTTCAGAGCGGGAGCCAGCTCATCTGCAGCAGGTGTTAATTAAGAGAGAGAGGTGGTGGGGGAGGTGGGGAAGGGCCACGGAGGGCTGCTTCCGACAGCGACCAGGCCTGCCCTGAGGACCAAGGGGGCCAGGAGCTGGACCCCCTCAACCTGAGATGCCCATGCTGGCTCTGTCCAGATGCCCGGCTCCTGAGCTCCGCATCCAGTCCTGCAGAGGTGTGGGCGGGCCCCCTGTGTGCTTGGCCTTGGGGTGGAGAGGCAGATGCCAGCCCTGGCCACTGGGGGAGCCTCCCTGGGACAGTTCCTTGGGCAGTTTGCCTTGAGGTCAGCCTACTTTTCAGCCTGGCTTTAGGATCAAACAGACCCACTTCCAATCCTGCTACCGCCACATGCAACTGAACCTCTGAGCCTCAGTTTCCTTATCTAAAATGGGAATGATAGCTCTTTCCTTGTGGCTTTGTTATTACAGTAAACAGGATCATGTTTGTGAAGCACTCACTCTGTCATTGACACATGCGTTCCTGGGGCAGAGGCCACATCCAGGATCTTTCCTGGCCCAGCCCTTGAGCCGCCTGCCCGCCTGCCTGGGGGTCCCACTGTGGTCCGTCCCCTGCTCTCACTAGGCTCCGGCTCCGGGCTCCGGCTGCCTCCCGAGTTCCCGCCACCCCTCAGCCCTGCTCTGGGAGCTCCCAGCCGCTCCTCGCCTCTCCATCTTAATTAGCTGCTTGTATTAATCTGGCAAGTAACGTGGCAACTTGCAGCCCTGGGTTTTCAGGCTGTGGAATTAATTATTCCCCAAGCGAAGAGCTGTCAGCTCTGGGAGACCAGCCACTCGGAGCCACCGACACCACTTAGCAGCGTCCACAGCTTACGCATGGCACTTGGGGCCTGCAGCCCTTCCAGCTGGAAATGGCCCCCACTGCTGGCCCGGGCTCTGTTGCGTGTCCTCCTCATACAGTGGGTCCGCAACAGACCTGGGGCGGTAGGGCAGGTGCCAGAGAAATACAGGAGCTGAGGGCCCTGCCTGGAAGACAGGCTCCTGGGCCAGACGGGCTGTGGCACAGCTGGTTGCCCCACCTGGGCAGCACCTGGGCCGCAGGGCACACCTGCCCTATCTTGCCGTTGTCTGCCCTGATTAGCACCAGCAGCTCACACAGATGCAGCTGTGTGGCCAGGAGCTGCAGCCCTGCTGGGGCGGGGGCGCTGACCTGAGCAGCCCTGGCATTCCAGCGGAGAGGCTGCCAGCTTCACTTTGCTCCGTGTCAGCCCCGTGGAGAGGTGGGAGGGGGCAGCCAGCCAGGCAGAGCAAGATGGACAGAGCAACTACAGCGCCTGGCAGCCCAGCTCTGGTCATGGGAGGGAGCAAGGGCAGGAGATCCCGTGACCTTCACATCAACTTCGTAAGGCACAGAGGAAAGTGGCTTGAGTCACCCATGTGTTGCCCAGCTTTGGGGCCAGGCCCAGTGCTCTGAGCCCTCTACTGCTGCCCCAGGATCAGGCTTCGCCATCACACACTGTCCCTGGCAGACCCCCCCAGCCCTGGTCCACACACCCACTCACTCACTACGGCTGCAATAATAAATGTTGCCTAGTGGCTTCAAGTCTGTGCTTCTTGGCAGCCTGTGAGTCCCCAAAGCAGGGACCAGGACTGCCCTGTTCATCCATGTCTTTACCAGGCCTGGCACAGATGCGCCTCAGGAGACAATGGGGGGGCAAAAGAGTGAATGAATGAAAAAATGAATGAATGGACAAGCATAGTGCAGGTCATCTTCCACTCTAGACCCCACAGGGAGCTGCTTCTCAGGTGGGCAGGCAGGACCCTGGGGGCCCCGGGTCCTCCCTCACCACCATGCAAACCTCAGGCCCACTAGGCTGGGTGGGAGAGGAAGTCCCGCCCCCTCACCTCCTCCTTGCCTGCCCCTTCCTCCCGGAGGCCCTGTGCCCAGAGTCTGGAGGCCCAGCTAGCAACCCCCATCTCTACCCCCCCGCACAGCCTACCCACTGGCCACTCCCCAACTGACCAGCCTTTTCTCTCTCTTGCAGCCAACAGCTCCCTGCTTGGAGGCGGCGGTGGTGAGTGGCCCCTTGCTGTGGTCTGGGGACGCAGGGGTGGGTGGGACTGCATGACATGCTCCTTCCACGGCCGCTTCTCCCCCCGGCCCCTCGCCCTCTGTGCCCAGCTTGCTGCTCTCCTTCCTGCCCTGCCCTGCTTGTCTGCCTCCCTCCCTCTCGACCTTGTCTGGCTACCATCCCTGTAGGCAAAGCCGGACACCTGGATGGCAGGCCTGGGTCCCCATCCTCTGAACAGAGGCCTTCTGGTCTGTAACTGGGAGATAGGGGGACGTGTGAGGTTAGAAGGGCCCAGGCCGGGACTAAGGGGCCAAAGGTGTGGTGGGAAAAGCCCAGTCCTGCCCCTGACCGTGACTATGACGTGCCCTCGGCAGGCTCTGTGCCCCTTTGGCCTCAGTTTTTCCACCTGGGAGGGCAACATTATCGTTTGTGACCTGCTCCAAAACCAAGCCAAGGTCTCGTAAAGTCAGGGAGAGCCCTGCCAACTGCTAAGTCCTTGAGAGTGTCTTTGTGTCCACTGTTATCAATGACCACCATGAGGCAGGGGTTTCAGCAGGGCCCAGTGGGCAGGAGGTCGGAGGTCGGGGGTGGGCAGCTATGCCGCCAGGCTAAGGTCAGCAGGTTCACGGAGGGCAGCCCTTAAACCCCAGGGCCCATGTCCCCTGCCAGTTCTGCCCAGGCTGCCCCCCTGCCCCCGGGCCACGCTAGCTGGGCTGCCCGCTGTCTGCGCAGACCGCGGGATGATTGGTGACGCAGGGGGCAGGGGTTAATGCGCCGTCGGATAAATCCCAGGGGCTGTGTTTACGGCAGCGGTGGCGGGGCCCAGGCCAGGTTTTAAAAGGGGGGAGGAGAAAAGAGGTAGGGAAGGTCAGGAATAAATAAGAACAGCACTAAGAGCTGTCGGCCAGGACGCGGGGTGGAGGGGCGTCTGTTTGTGGCTGGAGATGCTTTTCCACCTTCCCTCCCTCCCTACTTCTCCTCCAGCTGTCCCTGTGGAGGTCACAGCCACCCTGGAGGCCTGGGGGCCAAAGACAAGCTGACTAGGGACCCTCTTCCAAAGCCTGTCGCTTTAGAGGATTCTGGGGCCCTACTGATTTGACACCTGCCATGCTCCACCCAAAGCTACCCCTCTCCTTCCTCTACCCGTTTACCACCCAATGATTGAGGGCATGCTGTATGCTGAGCTCTGAATGGGGTGCCAGCACAGATCCACTGGGTCCCTTCCCTGCCAGAGCTCACAGTGGGGATGAGAGCACCCACCGTTACAGAGGGTGGTCTGTGTGCGGGCAAGACGCTGCTCACAGTCATGGGGCTCGGGAAAGCGCGGAGATGAGAGAGGTCCGGGCCCGGCCAGGAGGAGGGAAGGTGGGAGATGATCCAGGAGCCTGAGACCCACATGAGGAGCTGGGATTTTAGCCAATGTCCAAAGACAAGAATCACACTAAGGTGTGGGCCTTTTAAATCCTAGGTCAGGTCAGACCTCTCTTCTGCTCAAACCTCTACCAGAGCTCTGACCTCACTCACTCAGGGCCAAGGCCAAGGTCCACAGGTCCCCAGCTCCCTCTCAGACTCCTCACCACGCCACCTGCCCTTTCCCAATCCCGTGCCTGCCCCACTGGCCTTCCTTCCTAGAACACGCCTAGCCCACTCCTGCCTCAGGCCCTTTGCACTGGCTGTTTTCTCTGCCCAGAATGCTCTTCCTCAGATAGCTATGCGACTGCTCCCTTCACCTATTACAAGCCTTTACTTGCTTGCCACCTTCTCCCTGAGCCTTAACTGAAATTGCAGCTGCCTGCCCTGCACCACCCGCCTCCCTGGGCCCTTCACACTGCTCTAGTTTTTATTTTCCTCACAGCAGCTCTCTCTTGACCTGCATATAATGTGCTTGTTTATTATGCTCAATGTTTATTGTCTGTCTCCCCCTGAGAACAGAAGCCAGAGGGCATGACTATGTCTCCAATACCCAGAGCGGGTCTGGCCCAAGGAGCAGGTTCTCGATAAATGGCTATGGAGTGAATGAATGGACGATGGGTGAAGGCAGGGGCAGCCTGACTCTTTGGTTTTTTTTTAATCTTTTTGTTGTTGTTACTTAGACATTAAATTTAATGGGATGACATTGATCAATAAGAGCACACAGGTTTCAGGTGAACATCTCTATAGCATTTGAACTGTGCTGTGTCCCCGTCACCCAGCGTGAAGTTGGCCTTACTGGTTAACGGAAGAACTCGCTGACCGGGGTTGTGGGAGCCACTGGGGTTTTGGACAGAGCAGCTGTAGCTCTAGGTGGTCTGGTGATGTCACTCTGGGAGATCAAAGGCACCTACTCCAGTCAGACTGAGGAGGGGGGCACCGCGGGGACCCTTCTAATTCCCTGCGCACTGACGGCATTGCGAGGAGGCTAGAGCAGCCCCTGCGTGCGGCCCGACTGACTGACGAGGAGATGGATGGGGTGCCCCCGGACCCGGGAGGAAGTGGGCCTGGAGTCTAGCCTTTTAATGCTGCCGAGATTTATGGACCCGCCACAAGCACTCCCTGCGGCTGTCACTCTCCTAATGTGATTGGAACAAGGGGGAGGGGGTGGGGAGGGGCTGAGGGGGGCGGGGCTGGGGCTGGAAGGGAAAGGGCCCCAGACCAAGGAACATCTCTTTCCTCACACCTGCCCCCTGTGCCTGGCACCACCGCTGGGCTTCTTAGGTCCATCCAGCCTTAACCCACAACCTACCATGGTGAGGGTACAGGCAGGATTATCCTGGGATGGGACTGGAGGGGGGCCAGGGGCCCTCCCTGATTCTGTCTAGATCAGGGGTCCCCAAACTTTTTACACAGGGGGCCAGTTCACTGTCCCACATACCGTTGGAGGGCCGGACTATTAAAAAAACTGTGAACAAATCCCTATGCACACTGCACATATCTTATTTTAAAGTAAAAAAACAAAACGGGAGCAAATACAATATTTAAAATAAAGAACAAGTCAATTTAAATCAACACACTGACCAGTATTTCAATGGGAACTATGGGTGCGGATGCATCCTGTGCTCCTCTCACTGAACCCCAATGAAAGAGGTGCCCCTTCTGGAAGTGTGGCAGGGCCAGATAAATGGCCTCAGGGGGCCGCATGCAGCCCAAGGGCCGTGGCCGTAGTTTGGGGACCCCTGATCTAGATGGACCCCGGACTTTCTGTGTGGTCCTCTGAAGTTCTGCCCTTTTCTCCTGAGTCCACCATGAGGGGTTCAGGCCTCTACCCATACCTCAATTCTCCCGTCACCACCCACCCACCTACCCAGCCATCCAGGCATTTAACAAGTACCAGCTGTGCCGCTGTTGAGCACTACCTGGCCAGCCCGGGCCCCCAGCGGCTCCTCTCACCTGCGCTGGGCCTTCCCAGGCACTGACTGCTGGAACGGGCTGGGCCTGACGTCTGTTCTCGTTGCCTGTCTCCCGGCTAAGATGTTCTCTCCCCAGGAGCAGGGGTGGGGGATCAGTGGGGCAATTAGCTGCATGCTCTGTGTGCTGGGTCCTGCCCTGGGACCTAGGACACAGGTCTAGCTGCCCCGGGGTGTTCTGCTAGTCCAACAGGTGGAACACAGCAGGCAATAAACCAGCAGGTCCTGGGGCAGCTGTCAGCTCAGAAGGGGGCCCTCAAAAGTGGGGGTGGAGCTTGGCCTGCACGGCTCTGGTGCGGCCCACAGCTTTCACTGCTAGGTGTGGGGGTCCCCTGTGGGATGTGGGAGAGGACTGTGGCCTTAGGGAGCAGGGAGGGAGCCTGCTGGGTACCGCCACCCTCAGTGAAAGCCCCCAGGGGATGCTGGGGTCAAAAGGACTCACCCCATAGGGTCCTGGACTTGCCTCATTCTGAGGCTGAGCCCGCAGCAGGCCCAGGGCCAAGCTAGATTGCTCTGGCAACAGTGAGGCTTGGGGAAATCCCCTGCTCCCCATTCCTTCGCAGGGCTCCTGAGTGTGCGTGTTCTCCGGGAATGCCTGGGTCAGACTCCGCCTTCAAAGAGACCCCTTTGGGTAGAAGGCTTCCCCGCAGAGGGGGCACTTGACTTGGGCCGTAAAGGCTGAATAGGAGCTCAACAGGTCCTGAAGGCTGGAGCGGCCCACCAGGTGGACGGCCCCATGTCTGCGGCAGAGACCTGACGTGTCTGGGCATGGGCGGCCAGCGTGCCGCCCAGCCTAACTCTCCGGCCTAGGGACTGCCCCCCATGCCTGCTCTCCACCTCCCTGCTGTAGAGCTTCTTACTGGCTTGATAAAAAAAAATTTTTTTCTTAAACACTGTCTTATTGTATGGTAAGCAGGGAGGCGGGCCCTAAATCAGGATGGGAATCGACAGGGCCCTGACGCGTGTCTCTCTTGTTTATTAGGACTGAAATGTTTACTTGGCGATAAGGAGCCGGCTCTCGTGGAGATTTGTGCGCGCTTTTTCAATTACCCCTCGTCTTTCTCTGCCACTTTTGCACTAAAGGGATAATAAATGTATCGGAGCGTTTCAATTATTCATCTAAATCATGACTGCGCCTGCCATGGCCAAGCTTTAGTGACAGATTAATTCAGGGACGCCTTCCTCGGCTTGCGTGGCCGCCATCTCTGCTCCCGCCTGGCTAGCACCCCGAAGGACTGGCCGGAGGGGCAGCCAGGCTGAGGGCTGCAGTCAACTGGCCAGCAGGGCCTTGGCAGATGCAAGTGGGCAGAGCAGGATGGAGCCTGACCCATTCCGCAGTCCCACTCACTGCCAGTGATACCCCCTTCCTTCTGGAGGGCAGCGGCCTGCCCAACCCCGCAGGAGCCAGTGCATGCCTGCCCTTTCAGCAGCCCACGCAGCTGTGCATAGCCTGTCCCCATGCCCACATGGCAGGTCCACCTGTGTGTATCACGCACCCCAGTGTCCCAGGCGTGTCACACACAAGAGAGAAGCCAAGCTGGCTTGCCTTCCGTCACAGCTTTCTCCTGGCCCAGGGCCTTTGCACATGCTACTGCTGTGCCTTCCCACCACAACCTTCCTGCCTAGTTATCTCAATGTCAGGCCAGGCTCTCAGACCACGCCTCACTCCTGCTCCAAGGGCCTGCCACATTCCTGGCAGTGTTCTTGGTACTGGGACACTGCCCCTCTGGAATTCTGCCACCTTTAATAACCAGACTTCCATTTGTGTGGTTACTTAAGTACCAGCTGATCGCAGTCAGACCACCCCCCTAAAGGGCATGCACAGGCACCTGTCGGTCCGCCCGCCTGGCCGTGAGTAGGTATTCCTTACAGGCTGTGTATGGACCAGCTGTGCCCAGGCCTCCACCCCACCTCAGCCCAGGTAGTTGTCTGTGCATGTGTGCAAGGCCCTCCACCATCCTGGGCCCTCCCCCTCTCTCTACACAGACACCCATGGTCCTGGGGGGCAGGCAGCACCCTCTCCCCTCTCTCAGGTTGCTTGCTCTCTCCATCTTTGACTCCACCCCTGCCTCACTGGCCCTGCAGGCTCCTTCTCGGAGTTTCTCTCCAACATGCTCGCTGGGCTGTCTTGCCGCCTCCCTCTCTTGCTTGCTTTCTCTTCATTTCTCTTTCATGCTGCCTCTCTGGCACGTGCCCTCTTCCCATTTCTCATTCTCTCCCTCTCTCTGTCTTTCCCTCCTCTCTCTCCCTCCTCTCTCTCCCTCTCTCTCTCTCCCTCTCTCTCTCTCCCTCTCTCTCTCTCCCTCCCCCTCTTTCTCCCCCCCCCCCCCGCTCCTTCTCTCCCCTCCCCTCCCCTCCCCTCCCCTCCCCTCCCCTCCCCTCCCCTCCCCTCTCTTCGCAGACATCAAGCCTGCAAGGGTTAGCCAGTCCTCTGAGTGTTCAGCTCGGCTCACTTGCCATCCCCACAGCCTGCCCAGTACTGTCTTCTATCGCCCGTGCCACCAGTTCGCAGTTGCTGCTGGGTCTGGTACTCTGATTAGCTGGCCCTGGCACAGTGGGCAGACCATGTGGCCTCTGAGCCCCCTTGAGGCCAGGCTGTATAGAGCTGGCCCCTCCCTGGGCTGGGCTCTGAGGAAGCAGGTGGCCCCCAGGGCCAACCTCCAGTCCACAATCTCGCTGAGCCCTGCTGCAGGCCAGGCATTGGCAGATGAGCGTGCAGGGCAGGGTGTGGCTGGCACCCTCCAACCAGAAGTTGTCTGGGGCCGGCTGTGCTGCAAGGAACAGCATGTGGGAACAGCAAAGGGGCCCAGAGGACTCTCAGACCATACCCCTCTCCTGCTCAAAACTTCTCACCTCAGTGGAATCAATTCCAGGTTCCTGTCACTGCCTACCAGCTCCTGCTGCTCTGCTGAGCCCTCTGCCAAGACCCTTCCTCCCCTGACCTTCCAGAAGCCAGTTGCTGTCATAGTCTCATCTCTCCTCAGATGCCACCTCCTCCAACAGGCCTTCCCAAGCACAAAACAGCACCCACCTACCTCCTCCTGCCTCCCTCCGCTTTGTCTGCAGTCTTCAGGGATGGCATGGAGCCTGTCCTGCACCCCCCTCCCCACTGGTATGCCAGTGGGAGCCTGGTAGGAGGGCCACAGGAATCTCAGGTGGAGGCAGAATGGAGCCAGCCTCACTCTGAGTTGAGAATTTTATTTCATGGACTCATGGGAGCCACAGGGAAGGTTCTGAGCAGGGGAGTGACAGTGCCCTCCCCAAGTGAGGGCCCCAGGCCTCCCTGTACCCCTGCGCGGATGCCCGGCCTTGCTGGGCCTCTCCCTGCAGAACCCTGCCTCCCCTCACCGTGGTGCTAGGGGGTGCACCATTAGCTTCCTCGTTTTGCAGATGAGGAAACTGAGGCAGCAAGTCCCCTGAGGTGAACTGCGCTCCCCACCCCCACTCCTCAGTTGGCCCTGCCTGGGTGGGAGAACTAATGGGACTCTGTCCCCTGTGGGGGCTCTAGCAAAGGTTGGCAGGGGCCTTGGCCCTTCCCCCGGCAGGCAAGATGCCACCAAGCCCCTGCATGCAGCTGCTACAGGGATTTTTAATAACGGGAGTGATTTTTGCATGATGAATGAGGCGCTGCCGTTGTGTACATAATGAAGCCCTAATGTTTTCAAATCCCCATTTAAGGAGCTGATCTCACCCCGTAATGAATTTCAGATCACATCACGGTGCTGTCGTCCATCCATCTTCTCCCTGGGGCACCCACCCGCCTTGGCAGTGTGATGGGAGGGCCCGGCAAGGGTGGACTCTTCACCGCACCATGGGCCAATGGGTCGAGCCCAAAATTAACACAGAGCCAGAGGCTGGTGTGGGTTTGTTGAATGAATGAGTGACCAGAGGGCCTGGCATAAGCACAGAGTCAGTTCTGACCCTGGGGCATCACGTGGCTCAGTCAGGGCAGGGGAGAAAAACAGACGGAGAGTGCAGGGTGGGCCCAGAATGGGAGGGCACAAGGCCCCTGGCTGGCATTTATCCAGGCTTGTGGCTGAACCTGCCCTCTGCGGGGCTAGTGGTCTGAGGGTGCAGCAGCTCAGGCTTCCACCTCTGACCTACTGGTAGTCTTGGGGACTCAGTTTCCACACTGCCCGGTGGAGCCTGGCCCCTTTCAGCACCAGCATTTGATGTTGGTGCAGGTGGCTGGGGCCTCGGCAGAACCAAGGCGGCTGGAGTGGGCTCGCCTCGGCCTGGTTACCCAGATATCAGGGTGGGGAGTGGTCCCTGGGGCCCACACCTTGGTGCCTTCCTGGGCTTGAGAGGCACAGCCTTGCCCAACCCCCTCAGACCTCAAGCCCACTCCCAGGGCTCTTGGCGGGCATCTACCTCCCAACCGTCCCTCCCATCTCTCTGATGAAGGAGGCCTCAGGGCGTGAGGGACACAGTAGTCTTCTGCCTATAGAGTCTGTAGCTGGGCCTCAATGTCCCCATCTGTAAAATGGGATGACAGTGTGATAAAGCCCTGGAGAGAGGTGCTGTCACTGACCTTGCACAGATGAGAAAACTGAGGCACAGAGAGGCGAAGTGATGGTGCAGAGGGGTAGAGATGTTGGAAGAGGGGACTTGGGTTCCACTGGGCTGGGTCTGCTCTGTCACCAGAAGCCATGCCTTCCCAGCCCCAGTGAGCTCAGGTCAGAGCTCAGAGACATCCCCCAGGGTCCCACCCTGCCTCTGTCCCCCTGCTCGGAGGCTGGCGGGGCCTGGGGAGAGCGGGACAGGCCAAGGGCTGCACAGGCAAGGCCTCCCACCTGTGCTGGGCTGAGAACGGGGCTCGCCCGGGAGCAGCCGCCCGTAGTCCTGCTGGACAGGGCTTCCAGCGGTTTCTGCTCTCCTCTTCTTGAACAAGTGCCTGAATCACTCTGGCCCTCGGTCTCTCCCCCCAGGCCAGCAGTCAGCAGAGCTCAGTCCTCCCCACTCTGAGGCCATTTCAGAGAAGTGAAGTCACTTGCCCAAGGCCCCCAGCAAGCTTGTGGGCAGGATTTCTGGGAAGAGAAATCCCAGAAGGAGTGTGTAGGGGCCAGACCCCCCAGACAGTGCAGGACAGCAGGGAGCATGGGGTGTGGAGAAGAGGAGGGCCAGGCCCAGGGCGCCCCCCCCCCCGCCCCAGGCCTCCTCGGGTGCCTGTCAGTAATTCATTAGCCCCTGCTTGCTTGTTTGTTTAGCATGAGGAATGCTCCCCCACAGAGATGCATTTATTGCTGAATAAATTTAAATATCTAATTTTCCCTTCATGAATATTACAGCACCCTAAATAGTGGCCAACATATCCTGAGCGCCTCAGCAAATGGCCCCCACAGGAGCCTGCTCCCTGCACTGGGGTGAGGAAGCCTGGCTCAGCCCTGCCAGCAGACCAGCACCTCACGTGGGGAAGGGCTGCGTGGGGGCAGAAGCCCTGCAGACTGAGGGTAGGGTGTGGAGGCCATGCTGTCTGTCTGTTGGCAGGAGGGCTGGTGGCCTCCCAAGCAGGGAGCCTGGCTTATCTTGGGAGGGGGTGCACCTGGGACCAGGCACAGGGCCAGGGCTGGAGCAGAGAGGACAAACGGGGTCCCCAGACAATGGCAGCATATGAGGAGCTCAGGAAGCAGGCAGGCGGACAGGGACAGAGGGTTTCCGAGGCAGCCTGGCTGGGTGGACGCGACTGGAGAGTCAAGCAAGACAAGTGGCCACAGAGTTCTCAGTGAGATTCTTGAGGCAGCCCCTCTAAGGGGAGGGGAGCGTGGATGTGAAGAGGGGGACAGGCCAGACTGCAGGGGCCGGCAGTGAGGAGGGACGCTGAGGCAGGAGGTACAGACCCAGTCTTCCCAGCGTGGCTGGGGGAGCAGGCAGGAGCCAGGCAGGCTGGGAGGGATGGGGGAGACAGGCCCTTTCGGCATCTAGAGGAAGTAGAGTGGTACAGCTGTGTGACCTTGGCCAAGACTCCCACCTTCTCTGTGCCTCGCTTTCTTTTTCTCTGAAGCAGGAACCATAATAGCACTTCCAAGGGTCTAGGGTGGCTGTGGGGATGGAACTAGAGCAGTGTCTCTTTTTTTTTTTTTTTTAAAGATTTTATTTTTATTCATTTTAGAGAGGGGGGATAGAGGAGGCTGGGGAAGAAGCATCAACTCCTATATGTGCTTTGACCAGGCAAGCCCGGGCTTTTGAACCAGAGACCTCAGTGTTCCAGGTCAATGCAGGTACAGAGACAAACAGGAACAGAGAGATGTGAGAAGCATCAATCATTAGTTTTTCGTTGCCCTTACGACACCATAGTTGTTCATTGATTGCTTTCTCACATGTGCCTTGACCGCGGGCCTCCAGCAGAACGAGCAACCCCTTGCTGGAGCCAGTGACTTTGGGTCCAAGCTGACGGGCTTTTGTTCAAGCCAGATGGGCTCGCACTCAAGCTGGCGAGCTCGGGGTCTCGAACCTGGGTCTTCCGCATCCCAGTCCGACGCTCTATCCACTGCGCCACCGCCTGGTCAGGCTAGAGCAGTGGTTCTTAACCTGGGTTTTATTGAACCCTAGGGGTTTGAGGAGTCGGTCTCAGGGGTTCGGAGAAGCCTCTGCCGCGGAGGCCAGAATAAAGTAATACCGTAATTTGTTGTGAGTTCATGCACTTTGTTGGTTTTGTTCTTTGAGCAAGGTGACGTTCATGCACGGCTCATTTTGTGCACCAGTAAAAAAACATATACCTATGTCTTGAATTTGGGGGGGGAAATCATATTTTATTTATCACTAAAGAAGGGTTCGGTGAATGCGCATATGAAACTGGTGGGTTTGGTACCTCAAAAAAGATTAAGAACCACTGAACTTGAGGGTGGCTGGAGGCCGCTCAGCACCTGGTAGGAGGCGGAAGTGAGGGAGCCAATCAGGGAGCCCAGCAGCAGAGGCAGGGTGGGCCTGGCAGGCTCTGGAGGAGAGGAGGGTCCAGCCAGGACCTGCTGGAAAGTATCTGAGGAAGGCCCCACTACCCATGTGGGTCAGCCTCCCCAGGAAAGAGCAGTGTCCTGCTGGTCCGGTGGGGTGGAGGTTAAGTCGGAGGTTGGAGGTTGGTTTGGATGTGGCAAAGGGCTCAGGGAGGGGACTGAGAGGTCAGCTGGGATGAATTGAGAACATCCCCACCCACTAGGCCCCCCAGGAGCCAGGGGCCAGAGCTTTCTCCAGCTGTCCCAGGGGTCAAATAGGGAGGGGAGAGATCTCTTCCTTGGGTGGAGCCCCAGGAAGCCTCCCCCTTGCTGTCTCCTGGGCTTGGCTTAGCCTTACGAAAGCCCAGGACTGGGCCTGGGGTCAGAGTCAGGGGAGCTGCAGGTCCTGTAGGGAAACAGAGAGCCGTCCTTTGGGCCTCTGGCTGAGGCAGCAGAGTCAGCCCTGGCACTCAGTGGTAGGAGAACGAGGCTGGTGGTTAGACAGGGAGGGGGCAGGAGGGGCCAGGTTGCTGAGACTGAGTGCCGGGCAAGTCTGTGCTGCAGCCCAGGGGTGGTGCCCGGGGCACATCCCTCATGTCTGCTTTGAGGAAACTGCTCCCTTGGGCACTGGCACAGCAGCCACAGGGCCTGGCCCTGTTCTGGCTGCTGCTGGGGGGGGGCTCCAGCCCCCGCCTGCCTCCGTCAGTGCCGTCTCCTCCCTCCCTCCCTCCCTCTCCCACCTCATGCCCCAAGTCAGCCCCAAAGGCCTGGCTGCAGGCCTGTCCGTTTTTGCAAGAAACATTAAATCCCTGAAACACAGATTTTTGTGAGCTCCGCTTCCGCTGGCCGCCTCTCCCACCAGCAGCAGGCGAAGGTCACCTGCAGGGCGGACAGCACAGGGAGATGGCAGGCAGCTGGGTGCCAAGTAGCTGACACTATTTGGCAGGGCCAGGTGTCCCC
Source organism: Rhynchonycteris naso (assembly GCA_037038555.1). Taxonomy (NCBI): domain Eukaryota; kingdom Metazoa; phylum Chordata; class Mammalia; order Chiroptera; family Emballonuridae; genus Rhynchonycteris; species Rhynchonycteris naso. The sequence goes on along the minus strand of CM072995.1, from coordinate 364,895,433 downwards.
AGGAGAGGTGGCTCAGACACATCCTTGTGCTCACCCCCATACGCCCTGAACACACCTTGCCAGGTGACCCGACTCCCAACATGTACTCAGGTGTACACACACTGAGCATATACCCAGACTGCCACTGTCCTAATAAAACAACAGCCAACACACATCGCCTTCACTCACGCCAGGCACTGGCTGAAGCACCTCACGGGAATTCACTCACCCAGTCCTTCCACTAGCCCTGTGAGGTAGCTGTCTACCACATATTATCCCATTTTACAGATGGGGCAATTGAGGTCCAGAGACGATGTACTCTGGGTCACACATCTGTGACTGGCGAGGCTAGGATTTGAACCAGCTGCCCAGTTCCATAGCTGCTGTGGCAGACCGTGCTGAGTGGTCACCTGGCCCTGCCGCCCAGAGCAGACAGTGGACACGCTGCCCATGGACGCTGTACACTCCAGTTTGTACACCCTCTGCAGCACTCTCCTTCCCTCCCGGGGCTGCACAGGAGGGGTGGGGGAGGGACCCTGTCTATAGCTCCTCCAGGGCTCCCCCAACTCTCCTAACCCCACCTATGGGATGCCCTGGAAAATCTCCTGGTACCAGCTCAGAGAGAAGCGGCAAGATTAGGCTTAATTGGGACCCTCCTTGGGGTACAAAGAAAACAGAAGAAAGAGGGTGGTCCAGCTGTGCCAAGATATTGGGATGGGGCTGTGATGGACAAGGACGGGCCTCGGTATGTGCATCTGTAAAATGGAGAGATGGCGGTCCTTTCCTGCTGCCCAGTATGGTGAGCGACCAGCAGGTGTGCCCTCGGCGTCTCTGGCACAGGCCTGGGTAGCGGTAGGAGCTGGGGAGCTCCTTGAGGTGGGTCATACTCTCCTGGCCAGGATGCCAACTCCACCCCTGAGGAAGGGTCACTGTCCCAATTTTCCAGATGAGGCCGTGGGCACTCGGAGAGGGGCAAGGACTTTCCAGCGTGTTCCGTTGGCACTGAGGGGCAAGCCTAGACTTGGCCCCAGCCTGCCTGAGACTGAGGCTGAGGCTCGGATCTTCCGAGGAGGCCTTGGAGGCCCCGGCACCCGGGCAGGGGCAGGTGGAGCGCAAGGAGCCTCTCCTCGTGCCTTCCACCACGCTGAGTTGTTTACCTGGGCCTCGGTCCCCAGACTCTCGGGCTAGGCCCGGAGTTCCTTGCCTTGTTTAACAAGCCCAGGGCTGGTCCCAATTACGGCCGATGGGCTAACGAGGCGGCTCATTAACAAGCTGGGTGCGCGCTGGGTGGAGCTGGACGACCAGGCTCCGGGCTCAGACCTGACCTGTGGCTTGTGACAGGTGACCTCAGTTCCCTAATCTGTCAAGTGGATCCTAGAGCTTCTGCTGCGCGAGGAACCTCGCCTGGGTAGGTCGACCCTGGGGTCGGGTGCGTGGTGCCGGCTGACACACCCAGATCGAGCCCAGAGGAAGAAATTCCCCTGGCCAGGCGCGGGGTGACGGCTCCTGCAGCCCGGACACCACCTCTCAGAGCCGCCCGCCTCGAGGGAGGTTCCTGCGCACCTGCGTCTTTGCCAAGCGGCCTAGAGAGCAGGGCGGGCGGGGCGCGCCCCCTGCCGGCCGTGCTGCGCCGCTTCCTGTCGGGGTCTACGGCAGCTCTCAGTGCCTCGGTTTCCCCAGATGGGAAACAATGGGGGGCAGGGACAGCGGGAGATGGAAAACAATGGGGCGCGGGAGAAAGGCGTGGCGCCAGGTGAGTCCCAGGACAATCGAGGTAACTGGGACTGTTCAGCCTTCTCTGTAAAACGGGCTCGGGCGGGACGCGGGGAGCCCACGGCTCACTGCCTCTCCTCTGCAGTGGACGGCTGCATCCACCGGGCCGCCGGGCCCCTGCTCACCGACGAGTGCCGAACCCTGCAGAACTGCGAGACCGGCAAGGCCAAGATCACCGGCGGCTACCGGCTGCCAGCTAAGTGTGAGTGCCGACCCGCAGTCCTGCGGGGCGTGGACAGGGAGCCTCGTCATTGGTGCGGCCTCCACAGGCGGCACTTCTTAGCCGTAGGTGCCGGGACGTGGCCCCTAGCACATCCCAGGAAGCCCATGGAGGGGTGCGTGGAGGCTGCTGTGGGACAAAGACCTGAAGGGGAGGGGCTGAGGGGGCGGGGCCTTTGCGCAGCTGTGGATTTGGCCTCGAGCACACCTGTGTGCGCACATGGGTGAGGTCCTCCCACGGGGAGTCATGATACTGGGGAAGGGGGAGGGGGCGGGTGTAAGGGGGAGAACAGAGGATCTGACCCGGTCGCCTCCTGCAGATGTCATCCACACAGTGGGGCCTATCGCTCATGGAGAGCCTAGCGCCAGCCAGGCTGCCGAGCTTCGCAGCTGCTACTTGAGCAGCCTCGACCTGCTGCTGGAGCATCGCCTTCGCTCCGCGGTGAGGGGGCGGCCTGGGCGGGTGGAGACTGCCTGGTGGGGGGGGGGGGGAGCGCAGGAGATTGATGCTGTCTCCCGACCCTCCATCCCTGCCAGGCGTTCCCCTGCATCTCCACCGGTGTGTTTGGTGAGTGGAGTCCAGAGGAGGAAGGGCCGGGTGGGCAGTGGGCGGGCCCGGACACGCGGAAGGGGCGGGTGCGGCCAGGGGGGCGGGCGCGGCCAGGGGGGCGGGCCCGAGCCCGAACCCGGACTCACTCTTGCTGGGACCCCAGGCTACCCCAACGAGGCGGCCGCTGAAGTAGTGCTGGCCGCGCTGCGGGAGTGGCTGGAGCAGCACAAGGACAAGGTGAGGCCTGGGCCCGGTTGAGGGGGCCAGAAGGGATAGGGTGGTGGGGTGCCCCTGGTCCCACAAAGCAGCCCCATCAGCCATAGCCGAAGGCAAGGGCAGGCACCTGGCCCCGGTGGTCTCTGGCCACACCAGCCCTTTCTGCATCTCCTCTCCTTCACACCCCATAAACCCCTCTTTGAAGGACACAGCCTAGCTTGAAAGGTACCCCAAAGGCAGGCCCGGGAGCTCCGGGCCTGTGCTAGGCTAAAGAGGCTCTGGCACAGGTGGACCGGCTGATCATCTGTGTGTTTCTGGAGAAGGATGAAAGCATCTACCTGCAGCGGCTCCCCCACTACTTCCCAGTGGGTAGGTACCTGTGGAGGTGCCCGCGCCCCACTAGCCCCCGCCCCGCCCCACCCGCCCTGGGCCGGTTCTCAGTGTCCTCTGCCTTCCAGCCTGACAGCACCCCTCCGCACACCCTGACCAGGACTGGTAAGCAGGCCCTGGCCCTCTGTGTGGCTGCCCACTAACCTGCCGGCTAACACACTGCTCAGCCCCACACAGGGAGGCGGCCCGGGAAGCCACAGCCCCGGGCTCCCTCCAGCCTCTCTGCTCTGCCCACAGACTCCCCTGGGCCTGCTGGACCTCGCTCCCAGCTCTAAGAGGTCGCTGAAGCCTGCGGCTGGGCCTGGGCACCCCACCCTTTTCCCCGGCCCCCTGCCCCTCCGGAACCTAATAAAGACCACCCTTGTTGCAGCTCCTACTGTCTGAACCCTGGCTCGGGTGAGGACGGTAACCCGCAGGTGGTGGCCGGTGAGAGCTCGGCGGGCAGGGCAAGGGAGGACAGGCCTGACGGCAGAGGCGAGCAGCAGCACTTCACATTTATTGAGGGCCTGCCCCGAGGAGCTCAGAGCCTGCAGCCGCCCCATGTGCTGGGTGGGGAAGGAAAGGAGGTGAAGGCAAATAGGCAGGCAATGCAGACACCGTGGTCCAAGCAAAGGGGGTGCAAAGCAGGCACAGGCAGGGGGATGGCGGCCTGGCAGGTCCTGCCGAGACCTCGGGGTGCACTGAAGTGTCCCAGCCCCTCCGCCTGCTGGGCCAGGCCCAACCGTCACGATGGCCCTCTCCACCCAGAACTCCTTGACCACGCAGACCCTCCTCAGAAGCAGGCAGCTGGGGTCTGGGGCCCTGGCCCCAGCAGGATGGAAGTGGGCCTATGAGGGAGCAGCTTGAAGCTTTGATGGTTCTCGGTCCCTGGATAAGTCCCCAAGGAACTTCCAAAATCCATGGAAACCCCTGGGCCAGCTGAGGAGGGAAGGTGGGAGGCACAAAGGAAGCAGAGTCCCAGTAACTAGGAGGGGGCCCAAGAGGCTTAGCCCCTCAAAACTGCTGATAGTAGGAAGGCTTGGGTGTGGACAGGAGGAAGGCCGAGAGGAACCCACCTGGGCGGGGAGGGGACAGCCAGACACAGAGCAGCCAGGCGGGTAGCAGCAGAGCAGGGACACATACACGTGGCTCATCACCAGCATCCCCTTTAATAAAACATGGAAGGTTGTGTGACAGGGAAGGGGGAGTGAAATATGACCATTTACAACCACACAGAAACCTCTGTACATGTCTAGCGCCTGGCAGAGGAGGAGAGGGCAGCAGGGCAGCAGAAGACAGGGCCAGCCCTATTTGTAGAGGATGTCGTAGTGTCCAGGCCGGTAGAGAAGGTAGACCTTGGGCTCCGAGCCCTCGGGGAAGACGTGCGGGTTGGTGGTGCCACCCTCGCCACGGTCCATGTACTCCACCTGGATGGAGACGCTCAGGGCCTGGGCCAGCGCGATGATGTGGATGTGGTCACTCTCCTTGCACATGGGCTCCACCTCCTGCAGCACAGGGGGGCAGGGCCCTGTCAGCAGCCCTCCCCTGCCCCCCCCACCCTGCGGGGAAGAGGGTAAGAAAAAGGAGGGCTCTGGATGGGGGGCGGTGGTGCAGCACCTGCTGGCAGAACTCCTTGACAGTCCGCCCGCCCTCGATGAAGTGCTCGAAGAACTTGCTCTCCCGCTGCAGGTAGCCGGAGGTGAGCAGCCGCAGGTAGACCACCAGGTAGTCTGAGGTGCTCTGGTCGTTGAAGGAGGCCAGCAGGTCGGCTACGGAGGTCTGCTTCTCTACCTGCTCGATCAGGTCCATGAACTGCCACGGGCGGGGACAGAGGGCAAGGTGAGGGAGGGGATGGGTCAACCCCGCCACAGCCAGGCCACCCTCTACTCTGGCTGAGCAGGCGACAACCAGTTGGGCTCACCGTGTTGTGGAAATCCTCGATTGTGAACTCGGTGAAGCCCTGGGACACCAGGTCTTCTTTGCTCTTGGCAGACACGGCCTTGAACCTGGCAGGGGAGGGCGAGAGGCGAGCATGGGCCCTTCTGCCAGAGGGGTAGGGGTGCAGCCGACTGCGCGGCCCCTGGTGTGGCACTGTCCCGCCTAGTCATCAAGAGGAAAGGGGGAGCCCCCAGCCCTCACAGGGCTGTGGCCCACCCTCCTCACCTCTGCAATTCCTTGCTGTCATCCAGCAGCGCCTCCAGGTGGGAGAAGCCAAAAGCCCGGTAGAAGCAGTTCCCGTCGGGCCTGGTCTTGCGGATGTACGAGTACTTTTTGTGCAGGTCCTGCAGAGGCAGCCCGCCCGTGCCCGTCAGCCTCAGGGCCCGCCGGGAGCCGCCCAATAAAGGTCACAGTCACCTAGTGACGTGCTGCCCAGAGCCCCAGAGGCCTCAGGAAGCCGGGACTTACATGTACACTGGTTGCATGAGTCACAGAAGCAGTTACTGGCCACTGCTCTACCTCCCGTCTCTAAGACAGTGCCAAGAGCGAGCCCTGTCTGTTCATAAACACAGGCAGATGAATCCATCAGCTCTTGACCAACGCAGCTCATCCACTGGTTAGTCTTTTAAACCGTGAGGCCAGGGCAAACTGCTTAGGGTGGGGGTGCACACAACCCTCAGTTGGGATGGGAAACGGCCTCTCCTGGCTCCTCAACTCTACCCTGCGGGCCCACAGCTTACACCTCTGTGTGATCTCTTCTGGTTTCTTCTCCAAACTCCATGGATTTCCTCTCTGGGGACCAAGCCCAGAGTGCTGCCTGGCAAAGAGACCTCACTCCCTGGGCTGGACCCTCCCCTGCTCCCGACAGCTACTTCACACCTTCTCTCTTCTCAACCCCCCACCTGACCTACCTCCACACTTTCCTGCCTGTGGCTTATGGGCCTCCCTCCCTGCTCCTTGTCCCCATAACTTACTGTCACTCCTCCCTATAACCCATGAAGGTCAGGGCCACTACACCAAACCATACAACACCCTTTAAGACATGGTGTGTTGCTGCCAGAAGATGGTCATGACACATCCATTCACAGTGACTGTCACAACCCTACTCAGGCCTCAGATAGCTTCCATTTGTCAACTGTTAAACAGCCCTGATTGGCCCTGGCCGGGTAGCTCAGTTGGTTAGAGCATCGTCCTGATACACCAAGGTTGTGGGTTTGATCCCTGGTTAGGACACATACAAGAATCAACCAATGGATGCAAAGAGAAGTGGAACAACAAATCAATGTTTCTCTCTCCCTCTCCCTTTCTCTAAAAAAAATAAAGTAGCTCTAATTGTAATTTTTTGCTTGACCCTATTTCAGTCCTGAACTCCAACTTCAACTCACACACCCAGCCACCATATCTCCAGCTCCTCCGAACTGCGCGGCCCGGCATGGCAGGCCCCGGCCTCCCTACTGCTGCTCCCCTCGGCCTTCCCCCAGAGCTAGATCAACTGCATCTCCACCTCTCACTAAGAACCTTACGGTCACTGCAAGCTCTCCCTCACGCCACCTTCAATCCAATGCACACCCTTTTGGTTCCATCATTGATGCCCCAGGATCAAGAACTCAGCCCTCCTACCCCAGGCTGGGATGGGAAACAGCCTCCTTGGCTCCTCCCAGTCCTCACTCCTGCCCCCTGCCGGCTCTGCAAAGCCAGGTCCTCCTCTCCACCTGCACGTAACCTGCTCTCGCCCCACAGCTTCCTCCAAGGCCTTTCTCTGGCTACAGCCCCCACACCTCCCACCCTCTGGCTCCCACTCTGCCTCTCAGACCACCGGGCACTCCGCCCGGGCGGCCACAGCCTGCTCCGGAGCCTCCACAGCTCATTCCTGCATGCCGCCCTGTCAGCAGACCCTTCACAGGGCGCCTTCTCCTCGTCCTGCTTCGCTCTTCCCCGCGGCACTCGCTGCCTCCTGGCACAGCTGTTTCAGTCCCCCTGGTTATGTCTGTCTGTCCGCCTGGCTTCACGAGGAAGGAGCAAGTCAGAGGTAGCTATCACTCCACCTTTAGTTCCCAAACAGCCCAGCCCACACAGCTGCTCACAAATGCTCAATCAACAGCTCACAGTGTGGACAGAGAGCCCAAATCTCTGCAGCGACCAGAAGTTACTAGAATCCTTCTGAGCACTTACTCCATGCCAGACCCTTGGCCGAGGGCTAGTGTCCATACCCTGTCAATCCTCAGAGGGGCCCATGTCACAAAGTGAGCCGGCTGTTTAGGCTCTGCCACGTAGGCTTGGGCGCCTCCACCCGGCACAGCACTCTGTGCTGTCTTCTGCACAGTGTGTGGATGCTCTAACAGACTCAATGTCCCGTGGGGAAGGACCCCAGGCGCCTGCCCCATCAGTTTGAACAGGGTGGCCTATGTGTGACAGGAACGCCTTGAAATAAGGGCCCGCTCCACTCACCAACCACATGGCCGAAGGGAGAGACCCAGAGTTTCCCACGCCCCGGCTGCACACTGCAAGCTCAGCCCTGACCGCCGTCATCATCTCCTTCACCCCACACCTGCCCCGTGCGGCAGAGACCTCTCCACCCAGAGGTGCCAAGTGCGGTGCCCAAGACCTCACAGCTGCAGGTGGCGAAGCCAGGACTCAAGTCCGGTCTGTTGGACCCCAGTCAGTGCCTTCATCTCTCCACAAATCTTGGGGAAATCACAAACACCCTGGGCAAGGGGTCAAAGCAGACCAGAGCCACACAGCTGGGTCCGGCCTGCAGGTGTTATTTCGTCCACACAACATTTATCTGATAACAATGGAGTGACAAGCATGGTCACCCTTGTTTGCTCCAGGTGCTTCGACTCCCTGCTACCGGCTGAGATGGAGTGTGGTGCCCACATTCACACCTGAGGTGCCCACCTTCAGTCACCGGGATTACCTGTGTTGCCTCTGACATGGATAGCCTCAAAGGACCCTTCTTCCCGGTGGAAGGTTTTATGTTTTGTTTATTTTATTTTTTTCATTGAGAGAAAGAGGCATCAACTCATTGTTCCACTTAGTTGTTCCATCCAGCTGCGCACTCCCTGACTTTCTCTTGTCCGTATTTCAACTGGGGACTGAATCCTTGACCTGGTACACTGGGACAACGCCCCATCCACCAAGACACCCAGCCAGGGCTCAAATAGAAGGTTCTAAGCATTCTCTGATCTTTAGGGGAAAGGGGAGGTCTAACAATTGCTAAACCCTCAGACTGTGCCAATGGATACTGTTTACACATACCCACTGCTCCGTTTCAACCTACTAGCTCACGGAGAAGTGAGTGATTAAGGGACTTACCCATCTGTAAACGAAGCAGCAAGGCCCGGCACAAAGATCTGCAGGCCCCTTTGCCCACTGCTGCCTGCCTCTCCATAAAGATCCCGGAAGCAGGCTGTGGGACACAGCCCTACCCCAAGCCTCTGCCCCCAGCCCGCCCCACTGCAAGCACCGGAACCATCAGCAACTCCCACCTCACCCTGCCTGCACCACGCCCCACAAGCATCCCTCTCAACCTCTCAAATGCCCCCAACAACCATAAGCCCATGCTTTCGTCATCCCGACTTTATAAATGACAGACCCACAGCTCAGAGTCACTGAAGGACCACCAAGGATACAGCTGCTGTGTGGCCAAGTTAAGATTTGAACCTAGGTCTTCTGATTCCAGAGTCTGCACAATTAAGCAGAAGCAACTGGAGGGGTCCCCCGCCACCCAACCCTCTAGGAGGCCAGGCCTAGCAAGGAGCAGGTCTAAAGCAGGCCCGCTTCTGCTCCTGCCCCCAGGGCTCTTCCTTCCCCTTGGCTGGGCTCCCACCTTAATCTTCTGTTGATAGATATTGTCATCCTCAGCATACTCCTTGTACAGGACTGAGAGCTCCAGCCGCTCTGAGACCAGAGGGTTCTGCACAGCAATCTGCGGAGGGCAAGAAAGCCGTTGTGCTCTGGAAGGTGGCTGAGGTGACCCACACCTAACAGCCAGAACACCTAAGCAAAGGGTGCTGGGCCAGTCACCCAGTGGCACAATGACCCCATAAAGGCACCCAGTATCTAGCACTGCTTGGAGAGGAGAGGGTTACCAAAGTAAAAAAAAGAACAGCAGGCCTCAGGTCCAGCCTTCGCACCCCTGTAATACAGCCACTGGCCACAACCCCTCACCTCTTGCTGGATTCGGTCCTGCTGAGCCATGATGGCTTCATCATAGGCAAGACAGTTAACGCCTGGAAGAAGGAAGAAAGCCGAGTGTTACAGGGGGCCTGGCGAGCTCCGCTCCGGGCAGCTGGACCCAGGGTAAAAGCAGCGAGGACAGCAGGCTGAGGATCTGGAAGCACGCATCTTATCTTCTCTCTGTTCCACCCAACTGCGTGATCTTGGCGAAGCCCTTCCCCTCCTAGGCCTTAGTTCTCTCATCTTTAAAATGCGGGGCAGAGGTGAGCAGCCCAAGGTGTGTTCCTCCAGTGCTGACACTCCTTCCCCGACTTTCTAACAGCACTTCCCAGCAGCCCGAGAACGTTCTGGCGCTAGGTGGGTTCTCCTGGGAAAAGTAAGAGGAGCAGACAGAGTCCTGGGCTGGTTAAGAGCTTCCCGAGCGTGCACTTGACTTAACCACACCCTTGCTCTTCAGCTGTCCTGTGTATTCTTAATGGTACCCACTTTACAGGTAAAAGAAATGCAAACAAGTGATGTAATCTGCCTAAGGTCATGTCCAGTAAAGACTTACAGTCAGATCCAGGTTTGCCTAATTCCAAAGGCTTAGTTAGCTCTTCACCATAATGCCTCTCCCCTGCCACCTCACTACAGAGAACTTTCCTCAGGTGTAAAGAAGAGCTAATACCACTCCTTCCTCGAAATACCATGAAGAGAGGGTACCTTAGAAGCATACTGTTAGGTGCTCATCAGTAAGTCGGACAGGCTCCCTGTACACCCACTCTGAGCAGTCACTGGTGAGGAGCCAGGGGCCAGGAATTCTGGTCTTGGGTCTTTCTTATGTGACCCTGAACAAGTCCCTTGTAGGGGCCGGGGTCCCCCACTGCTCAGTCCCTCAAGTGTGCAGCTGGAATGCGGATGTGTGTACTAAATGACTTTTAAGGCCCATACGGTACTTTTGGGCCTGAGTATCCCGGATCCTCGGCTGGGCCTTGACCCAGCTCCTTCACTACCCTGCCCCGGAGCTGCCCCTCTCTCCCAAGAGACCTCCTCAATCCCCAGGGCCTAACTCGTGGGTGAAAATGGAGAGCGTGGCACCATTTCGCAAGGTCCAACTCTTCAGAGGTCTAAAGGACACGATGCCCAAGGCAGGCGGAAAGGGGCTGCAAGGCCAGAAGAGGGGGCTCTGTCGGAAACGCAGCCTGCGGGCCCCAGGGGCACACACTCGCGGCCGCTCGCCCCCACCCCCAGCCGCCCGCAGCATCCCCAGCGGCCGCCCAGCCCTTTGTGCTCCGCAGCCCGGTGTAATACGACGCCCTCCCGGGCAGGCTGCTCTGGAGAAGGCGGGCGAGTGGCGGGAGCCAGACACAGGCCTCGGCCTGACTGCAAGGAGCTGGGCGGCAGGGCTGGGGACCCAGGAACCCCCGCACCGGGGGGCGGGGGCGGAGCGGCCCAGGCCCCGCCCCGAGCGCGCGCGAGGGGGAAGGGCAGCGGGCCTGGGCCGGCCCGCCCGCCCGCCCGGCCGGGGGTCGCGGCGGCGGCTCCGTCCATTGTGAGGGGGAGGGGAGGCGGCGGCGGCTCCGATGGAGGAGGAAGGCGCTGTCCGCGCGCTTCGCCTCCGGCTGCCTCTCTCCTGGCCTCCCCGGGAACCAGCAGCCCGGCATCGTCCCCGCTAGCCCAGGCCAGATGGCCTTTTCCGAGCCGGTACCTTCGGAGTCACTGCCCAGCGGCTCCTGCTTCTGCTGCTGAGGTTCCTCCGCCGCCATCTTTAAACAGCGCCGCACCGCCGACCGCTTCCGGGTTACCAGTTGTCCTCCTCCCGGAAGAAAGCCCCTCCTTGTGGCCTCTCCTTGGCAACGCCTGTAGCAACGGGCTTCCCTCCGGCACAGACGCGAGAGGGGCTCGCAGTCCCTGTCGCCGCTGGCGGCGTGGCGTGCGGGCCAAGGCTCGGAGATGGGACAGTTGCCCCGTCTACCCCCCCTCCCCCCACCAGCGCACCGGTTTGGCTTTTTCTTCCCAGGTTTCTAAAGCTCCCGGTTGATAAGAGCCTCCTGGAGCCAGTTAAGTTTCCTTTTTTCTGGAGTTGGAAACGTAAATTGTGTTGAGATAAATAGGAAGGTGAAATTAAAATCACGCAGGGCAACCTTCCTGCGGGGGGGAACACATGGGAGGTTCTGGAGAAGCACCAGGGAATCGTGCTAACATGAGTCCTGGACACCACACCTTCCTTCTCCACCAGCCTCGGTTCTGGGCAGGCTTTGGTGTCCTGCTTTCTGGCAGGAAGAAGGGGTCCTGTTGGGTCAAGGCCAAAGCCTCAAGACCTAACTCTGGACCCCGTGCACTTCTGGTTAGGAGAAAAGCAAGATCGTTCTAAAAGCGTAAAGTTGATTTGATAAAAATGAAAAATAGATTAGTAGCTGCCAGGGGTTAAGGAGGGGGTGGGGGCCAGAGGAAAATGGGTGTGACCGTGATAAGAAAACAGGAGGGAGCCTTGTGGAGATGGCAACATTCTGTATCTTAAGGGTGTAAGAGTATCCTAGTATATGTATATTGTACTACAGTTTTACAAGATGTTACCAGTGGGGGAAACTGGATAAAGTGTAATGTTATAAAATCGCTTGTGAATTACCTAAAAATAAAAAGGTTAGGCCTTGGCTGGATAGCTCAGTTGGTTAGAACATCACCTATAAAACCCAAAGGCTGCAGGTTCTATCCCCCATCAAGGCACATACAAGAATCAACCGATGAGGCCAGACCTGTGGTGGCGCAGTGGATAAAGTGTCGACCTGGGAACACTGAGGTCGCCAGTTCAAAACCCTGCACTGGTCTGGTCAAGGCACATATGGGAGTTGATGCTTCTAGCTCCTCCCCCCTTTCTCTCTCTCTCTCTCTCACTCTGTCTCCTCTCTAAAATGAATAAATAAAAAGAAAAAAAAAAAAAGAATCAACCGATGAATGCACAAATAAGTAGAACAACAAAATTGATAGTTTTTTCTCTCCCTAAAATCAATAAGTAAAAAAGTTATAAAATAAGGTTACAAAGTGGCAAGGCCTTGGATAATAAAGATACTCTTAGTCAAAGAGGTTAAAGTTTGGGGCTCTGGTTCTCGACTTTTCCGGGGGCCTTTTTTATGGCAGTACAGTGTTCTTTTAGCACTCGAGGAGGCTGTGCCTGTGTCCCAAGCAGATCCCTCAGTTAGTGACAGGAATAGAATGTGACCAAATGTGTTCATGAACTTTGTCCAGCCCTGCAGCAGGTACATTGGTACCTGAGCTCACCACACAGCCCACAGTGACCTTCCCAACTACAATGTCAAATCTGTGTCCCAGAAACATTAAAATCTCTATTTATTGGGTCACTGAGCCTTGGGGTTTCTTCCAAACTCAAGAAAGCAAAGAGTCCACCCAATTTGGACCCTGTCCCTACCAAACTGTTTATTCCTCTTCCAGATTTCAACAATGAAATCTGTAACTGCCAATCAGCTCTTCAGTCAGTAGAATAGAATTGGTAATGAAGAGCTAACAAGACAGTTGATGACAAAAAACGTATTAGGCCCTGACCAGGCGGTGGTGCAGTGGATAGAGCGTCAGACTGGGATGAGGAAGACCCAGGTTCGAGACCCCGAGCTCGCCAGCTTGAGCACGGGCCCATCTGGCTTGAGCAAAAAGCTCACCAGCTTGGACCCAAGGTCGCTGGCTCCAGCAAGGGGTTGCTTGGTCTGCTGAAGGCCCATGGTCAAGGCACATGTGAGAAAGCAATCAATGAACAACTAAGGTGTCGCAACGGCAACGAAAAACTAATGATTGATGCTTCTCCCCTTTCTCGGTTCCTGTCTGTCTGTCCCTCTCTGTCTCTGTAAAAAAAAAAAAAAAAAAAGGAAAGAAAGAAAAAGAAGGAATCCACATGCTGGAATGCTTCCCTCCCGAGGGCCTGGGGTTTGAGATTGAGAACAAACCCACACTCTCATGTACAAAGGGCCTGTGAGGGTCCTTTCTCCAACTTCCTGCCCAGCCCTCTCTCTCTCTCTCTCTCTCTCTAAGGCAGAACAGCCAGAGGGAAAATGTGGCTCTTAATCCAACCCAGGGTGTTCAGCTTTTGCTCATACTTTTCCATATTGATTTATTTATTTTGTAGTTAATAACTTCTTTTTCCCTCATTCCACGGTAAATGTGACTTTTACCATTTTAAGGTTTTGATTGTCCTGAAGCATCTAAAGCCCACCTGCACATTTATTTGCCAGGAGTCACCAGCATAGCTTCAGACTTCTTTTGCCTCCCAATGTGCCAACCCAGAAATGGACCGGCATGGCTGCCCCTAGCTGGCGAGGTCTGTAACGAAACAGGCAGCACCAGCAGTCACAAAGGCCCAGGCAGTAGCCCAGGCTTTATGTTCCATAGCACCGACATGGCACAGGGGCCCCCTCACAGCCTGCGGACTCACAATGTGTCCAGGCCCCACATCACGTCCGCTGGATCCTGTCAGGTGGAGGGAAAGGAGATCCCAACCAGGACCCAGGGACTGTGAAATTTCGGCCTCAGAGGAAGGGTTTCCAGAACAGCACATGGCTTCCAGGCCCACCCAACATCTACCCAACCTGTTCCCCTTCTCAGTAGAGAGCCAGTCATCAAGGACCAGGCATGGGCCCCGGAATAGTCACAATCCTCACAGGAAGGCCGTGGCCAGGAGGCGAGCCAAAGACAGGAATCAGTGATACTTTCTGAGGCCGGCTTGGGAGGCAGGTCGCTGCCCAGGGGGGAAGAGTGGGGGCATGCCTAGCCCCGTACGAACCTCTGGAACTACCACTGCAGGAACTCACAAGGGACACAGGCAGCTGGCTCTGATCGGAGAGGTCAGACTGATCAAGACTGCGGGGGATGAGACTTGCCTGCAGGTTCCAGGCCGCGGAAGGCAGAAAGCAAGCAGAAGGGAGGTGGAGGTGGCAACGGGAGACCCCCCCCCAAGACTCACACCACCCAAATGCCTCACATCCCACAACTGCTCAGGCCTGTTGAGGATCCAGTCCACGATGCCAGCCTCTTCCCGGGGAGCCCCCGCGCACCGAGATGTGTTAGCTCCCCCGCCACTACCGTCGACACACCACAAACCTAGTGGCTGAATCACAGACATGGACCTGTACAATTCTAGAGGTCAGAGGTCTGGTATGGGCTTGACCGGCCAAAAGCATCTGCTGGCTGTGTTCCTTTCGGGAAGCCCTGAAGGGCAGTCTGCTTCCTACTCACGCGGGCGGCAGAGTTCAGTCGCTTGCAGCTGTTGGACCGAGGCCCTCATGGTTTTGCTGACTATAAACCGAGGGCTGTTCTGTTTCCTGAGGTCACTGCATTCCTTAGTTCCCGACCCCCTTTCTCCATCTTCAAAGCCAGCACAGGCAGGCAGGCAGAGTCCTCAGGTGGTATCGCTGAGACGACCATTACCCACCTTCCTCATCCACCATAAGGACTCATGATTAGGCTGGGCCCACCATTTCAACAGATTTAACTTGAATCACATCTGCAAAGTCGCCTTCGGCATGTAGACTAACTTGTTCAAAGACTCCAGGGATTAGGGCATCGACATCTCTGGGAGAACTTTATTCTGCTGGCCATCCCACCTAATTGCTGAGGCTCAGAGAGGCTGAATGGCTTGCCCAAAGTCATACAGGAAATGGCCACACCAGGCCTCAAACCAGGCGTGACTCCCAGTCCACTGTGGACATTATGGAGTCTGCCATGACTGCGGCCGCCACCTTCCCCCAGCACGGACACCACGGCAGACACCCGGTCCTCCAGACTCCGGGTCCCACGGACACAGACACTTCTGTTTGAGAGTACAAAGGGCATCATTTTTTCTAGAGGGAATGGCCCCAGCACACCTGATTTGGTTGGGGACGAGAGGAACGCTAAAAGGTGACTAGATTTCAGGCTCAGTTGCCACACTAACAACCAAAGGAAGAATGGGGTTCAAGCGTGACAGGTCACTCACATCCTACTCTCATCCACGCCCAAGTGTATGAGCTGGCCCACGTCCACGCAAGCTACAGGGCCCAGCAGGCTGCAGTAGAGCAAGGCTGGAGTGGATGGCTTAATACGGGCCTTTCCAACCAGGGTTCTGAAGGACTTGCCTGTTACCACTGGCTTCTCAACTCGAGTGGTGGCTTGAGATGTACGGATTTGGGTTGGAGTAATCCTCCTAAAACAGGGGGACCACTGTCCTTTGCTTCTGGGGCACAAAAATGGGAGACACCCAACCAAAACCCTTGGCAGGGCAGTGCAGTTACCATAGAAAAAAATTTTTTTTAAAGCGGGACGTCTGGTCACCTTACTCTTAAAGGATTTTATTTTATTTATTTTTTTACAGGGACAGAGAGTCAGAGAGAGGGATAGATAGGGACAGACAGACAGGAACGGAGAGAGACGAGAAGCATCAATCATTAGTTTTTCGTTGCCGTCGCCACACCTTAGTTGTTCACTGATTGCTTTCTCACATGTGCCTTGACCGCGGGCCTTCAGCAGACCAAGCCACCCCTTGCTGGAGCCAGCGACCTTGGGTCCAAGCTGGCGAGCTTTTGCTCAAGCCATATGGGCCCGCGCTCAAGCTGGCGAGCTCGGGGTCTCGAACCTGGGTCTTCAGCATCCCAGTCCGACGCTCTATCCACTGCACCACTGCCTGGTCAGGCGGAAACTACCATAGAAATTTAAGACAACTGTCCTCTCCTGGTGTTACATTCTTCCTACATGGCAGCCCATGGCCTAATCTGTGTCCCTAGAACCAGAGCCAGCCAAGAACCAACCAGCTTGGAGCTCTCTGCTCAAGATGTGTCACAGGAAAGCCTCCCAGGGTGAGGCAGGGACAGGTGTGACCCTGTTGAGAGGTGATAGGCATGAGGCCCCTCCCCACAAAAGACAAGGGGATGCCCCTCCCTCAGCACCCCTGTCTGGCTTAGGAAGACCCTTCAGATCCTTCTCTCCCCCTCCTCTGGCCAATAGCCCAACCTGTGAATCTGCCCCACCCCCCATTCTAGGCCCTTCCATTTAGGCCCAGACAAAAGGCTGGCTAGTGTGGAAGGAAACAAGCCTTTTAGGAGCCAGGGAACCAACTCCCCGCCCCTCAGGGAAGTAGCCACAGGCAAAAGGGACCTGCTACAATATCCAGGCGCTGGGTCCTATAGGCATCACTGACATCACACAAAAAGGCCAGGAAAGATTAGACAAAGGGGCCCTGGCCGGTTGGCTCAGTGGTACAGTGTCGGCCTGGTGTGTGGAAGTCCCGGGTTCGATTACCAGACAGGGCACACAGAAGAAGCGCCCATCTACTTCACCCTTCCCCTCTCCTTTCTCTCTATCTCTCTCTTCCCCTCCTGCAGCCAAGGTTCCATTGGAGCAAAGCTGGCCTAGGCACTGAGGATGGCTCTACGGCCTCCGCCTCAGGCGCCAGAATGGCTCCAGTTGCAACGGAGCAACGGCCCAGATCAGCAGTGGATCCCAGTCAGGCGCATGCAGGAGTCTATCTGCCTCCTGTTTCTCACTTCAGAAAAAAATACAAAAGATTTAGACAAAGGGAGGGAGAGCAGAGTCCACCTTGAGCTTTTGTCAACATAAATCAGGAAACAAGAAGCCTTGCCTGACCAGGCGGTGGCGCAATGGATAGAGCATCGGACTAGGATGTGGAGGACCCAGGTTCAAGACCCCGAGGTCACCAGCTTGAGTGCAGGCTCATCTGGCTTGAGCAAAAGCTCACCAGCTTGGACCCAAGGTCGCTGGCTCCAGCAAGGGGTTACTCGGTCTGCTGAAGGCCCGCAGTCAAGGCACATATGAGAAAGCAATCAATGAACAACTAAGATGTTGCAATGAAAAACTGATAACTGATGCTTCTCACCTCTCTTCGTTCCTGTCTGTCCCTGTCTATCCCTCTCTCTGTCCCTGTAAAAAAAAAAAAAAAAAAAAAAAAAAAAAGAAGCCTGCAGAAGAGGGTTTGGAGATGTGTGTTCTGATACCCAGAGCCTGAAGCCAACTATCAGCTCTCACCTGGCAGCTCTGCCCTCCATCCTGGCCCCGGGAGTCCTCACAGCCTAAACTCCATAGGGGACACTGAACCGGTGTCTGTGAGAAATCACCCACATCACCCAGCAAAGAGAATGCAGAGAGCTAAAGCTGTCCTCCAGGGGTGGGGACAAGGCTGAAGGTTCCTTCCAGACACTGGAGGTCAGGATTCCAGCTCAGTGTGGAGCGTTTCCCAGCTAAGGAGGCGCCACCAGCCCCCAGGAAAGGGCCTAGGGATGGAGGAGCAGCAAATCCCCCAGGGCGAGAAGGGAAATGGTCTGAGAAGCAGCAGGGAGAATAAGAAAGCCAGTCAACCGATAAACGTTTATGGGTGCGGTGATGAAAGGAAAGAGGCCCTAGAGTTGACATAAAAAAGCAACACACTAAATGGCCCCACCCTCCAACCAGGAAGGTCAATAACGCCTGAGAAACGGTTGGAGCCCACTGACTGGGGACAGGAGAGGCTCGGCCCGTAGGAAAAAGGCCCCCAGAGACAGAGACAACACACGGTCTTGGCACAACATGCTACAGAAGGTGAGCATGAAAGGCTGCCCAGTGACAACACGCTCTGTTTTCCCAAGAAGCGAGAAAACATTTCAAAAGCATGCAAAGGAAGGAGCACCCCAGACAGTAAGGACAGTGGCTGAACACACACGATCTACCACAGGCCGGCCAGCCAGCAGAGCCATGAGCCCACCCAGGCCTTCCTCTCCATGCCCCAACCTCAGCTCAAGTATGGAGGCAGAAGCTCAGGTCAAAGGCACGATGAGTTTCGGAAGGAAGATTTAAATAAACTTTATTGTTACAAGGGAGGGGGGGTCCTACCGAGCACGGCCTTATAGACCGACATATGTGGTCCCAGGATGTCACAATGGTGAAATCAGGAGGTCATGATTGCAGAAGAGGTCACTCTAAGTGAAGGATATGGTCCCGGGTAGGCAGGCCAGGAATGCAGCAGACATGATCTGGGCAGGCGGGGGTTGGTCAGGTCAGGCAGAGGGCGAGCACAGCCCCTTCACTCCCGCTTCTTATAGCTCTCCAGGTGAGACAAGACCCAGCCCGATGGCAGGAGGATACACAGGAAGCAGGAGGTGAGGCCCACGATGATTTCCTACACAGAGCACAAGAAAGAAGGAAGCCCCAGAGTAAAGGAATCCCCCAGGTTTCTGCTGGTCTGAGCAGCCTCCCCAGGCAGCTGAAAGCCCCTCTTGCTGAATGAAGATACAGGCTCCAGAGGAGAAACATGGCAGATCCAAGGCCCATGCTAGGCCTTGAGGTAAAGGGCTGGATATGGAAGTAGGGGCCGGCCAGGGTTTGAATCGATGGAGAAATCCATCACCAGCTGACTAATTGAAGGGACAGGAACAAGGACTTATACCTCTTTACAGCTGGTCTATTGGAACCCAGGAACCTTGCAGGGGCTGGTAACTAAAAATGTACCTCCCCTTCCCTGCCTTGAAACCCCTCCTCCCACCCTGGCCAGACAGTATGGCTTGGTTGGGTAGAGATTCATCTGGAAGAAGAAGGGGGGGGGAGGTAGCTGGTTCCATCATGGGTCAGAGCACTTGCAGGAAAAGATGGATGTACCTGTTGCTCTCCCCGGCCCCCCTTCCTCTCTCTCTAAAATCAATAAATGTTTTTTTTAAAACCCTCCCTTCCAATCTCCTTTCCAGGACTGCTCTGCAACCTTTGGGGCTAAGAATAAAAGACTTTTTACAGCCATTTCCACATTCCCTATAGTAGTAGGGATCACAGCAAAACTTGGGAGTCACATTTAGGTTCAAATTCCTTCCTGGCAACTGAAGGGTGTGAGACTTTCCTTTTGACAAGTCAATACACTGCTCCTAAAATTTCAGTCCCCTCAACCATGAAATGGAGATAAGGGCCCTTTCTTCTTGGGGTCTCGGGGACTGAATGAGACCGGCACAGCAGTCTCAGCACAGTGCCTGTCACACAGCAGGCACTCAGCGGGTGTCTGTCAGCTGCAATTATTATCACCATTATCTTCCCAATCGCAGCGACCTCCCCGCTCTGCTCTTAACTGCAGGCCTGTTAACCCGGATTCTGAAGACTTGCGTTCAAGGTCGGGCTCTGCCACTGGGACAATGTATGGATGCGCCCCAAAGTGTCATTAAGGGCTCCCACATTCGTGGAAATAATAAAGACGTTTTGGGGTCCTCCTGCCCCACTTTCCTAACAATTAATAGTGGTAGCAATTACTACCGTCGCTGACAGCCGTCAGACACCCCAGTGAACCAACTGCCTGTAATTCCAAATCTTGGGGCAGACTGCAGGACTGTGGCCGAAGCACTGCCCCCTACGCCCAAACAGCACTGTAGCTCTCCGCCACGCTGCGACGAAGCGCAGGGCACTCTCAGAGCGCCATGGTCCAGTGCGCCATACTGGTCCAGCCCCGACTCCGCCGCGGAACTCCCGGGCCGGCCCGCTCCTTACCATGGTTCCGAGTTGCTCCCGCGGAGGCTTGGAATAGATCTGGGCACGAGGCACCAGGAGCCGCCGGGCCGGGCTAGTTAGGCCCCTCAGCAGAAGCGGCGACAGCGCGGACATGATCGCAGAGAACGGATTGCAGACAGCAGTCGGAGCCCAAGGTCGGAAAGTCAAAATGGCTACATAGGACGGAATTTCCGGAGCTAAGAAGGTCGAAAGAAGGGAGTCCTGGAAATGACGAAAGAACACACCTCCCACCCGCCCTTGTCATTTTTGGCGCGTTTCTCGAAACAGCCAATCCACGCCATCCTACCGCCAATGGGCGGAGCACAGAGGGGTGTTCTTATCAGTTATGCCCCGCCTCCAAAGCGGCCTATCTTCTTTTTTTATTTTTTTTTTTGCGGCCTATCTTCTTGAGTGACACCTGTGGTCACTTTATCACATAAGTTAGAAATTTTGTGGCATTCTTGCTAAGGGGACCAGACGTCCCGCTTTGGGCGGAACAGTCCTGATTTTTAACAATTTGTCCAGCGTCCCATGGCGTTTTGAAAAAGTCCTGATTTTTGGAAAGAATGCACGAAAAGCCAGGGAACCGGAAGGGAATATACGGTTTTCGGTGGGGAGATCCCGCCACCACCGGGAAGCGCCAGCACTGCCGCAAGAGCTGGCTGCCCCATTCTGGCCGGAACAAAGAACTTCGGGCAGGACGCACCTGCTGGGGTAGCGGCTGTCAGCGGCCTGGACGCCCCGCGAGGCGCAAGCCCCTCGGTGTCCAGCTGGCGGCAGAGGTGGACGCGGGGAGCGCGAGCCGCAAAGACAAGTCCAGGCGGGGAGTGTGCGCGACCGCTGGGATGGGAGCGCTCTGGCGGCGCTGCCCTGCCTGCTCCCGCCCGCTGGTGCAGCTCCCGAATCGGTTTGGGACCGTGTAACCCCATCCCTATGACTCACTCAAAATTTCCCATATAGTAATATTTCTGAAAATGATCTTTTTAATGAGGTATCATTATGAAAAATATATATTGATAAGGAAAAGGTGAAATCTTGGGCATCAGCAAAAATCACAATAGAGAACAAACAAATGGTTAGAAATATTTTATCATTTTGAAACAAACCATGTTCCATACAACAATGCACTAAAAATTGTGGAATACGCGCTGTCTTTACCAGGAACTAATGCTGTGACTGAATGCGTTTTTTCTACGGTAAATAAAGTGTAGACATCAGAAAAATCACAATTAAATGTTGAGACTCTGAAAGCCATTTTATGTGTGAAATATTTAACAAATTCTTGTGAAAAATTTCATGACCTTTTAAACAACAACAGCAATCTACTAAAATATATTCACTCAAATGAGAAATATGCCAAAGAATAAAATAATACTATACATCATTTTTAATGTATTATATTTGTAAATTGTACTTATGTTGAAATTTAAAAGTATATATTACAATACTATTTTTGCATTCTATGAAAATTTTATTTTGCTCCATATAGACCAAATTTTTAATCAAGAACCCCCCCACCCCCGTCAATGGTGTCCCGCTTTACCAATTTTAAAATCTGGTCACCTTACGGACCCTTATATCCCTTTATACAGTGCTCAAATCTCTTTCTATTCAGATATCCCACTCTCTGCTAGCCCTCCATTATTTCTGGCCAGAACGCCCGACACTGACCTCCTAACGGAATTCTCCTCATTATTTCCCTAATTCCAATGTCCACGTTGTGGCAACCCACCTTCCTACCTTCCTGCCTCCCTCCATCGCTATCTTCCTTCTTTTTAAATATAAGTTTAACTAAATCACACACCTACTTAATTTTCAGTGATTCCCATTGCTTACTAGACCAAGTCCCCAGCCTCATCTCTAAATATTCCACACCCTCCTCCCCACCCCACCCTCCCCCAAACCTTTTGCTTCTTTGTATCCACCGAGAACACTTTTGACTCCTCTCTAGCCTTCCATTCTCACCACTCAAAGCTTCTCCTTCCAGGCATCCACTTACTGACACAGCTTACTCTATTCAGCAAATATTTACTAGCCCTCCCTGTGTTCCAGGAACTGTCCTGGGCCTGTAGTCAACAAGGACGCCCTTATCACAAAACTGACATTCTGGAGGGGAGAGACAATAAATAAGCTCCCGCCCAGGGTGAGTAGCCCAGTTGGTTAGAGCAGGGTCCCTACATGCGGAGTATGTGGGTTTGATCCCAGGTCAGGGTACAGGCAAGAATCAACAAAGGACGGCATGAGTGAGAGGAGCAACAAATCGCTGCTTCTCTCTGTCTCTGTCTCTCTCTAGAAATCAATGAAAAAGTGAAATTATAAAATAAAAACTAAATGAAGGTCTTGGTGACAAGCTCTTGAGAGTTCCGTGGTGTGATAGAAGGCAATGGGTGGTACTTAGCCTTCATGGGCCACCCTAAGCCCTGTGCCGCCTCCGTGCCCAGCAAACCTTGTGGTAGCACCACCCATAGGGTCAGTCTCCATCCCTCGACTGGAAGGCCACCTGAGGTTAACCCGTGTCTGATTCACCACTGTCTCCAAGCGCCTGGCACATCTGACACCCAGACATTTATGAACTGCAGGAGACTGAACGGGAGGTGTAAGGCCAACAGGAAAGGGGGGAGGAGCCAGCCACTGAGCGGGGCCTTACCTATACAATCTCCTTCTATCTTCACAACGGGGTCATGAGGGACACGCTGTTATTTCAAACATTCTTTTCTACAAAGAAGGAAATAAAGCCCTACCCACGTAGCTCAGTTGGTTCAAGTATCATCTGGATACACTAATGTTGTGGGTTTGATCCCCAGTCAGGGCCTGGGGTATTAACCAGCGAAGGCATAAATAAGTGAAACAACAAATCAATGTTTCTCTCTCAATCTCTCTCTTTCCCCCTTCCTCTCTAAAATGTATAAATTTTAAAAAGAAGAAGAAAGAAGCCTGGAGAACTAGGTGACCTGCTGAAGGTCATGCAGCTACATGGCTGCCTAGGCAAGATTCCAGGGCAGGTTCCTCTGCCAAACCCCATGCTTTAATTATCACGCAAGCTGCTGTGGAGGAGAGTTTCCAGAAGTTCCAGTTTTAATGTTGTGAGCAATAGGATCTGACTGTTGTGGCAGGCCTGACTGGTGGGCGGCATAGGATAGAGCGCCGGGCTGGGATGCTGAGGTCCAAGGTTCAAAACCCCAAGGCTGCCAGCTTGAGCACAGGATCACTGACATGAGCTCAAGGTCGCTGGCTTGAGCCCAAAGGTCGCTAGTTTGAGCAAGGGGTCACTGGCTAGGCTTGTGCACCCCCAGCCTCACCAAGGCAAATCTGAGAATCTGAGAAGTAATCAGTGAACAACTAAAGTGACACAACCACAAGTTGATACTTCTCATCTCTCTCCTTGTCTCTCTCTCTCAAAAAAAAAAAAAAGAGAGAGAGCCTGACCAGGTGATGGCGCAGTGGATAGAGCTCAGATAACTTTGAGACATCTTTGTATCAGAGACTTCCTTGTTTGTAGATTGGATTAAAGGTTTTGAATCTACGCTATAAAGTGGGGCATGCCGGGAGCTTGCTCTCTCTCGGTTCCTGAGGTTAGTATTAGAGAGGAGAGCAGATTAAGGCCACATGGAGGAGAGGAAGCAGCCAAGATGGTGGAATGCTGAGGAAGAAGCCAGTTTGTGCAGAGAGAAGGAGATGGGAAACGGATGAATAAGTCTGGTGAGCTAGAAACCTTTGATGTGCCTGACCTATGGTGGCGCAGTGGATAAAGCGTCAACCTGGGAACACTGAGGTTGCCAGTTCAAAACCCTGCACTGGTCTGGTCAAGGCACATATGGGAGTTGATGCTTCCAGCTCCTCTCCCCTTTCTCTCTTTCTCTCTCTCACTCTGTGTCTCCTCTCTAAAATGAATAAAATAAATTTTTTTTAAAAATCAAAAAAAAAAATAGAAACCTTTGATTCTAGGAAACTCGGATAAGTCAGTAGCTTTGTGAGCACTGAATGAGTGGGTTTTGGAGCCCAGTGTGTTTTTGCTTGCCCGCCAGGTGCAAGCTAGAATTAAAGCTAATGGCTCACCAGTTCTTGGCTCCGTTGTTTCATTACCGACTGTCAGAATCTAATGCGAACCTGCACGAGTCAGGAGGCTGTGATGATGACCCTGGCTCCTGGGTTTACAGGGGACAAGGGAGATGTTGAGGGAAATACGGGGGAGGAGGGATACATTCGGGGCGACACTAGAATCTATGTAAACACAATAAATTAAAGTCAATTAGAAAAAAAGAAAGAAGCCTGACTAGGCGGTGGCTCAGTGAATAGAGCGTCAGACTGGGATGCGGAAGACCCAGGTTGGAGACCCCAAGCTCACCAGCTTGAGCGCGGGCCCATCTGGCTTGAGCAAAAAGCTCATCAGCTTGGACCCAAGGTCGCTGGCTCCAGCAAGGGGGTGCTTGGTCTGCTGAAGGCCTGCGGTCAAGGCACATGTGAGAAAGCAATCAATGAACAACTAAGGTGTTGCAACGGCAACGAAAAACTAATAATTAATGCTTCTCACCTCTCTGTTTCTGTCTGTCTGTCCCTATCTACCCCTCTCTCTGACTCTCTCTCTTCCTGTAAAAAAAAAAAAAAAAAAAAAAAAAGGAAAGGAAAAGAGAGAAAGGAAGGCTGCGGCAAGGGGTGGAGGTGAGGTGGGGTGGCAAGGGGCTGGGACAACAGGAGCTATGGAGAACCCTCAGCTCCATGAGGGCAGGGAGGGGCTCACAGAAAGGTGGTAATGAACCCAGAGTGAGTGCCCCAAAGGGTGGCTGTGCCTGAGCTTTCTCTGGGTAAATGGGCTTGCAGGCCCTTAGCTACCAGTGCCCTCCTCATCCTTCCCCCATCACCCCACCACTCATGGGTATTGGTAATGTCCAGCCGTCTCAGCCCACCCCCACCTACCAGGCTTCCTGCCTTCACCCTGCCCCTGGCTCTGGCAAACAGCCCAGAACAGATGCTTCTTTTTTTCTTGTGACAGAAACAGAGAGACAGAGAGGGACAGATGGAACAGACAGAAAGGGAGAGAGATGAGAAGCATCAATTATTCATTGCAGCAGCTTAGTTGTTCATTGATTGCTTTCTCATATGTGCCTTGATGGGGGGGTGTGCTACAGCAGACCTGGTGACCCTTTGCTCAAGGCAGCAACCTTGGGCTTAAGCTGGTGAGCCTTGTTCGAACCAGATGAGCCTGTGCTCAAGTCGGCAATCTCAGGGTTTCAAACCTGGGTCTTCCGCATCCCAGTCCGACACTATCCACTGCGCCACCGCCTGGTCAGGCTCTCATTGTTTTCCTTGCTTTTTTCTTGTCTGTTTTAAAACTTTTTAATTCTTATTTATTTATTTATTTTTGAGAGGGGAGAGAGAGAGAGAAGGGGGAGGAGCAGGAAGCACCAACTCCCATATATGCCTTCACCAGGCAAGCCTTGGGTTTTGAACCAGCAACCTCAGTGTTCCAGGTTGAGGAAGCTTTATCCACCGAGCCACCACCGGTCAGGCTGTTTTAAAACTTTTTTAAAACTCAAGTGTAGCCTCACCAGCTTGATCCCAAGGTTACTGGCTTGAGCAAGGGGTCACTCAGTCAGCTGTAGCTCTCCGATAAGGCACATATGAGAAAGCAATCAATGAACAACCAAAGTGTCGCAAAAAAGAACTGATGCTTCATGCCTGACCTGTGGTGGCGCAGTGGATAAAGCGTTGACCTGGAATGCCAAGGTCGCCAGTTCAAAACCCAGGGCTTGCCTGGTCAAGGCACATATGGGAGTTGATGCTTCCTGCTCCTCCCCTCTCCTCTCTCTCTTCCCTCTCTAAAATGAATAAATAAAATCTTTCTTAAAAAAAAAAAAAACACTGATGCTTCTCATCTTTCTCTCTTCCTGTTTGTCCCATCTGTCCTGTCTCTGTCACACACACACACACACAAACACACACAAAAAAACAATAAAACTTATTAAAAAAAATAATGTGATATATTTTGTTTTTCTAAAACAAACAGTATCTGGAGAAATAGCTATGAGTACACAAACGGCTGGGAGGACACCAACTGTGAACAATGGTGTTGTCTGGATTGTGGTGGGAAAATTTTTGGTCTTTTTTCCTGTATTTTCCAAGATTGGACATTGAGCATTTCCCCCCCCTTTTTTTTTACCGGGACCAAGAGAGAGTCAGAGAGAGGGACAAATAGGGACAGACAGACAGGAATGGAGATAAGAAGCATCAATAATGTTTTTCGTTGCGAACCTTAGTTGTTAATTGATTGCTTTCTCACATGTGCCTTGACCGCGGGCCTTCAGCAGACCGAGCCACCCCTTGCTGGAGCCAGTGACCTTGGGTCCAAGCTGGCGAGCTCTGCTCAAACCAGATGGGCCCGCGCTCAAGCTGGCAAGCTCGAGGTCTTGAATCTGGGTCTTCCGCATCCCAGTCTGACGCTCTATCCACTGCGCCACCGCCTGGTCAGGCTGGGCATTTCTTATAGCATTTGAATAAGCAAGCAAGCCTGCCCTGTGGCACAGTGGATAAAGCATCAACCTGGAATGCTGAGATCATAGGTTTGAAACCCTGGGTTTGGCCGGGTCAAGGCACATACAACAAGCAACCAATGAACAACTAAAGTGAAGCAGCTATAAGTTCATACTTCCAGCTCCCCCACACTCTCCTCTCTATATAAAATCAATAAAACCTTTAGCACTGGACCTGGGGGCCTGGGAGCTCATTACCTCATGAAGATTCTCAGTGAGCATGACTTCGTCACCACTTGTAAGGGCTGGGGTGGGTGAGCCATCGCCCATCTGGCCCATTCCCTACAACAATGCCCTCTTGTGCTAGGGCAGGACCATACCTCAACAAAAGGCCTGGCAAACCAACCCTTCTTCTGGGCCCTGGTACTAACGATCTTGGGACGGGGAGCAGGGCCCAATACCTCAGGGCAGTTGCAGCCAGCTCCAGTTCTTCTCCCTCACCTAGGCTGCAGGTACGGTTCCCCAATCCAATTCCTGGGAGGCTCCAGGCCCCACTAAGCCTGACCTTTCCTTCAGGGCCTCCTCCGTCCAACCTTAGGGTAGCCTGGCTGTGGCCCTGCCTCAGCCCAAGCAGGGGAAGCCCTGTCCTGTCAGCTTGGCGAATGCTCACCCTCACAGAATGAAGGTCTCACAGCAGGGTCCTAAAGCCCCAGGTCACGTTCACAGCCCCCCCACTCCAGAACAATCACACAAGTGTAGTGTGTGCATGCAGGTAGGAGGGAGGGAGGGAGGGAGGCAGGCTCCCGCAGATGCCACCCGCCCTCCCTCTGGGGCCAGTGATGGCCTTGAGGGCCTAGGCCAGAGAGGGCTCCGCAGGGCTGCAGGTGCTGGGGCCCAGGCAGCTGGCTCTCAGGGCTCATCCTGCAGGGGGTGCTCTAGCTCCGCCCTAAGGTGCAGCGTTTCAGCAAGTGGCACCACTTAAGCCAAGCTTAATCTGCAGCTGAAGGAAGGGGGGAGGCTGAGGCTTGGAAAACCAAAGAGGGGCTTTGCCCACTTAGGAAGGAGGGCACAGAGGAAGGAAGCGTGCCCACCCTTTCCAACTTTGGCCCTTTATCCTGAGGCAAGGGGATGGACGTTCCAAGGAATTCCTGCCTGGGATTAAACCAGCCTTCAAGGGACAAGGAACTTTTTGTCACAAGCAAAATGTTGCATGAGTAGCCACCAAAATGCTATCGGTTCCCAAGGATGATGATGTCTTTCTTTGTGCCTCAGAGATCAGACAGCTGTGCAGGAGGGAAAGAGGGTGGGGGAGGGGGAGGAGAGAGGGGGTAGATGGTGAGGGAGGGAGACTTGACTCGGGGTGATGAACAGTGCAATGTGCAATTGACGGATTACAGAACTGCACACCTGACACCTGTAATAATTTTATTAACCAGTCACCCCAATAGATCCAGTAAAATTTTTTTTAAGAGCGCTGCACAGACCATCCCCTGGGTGTACCCCTGCCCACAGGGCAAGGCCACATGCTGGCCCCCAGTGGGCAGCTATAATCCTGCTTTCTCCAGCAGCTGAACCTCCAGAGCACAGATATTCCGTGGGGCTCGGGAGATCCATCCTAGGATCCCCCACCCCCTCCCAGCAGATGCCATCACCACTCAGGAGCACAGGTCACCCCTTCGGGGTCCACAGGAAGCACTTCTGGGCCCTAGCCCCTGGCCCACACCCTGCCTCTCCTCCTGCTCCACCTGGGCCAGGACGGGCAGGGGTCCTGCCCGGGGGAGAGGCTGCACAGCTCCATCAGGCACACTTGGGGGGCTGCAGAGCCTCCTCGGCTCGTAACTTTCCTGCTCTGTCAGGCCTGACACAAGGTCCTCTTTATTTTTTTTAATACTTCTTTTTTTAAATTCTTTTTATTTTTCATTTTAGAGAGGAGACACAGAGTGAGAGAGAGAAAGAGAGAAAGGGGGGAGGAGCTGGAAGCATCAACTCCCATATGTGCCTTGACCAGACCAGTGCAGGGTTTTGAACTGGCGACCTCAGTGTTCCCAGGTCAGGCCAAGGTCCTCTTCCTTCGAGACTCTGCCTTGTGTGAGTGGAGGGAAGAGGGGGCTGGAATCTTTTAGAGACAGAATATTCAGAGCAACCCAATAAAGTACAGTAAGAGAGAGGAAACACTGGCAACCTCATCTATCCAGCCCACATCCAGCACCCTGGAGATCATGTGCAGCCACGGGTGCCTGGTGTCATGCTGGCTTGGGACTCTCTCCAGGACGCAAGGCAGGCACTCCTCAGACCTCTGCCCTCGGCTTTGGGGAAGCAGCAGAGACACATGCACTTGCTCTCAGTTCCCCTCTCTGGCTGCTCGCCCCAGACACCCCGAGGTTTCTCAGGCCCAGAGCTGCTTTTACAGAAACGGATGTGGGCCATTGCAGCTGCATGCCTCCTGGGCTGGCGGCCCAGCTCTGGGACGGTCCCTTGAGCCCAAACTGCCCATGGCACCCCAGCAGCAGGCACCATCCCAGAAGGTGACCAAAGTATCTTTTATTTGTGACATACAACCAATGCAAAAAAAGATCACTTTTTCCCTTTGATTCCAGTGATAACAAGAAAAAATATATATCAAGGAATTAATCTTCAAAGTTTCCTCTAAAAAACCCAGAAAGGGTTAAAAATCATACATGTCATATGCACATCTGACAGCAACAAAGATAACCTGAAAGAGAGTGAATACAACTAAAAGAAAAATCTTAAAAAACATTTTAATGTTTCTCAACAAACGAAAAAGCCTAGAAAAGGCCTGCTAGGTGTCTCACAACCAAGACCTGTGGACGCGGAGAGACTGATGGCTCAGCCCTGCACGGGCTCAACGCCCCGAGAGCGACCCGCTGGTCTCAGGCAGCGCCTTGCCCACCCCAGCCCCGACCTCCTGAGTAGCCCTTGGGGAAGCGGCGGCAGCTGCTGGACAAGCAGGGCACAGCACCAAGCGCACTGTTTACCAAGGGACTTGGGCCAGGTGTCCAATGACTGGAGAAAGAGAATACACGCAGGGCTCTCCACGTGGGATTTACACTGGGGCTCCTTTTGGTCCCCTCGAGTGGGAGGTATCAGAAAGCCATGTCTCAGACAATCAATTACCACTCTGTGTCCTCTGAGAAACGGGACTCAGAGGAGACACTCTTCCTAACATGCTTCTCGGAAACCCATCAATGCTATCCCGGAAGCTAAAACTCTCCCCCTCAGGTAAAAACCCCTGGGAGCCAGCAGGACAAGGACACGGGGGCTTATTCCAGTGTAGTCTCAGGGCCCTCTCCAAGGGAGTGACCCATCCCACAGTTGGCGGGGGCCGGGCCGGGTGAAGGTCACAGGCACAGACCCTGGCACACACAGGGACCTGGGCCAGAAGCAGGAACAGCTGCCGGAGACCCGTCAGCACCGCTTCCACAGTCAGGGCAGCGGGTGGGCTGTGAGCAGACTCTGAGGTCAGAAGGACCCGCAGTGCCCGCCCTGGGACGGCAACTCCACAAAGGCTAGAACTCTAAGACACTCCTTAAAGCAGAGCTCAAGGATGTCTAAGGGGAGGTGTTAGGTGCTTTTTCCTAGATAAGGATTTGGTCAGTTTTCCCTAGAGAGGGAACAAGGCCTAGAGACCAGGGGAGGGCAGGTCTGACCCACACCCCGTCCTGTGAGAGGGGAAGGCCTCTGCCCCAATGGACTAGCCCGCTGCCACAGGGGGACCCCAGAAAAGGAAGCAGCTGGCGTGGCCAGCCAGGCAGTTCCACTACAGCCTGCGCTGCGGCCAGCAGGCAGCACTAGAGCGGCACTGAGGGGGCGAGGGGCACTGCTGGCTCGGGGCTCTCTGAACAGGAAGGGATGCCCACCCGCAGAGAGCGGGCAGCACCAACAGGAGAGAAAGTGGCACTGACTATGCCAGGAAGGAGAGGTCGTTCTGGAGGAAGGCGAGGGGCTCCCTGATGTTATTCTTCCCTTGAGAGTCAGAAGAGAGGTATCTGGGGTGAGAGGCAGGGGACAAACAGTGAGGAGCAATGGAGAAGACCAGGCAGGACCTCTGGCTTTTTCCTACGAATGAAAAAACTGAGCCACAGCCATAACATCAAGAGGTTAAGCTTAAAATGCGTCCAAGTCCAAAAGCCCAAAGCAGCAATGGCGACCCCACTGGACACCCTGTTTCTGGCCCTCTCAGCCTCTCCCCACTGCACAGCAATGGGAAGGAGGAGCCTTCTTCCCAGTTGGCTGCCCCTGGGACAACTCCACTCTGGATCCATAAGAGCAGCTAGAAAGCACCCTGCTTCCCTGTGTCACAGCACAAAAGACGTTCCTGGGTCCCCATCAGAGCATTCCACCCACAAAGCAGTCTACCTGAAGCTCTCTGCCCAGACCTCCCACCCAGCCTTTGCCTCTCTGAGGACCAGCCAGAACCCGACAAAGGGCTCCAGGACTCCCATAAAGGTGCATGGACACACTCCATTTGTCCAAGCGTGGGAGGGGGCAGGAACCCAGCTACAGAGAAGTCAGAGATTACGCTCAAGGGCGCAGGAGTGGAGTGAAAAGGCAGACTCCATGCAAGGGTGACGTCGTGCCTGGGTCCCCATCAGGTTGTCCCTCAGCGCCTCCCCTCTCTGCTTCCTCCTGGCACTCTGCTCTTCTAGGAGAGAGGGCGAAGGCAGCTTGGACCCCTCCTCCCCAGGGTGCAGCTTGGCACGTGCTGGGCCGCAGTGGCCACAGCTCTGAGGGCACCTGGTAAGTGGTGTGAGGCCAGGGGAGAGGGCAGGCCTTGGAGAGAGCGTCCTGGCTTGGGAGTTCAGTGGCAGCAGCCACCACAGTGCCCGCCCAGATGAGAATGCTGACTGTCCCCAAACTTGGTCCTCCGGCTCAGGATCTCATAGGAGCAGTCCTCCCCACAGCAACCAGACATGCTGGGGGAAGAGTCATCAATTTCAAATCTGCAAGGCAGGCAGGAGGAGAGGGTTGGTTGCAGGCAACTGACTGCCTTCCTCCCTGGCCCAAGAACTGCTCCACCAGCCACACTCATGAGACCCCTAGGAGTGAGGGTGTGGGAAGGCAGAGGGCACTCCCAGGCCACCTCACCAGTCCCCAACCCGCACGCCCACTGGCCCGGGAGCTCCAGCATCGGGATGAATGGAGACCAGGACCAGGAAGTACCACACGGGGCCCAGCTCCTTACTGCAGCGCTTCCCGGAAGAACTGGTAGGCGCCGTGATTGTGTTTAAACACCGTTAACATAACCTTCTTCATCTGTGTGCTGAGAAGAAAGCAGAGAGAATACATGCAGAAAGAGACAGGCTGAGTTGTGCTTGCTCTCCTGTGCCTCTGCCGGCCGTCTCCCATTGGCCCCTCGGGTGAATCCTGAGCCCCGATCCAGCCTGTCTGGGACCCCAGCACTCAGGGCTGCCCTGTTCGAGGGCTAACGGGACTTCACGGGCAGCAGGCCCCCGACCCGACTGGCTTCTCCACTTCCTCTCTGCATCCCCCTTATGCACTGAAGCAAAGGTACAAAATCTGGGGGCCCAGCAGGACAGAGCATCCTGCTGAGAAGGTTCCAGAGGCCTTTCTTCCAGAACATTCCCACGAACCTTGTCCTCCACAGAGGCTGAGAACACTGGGCACCACAGAAGCAGCTCCTCTCTTTGTATAGCAGGATGATGCTCTACCGAGCCGGGCTGAGCTTCGGCTCCTCCCAGCTGTGCCACATGCCAGCCCCCCTTACCTGTTGGCCATGAGCTGCAGGATCTGTATGAGGAACTTGCCCAGGCCTTTCCGCCGCACCTTGCTTTCCAGCTGCACTTCGTAGCTGGGGAGGAAGGCAGAGGTGTGAGCGCGAGGAGGCTGCGGCTGGTCAGAGGCCTCGGGGCCCCCCCAGACTCTGACAGGCACACGGACTGAGCCAGTCGGCAGGAGCGCCAAGAGCAGCAGCCGGGGCTCCTCCCTCCACCGCACCCCTGGCTGGGGCTCCTACCAGTACAGGACTTCATCCCCACACTCCACGTCAAACCGGAAGTGAGAAAAGGCGACAGGGACGGAACTGTTTTCCCAAGCAATGAGGTACCAGGCCCGGTCATCCGTCATTTCCTCCCGTTTTTCTCGGTCCTTCCAGCCCCACTCACTCTGCTCATACCTGGGAAAGCGAGGGGCAGCCAGGACTGGGAACTCCGGGGCTGGACAGGCAGCCTGGGGAAGAGACCCCTGTGGTCGGGGAGTGCTTACATGGTTTGCATGTTGGTTTTGGTCAGGTCAAAGGCCCAGTCCACGGTGGCTGGCTCCAGCCCTGACACTCGCTTACATTCAATGGAGACGTTTAACCTGAGAAGAGGAAAAGGAGGCATGTGCAGCCGGCTCTAGCCCTGCGTGCCCGCTGCAGAAAGCTGAACCGCGAGGCATGCCTGATCTTAGTCAACCCACGCAGAATGGCCGCGCCATGTCTTGCCTTCCTGAACACGACAGAAGGTGCTGCGAAGGAACTAAGCCTGTTGGGCCAAGATTAACAACTGTCATCACAGGCCCGCCGCCTACCCACAAGTCTCATTCCCTGCCTCCCTTGCATGGTTATCATACGTGGCCCTTTATGAACCTCTGTCCCCCTCTGCTACCTCGTCACTCTTACCCTCTCCTCTGCGCTGTGTTATAAACGCTGGGCTCTTCTCTGTTCCCTTAGTTCCTGCCCTGAGGCATTTTTCCTTCTGTTTTAATTCTGAACAAACTCCTCATTGGGCTCCCAGGGGACCTCTTCCTCCTTTATTTTTTAAAATTTATTTATTTATTTATTCATTTTAGAGGAGGGAGGGAGGGAGGGAGGGAGGGAGAGAGGGAGAGAGAGAGAGAGAGAGAGAGAGAGAGAGAGGGGGGAGCAGGAAGCATCAACTCCCATATGTGCCTTGACCAGACAAATGCAGGGTTTTGAACCGGCGACCTCAGCATTCCAGGTCGCCGCTCTATCCACTGCGCCACCACAGGTCAGGCGGGACCTCTTCCTACTTATCTACCACTCTCCTCTGAGAACATCTGGGTGACCTCAGGCCCTCCAAGACTATGGCCCACACCTCACTCTAAGGCAGTGATGGGCAATCTTTTGAGCTTGGTGTGTCAAAATTCGCCAAAAAACCAAGCATAACTCAGGTGGTGTGTCACTTTGAGAAAAAAACAGTAATTTTGTGATATTTATACTTTAAATAACAAAAATGTTTTGGCCTACAGACCTCCGGCAGAGTGTCCACACTACAGCAAATGTTTTATCCTCAGCTACTGCACCTAGCCATGCAGGAGCCGAGGATGAAATGTCCTTCTCGGCATGTGGCCCCATACTTCTCTGGTATGTGTTTGCATGCAGCCACGTGTCATCGAAGATGGCTACGTGTGTCAGTGCTGACACGTGTGTCACAGGTTTACCATCACGGCTCTAAGGAGTGTACCTGCCATCTTCTCTGGGGACACTGGAGGTGCTCTCGGCTGATCAGACTAAACAGGTCCAGCTGCACACTATTTTCCTAAAATAGCAAATGCTGTAGACATTAAGGCAGTGTTTTTCAAGCACAGAAGAGTTAACCACTCTGCTGACTGGTGGTGACGCAGTGGATAGAATGTTGATATGGGACACCGAGGTCCCAGGTTCAAAACCCCAAGGTCAGTGGCTTGAGCACAGGCTCGCCAGCCTTAGTGTGGGGTCAGCAGCTTGAGTGTGGAATTGTAGACATGATCCTGTGGTTGCTGGCTTGAGTCCAAAGGTTGCTGGTTTGAAGCCCAAGGTCATTGGCTTGAGCAAGGGTCCACTAGCTCAGCTAGAGCCCCCCGGTTAAGGCACATATGAGAAGCAATCGATAAACAACTAAAGTGACACAATTACAAATTGATTCTTCTCATCTCTCTCTCTCAAAAGAAGAAAACAAGTTAACCACCCTGATGCTGTATGAGGATTACAGACTCAACCTATAATCTTTGAAAAACACTGCATTAAGGTATCTTAATCTGCTATTTATTCCTAAATGAAATGAAGTCAACTACAGTGAAATGTCTTGGCCAAAAGGCAGTGCCACATCCCGAAGGGACTGAGGCCGACAACGAAGTCATTATGGAGCTCCCACAGCAGTCCCTTTCAGTGACCTGATAGCCCTCCTCTAACCGCACACCGTGTGAGCTGCACACGTGCTCAGCCCTGTACATTTGGAACTTTTGGACTCCGAAAAGTCCTCCTTTCTTTCTAAGCAGCGACTGACCACATAGCAGTCAGCAATGACCAACCACAGCACTGTGTCCATCTCAGCCATGTGTTTTCCCAAGGGCGGTCTGCATGTATGAACTCGCCGCTAATCCGAGCTCTTTCAGTTCATGAAAGTAGGACCACAGCCAGACAAACAGAATTCCAGGCACTGAAGGAGCCCAGAGTCGGCTGGCAATGACTCCTTCAGAGCTCTTCCATATTTCTGGAAGAGAACGGCAATGTGGAATAGGGAACACTAACAGCTATCACAGTAAGGGGTCTCCAAACCGTGTCAAAGGCCTCCCCAGCCCTGGCTGGGCGGCTCGGTCGGTTAGAGCATCGTTAGGAAACACAGAGGTTGCTGGTTTGATCCCGGGTTAGGGCACATGCAGGAATGGATCAATGTTCCTGTCTCTTTCCCTTCTTATTCCTCTATAATCAATAAAATAAATTAAAAAGAAAAAAGACCTCCCCAGAAGCTGAATGACAAAGCTACCAGAGGACCTGTACTGCGTCTCATCACAGACAGAAAGCATAAGTTAATGTGGCATCATGAAAGGAATACAGCGCTGCCTACCAATCTTTGCATCATAGTCCATATATTTGCATTTGTCTATCTTGTTCATTAAAATACTCATACCAGCTGCTATTCAGAGATGGATACATTCTCTTTCATCCGTTTTATTAAAATCTTGCAAGGGTGGCATCTTCATTGCACTTAACAGATTAGAACACGAGGACTGCAGGGCATGACCACTGGGTTTAAGCCTCGCTAATAAGAGGCACAGCTACGATTCAAACCCACAGCTGTGATTCTCTAAAGCCGTAACCCCCACTCCCCTCAGCCCACGCATCTCTCGTAAAACAGATTCTGCCTCCTACGTCATAAACCGAGAGGCCTGAAAGGGCGGGTGCACTAATCCAGATCCTACAGTAAATTAGATCAGTAATAATAACAGCAGTAATAACACCTCACACTGATGTAGCTTCTGGCTTGCTCCAGGCACTAATGCTTTACATCTAATCCTCCTGATGACTCCAGCAGTAAGACACTATTATTAGACCCATTTCTGATAGAAAATTGAGGCACAGAGAGGTTAAGTAATTTGTCCAGGGTCACAAAGCCTGTAAGTGGCTTTTAACAATTACACTACACAGCGAGGGAAAGAGCACTGGATTGGGAACTAAAGCCCCTATAGCTGCCGAAGAGAAACTGTGAACTCAAAAAATCTCCTTCAACTTCTCTGAGCCTCAGTTTTTCCCTGTGTAAGACGAGAGTCAGCCTAGACGATTTTTCAGATGTTTTGGCTCTATGATTCCTTGTCCAGAGAGACTAAGAAGTCCTAGCAACATCAGTCTGAGACTATGCAATGTTTGCTCATTTATGGCTTCTCTGTCCCCCTACAGGCGGCTCTTATCTCACCAGGGCAGTAGCCACCATTTTGGCCTTCCCTGACAAAGAAGGATGGAAAACTTGAGTCTGATGAGGTCTACTCTGAAAAGGCGAGCTCCTGAAGACATTCACAGACGAAAGCTAGGAATGCTGAACACTTACCCATTCCGATCATATTTCTTGAACACTGGGAAAGCCTCTAACGGGTCTCCGAGCTGCAGAGGGAAAGGAGAGAGGGTAGCACAAACCCACGCTCTGCCCTCAAGCCCGACACTGGGCAGACCCACATCAGGAGGCTCCGCTCCGGGCCCAGGCGCTCCCCCCTATGGGCTCACCATCTACGTCAGCTCTGAAGTCATGCGTAGGAGGGAGGCTTTGGTTAAGGAGGCCAAGGAGAGTCACCTTAGCTTCATTTGACAGGATAAGAAAAGACTTTACTAGGCTAACTGGTTATGGTGCAGAGAACAGAATGTTGACCTGGGACGCTGATGACCCAGGCTCAAAACCCTGAGGTCGCAGGCTTGAGTGAAGCCTCATTTGGCTTGAGCGCAGCTCACCAGCATGAGCGTGGGAGCATAGACATGATCCTATGGTCGCTGGCTCAGTTGGAGCCCCCTGGTCAAAGCACGTATGAGAAGCAATCAATGAACAACTGAGGTGCCACAACTACAAGTTGATGCTTCTCATCTCTCTCCCTTAGTGTCTGTCTTGTCTCTTGCTTCAAAAACAGACTTTACTGGCCTAAAACTACTGGCCTATGAGCATACAACCTGCTTACTACTCACCTATCCAAAGAAGACAAGAAGCCCATTTGATCGACCTGTGTACTTCTAAGAAGCCCCCAACTAACTTCACCCAGTCAAAACCCAAAATGGAGAATCATGTCCCTGTGCCACATCCTTATAAATACGGATTGCTCACTGAGTTGGCTAAAAGAATAACAAAAAATAGGATACGAAGGCAGTGGGACTACCAGAATCTCTCTGGTTCAGCTTGAAAGCTGGGTCCACCTGGTGCTCAGATCACAGCTACCCCTGCCCTGACTACAGCCCCTTGAAACCAGGTGGCGATATCTTCCCGGTCCCAGAGCAGCCTCTGGTATTTCATGGGCAGTCAATAAGTGTTTGAAGAAATGAATGAGAAAATTATACCATATTTTACAAGGGAAGTTTCCTCCTCAAAATGCAAAATCCTAACAAAAATTTCCCCAGACCCTCTTCTGCTGGTAAGGAGACCCCCAGACAGGAAGGAGCAGCCACTTCTGTGTGAATCCACATGTGGGCCCATTGCTGGCCCACCTGCAAACTCTTCCAGGCTGGCTTTGGCTCCTTTTCCTCAGCAAGGAGGCTTCAGAGGTGTGCCTGGGTAGTAACACCATTCTGCCACAGGGTGGCGCCAAAAGAAGTAAAACTAAAAACTAAGTTGAAGTTCCAGGAGGAAGGGACTGAGGAGGAGGGGACAGTCACCCTGTTGGCTGCGTCCACTTTGGCACAGACAGCATCCATGGCTGCTCGCTCCTCCAACCGCTTCTGCTTCTTCTCCTTTGCTTTGCTTGACTTCCTCTGCAACAGAGAAAAGCAAAGTTGGCTTGAAGGCCTGCGGCCAACCAATGGCTTGACTTTCCCTTTGAGAGACCGAAGGATCTGTCCGTGTCCACAGACCTGGCCTCAGCCGCAGCAACTTCCACTCCCGGCTGCCGCTCACCTGCTGGGGTGAGGAAGCCTCGAGTTCTAGTGGTAAGACCCTGGGAGCATCACTAGACTTCTCAGCTTCCTTATCAGGATGAGTACTGACCCTTGGGGCTGCTGGGTCATCATGTGGACCCAGTGAGAGCACGAGACAATGCCTGCAGCACAGCCTGGATCCTGGCAGACACCTAAGAAATATTCTCTCACCCATCCCCTCCTAAGAAGGGAACAACTAATTTTAGACAGATTCAGGGCAGGTTTCAGGGGGAAGCTGGCATCTGAGGAAGCTGCAGACAGCTGTTCCTAAGTATGTTTATTCAGAGCCTTTGTAATGTCTTTTGGCCTCAGCCGACAGAGCTCTGGTCTGAGAGCAGCCCTTTCAGGAGCCGGGTCCCCTTCTCAGCCAGGGCCAAGGCACTCTACTCTGGCTTCAGGAGACAGAGCCGTTCCCCGGAAGCGCAGCCCCGCCAAGGCCGATGAGTGGCAGGCACATCAGGCACTTAGTAGAAACAGGGTAGAGTGAAGGGCTCCAAAGGGTTCACCTGGGGACAGAGGCCATGCTGACACGTGGTCAACAAAGCCAAATAGCAGCCACACAGGCAGCAGGGAGGAGCAAAGGAAGGCCGTCCTTGCACAGTGGCAAACGGCAAACGGCCGGCAACTGCACCCAGAGCAGATCCTGTTGAGCCTGTAAAAGGCGGGTGACAGGGAAAGAGCCTGGCTCTGGAGTCCAGCAGATCTTACCCAAAGCCTCTTTCTGCTCTTTTGTCCCCATAGTCTTCAGGCAAAACACAGCCTCCTTTCCTCATCTGGTGAGTGGGGCCTTTAATACCTACCTGGCAGTGTTAAGCCTGTAAGGGTTAACACAGCACATGCTCAGTAAGTGACAGTTCTTGTTCTCACACCCAAGAACCGGAGCAGCACACGCGCTCAGCCCAGCTGAGCCCAGAGGCACCCAAAAGGCACTGGGCAGGTGGCTCTGAGCTTACCAGAGAGGTTCTACCACCTGCAGTCACACCTCAGTGGGTCCTGATTGGTCCCAGAAAAGCCTGAGTTGAAAAACCAGCTGCTGGTCAAGTTTCTCTGGATACATTTTACCCTCGGTTCCCCCAGGAATGACAGTTTTACTCCTACTTCAAGCAACCAGGAGGCAAGAGTTCAGCTTCCAGGAACTCACACGGACTGCCCTTCTTGGTATGAATTCACCCAACACCAGCTATTCATTATCTGTAGGCTGAGCACCACGCTGTTAGCCAGGATAGACCCACTTCTTACCTCTTCGGAGGAAGGAGCAGCAGACAACAAACTGTCTTCATAAGGCTGGGATCTGGACACAGAACTAGACCCTCTCTACCACATATAGGTCTTAGAGCATCTACCTTTTTCTTTAGGAATTTGGGTTCCCACACAACACTGAGATACATTCAGCTTACAAACTGCTGTCACTAGCATTACCTGGTTCAATTCCCAGGGCAGAAACCATCACCTCCCTTACACACGAGGAAACAGAGGCTCAAAGGGGTGGTGTGACTCACTACAAATTCCCCAAGGAGTCAACAGCAGAGGGAAGACCCAACCCCAGCGGGGCACAGAGCCTGTGTTGGCTCCACCAGCCACGCTGTCTCCCACTGGTAGAGCCTGCATCAGTGTCAAAGACCTTCTCAGCCCAGCCAAGGTTGTGGTCAAGATGCGACCTCAGGAACCCTCAAAGCAGCTAGCCAGCAACCCATCTCTCATTACCCTTCTGGCTTGGCAATGGCTGGTATGGCATGTCAACACAGTGCCACCCCAAGACCTATCTCCATACTGAGGTGGGGGCAATGACCAGGGAAAGCGGACACAGGTCTCAGGGTTGTGCCGTGGGGCAGGAAGAACACGTGTTTCAACATCAGGCAGGCCACCAATGCCCCTCTTCTCCCCAGTGTGACGCGTGGCAGTAACTCGATCACCAGAATAATGGAACGCAATCCTGGCCTCACAAAACAGCTGTTAGGCGAGGCCAGGATCAGCACCCTTTCACAGCAGAAGCAAGCTCCCTCCCTCCACCCTGCAGCCAGCTCTCTCTCCATATGATACAGAGCTGAAGGATCAAAAGCGCTGGAAGGCAGGCATGACTCCCAGGACCCAGAAAGCACTGAAACGTGGGCTCCCTCTACAAGAGCTCATTTCTAAGCACACAAAGTAGTTCCGAAGCACAAGCAGCAGGAGGGCCAACCCCGGGCCTCCAGGAGATTTACGGGCTCATTCATGCAGGGGAACAGGCGAGCCAGACAATGCTCGGAGCAAGGCTCGGTCAGGGCTGCCCTGGCCCCAGACTGCAGGTAATGAAAGAGCCCCATCAGTGCTTGGCTGCCAGCATGTGGGGTGAGAGGCAGGCCGGGGCAGAAAGGCAGGGTTCCCCTCAAAACTGGCGCGCACCAGAAAAAGTGGTCTCCTAATGTTCCAATTAGCTCTGCTCTGCACTGAGGAGGTAAGACTATCCTGCGGGACACGGGAAAACTCTCCTAATTAAAACGGGAAATAAGCACAGTGAACAGTAGAGCTCATTGTGGTTAAGTGTCTTTCCCAAGGGAGCTTTATATAATAAAGAGTGTGGGATTTTGAGTCTAGAGACCTGGATTTGATTCTCAGCTTTTCTACTGTGTAGCTGTGTGACTTCGGGCAGGTTATTTAGTCTCTTTTCAGTAAGTTACTCAGTTTCTCTGAACCTCAATTTCCTTATCCATAAAATGGGGCTAACCTCAGGCCCATTAGTGGCCCACCAGTGTCAGGCACTCTGCTAGTACTTTAATAAAGGTGATTTATTTTACTCTTCCTTCACAATAACTCAGCAAGTATGTGTGTCCACCTCTTTGATGAGAAAACTGAGGTACGGTGAGGCTAGATAACTTTCAGGGTCACAGAGCCAGTGAAGATAATTCTCAAAGTCTTCCTAATTACCACCTCCCTCCACTCCCATTAGGCCAGGGGTGCTCAATACCTCGATGGTGATCTGGTCGATCGCAAAGGAAGTGTGGGTAGAGCGCATGACATTAAAAAGACATTTGTCTTCTGATTGGCATACAGGGTAGCCAATCTGACATCTGAACTTTTGACACCCTACGCATGCGCGTTAAACCACGCTAACTTGTTCAGTTACGTTGCTGCGTAGTTAGCCTTCAATTTATTTAAACTAAATACAACAAAGGGTATAAAAATGAGTGCTGTAGCTGGTCAGAGTAAGAAGCCTAAAACCTACCACTTTGATACAGAATGGGAGGGATTCTTTTCACTATGTCATATTCTAAGTGCGTTTGCCTCATCTGTCTGTGTGCCATTGCTATTCCAAAGAAGGAAAATGTGGAGTGGCTTTTTCGGACTGTTCATAAAAACTATGACATTGACTTTCCTCCGAAAAGAGAGCTGAGAAGGAGAAAGTGAAATAATACACAATATTAAATAGTAATAACAGTAACTTAAATAATGATAATATAGAAGAAATAAATTTATGTTTTGCATCTTTATTGTAGGTAGATCATTTTGACTTGGTCATCTTATAAGTAGCTCGCACCCCTGCATTAGACCATGCCAGTCATGAGGTAGAGGTCATCTGTTGTATTTGCAAATTCACACCCAGTGCTCAGCAAACAGTAGATACTCAATTCATACTGAAGACTCATCCAAGACTGAAATCCAGTGTGAACCCAGATTCCACGTGCTTTCCACTACTACATCAATTACATTTATATGACACATTATAAAGTGTGATACAGAAATGTTTTTACCTATGGCTATGAAACTCCTCCCCTCATCATTCCTACCAAATTAGTATCTCTACATTCAGTTCTCTGACCCGGAGAAATAAAACAACAACAACAACACAGAAAATACCAGATGGGAGCAGGAAGCACCTTTCAGAAAAGGAAGTCTAGGCATCTCCTAGATTTTCAGTGGTAATGCTCCCATCCCACAAAGTACCCAAGATCTGAAAAGAATCTTTGTTTTCAGCAAAGGGAGATATCTAAATTTCAATTCTGAAAGACAATACACACCAGGCCGAAAGAACTTTGAAGAGAAGGATGCCCCATCAGATGCCACCCTCCCTTAGTCTGAGGTCAGGTTGTCAAACAAAGCAGGGCCCCCTGCTGAAGGGTGACCACTCTGATGACCTTCCTGACACCCAGGTGGGGCGTTCTCCGCCCTCAAGCATAAGGAATGAGGGTAACGAGAGGGTTTCAGCTCTGCTTCCGGGAGGGAAACCCAAGTCTCTTTTTTGCAATGAGTTTTAGGCCAGAAGAGACCAGGGAGCAGCCACTCTGAGAAACACATCGGTAAAGGAGTAATAAGACTGGGGCCCTAAAGGAAGCAAGGATCGCAGATCTGAGGCCTGCTACTTCCCCTCAACCAACGAGGAAGCGCTGACCCCGAACAGCTCGTTACACTTTCTGATTTCTGCTCAGTCTAGAGTGGCTCATGCTGGACAGACACTGGAGGAGTGAGTGATACTGAGCACACAGGTTTCACTTAGTTTCAACAAGAGCTGGGTCTGAGACCTTTCACCCAAGTCTGGGTTAAATATGCCAAAAGTCTCTAAACTTGATTTTCTACATATAAAACACGCAGTATCCCCAATTCCTTGTTGAAACATGATGAATGTGTTTTGAAACGAATTACATCAAGTGCTTTGGCATGGATTAGACAACTATTTTTGTCTAACAAGTCAATTTGTTCAGTCAATAACTATTTGAGCGAGAAAAAAATATCTAGGTTAATAACAGTAGGGACAAATCCAATGCGTTAAAGTAAAAATAGCACCAATCTATTTCAGACAACTAAAGCTAGTGCTGAGAATACAGGCAAAGGAACAGCCGCTGTTTAAGAGGCAGCCACTTGGCTGTGAACCTCCACTATCTCCTGTAATCCTCACATCTACCCTAAGGCGAGGTACCACCGCCCACATCACACGCACCAGGAAATGCAGGTTCACAAAGCCGGTGTCACCGGCACAGTGTCATGCTGTCAGCGGGTGAATGAGGCTGGAACAGAAGTATCTCTGGCACCTAAGTCAGGGCTCCCTAAAGGTGGGGGGATTCCATGTAAAAACTAATAGTGTACACAGGAAGAGCCAGTTCCATTTTTAGGAGAGTGACCAACGCTATTCTTCTTGGAACTCGGAAAGAGGAACTCACGGGCACATGCACATAGCTTCCGCCAACCCTCTATCAGCACGTGCCAGAGACGGGCACCAAACGCACCTCCAGGCGGCTTCCCACAGGACAGTCGTCACCCTCCATCGGCGGCGGGGGCCATCAGCAGCCCCGTGCTCGCCTTCTGCACAGCTTCCCCCCTGCAAAGCCCCCTGCCGCACTACGACTGCTCACAGCACCACCTCACTCACTGCGTCCCGGAGGCCGTTAAGGCGGGCCTCTGTTGGAAAGGGAGAGACTTTTTTAGAAGCAGGAGGAACCAGGTGGAGAGGTTTCTAA
The DNA here is from genome assembly GCA_037038555.1 of Rhynchonycteris naso. NCBI lineage: Eukaryota > Metazoa > Chordata > Mammalia > Chiroptera > Emballonuridae > Rhynchonycteris > Rhynchonycteris naso. The sequence goes on along the minus strand of CM072995.1, from coordinate 364,852,497 downwards.
AGAGGAGGGAAGCCGGCTTTCCTGAGCATCCGTGTAGCGGGAAGCGGAGCGGCAGGGGACTCGGGAGCCCGGAGTCGGGGTCTGGCCCCCGGTCACTGTCTGTGTGACCTTGGCTGAGTGCCTTCTTTTCCCTCAGCCTCAAGTGCCTCCAGGCCAGGTCTAGCCTAAGAAGTGGGAAGCCGCGGAGCCGGTGACAACCAGGTGACATTGACCTCTGGGGATGAGGGTGGAGCGGAGAGAGACCCCAAGGTGCGCGTGGGGGAAGAGGGAGGCCAAGAATATATATAACAAGTCAGCCAGGAAAGCAGGGCGGATGGGAAGTGCGGAGAGCACCCGAGGGGGTGGGGCCCAAAGAAGGGGAGTCCCCAGAGGACCCCCGGGCTGGGCCGGGCGCGGGGACACTTAGAATGGGGGAGCCGGGCGATTTAGGGGCTGAAGGTCACGTGAGGCTGGAGGGGGTCGGGGTCACGTGAGAAGGGGGTTCAGGAACAATAGGAACGCGTGGAGCGGGGAGCGCTCCGGGCCCTCCAGTATCCTCTCTCTGCTTCACTCACCCCCATGGCGGCAACGGCGGCGGCGGCCCTCAGCTTCTCTTTCCCACACTTGCCGGCAGGGAGGCGGCAACGGCAGCTTCGGTGGCAGCGGCGACAGCAGAGCGACGGCGGGCCCGCACCGCGCATGCGCCTCGCGGGCTCCTCGACGCGTCCTGGTGGGCATCGCGCCTGCGCACAGCCGGGGATGGGGGAAAGCGTGTAGAGGCGTGCAGGTGGAGAGCTCGAGAGGCGGGCTGAGGGTCTCGCAGCCGAAAGGGGCGGGAGTCTCACAGCGCCGTCGCGCTAACAATGACGTACTCAGACCCGCCCCCTTCTCTTCAGGCTGCGTCTGTAACTATGGCAACGGCTGCGTCTTTCTAAGAAAAGCGCGCCTCTGGGCAGCCGGGTGGGTGGCCTTGTAGCCCTTGAACTCAGCATTTCCGCGGCCTTGCCCAGCCCCAGGCAGCTCGTGGAACTGCCACCTTCAAACAACCAACCGTCACGACCTCTGAAGTACTAGCCTCACCTGCAACCCTGGGGCCTAGGGGAAGTCTTTTGAAACGTTCCCACCGAGATCGTGAACTCCTGAAGGTCCTTTCCAACCTGAGTCATTCATCCTTCTTTTCCACTATTCATTCATTCTCCATTCATTCGTGCACTCAATAAACATTTCCTTGCACCTAGACTGTACTGAGACCAGAGGCCACAGAGAGGAGCAAGATGTTGTCACAGTCCAAAATGCCGTTTAGAAAGGGGACAGGCGTGTAACAACTCTTTAATGGAAAGTGGATGGTGCTATGAAAAGGAGACCCCAGGCGTCCTGGACAGTATATTTCAGTCTGTCTCAGAAGACCAAAATGTCACTCCTATTTGACCTTCACTAGAATTACCCAGGGACCTTGTGCATTGTGCACACCCCTGGGGCCCATCCCCAGAAAATCCAGAGGGCCTGACTGCTGGTGGTGCAGCAGTAGATAGAGCGTTGACCTGGGGTGCTGACGTCCCAGGTTCCAAACACCGAGGTTGCTGGCTTGAGCGAAGGCTCACCAACTGGAGTGTGGGATCCTCAACATGATTCCAATTTGCACTGACTTGAGCCCAAAGATCTCTGGCTTGAAGCCCAAAGCCACTGGCTTGAGCAAGGGGTCACTGACTCTGCTGAAGGCCCTGATCAAGGCACATATGAGAAAGCAATCAATGAACAACTAAAGTGATGCAACTAAGAATTGATGCTTCTCATCTCTCTCCCTTCCTGTCTGTCTCTCTGTCTGTCTGTCTCTCTCTCTCTCACACACACACACACACACACACACACAAACAAAAACAAAATAAGTTAAAAATCCAGGAGTGGCCTGACCTGTGGTGGTGCAGTGGATAAAGTGTCGACCTGGGAACACTGAGGTCGCCAGTTCAAAACCCTGCACTGGTCTGGTCAAGGCACATATGGGAGTTGATGCTTCAAGCTCCTCCCCCCTTTCTCTCTTTCTCTCTCTCTCTCTCTCTCTCACTCTGTGTCTCCTCTCTAAAATGAATTTAAAAAAAACAAAAAAATCCAGGAGTGGATTCAGAGTCTTTGCTTCTGAGAGCTCTGCAGGTAGGGTCAAACACATGAAAATTGGAGAAATGCTGCCCAGGACTTAACCTTCATAGACTTCATCAGGTTTTTCTCATTAATCACATCACCGGTGCTCAGGATGGCGGTGGCCCCAATACAGGCACTCAAGTAACATTTGCTGAGTGCCTACCATATGCTAGGCACTGTTTTTGGCAGCAAAGAAAACAATAACAAACAGAAAAGACACTGCTCTCACAGAACTAGAAGGGGGAGGCAGACAATTAAGTGAACAGGTAAAATTCATAATACATTAGAATCAATGGTTGGCAAACTCATTAGTCAGCAGAGCCAAATATCAACAGTACAACAACTGAAATTTCTTTTGAGAGCCAAATTTTTAAACTTAAACTATATAGGTAGGTACATTCCTTATTGAGGTAGGGCCCGCACCTGGTATTTTGTGGGAAAGCCACACTTAAGGGGCCAAAAAGCTGCATGTGGCTCGCGAGCCGCAGTTTGCCGACCAGGGCATTAGATGATATGCATTCTATGGAGGAAAATAAAGCAGGGAAGGAGGATAGGGAAGGTCAGAATTTATAGTTTTAACTAGGATGCTCAGGGAAGGCAAGCATGAGATGAAATTTGAGTCAAGATCTGAGAAGTAGAGCCTGACCTGTGGTGGCGCAGTGGATAAAGCGTCGACCTGGGAACACTGAGGTCGCCAGTTCAAAACCCTGCACTGGTCTGGTCAAGGCACATATGGGAGTTGATGCTTCCAGCTCCTCCCCGTTTCTCTCTTTCTCTCTCTCTCTCACTCTGTGTCTCCTCTCTAAAAAATGAAAATAAAATAAAATAAAATAGACAGGTAAGGGGAGGATCATGTAGAGTTCATAGGTTCCGAAAGGCTTTGGGACCGGAGAGAGCTTGGATAGCATTGGAGAGTCTGAGTGGGGGAGCAGTGGGGTGGCTGCTGGGATAGAGAGTGTAGGGGCAAGGGCAAGACAGGGGCCACTGGTCTAACCAGGCAACAGCAGTGCTGCTGGCACCAGCTGGATAGCAATGAATGCAGGTGGATGAAGGGGTCAGGACCTGGACGCATGTGGGTGGCAGAGCCAACAGGACTTGCTGGCAGAGTGGATGTGGGGTGTGAGGGAAAGGAGAGAGTTAAGATACCTTCGAGGTTTTTAGCTTGTGCTCCTAGAAAAACGGAGTGGCTTCAGCTGAGATGCGGGCTACTTTGCAAGGAGCCAGGTGGGGGTGGGGAAGGGGAAAATCAGGAATCCGGTTTGGGCCATGTCTGTTTTGAGATGTCTTTTTAGATATTCACACAGACATGTGGAGTAATCAGAGTCTGGAACTACGGGGAAAGGTCCAGGCAGGAAATAAATATTTCAGCACAATAAGCATATGGATGGTATTTAGAGCTGGATGAGGCTGGAGGAGACTTGGAGGGAGTATAGGTAGACAAGAAGGAAGGAATCTTCAGCCTGTATTTGATTCCTCGTTCAGAAATCTGGTTGCTAGCGCTCTGGGGACCAACAGAGGGAGCTACGGGTCGAGAGAGTGGCCAAGGGGGGAAGAGCGGACATCTCCACTTACCTCTGAAGAAGGAGGAGGGAAAAGGATTCTGGGAGGAGAGGAGCAGTCTTTTCAGGGCCTAGAAGCAGGGAGCAGTGGGAGCAAGGAAGGAACAAGCTCTACTGCTACCCCAGTGCACCGCCCCTTCCTGCCTTGGTTTCTCTTCTCTACCCACACTAAACTTTCTTTTTTAACATTTTTTTGTCTTTTTATTTATTCATTTTAGGAGAAAGAGAGGGGCAAGGGGGAGGAGCAGGAAGCATCAACTCCCATATGTGCCTTGACCAGACAAGTGCAGGGTTTCGAACCTGCAACCTCAGCGTTCCAGGTCGACGCTTTATCCACTGCGCCACCACAGGTCAGGCCTACCCATACTGAACTTTCCTGGTCAGCTGTTTCAGGGAACAGATGCCTGCCACCATGATGGCCTTGTGCCCTGTCTTTTCTGCTCCTCCCCACTCTTGGGTCCACCCACCCTCCTCCAGGCTGCTGGAATTTGCTGGCTACCAGACAAGGCCTGGGAGGTGAGCCCAGTAGTCTCTTGAGAAAGTGACAGCATCTAGGCCCCCTGAAAGGCTCAGAAAACCCAAGGCCCTAGTCCTGCCCCACAGCAGTGTCCCTGGGGCTGCCCTCACATATGGGCTCTGCTCTGCTCAGGTCCCCTGGGAGAGTAGATGGCTTGCTTTGGAGTCTGAATGGCCTGGGGTTAAGCTCCTGTCTGCTACATTGGGGTTTTGTGATTTTTGGCAAAGTAACTACAGTTTCTGAGACTCAGTGTATCTCTACAGTGAGACTACCCATAGCAATCATTGCACCATCTTTCCCCATGGGAGTTCTGAGGCTTAAATGAGATACAATGGGATGAGATGGTGAATAGCACCTGGCATGGCCGCCCTAGGGCAGGAAAGGAATTCCCTCCCATGGACAAAAGTACATCTCCCCACCCTTCCTCTCTCTTCCTCCATTCCCTGCCAAACATCTGCCCCTATTGACCAGGCATCTACACTGCCTCATTAGCCACTCCCTCCAGCTCCCACGCCAGGGGGCTCAGGGGCCCTTCTCTCCTTTCCTCTCTGACCCTTCTGCACAAGGACACTGTTGCCCCTCTCTCTGAGGCCCTGCACCCCTCCCACCTCCTTTCGGGATTCCTTTTCCTTGTCTTCCTCCCCTTTCTCCCAAGACAGCCACCCCCCCAAATACTGTTCTTTACCCTGCTGACACCCCGCAGCCCTCAGCTGCTCCCAACTGTCCCTTTGTTCATTTGCTCAGCAGAGGTTTGGGGCTACTGTGTGTTCCATGGTGTCATCTGAGCTGGGGAACAGGCTTGGGAGACAGCCCCTGCCCAGGGGCTGGTGTGTCTCAGCACAGCTGAGGAGAGGCGGACTTTGTACTGTGTCATAAGCTGGCCCTGAGAGTCCCTGGTTTCCCAAAAAGAATCTGAGTGTTCCACACCCTCCTCTTCCTGCCACCTGGAGAGCTGAGCCTCCTCCAAGGCCAGACTGCCCCGGGCCTCACCCCTCCGGGTCCCTTTCTGGCCTCCCTCCCTCCTCCAGCCTTCTCAACCCTGTGCTAAGCCTCCCTCTTATTCAAAAACATTTGGAAAAAGTGGCGCACCCTGTCTCTACCTCCGTGCTTCTCATGCCACTAACTCTTCAACCCGCTGCAGCCTGGCTGCTGCTCCCACCACGCGGAAAGCCTCTCCACGAGGCCTGCAGCAGCTTAGCTAATTCTAAGGAAAAGCCTCAGTCCTTATCTTTCTGGACCTCCTGCCAACTGCTGGCATTATTCACTGCCTTTTCCTTGAGATTCTGTTCTCACCTTGGCATTTGTGACACCACAATCCCCTTCTGTCTAAAATGCAAACCTGGCCTGACCAGGCGGTGGTGCAGTGGATAGAGCGTCGGACTGGGATGCGGAAGACCCCGGTTCGAGACCCCGAGATCGCCAGCTTGAGCGCGGGGCCCATCAGGCTTGAGCGAAGGCTCACCAGCTTGGACCCAAGGTCGCTGGCTCCAGCAAGGGGTTGCTCGGTCCGCTGAAGGCCCACGGTCAAGGCACACGTGAGAAAGCAATCAATGAACAACTAAGGTGTTGCAATGGCAATGAAAAACTAATGATTGATGCTTCTCACCTCTCTCCATTCCTGTCTTTCTGTCCCTATCTGTCCCTCCCTCTCTCTGACTCTCTCTGTCCCTGTTAAATAAATAAATAAATAAGTAAACAAAATGCAAACCTGGCCTGACCTGCAGTGGCGCAGTGGGATAAAGCGTTTACCTGGGACGCTTAGGTCGCTGGTTTGAAACCCTGGGCTTGCCCAGTCAAGGTACATATGGGAGTTGATGCTTCCTGCTCCTCCCCCCTTCTCTCCCTCTCTCTCTCTTTCTAAAATGTATAAATAAATCTTTTAAAAAATAAATAAAATGCACATCTGGTCAGGCCAGTTAAAGCCCTACAAGGGTCTGGACTTTGTTAGAGGTTAGGGTGTTTGGCTAGCGCCCACCTGGCCAGGTCCCCCTCTCTACCCCGGTCTTGGCCCTGCTGTTACCTTCACCAGAAGCCCTCTTTCCTCCTCACCCCTGGGTTCCCAGCTTAAATAGTGGAAGTATTTTTCTTCCTCATGTATCTGAACCCAGGCACACTTCCTGGGGTCTCTTGATGCCTTCTTTGTCCCCTGTCACACAACATCGAGGTCACTCACCCCTGCAATCTTCCTCATGAGACTGCAGGCTCCCTGCAGCAGGGGGCTATGCTTGTCTGCCGCTGCTGTTAGGACTGCTGAATACAATACATGGGTGTAAGGCCAGTAGTCGAGGCCCCCATCACAGCCGCCTGCCAGCGCAGGTTCGCACTGGATTCGGACAGTCGGTAATGAAACAACGGAGCCAAGAACTGGTGAGCCATCAGCTTTAATTCTAGCTTGCACCCGGCAGGCAAGCAAAAACACACACTGGGCTCCAAAACCCACACACGCAGTGCTCACAAAGCTACTGACTTATCTGAGTTTCCTAGAATCAAAGCTTTCTAGCTCACCAGCCTTATTCACCTCTGTTTCCCTTCTTCTTCTCTCTGCACAAACTCTACACAAACTGGCTTCTTCCTCAGCACTCCGCCATCTTGGCTGCTTCTCCTCTCTTCCATGTGGCCTTAGTCTACCCTCTTCTCTAATACTAACCTCAGGAACAGAGAGAGAGCAAGCTCCTGGTCTGCCCCACTTTATAGTATAGAAATCCAAACCTTTAATCCAAGAAAGTCTCTGATACAAAGCCACCCATCTGAGGCATAATGGGATTCCTCAGGAGAGGGCACCACCCCACATCATCCAATCAGTCAAGGGTGTGGGGAAAAGCTTACTCTTAAAACTTGGACGTGGGCAGCTCTATCTTTAAGATCTATTTTTTTTTATTTTATTCATTTTAGAGAGGAGACACAGAGTGAGAGAGAGAGAGAGAGAGAGAAAGGGGTGAGGAGCTGGAAGCATCAACTCCCATATGTGCCTTGACCAGACCAGTGCAGGGTTTTGAACTGGCGACCTCAGTGTTCCCAGGTCAACGCTTTATCCACTGCGCCACCACAGGTCAGGCCAGGCAGCTCCATCTTTAACAAAGTGAGCATAATGTATTTTATCTGCCCAATAATGGGACAAACTTAAACTCACTCTTTTTTATCTGAAATTCAGATCATAGGGTGCCCTGTATTTTTGTTAATGTTTAGTTTATTGGTCTGAGAGAGAGAGGAGAGGAGAGAGAGAGACAAGAACATTGATCTGTTTCTATATGTGCCCTGACCAAGAATAGAACCCAGGACTCTACATGCCAGGCCAACGCTCTACCACTGAGCCAACCAGCCAGGGCCAGTAAATGTTAGCAGAAGGAATAATGGTGGCAATGATGGTGGCGGGCACAGGTACTGTGTGGCACAAAGGAAAGTTAACAGGCTCTTTAGAGGAGGTGACACTTGAGCCAAAGCAGATGGAGATATTAGGTCATGGCATCAAACAGCCCCTCTGTGGGGATGCCTCCTGTAGAGCATTGAACTGTGGCCCCTAAAAACATATGTTGAAGTTCCAACCTCTGATACCTGTGAATGAGACCTTATTTGGAAATAGGGTCTTTACAGATGTAATTAAGTTAAGTACCTCAGGATGAGATCATCCTTGATTTAGGATTGGCTTTAAATCCAGTGATGGATATCCTTGTAAGAGAGAGGAGAGGGAGGTGTGAGACACATGTACACAGAGGAGCGGCCACGTGAAGACAGGGGCAGAGGTCGGAGTGATGCAGCTCTAGCCAAGGAAGGCCAGAGAGACCAGGCCCACCAGAAGCCAGGAGAGAGGCGTGGGAAGGATTCTCCTTCAGAGTCTCTAAAAGTAACCAACCCTGCCAACTCCTCGATTCTGAACTCTGGCCTCCAGAACTGTGAGAAAATACACTGCTGTTGCTTTAAGCCATCCAGTTTATGGCAGCCCTGAGAAACTAATATGCCCCAAAGCTTTGTGTTTCCAAACTTAATCTGTAAGACGCTTTCTTTTTTTCTTCTTCTTCTTTTTTTTTTTTTTTAATTTTTTTTAATTTTATTCATTTTAGAGAGGAGACAGAGAGAGAGAGAGAGAGAAAGGGTGGGAGGAGCTGGGAGCATCAACTCCCATATGTGCCTTGACCAGACCAGTGCAGGGTTTTGAACTGGCGATCTCAGTGTTTCCAGGTCGACACTTTATCCACTGCGCCACCACAGGTCAGGCTCTTCTTCTTTTTTAAGATTTCGTTTTTTGCCGGATAGCTAGGTTGGTTAGAGCATCATTCCAAAGCACAAAGGTTGCCAGTTTGATCCCTGGTCAGGGCACATACAGGAACAGATCTGTGTTCCTTCCTGTCTGTGTGTGTGTGTGTGTGTGTGTGTGTGTGTGTGTGTGTGTCCCTTTTTCTCTCACTAAAATCTTTTTTTTTTTTTACAGGGACAGAGAGTAAGTCAGAGTGAGGGATAGATAGGACAGACAGAAAGGAACGGAGAGAGATGAGAAGCATCAATCATCAGTTTTTCGTTGCCGTTGCGACACCTTAGTTGTTCATTGATTGCTTTCTCACGTGTGCCTTGATCGCGGGCCTTCAGCGGACGGAGCCACCCCTTGCTGGAGCCAGCGACCTTGGGTCCAAGCTGGTGAGCTTTTGCTCAAGCCAGATGGGCCCGCGCTCAAGCTGGCAAGCTCGGGGTCTCGAACCTGGGTCTTCCGCATCCCAGTCCGATGCTCTATCCACTGCGCCACCACCTGGTCAGGCTCACTAAAATAAATTTTAATTTATTTGTTTTATTTATTCATTTTAGAGAGGAAACACAGAGTGAGAGAGAGAAAGGGGGGAGGAGCTGGAAGCATCAACTCCCATATGTACCTTGACCAGACCAGTGCAGGGTTCCGAACTGGCGACCTCAGTGTTCCCGGGTCGATGCTTTATCCACTGCGCCACCACAGGTCAGGCTCACTAAAATAATTTTTAAAAGAAGATTTTATTTCTTGGTATTACAGAGAATGACTGAAGGGGGAACGAGAAGTAGTTGCATCACTCTAGCTGTTCATTGGCCGTTTGTCGTGTGTGCCTTGACCGGGCAAGCCCAGCGTTTCAAATCAGAGACCTCAGCATTTCCTGGTCAGCCCTCAATCTACTGGGCCACCCACCACAGGCCAGGCAGGACTCTTTTTTTCATGGCCCTTTGCCCCTAGAACCCTCTAGAATACCAAAGCTCTTATCCAGCCTGTGATAGCCGGCCACCCAAATGGCCCCAGTGATCCTCACCTCCTGGCATAACCTATATAGTCCCCTCCCATACTGAATGGGGCTGAGCTGTGTGATAAAAATACTGCAGATGTGTCAGTGTGTAAATCCCAAGACTAGGGCCCAGTAAAACCTGAGACCAAGCTTCTGCCTAGTCTCTCTTTTTTTTTTTCCTGTGACACAGATAGGGACAGACAGGAAGAGAGAGAGATGAGAAACATCAATTCTTTGTTGTAGCGCCTTAGTTGTTCATTGATTGCTTTCTCACATGTGCCTTGACCCGGGGGCTACAGCAGACCGAGTAACCCCTTGCTCAAGCCAGTGACCTTAGACTCAAGCTGGTAAGCCTTGCTCAAATCAGATGAGACCACACTCAAGCCGGTGACCTCAGAGTTTCGAACCTGGGTTCTCCACGTCCCAGTCCGATGCTCTATCTACTGTGCTACTGCCTGGTCAGGCTGCCTAGTCTCTTTAATTGCTCCCTGTAGGGAAGGCCTGTCTCCATGCTGTCAGGACGCATAGGCAGCCCCATGTAGGAGTCCACATGTGAGGGACTGAGGCTTCTCACCAACAGCCAGCCCCAGCCTGCTAACCTCAGGAGGGAGCACTTTGGAAGAGGGTGACTGAAGCCCCAACCAACATCTTGGGAGTCCCTATGGGAGACCAAATAGACGAACCACCCAGTCAAGTAATTCCTGAGAGGCGGACTCACGGAAGCTTCGGGATCATCTGTTAGGCAGCACTATTCCTGCAGAAGTGATACAAGGCCCCAATTAAACTTCATGGCTTGTTGTTCTCAACCTCAAGGTCCTGGGGCCCCACCCTTGGCACTGTAAGTGAACAGGAGGAGACAACTAGTGGTTGAATTTAATGGTGACAGCTGGTCTCACTGGCCTCAGGAAGGTGAGAGGTACCAGGTGGTGATGGAGACTACCCCTCTTTGACAGCCAGGGAGGGGGTGAGATGTCCTGATTTTGGGACCCAGAGAGCTTCTTCAGGTTTTAGTTCAGATAAGTCATGCCCGGCCCAGACAGACCCCTGTGCCCAGAGGCCACTGCGGGTGTATGTTTCCCAGGGCTGCTGTCACGAAGCCTCCCAGACTGGGGGGCTTGAACAAAGCAACTTACTGTATCACAATTCTGGAGGCCAGAAGTCTGAAGTCACAGTACTGGCAAGGTGGAGTCCTTCTGGGCATGTGAGAGAATGATCCGTCTAGGCCACTGTCCTTGGTTTGTAGATGACCACCTTCATGTTCACATGGCATTCTCCCTCCATGGCTATCTGTGTACAACTGCCCCCTTCTTATAAGGACACTGGTCATCTCAGATTAGGGCTCACACAATGACCTCACCTTAATTTGATTGCCTCTGGAAAGACCCTATCTCCAAATAAGGTTGTATTCTGAAGTACGGGGGTTGGGACTTAAACATATGAATTTTTGGGAAGACACCATTCAGTGTATAAAACCTCAGAACCGGCCTGACCTGTGGTGGCTCAGTGGATAAAGCGTCGACCTGGGAACACTGAGGTCGCCAGTTCAAAACCCTGCACTGGTCTGGTCAAGGCACATATGGGAGTTGATGCTTCCAGTTCCTCCCCCCTTTCTCTCTCTCTCTCTCTCTCTGTACCTCCTCTCTAAAAAAACCAAAAAACCTCAGAACCCCCTCTTTAGGGCCAAAGTCTTTCTGCCCAAAATTCGTTCTGTTTCCCCACCTCTTTCCCTCTCTCTGACTCCCTGCCACCAATTCTGCTCCCACGGCAGACATTACTAATCCTTCCTGGCATCCTTTCCTCAGAGCAAGGCGCAGCTCAGAGTCTTCAACAGCAGTCTCCAGGCAATCTGCCTGCCGACACTGCTGGTTAAGACTTTGCAGAGGAGCCTGACCAGGCGGTGGCACAGTGGATAGAGCATGGGACTGGGACGCAGAGGACACAGGCTCAAAACCCCGAGGTTGCCAGCTTGAGCGCGGGTTCATCTGGTTTGAGCAAGGCTCACCAGCTTGGACCCAAGGTCACTGGCTTGAGCAAGGGGTCACTCGGTCTGCTGTAGCCCCCCCCCCCGGTCAAGGCACATATGAGAAAGCAATCAATGAACAACTAAGGTGCCACAAAAAGAAGTGATGCTTCTCATCTCTCTCTCTTCCTATCTGTCTGTCCCTATCTGTCCCTCTCTCTTACTCTCTCTCTGTCCCTGTAAAAAAAAAAAAAAAAAATTCATCAACTCGGCCCTGGCCGGTTGGCTCAGCAGTAGAGCATCAGCCTGGCATGTGGAAGTCCGAGGTTCGATTCCCAGTCAGGGCACACAGGAGAAGTGCCCATCTGCTTCTCCACCTTTCCCCCTCTCCTTTCTCTCTATCTCTCTCTTCTCCTCCCGCAGCCAAGGCTCCACTGGAGCGAGTTGGCCCCGGGTGCTGAGGATGGCTCCATGGCATCTGCCTCAGGCGCTAAAAACAAATGACTCTGGTTGCAACCTAGCAAAGGGTCCCAGATGGACAGAGCATCGCCCCCTAGTGGGTATGCTGGGTAGATCCTGGTTGGGGCACATGTGGGAGGCTGTCTGTGTATGCCTCCCCTCCTATATCACTAAAAAAATTGGTTTTTTTTAATAAAAAGAAAAGATAACTAGAATGCCTGCCTCATGGGCTAGGCTGGGGAAGATGAGAAAACTTAGGTAAGGCATTTTGCACACAGTGGTTGGTGCCACTAAGCGTTGAATTTGTTTATTCATCTACTAATTTATTCAACAACAGTTATTAAACATCTATGTACTTGTATTGATTTGAAGTCTAAGGATGTAGCTGTGAATATATAATAGCCACTCAAAGAAGTTGTTTGTTGTATTATCTGAATTTACCTCTTTCTCACCCTGGCCAGGTAGCTCAGTTGGTTAGAGAGTCCTCTCGATAAGCCAGGATTGCAGATTTGATCCCTGATCAGGGCACAAACAAGAATCAGCCAGTGAATGCATACATAAGTGGAACAACAAATCCATCTCTCTCTCTCTCTTTCTCTCTCCCCCTTCTTCTCTCTCTCTCAATTTAACAATTAAAAAAAAACCAAACACTTGGTTCTTTCTATTATTATTCTAAGACTGCTGATTAAGAGTTCCTAATATGTTGGTAAAGTCAGGGAAGATTTGGCAGAAATAATTTTCTTGGACCTGGCAGTGTAGGTACCTGTGGAGTGAGGGGCTGGGGGCAGCTGGAAGGGCTCCCCTTAGGAGGTGCTGGGCAGGCCTGGCTGATTCGCTCAGCAGCCGTTTGTTAAGCAGCTGCTATACATGGAGCCGTGAAAGGAGCTGTGGCGCACAGGGGAGTCACACAGGTGCCCCACCGTCTCTGGGCTCACAGCCTCAAGGAGGGACAGACAGGGAAACATAGGTGATTACAGGACAGCGATTTGTGTTGAGATGGGGAGGGGGCAGATGTCCTGGGCAGGGTGACATCTGAGGTTCATTTTGCAAAGCAAATGAGAATTAGTCAAGAGAAGTGGAGCCTGACCTGTGGTGGCGCAGTGGATAAAGCATCGACCCGGAATGCTGAGGTTGCTGGTTCAAAACCCTTGGGTTACCTAGTTAAGGCACATATGGGAGTTGATGCTTCCTGCTCCTCCCCTCTTCTCTCTCTCTCTGTTGCTCATCTCTAAAATGAATAAATAAATTAAAAATATATATATAAAAAAAAGAGAAGTGGAGAGTGCTTCCCAGATATCTGGACTGGCAGATTGTTGGGTGATGGTGCGAGATGTGTTGTTTCAGAGACTGTGATGGCAAGTGACAGAAGACAACCCGCTCAGTCAAGGGAATGCATTGATTGGCTCCATGACAACAAAGTTCAGAGTTCAGTGGCGTCAGGTGAGGTTGATACAGCAGCTCAGTGGTGTCACTGAGCAACCAGTTTCTTTTATTTATTTATTTATTTTTACAGGGACAGAGAGAGGGATAGATAGGGACAGACAGACAGGAACGGAGAGAGATGAGAAGCATCAATCATCAGTTTTTTGTTGTGACACCTTAGTTGTTCATTGATTGCTTTCTCACATGTGCCCTGACCGCGGGCCTTCAGCAGACCGAGCAACCCCTTGCTGGAGCCAGCGACCTTCAGTCCAAGCTTGTGAGCTTTAGCTCAAGCCAGATGGGCCCGCGCTCAAGCTGGCAAGCTCGGGATCCGACGCTCTATCCATTGCGCCACCGCCTAGCCAGGCCCAGATTCTTTCCCTCTCTTTATGGTGACCTCTGCAGAGCTGGCTTTCCTTGCAGATCAAAGATGGCAGCCACCACTCCTGCCTCAGCTTCCTGACCTTTGCTCCATATTTATAGCATGCTAACTGGGCCATTTTTTGGTCACTGGTCCACATTCTGAACCAATCATGGTGTCCGGGGCCTTGAGAAAGGCTAACATGAGGGTGGGATCAACCTCACAGAACCACATTGATCCCCAAAAGAGAAAGGTAAGAGGGGAACAGAGGTCAGGAAGCCAGATTTTGAAGGAGATAAGTCATGCTTGGGAGCTTGAACTTAATCCAAGCAGCAGATTGATTTGATCAGATTGGGTTTGAGAAAGATCAGCCTAGCCTGTCCAGGAGGTGGCGCAGTGGATAGAGCATCAGACTGGGATGCAGAGGACCCAGGTTCGAAACCCAGAGGTCGCCAGTTTGAGCGCAGGCTCATCTGGTTTGAACAAGGTTCACCAGCTTGAGCCCAAGGTTGCTGGCTTGAGCTCAAGGTCTCTGGCTTGAGCACGGGGTCATTCACTTTGCTGTAGCCCCCCTCCCCCCTCATGGCACATATGAGAAAGCAATCAGTGAACAGCTAAGGAGACTAAGGAGCCACAATTAAGAATTGATGCTTCTTGCCTGACCTGTGATGGCGCAGTGGATAAAGCATCGACCTAGGAACACTGAGGTCGCCAGTTCAAAACCCTGCACTGGTCTGGTCAAGGCACATATGGGAGTTGATGCTTCCAGCTCCTCCCCCCTTTCTCTCTTTCTCTCTCTCTCTCTCTCACTCTGTGTCTCCTCTCTAAAATGAATAAAATTAAAAAAAAGAAATTAAAACTTTAAAAGGTCATGAAATTAAAAAAAAAATTGATGCTTCTCATCTCTCATCTCTCTCCCTTGTCTGTCTGTCCCTCTCTTTATCTCTCTCTCTCTGTCTCTGTCACCAAAAAAAAAAAAAAAAGATCAGCCTCGCTATTGAATAAGGACTAGATTAGAGGAGCGCAAGAGGGGGCAGGGAGGCCAGCTGGGAGGCTGTTTCAGGGATGGGCGGGGGCGTGGCTGTGTGGTTGGAGAGGGGCAGAAACTGGAGGCTGATGAACATGCAAGCCTAGCGCAGGGAGGAGCACAGGGCAGCTCCCTAGTACCTGCTTGGAGCACCGGTGGGAGAGGAATTGGGAGGGGCAGGCAGTGCACAGGAAGGGTCAAGAGACTGAGATCCATTTGGACTGAATGGCTTGAGGTATCTGAGAGACAATAGAGTTTGTGTCCAGGAGGCAGTTGGCTGGAGATGGGGGTCTGGCACCTGGGGTGGGGGTCTGAGTTGGGAATGGAGATTGGAGTGTCCACGGCTTGGGGAGTTAAGGATGTGGAGTGGGCTGGAAAGACCAGTGTCAGGTCTTGAGACAACCAGATGTCTAAGAGCAGGGATGGCCCTCCCCATCCCTACCAGACGGCCTTCATGCTTACAGATAACGGTCACTGGTGACCTTGGCAAGAACAGTCGCTGTGGAGTGGCAGAGGGTGAAGTCACACTGCTTGGGGATGGGGAGTGAGTGGGAGGTGAGGATGAAGATGGAGGAGTGTGAACAACACTTTTAAGAAGCCCATGTTCAAAAGAGAAATGGCGGCTCTGACCAGATAGCTCGGTTGGTTAGAGAATCATCGTCCTCATACACCAAGGTTGCAGGTTTGATCCCTAGTCAGGACACATAAAGGAACTGATCAATGTTTCTGTCTGTCTTTCTCTCTCTCTCTTAAAAAAAAAAAAAGGGAGCAGTAGCTTTAGCTGGAAGGGGTTAACTATGGAGGGAGGGAAGGATGTGTGAGTGTTCTTGTGTATATGGGGGGTGGGGAGGGTCAGGATGGAGGAAGCTAAGCTGGTTGATATGCTGAGCAAACTAATGAGGGAGGAGAGAGAAATGAAGACCAAGGTGCTCAGGAGTGTGGGAGCTGGTGTGTGTGTGTGTGTGTGTGTGTGTGTGTGTGTGTGTGTGTGTGGCGGGGGGGGGGGGGTGGTGGCAGTGGTGGTGAGGGGTGGAGCCTCCACTGACCTGGGAGGCGGAAGGTAGCTCTACACCTGGAAAAGAGAGGGAAGGAGCTAAATCTCTGGGTGGGGGGTGGGAGAGGGGAGGCCTTGGAGGGTTTCCTGCCAGATGGCCTCAATTCTCTCTGGAAGTGGGAGGCAAGGTCATGTGCTAAGAGCCATGCAGCAGGTGGGTGGGGGTCGAGGTGGGGGTGTGGGAGGAGTCTGAGGGGAGAGCAGGAAGGATGCTCCCTGCCAGCAGGGGAGCCCTGGATGTGACCTATTAGAGCAGAGCTTGCCTGCAGGATCAAGCAGTCCCAAGGGCCAGGCTGGGCAAGGGACATGAGAACAGTGGGCGGGCCAGGGTTTGCAGGGTGGGTGGGGCATGCTGCGGCACCAGGTAGGACTCAGCAGATGGTGAGCACACCTGTTTGGCTAGATCAGAAACATGCTAGAAAGCCCTTGAGTGCTGAGATGGGAGAGAAGTTTCAACTTTGCCTGGAAGGCAATAGGGAACCATGGGGCATTATTGAGCAGGAGTGGGACATGACCAAAGCAGTATTTAAGAGTCAGTACCTGGACCTGGACGGTTTGCTCAGTGGTAGGGCGTCGGCCCAGCGTGTGGAAGTCCCAGGTTTGATTCCCAGCCAGGGCACACAGGACAGGTGCCCATCTACTTCTCCACCCTTCCCCCTCTCCTTTCTCTCTGTCTCTCTTTCTTCCCCTCCCGCAATCAAGGCTCCATTGGAACAGTTTGCCAGGACATGGAGGATGGCTTCATGACCTCCGCCTCAGGCACTAGAATGGCTCTGGTTGTAATGGAGCAATGGTCCAGATGGGCAGAGCATCGCCCCCTGCTGGGCATGCCAGATGGATCCTGGTCGGCATGCGGGAGTCTTTCTCTTTGCCTCCCTGCTACTAACTTCAGAAAAATACAAAAAAAAGCCACTACCCAGCTAGGCATTCATGATGTGGGAGAGATTAGACTAAAGGCAAGGGTCTAGAGCAGTTGACCAGTATGAAAGGAGGGTGTCAAGTGTCAAATGTCACAGAGGAAGAGCTATTAACTCCAGAGGTCAGACCTAGGGGTCCCGAGTGGCGGTGGCCTTCAGCTCATCCACAGGTCATGGGCTGTCTCCCAGAGCAGAGAAGGGGTTTCCAGCCCTTCTTGTGGTGCTCAGCAGGGAACCCCGACTTCAGAAGCAAACCAGCATCAACATAGGCTTTCCTTACATCTCAGCAGATATGATGTACCCTCCCAACAATCAGATGAGGGCAGAATGATTTATTGTTCCATTTGAGAGATAGAGGGACTGAGGTTTGGAAAGGCCAAGTAATTTGCCTCAGGGTACACAGCAAGCAAGAAGCAAAGTGTGAGCTCCTTGGCCTGTGCTCTGCCTGCATTCTTCCTGCTGTTCCCATCTCCTCGGCAGTTCTACTGGGGGTTTCTGTTCCACCCAACTTTATTCTGGAAGCTTCTGGGTGGCTCTGAGCCAAGAAGACTTTCTGGGGATTGGATCTAAAGCTCAGTAACTCCAGGGCGGGCCTTCGCCGGGTAGCTCAGTTGATAAGAGCGTTGTCCTGATATACCAAAGTTGCAGGTTTGATCCCCAGTCAGGGCACAAAGAATCAACCAATGAATGGATAAAAAAGTGGAACACGCCTGACCTGTGGTGGCGCAGTGGATAAAGTGTCGACCTGGGAACACTGAGGTCGCCAGTTCAAAACCCTACACTGGTCTGGTCAAGGCACATATGGGAGTTGATGCTTCCAGCTCCTCCCCCCTTTCTCTCTCTCTCTCTCTCTCTGTCTCCTCTCTAAAATGAATAAAATAAAATTAAAAAAAATTAAAAAAAAAAAGTGGAACACATCAATGTTTCTCTTTCTCTAAAAAAATAAAATAAAAATGATCAGTAATTCCAAATGGCTTGGGGGGTCCTTGATCCCATGCCCTTGCCCCAGAAGAATGGGCTCCTGAGGGTGCCAGGCTTAGCTTCCCTGGCAGGACATTTGTGGCCAGGCTGTGGTGAGACTCCCTTAGTTCACACGGTCACCACCAGAGGGCGCTGGTTGTTGCCCAGGTGAGGGTGAGGGGAGGTCTCCATCCTAGCTTCCGGAGAAACAGCGTGGGCTCTCAGGTCTGGAAACTGCCCCCTCTGAGGTCCAGGGAGCCCTGTCACCTACTCATGTCTACCTCAGCTAAGGTCTTGCTGACCCTTCCTTCCCAGTCTTTGCTCTACTCAAGGAGTCAGATTTCCTCAGTGCGGGTGTCAGGAAGCCTGGGGTCTTCTTGCTGACCTCCACCTGGCTGGGCTCTGCCCCCCCCCCCCCCAGCACCAAGCACAGATGTGCCTGCCTCACCTCCTTCAGTCCCTTCTTGAGCGGCCGCAATGCTGAGACAGTGTCAAGCATCGAATTGTCACCTCTGTCACCTTCTTCACAGCCCTGGGTGGGAGTGTAGGTCAGTCTAGGGCATTACTAACTGGGCCCAGAGAGGGGGAGGGCAGTGCCCTGGGCCACACAGCCTGGTCTTGGGATGGGTGGGTCGGAGGAGGCTGGGGGAAAGGAAGGGGGAATTGCATTCCTGTCTGGGCAGGATTGGCCCTGGAGCTAGCTCCCCAAGCTCCTCCCACAATGTAGCCCATTGCCTGTGTTCCTGCTCACCCCTCCCCAGGTTTCCAGTCCAGAGGTGCACCCCCCAACTCCCCCAGCTGCCCAGCCAGGTTTCTGCTTAGAGCCTGACACCCGCCCCCCTCCCCCCCCCCCAGGGGCCGCCTGCCTGCCTCCCCAAGCTTAGCCCCTTGGCTGTGGCCACTGAGGGCCTGGCGGGGGTCCCAGGCACTACACCGCAGCGGCCAGAGCTCGGGACAGTCCCAGTCTGTCTGGCAGGGATGTGAGTTCAGGATTGGCTGGAACTACCCCCGCCTTTGGGAGGAGGGAACTGTGAGGGGAGGCTCAGTGGCTCAAGCAAGGTCACCCTCCTTTTCTCTCCCAGCATCCCTGTTCAACCTTTGTCCCTTTCGCCTCACCTTGAGATGGGAGGAGGCCAGGTGCACAACAGGCAGAGGACTGAGCCTTGGGAAGAGGAAGGCTTTTCGAGCTCCTGACACTTATTCATTCAGCAAATATCGAATGCCTACTACATGCCAGGCTCTGAGAACACAGCAGTGAACATGGTGGACACAATCCCTGCCCACAACCCAGCGAGGAGACAGACAAGATATAAACAGTCACACAAATAATGTAAACTAGTGTTCCTAGCAGAGTGATAAAGGACCTGAGTGGGGACTTGGTGTGGCTTCTCTGGGGTCTCGGGGTAAGGAGTCTTATCTGGCCTAGGGAGGCAGCCTTCAGACATGGCCAAGGATTTTGCAGGGGCCTGTGTGGGGGCTGAGCAGAGCCTCAGTTTCCTCAACTGGAAAATGTAGGAAATAAATGTGCCCACACTCACGGGTTGCTGCAAGGCTGCACGGCGGCCTGCATCCTGGCCCGCAGCCCTCAGAAGGTAGGCACTGTCAGCCTCCTCGTGGAAGGCTAAGGGGAGCTCATTGGTGCAAATAGCGGGGAGGGCCTTCCTGGAAACCAGCAGCTCTCACCAAGCTCAGAGGCTCCTCAGGGAGGTGGGGGTCCCCACTTCTAGGGCCCAGCTTCCAAGCTCAGAAGGGGAGGAGGAGGGGCTGGTTCTCCAGGCTGCCTGTCCTCCCCCCTTCCATACCCTCATGTCCCTGGCCACGTGGCACCTCTGCACCCCTTGCGGGGGGTGGGTGGGTGGGGGAGTATGATTCCTGACCTTGGGGCTGGGGGAGCCAGGGAAGTGGGTGGGATTTGGGGTACTGCCTAGACCAGCTCCCGCAGAGAAGCCCACTTCATTCGCCCTACAGTCCCAGGGCTAGGGCCGCAGGGAGGGGGTGCTGTCTCTTTAAGAGCCTTCAGGCTGCTGGGAGCAGATGGCCAGGCCGGCCGGGGCCCCTTGTCCTTTGTGTGGCTTTGCACAAAAGAGGGGGCCAGCTGGGGAGGGGGCGGCTGCAGCAGGTGGGAGGGTGGGGCCTCCTCGCTCCCCTTTCTAACCCTGCCACCATTGCCCCTCGGGGAGGGGTTTTCTCACTAGGAATGCCCCTCCTCTCTGGATACTATGGTCCTGACAGTCACCCCCAAACTCCTAGGATACTCCTCCTGTATTCTGTCCCACCTCCTAGGCAAGAGCCTCATCACACCAGGAAGCTTCATCACATCAGGGCTAGGAACTGCCCCCTTCAACTCCAAGGAATAACCCTCCTCTCCCTGCCCCCACCTCCAGAGCAGAATCTTCGACTGGCCCTGAGCTCCAGGCTCTAGGGAGACCAGAGTGCAGATTCAGGTCCTTCTGTGTATGTGTGGGAGGATGCAGGGGAAGGAGGGATGCCAGGGGCTGGGGGTACCAGGGGCTGCCCTGGAGGAGGTGAGCCAGAATATGCATGATGCTGAGGCCTGCGGGAGGGGCTGGGCCTGGAGGTACGAAGAAGGAAAGGAGGCAAGGTTGGGGGGATGGGGAACCCAACTGAGACCCTGCCTAATGGGGTTCTGGTGTGGGCAAGATGGAAGACTCCATCATAGGAGAGGGCTGTGTGCAGCAATGGCTGCCTGCCAGGCAGGAGGGGACAGAGATGACAGCCTCCCTAAAGACTGGAGGTGCTGGGGGCGGGGTGGAGCCCTGCCACTCAGGAAGGTTCTTTTCATCTTGTAGCAGACCCCCTTAGCTCAGATCTGCCCTTGGCCCATTCATTCCCCTCCTTTGTCCAGACCTCCCCACCCTGGGGTTCGGTGCCCAATCCATGATTTAAGAAGAGGAAAAAGATCCCGTAGCTCTAGCTCGAGGTGTGGCAGGCAACGTGGCCGCGGGCTGGGTGGCCCTAGGGTGGCCCCATAGTGCCGCAGCTGGGTGGAGTCGTGGCTGACATTGGCCGGCCGCCCCCAGGAGCCCCCAGGACCAGGAGGCCCCAACCGGGTCGTGAACCGACCGCAGGACCCCGGCCGGCTGGCCTCAGGCAGTGGGTGGGGGCGGGGATCCCTGGCTGGGCCGTGGGTTGCTTCTAAATTTAGGAATCTGATTATAGAGT
This sequence comes from Rhynchonycteris naso, assembly GCA_037038555.1. Classification (NCBI taxonomy): domain Eukaryota; kingdom Metazoa; phylum Chordata; class Mammalia; order Chiroptera; family Emballonuridae; genus Rhynchonycteris; species Rhynchonycteris naso. Next base: position 364,831,729 of record CM072995.1, on the reverse strand, counting down.
GGCCGAGGAAGTGAAGGGAGTGGAGGGTGCGAGTGCAAACCCGGCTCCGTCTGGGCACAGCGGGGTGTGCCCGGGTGGAGGTGTGTCTAGGCGTCAGGGGCTCCGCTGGGAGGGGCGGCGGGCTGGGGCTTGGGCCTGTGTGCGCTGCCGCACGTGCCCCGGGCGGTGGGGACGGGCACCAGCACAGCTCGCAGGCTCAGAGCCGCCGCCGGTGTGTGCGCTGGCTCTTTGTGTGCCTGGCAGGGTGGCTAGGTCTGGCTTTGAAAGTCTCTGCCCACCCCCCTCCCCCATCTCCGTCTGTGCCGCTCTACCCGCTTCCCGGTCTGTCATTCTGCCCATGCTTGTCCTGGGGGAGGGGGATGCTGCTCCCAGCTGGGGTGACGGTGAGCCCACTGGGGAGGGGACCCCGCTCCTCCCTCTCCTAGCTGTCCAGACGTTCCCCTACACCTCTCTCTCCCTGTCCTTTAGGCCCTTATGCTACTGTGTTGGGGTGCACAGTGCAGTAGTTAAAAGGGAATCGGGGTGACCCCTGGAGACCCGCAGATGCACCAGAAGCTAGGTTTGGCAGAGTAGCTCTTGTAGGAATTCAATCCTGGCCTGTCCGGCCTCCCATCCGCTCTGGCCCCCAAGGGCGCCTGAAGTGTGGGGGGGTCCCCTACGGAAGGGGGGGCGGGGAGTTCCTTGGCAGGAAGGGAAATGGAAGGAAAAGCTGGGCTCCACCCGGGCGGACGGGCAGGCGGCCTCAGGGCCCCCGGGGCAGACGGCAGTAATCCGAGCCCACTGGTGTGCGCGTGGGTGGGACTGACCCCCAGCTACTGCTGGGGGACAGAGAGGTCTCCCCCAGGGGCATGCCTGGGAGCCCTAGGGGCCCGCAGAGGGAAGCGCTCACCACTCTGGGGCTGACCCCACCTCCTGGAGGTCTAGCCCCGGCCCCCTGGCCCCGCCCCCCGGGCCCTCCCTCCCACCCCAGGGCCAGATGTTCAGCTGGCGGAGGCATCGGCTGGGGGAGGGGTGCTGAGGCCGCAGCCGGCACTACTTCCCTGCCAGCAGCTTCATTGTGTGCGCGAGGAGCGAGCGGCGGCGGAGAGCGAGCGAGCGGGCAGGCGAGCAGCAGCCCGAGCGCGCCGGGGCGAGGGGGAACGAGCGCGCCGGGGAACGTGCGAGGCGGCGCCCGCGGCTGCGCTCCGCCCGCCTCCCTGCAACTCTGCCCCAGCGTCGCGCGCCGTGCGTGCCGTCCCGCCGCCACCTCCGTAGCCCCGCCGGCCGCCGTTGCAGACAGGGGTCTGGTCGGGACAGGGGGACCCACCCGGGCACTGGGGCATCCCGGTGCAGCCGAGAGGCGCGGAGCCCGTGGGGGGCGCCAGTTGCACCGCAGCGCCCGCCTACTGTACTGCGTGGGCGGGCGGGCGGCGGGGCTCTGGGGCTCCCCGAGGGCAGGGCGCCCTGACTTCTCCCAGGGAGCCTCAATTCCGGGGAGCGCACGGAGCGGACGCGCCCCGCAGCCGCACCGGACCTCGCGCTCATTACCCTGCGTACCCCACTTCTCCACAAACTTTTCCGACGTCGTCGCCCGTGGGGGTCGCGGAGAGCGTTGGGCTCCCGCTCCGCCAGACCCTAGCCACGCTGACCTCCTGCCTCTTGTAGCCTCAGTGGCGACCTCTCCAGGCCGGGCTGAGCACCGCACTCGAGGCGAGCGCGGCAACCCCCGATTGCTCTCCGAAGGCTCCCGCGTCCCCCGGGGCAGCTGGGCGGGGTAATGCCCTCGGTGATGGAGAAGCCGAGCGCGGGCTCCGGAATCCTGTCCCGCAGCCGAGCCAAGACGGCGCCCAACGGCGGACAGCCCCACTCGGAGGATGACAGCAGCGAGGAGGAGCACTCGCACGGTGAGCCCCCGCACGGTGAGCCCCGCGGCCTAGGGTTAAAGGCTCATCCCCCCACCCCCCCGGGGGGGGGCGCTGAGAGTTGCTGACCACGATATTATATTGATGGTTCCTGCCACCCCTGGATTGGAGCCTCTGCCTTGCTTCTAAAAGCCTGGGGCTGCGGGCACAGGTAATCTGGAGCCTGGGCCCCTAGCTGCCGAGGAGATAGATGATTTTGCCTGCCCGTGTCCTGCTTTTAGCCCCTGAGGGAGGAGGGCGTCCTTCTCTTCCACGGATTGGGCCCCTCATACCTTGCCACCTTGCAGCGGACTGAGGTCTGGCTGGGGCAGGGTCTGGGAAGACACCTCCAGGAGCTGCGAAGCTCATGTGGTGGGGAGGAGCCTTGGATTCCCTGCAGGGCTGTGGTCCAGGTCTAGGGGCAGCCCTCCAACCTCCCCAAACCCCCAGCCAGAACAAAGGGCTCTGCCTGGGCTGGCCTCTAAAACTGGCCCTTGTCCTTTGCCCCCACTCCTCAGCCCCCCTTAGGCAATGATTAGGCAGGGTCTCTTCTTCTTCCAGTTGCTTCTATGGCTGAGGGTAGCTGAGGGGAAAGATGAGGGAAGAGTGAGCCTCCTGGAAGGTGGGGGCCCTGGGTGCTCAGGAAGAACTCCTGGCTGGCCACCTCCCCCGCCACCTCCTCCCATCCTCCCTCCGGCCCTGGAGTCCTGACTGCCTTCCCCTGGCTCCACAGACAGCATGATCCGCGTTGGAACCAATTACCAGGCTGTAATTCCGGAGTGCAAGCCCGGTGAGTGGCAGGACAGGCTGCGCAGGGAGAGGAGTGGAGGGCCACGACTTGGCCCTGCGCCCCACCTGGGAAAGCCCTTGGCTGGAGCCCACTGGAAGGACAAGCCAGGCGGGTGGGCGGGGGTGGGTGGCCCCATGGCATGGTTAGTTTTCCTGCTCTGCCTTCCTGTCTGGGTCTCCGCCCCACCCTCCCTCTGGGCCTCATCTCACCTCACAGGCCCTACTCCTCTGCGCCCTCTGGCCACGGGTTCAGGCCAGCACCACCAGGCTAACCCGAGTGCCTTCCCTCTGCTCCTCTGCCTCTCAGAGAGCCCTGCACGCTATAGCAACAAGGAGCTGAAGGGAATGCTGGTGTGGTCGCCTAACCACTGTGTGTCAGATGCCAAGCGTGAGTGGGTGGGACCCTGGGTGCGTGCACATCCCTGGGAACTGGGGCCTGGGATTCATGTGAGTTCAGACCCTGCCCTGGAGCACAGGCTTGGTGGGTTTCCCTCTCCGTCTGGGGGCCTTGGTTAGGGGTTATAACCCCTCATCCAAGACCTGGTTCCCTCTGTCCCTGCAGTTGACAAGTACATTGCAATGGCCAAAGAAAAACATGGCTACAACATAGAGCAGGTGAGCCTTGGACCCACCGGGATTTGGGTTGGGGACCAGACAGTGCTGGGGATGGCTGAGCCTGAGTTGTCCCCTGTCCTGGGCCAGGCCCTAGGCATGCTCTTGTGGCATAAGCACGATGTGGAGAAGTCACTCGCTGACCTGGCCAACTTCACCCCGTTCCCTGACGAGTGGACCGTAGAGGACAAGGTGCTGTTTGAACAGGCCTTTGGCTTCCATGGCAAGTGCTTCCAGAGGATCCAGCAGATGGTAAAGCCCTCCACCCCTGCCATTGCTCCTCAGCCCTTCCTTTCTGATGAGCCTGCCTGGGGCCCAGGCTCTTGGGTGGCCCCAGCCTCTGGTGTTGCCCCTCCAGCTGCCTGACAAGCTGATCCCCAGCCTGGTGAAGTATTATTATTCTTGGAAGAAGACCCGCAGCAGAACCAGTGTGATGGACAGACAGGCTCGGCGGCTGGGGGGCAGAAAGGACAAAGAAGAGAGGTGAGGGTCCAGCGGGAGCCAAGGGGGTGGGGGCAAGCTGAGCTCGTGGGGGGCCCTACCCTGCCTCACTCCTTCCCTGGCCCCTGTGTCAGCAGTGATGAGCTTGAAGAGGGACGAGGAGGTGTGAGTGAGGGAGAGCCAGATGTTGGAGACCCCAAGAGAGAGGTGAGGTCCCCAAGCAGGCCTGGCCCAGCTGCCTGCCCTCTCCATGGGCTCTTCACCACCTTCTCTCTCTCTTTCCTCTGGCAGCCTCTGCCCTCTCGGCCCCTGAATGCCCGCCCAGGTCCAGGGAAGAAGGAGGCCCAGGGGTCTCAGTATCGCCACCACCCACTGAGAACCCGGCGGCGCCCACCCAAGGGCATGTACCTGAGCCCAGAGGGTCTCACTGCTGTGTCAGGAAGCCCGGACCTTGCCAACCTCACGCTTCGAGGCCTTGACTCCCAACTCATCTCCCTCAAGCGCCAGGTGGGGGCCCCAGAAGAGGCCATGATGCAGAGGGAACCATTTGCAGCTGGGAATTGTGATCGGGGCCAGAGGTGTAAGGGCAATGGTGCAGGTACCAAGCCTGCCTCGTGCCCCGGCCCTGCCTTCTGGGCTTCTGGGTGACTTGGCTTTTTATCTGAGCCTTTAAAAAGAAATAAAACTTCTCTGTGAAAAGGATTGAAGTGCAGTAACTCCCCTACTGAGTGGTTGTGAGGGCGGAATGAGCTAGATGGTGGGTGGCAGAGAGCTTTGTTGGGAAGCGGCACTGGTGTCTGCAGAAGTAGAGCCCCGGCGAGGGCTGGTATTGACAGGCTCACTGGCACGAGGCTTGGTATTCGTTCATTTCCTGGCTTTCCTAGGTGCAAAGCATGAAGCAGACCAATAGCAGCCTCCGCCAAGCCCTGGAAGGCGGCATCGATCCGCTCCGTCCCCCTGAGGTAAGGCTGCTCTCGGAGTTGCGGGTGCAGGAAGGGCTTCTTTCTTTTTTATTTTTGGTGGCAGAGACAGAGAGTCAGAAAGAGGGACAGAGAGGGATAGACAGGAAGGGAGAAAGATGAGAAACATCAATTTTTCGTTGTGGCTTCTTAGTTGTTGATTGATTGATTTCTCTTAAGTGCCTTGACCGGGAGGGGGAGGCTACAGCAGACCAAGTGACCCCTTGCTCAAGTCTGATAAGCCTGTGCTCAAGCTGGCGACCTCCGGGTCTCGAACCTGGGTCCTCCACATCCCCTTCCGATGCTCTGTCCACTGTGCCACCACCTGGTCAGGCAGGAAGGGGTTCTTTCTGGAGGCGGAGCAGAAAGGGCATTCCGCTTGGAGAACAGGGCCTCCGTTTTTGTTTTTAAGTGTAAAAGGATATATTCCTTGCTCTCCAGGCCAACACCAAGTTCAATTCCCGCTGGACCACGGATGAGCAACTTCTAGCCGTACAAGGTGAGTTAGACTAGAAGGAAAACAGAGGGCCCCAGGAATCTCTTCCCCACCCCCCAAGCAGCTGGGTCAGAGGGGAGGGATCAGGAAGTAACTAGTTCTGAGGGGTATTCACATTCTGCTGCTCTGCTGCCCTTTTGACCCTTGCAGCCATCCGTAGGTATGGCAAAGACTTTGGGGCTATTGCAGAGGTGATTGGGAACAAGACTCTGACCCAGGTGAAGACCTTCTTTGTGAGCTACCGGCGCCGCTTCAATCTGGAGGAGGTGCTTCAGGAATGGGAGGCCGAGCAGGATGGGGCTCCTGGGGCCCCCATCCCCATGGAGGAGGCCAGGAGAGGGGCTTCCTTGCCAGCTCCAGCCCTAGAGGAAGATGATGAGGTGAGAAGGGGCAAGAGAAACCCTTCTGAGAAGAGGGGAGAGGAATAGCCTCCATCCTTAGGCTGGGCTGAGGGTGCGCTGGGGCCTGGTTTCTCACTCCTCCCTCCTCTCAGGTCCAGATTACTTCTGTCTCAACATCTGCGCCTCGATCAGTGCCTCCTGCACCGCCCCCGCCTCCACCTCCCACCTCGCTGTCCCAGCCGCCCCCACTGCTGAGGCCACCTTTGCCCACGGCTCCTACCCTGCTTCGCCAGCCACCTCCCCTACAGCAGGGCCGCTTCCTCCAGCCCCGGCTGACCCCCAATCAGCCCCCACCTCCTCTGATCCGCCCTGCCCTAGCTGCCTCCCGCCATAGTGCCCGCCCTGGTCCTCAGCCCCCACCCACTCTGATTGGAGCCCCCCTGGAGCCTCCAGCGCCCTCGCTCTGAACCCCGAGGCCCTCCACCAACAAGAGCTCCAGAACACCTTTGCTGGATGTGTTTGGGCACCTCTGGCTTCACTGAGGACAGAAGGGACTAGAGCTCCTCTTGTCAGGTCTTTCAAAGACCCAGAGCTGCTGATGGTCTTGGGCTAAAGACCAACAGTCTGACCCATTTCTGGCAGCTGAGCCCATCTCTTCTACCACCCCAGCCAGGGCTGGGACTCAGGACCTTCTGAGCTGGCCTGAGGACCCTTTCTCTTCCTAGATGGAACCAGAATGGCTGCCCCCTAGTCTGCTGGGGTTTGGCCTTTGGGCCTTAACCTTTGTGTAGAGGGGGTAGTGATAGTAGCTTGGTGGGTGGGGGAGAGGACATTTTGGCTTGTTGGCTGTTTTTCCTCTTTCCCTTCTTTTAGCAATAAATCAGGTGAGGTAGGGAGGAGGCTGGAGACAGGAGGTGGGTAGGGGTGTCCCCTGGGGCTTGACAGCAGCAGAGGCTTAAGGGGCAGCACTCCCATCTTCTGGCCATATGGGAGGTGCTGAGGACCTCAGAGGGTTCCCACTGTGCCCTCCACCCAGAAGCTTAGAGAAAGGAACATATGCAGACATGGGTTTATTTTTCAATGTTTTTTAAAAATAAAACCTTCCAAGCTTGCTGAGGCCTCCTTCCCTTTTGGTGCGAGGACCCTGGGCTTTGCTTCCTGACCACCGGAGGAGGATGGAGGGCGTGCAGGCCAGCTGCCAGCCCTCACCCCCAGACAGGAACCCATTCTCCTGCAGGGAGGGTGGCTGGGCTACATCTTGCCCACAGGGACCGAATCCCTGCCCAACCGGGAGAAGAAAGAGGAGGTAGCTCAGATTCCAAACATTCTCTTTATTACGTGTTTGATCCAGAGGAGAAACTAAGTGCAGGAGGGGGGACTGGGTGGGGAGGGGCCACCTTGCCTGGGAGCCCCCCCCCCAGCAACCACACCCCCTTTGGGAGCCAAGCCATGCCCTCCCAGCCCCTCGGAGCACCCGGGCTGTTCCACAGGGCAGGAGGGGGAGGGGAGAAAAGAGGGGGAGCCCTTGGTCAGAGCTGAGCCCGAAGTTGGGCTTGGGGGCAGGAGGACTGAGGTTGGCAAGGCCCCTCCTTGGGACCCAAGGGCTCAATTTGCCATGGAGCCTGGCCTGGGAGTGGGGGTAATGAGAAGGGGTGGAGTCATCATAAATCAAAAAAAAAATAAAATAATAAAATAAAAAATAAAACCCATCACAAAAATAATGTACAACTCAGGTGAGGGTAGGGGGTGGCCTGTGTGCAGGACCCCTTCCCCCAATTTCTCAAGAACAGAAATGGCAGAGAAATAAATTAAGGGATGCAGCGGCCGCCACCAGCCAAGCGCCCATAACCAGCCACTCCCACACTGGCACGGAGGTTAGCAAGCTGGGAGTCACCTGGTGGAGGGCAGAGGCTCCCGGCCCTGCTGCCCTGTCCAGCCTCCTGCCAGGTGGCCATGGAGGCTCTGGGCAGTGTCTCCTGAGAGGAGGGGCGACAGTGTAAGTAAGAAAAGGCAAGGCCGAGAGATGAGTGGTGAGGGAAGTCACTGCTATGGAACTAGCTGGTGCCCAGATTAATGCCAACGACAGGAGCAGTGGGGGGGATAGGCTAGGGGGGCTGTGCTTTCAGACAAAGGCTCTCCCATAATGGAGATGCCCACAGTCCCTGTTCAAAGACTAGCAGCCCAGGCAGCCCCCTGGGGGTCCAGGAGCCCATCTGCCCTGCAGTCGCCTCCCCTCTCCCGGCCCCAGGGTCAGCTCTGCCTTCTCCCCAGGAGGGGTGAGAGAAGATGGCACAGACTTTTGAGGGGGAACGAACGTCCCCACAGCAGCTTGTGGAGGGAATGCCCAGCTCTGGGGAAGGGGGCAGAGGGTGCAGTGTGGAAGGAGGCCCAAGCCGCGCCTCACTGCCAGCTCACCCGCCCCGGCTCCGGTCCCCAGGCTCCTGCCCGGGGCTCTGAGGTCAGGGGAAGGCCACCTCTGGTGGTTTGCTTGAAGGGGAAGGGGGGGGGGGAAGGACAGGGGATGAGCCCAAAATGGGCCTGGCGGAGGGCCTGACGGGGACTCCACCACTCTTGCCTGAGTGTTTCCAGCCCTGAGCCACCCTCCCAACACCCCACAGATCCAGTCTCGACTGTCCCAATGGGGCAGGGAGGAAAGGTGGCCGCTGGGATTTTTTTTTTCTTTTTTCTTTTTGGTAATAAAAAATTTCTTGGTTTAGGCGAAATACTCTGTGCAACCGCAGTACCGAGGGGGAGCCCTGCCCCCCGACCCCTCATCCCCTCCTTTGCCTCCTGTGGGAGAGAGGGGAAGGGGAAGGTCTGGGCGGGGCAAACGTGGGAGGGGAAGAGTCGTCTCCCATCCCACAAACATGGAAGAGAAACTGAGCAGGGCGGGGAGAGAGAAGTGCCAGCAGGGGGAGACACCCAGTCGGTCACTGCGGTCCGCCCGGCAGGCGGAGCGGCGTCCCGCAGCTAGGTCCACAGCCGCCCCGTCGCCCCCCACTCCAGCAGCCTGTTAAAGCTTCAGCTCATTGGCTATTTTGGAGGCAATGTTTTTGAAGGCCATGGAGGTGCCCGATATCCGCTTAAAGCGCACGCCGTTGAGAGACAGCCGAGGCAGCTTGCACACCTCCATCTCCCACTGCACGAAGTTCTCATGGCCCGGCGTGCCGTGCATGCACAGCAGCATGTACTTCTCGTGCAGCTCGTTCTGGCAGCTGTTTGCGTCCAGCACCTTGCGGATCTCCCGCATCATCTCGTTGGGCTCCATGGAGCTCGTTGTCTTCATGCTCCACGTGAAGCGGAGGGAGCGCGGCTTGGCCTCCCGAAACTCCTCCTTGTCCTTGTCGTTGCCGCCGCTGCTGCCCACCACGTGAGGTCTGCGGAGAAGGCAGAGGCGGGTCAGCGGGGACCCTGAGAGCAGAGAGGAGAGCAGGAGGGCGCACAGGAGGCAACCTGGCTGGCAGAGGGAACACTAGCCCTGGTCCAGGGAGCAGAGGCCAGGGAAGTGTGGGCAGTCCTGCCCGGCCCCTGGGTGCAGTGGGGACAGGCCCTGCTCTTCTCTGAAGAAGGGAGGGTCAGGGGAGGTGAGCCCATGCTCCAGAGCCCTGAGAAGTTTACAGACTGGATGGAGGAAGCAGCCGAGGCAGTCAGGTGCCCAGGACTCTTCCTCCCAGAACACACCTGGTCTGAGAAGGGCCCACACCTGAGATGGGGTGTGGGAACTCTCTAAGGACAGGGGAGGCCCCACAAGGGTGGCGACAGGGCTGGCAGGAGAAGGAGAGGAGCAAGAGGCAGGCGCACGGAGCCTGGGGTGGCCTGGGCAGGGCCAGTGCTAGCTCTAGCCTCACCTTAGCGTCTCCACTCGTTCTTTGCTTTCAGGTTCATTCAGGTTCCTCAAAAAACAGAGCAAGGGAGAGTTTAGTGCTGGGACCTCTCACTCCTTCCACCGCCGCAGACCCAGGTGAGGGCAGTTCAGGGAGGAGCCCCGGCGGGCAGGCAGGACCCAAGCCCAAAGGCCACTTTCCCCATCACCTGGCAGGCCAACGTGGCTCTGCGGCACCTCACACTGGCAGCTCAACTGTCCCTTTGCAGCAGGGAGCCCAGCACACAGGGGCTGCTCCTCCCCACCTCCCGCAGAGCAGAGGTGTGCTGGGAGGAGCCTCTGCTCCGGAGGGGGAGGGGTGTGGAGGTGCAGGCACACACATTTGAGCACACAGTCACAGCACGAGGCCGAGTCCCCACCGGCCCACAGCCAGGGCTCCTGCTGTAAGTGGGTCTTCTGTTCCACTGTACTGGGTCTCAGACTGCAGTCCTCTCGGAAGGAGGGGGCTGGGGGTAAACAGAGGCCTCTCTCAGGGAGCTCAAAGGGCCAGGCTCTGGGACTGCTGTCAGATGCTGGGATGGGGGGGGGGTGCCCAGACAAGCCCCCTCCCCTGTTCTTCGATAACACCCGTGCCTGTCAGGCTGCCAAGCCCCCTGATTACACTGAAGGGAGGACGAAGGGCAGGGCAGGGCAGACTCTGTGGGAGGGGCGGGGTGGAGAAAGAGGTCTGGCCCCGCTGAGCGGCTTCTCCAGCTCCTGGCTGAAGATGGGTGCCCGGAGCTGGGAAACGGGGGATTGCAGAGGCGGGCAAGGGTAGGAGAAGAGAGAGAGCAGCAGCACATGGAAAAGAAACACAAAGACATCACAGACACAAACACAGACAAGCGCACTACCAGCCCGGCGCCTGGGCCACGCAAGGGAAGCCTGGCTGCTCTCTCCAGCGCCACCTGGCTCCTGCCCTGTGGGTGGAGGCGCCCTGCAGGGCAGGCCCCCACTGAGGCCCTGTGAGTCAGGAGCCAGCCTTGCAGTGAAGAGCTGGGCGGAGACTAGTGGAGGGAAGGGGGAAAGCCTAAAGACCCTGTGATGGCCATTTCTCTGTCAGATGGGCCACCAACATCCCAGCCTTAGCACAGGGCCGGGGTTGATAACCTTAGGGAATCAGGGCTCCCAATCTGGCCCTTGGTCTTCAACTTGGTATTTGGCCTATCTGGTCCTCCAGAAAGGATGGTGGCAGAGCCAGGATTAGCCTAGGAAGGGAGATGCCTGAGTGAGGGGTGTCTCCCATTGTTTTGCCAGGGCTCTAGAACATTCCAGCTCCTGGCTTTTTGGAAGCCACAGGCTGTATGTGGCGAACACAGGAGGTGGCTTGGTTCATCCAGATACTGCTGGACTCAGGTGTGCCACGGTGGGGGTCGATCTAGTTCTGCAGGAGCTGCCAGAAGGGGGTGCTGTCCCCCACCTGTGAGGCAAAGCCTCCCTGGGCCTGGAGGCAGCAGACTGAAGCCCTGGGACCCCAGTGTCCCTGCAGTACCTCCAGAGTCCTGCCGTCCCATAGAATAGGGGCAAGAGGTCACAGAGCCCTGAAGTTTTGGGGACCAAAGAGGAAGCCAGGAGGCACAGAATGAGATCTCATCCCCGATGCACTTTCGACCTTGGCGGGGGAGCCTCTTCAGAGCGCATGCACAGACGAGGGGCCAGAAAAGAAACCCAATGTTTGTGACCAAAGACCAAAAACCCAGAGGTGGGGGAAGGGGCTGGGGCAGGGGAGGAGACAATCTTAAAGGGAGAATTCCCTGAGAAGATTCCCCTTCTTGGGGATAGGCCCATAATCTTCAAAGCCATTTGGCCCGAGTGGACAAATGCGGCCTCATATGACTGCCCGGTCGGAGCAGTCTTCATCCCTTTAAGATGGCAGAGAAGGCCACACAGACACGGTTAGCAGATGGAGGAGAAAGCAAAGGCCAGGAAAGGAGAGTTAGTGACAGAGGCAGGACACAGGACAGACACACATACAGTGGGCTCAACGCCTACCTTCTGGCAAACCTGAAAGACAGATTTCTATAAAAACAAACAAAAGAAAGACAAAATAAAAAAAGAAATAAAACAAAAAGCCAACAAGACGGTATGTGGATAAGCAGGTAGGGAGTGGGCTTCACAGGTTCCAGGGCCACCCCGTCTGTGCAAGAGCCGCTCAGCGAGACCAGAGTCCCAGACATCTGGGTCTGCTCCGCCCCACCCGCAGCCCTGCACCTGCACTCCGGGCTAGGAGGGGCACGGTGAGGGTCTATTCCAGCTGAGCGGGGTGGCATGCAGGAGGGAGGGCCGGCACGCCTGCTTGCCCCAAGCCTCCTGCCAGCTCCTGAGCTACACTAAGGTAGGACGGGGTGGGACAGAGACAGGGAACAGCCTAAGAGGCTGCACTGTTGGATGCTCAAGAATCAAAACTCTCCCTTTGGGGTGGCGGGGAGCCAGGTGTGAGAAACCTCATGAAGAGAATCCCCACTCTGGTTCCCACACAGGAAAGAAAACCAGTGCATCAGGCTGCAAGGGAAGAGACCGTCCTGCACCCGCACCGGCTGTTGCCTCTGTGGCCTCCATCTTGACCACCTTGGGCTGAGGAACAGGGCTGTCACAGAGGGGAGAGGCTGCAGCCAGAACCAACCAACTGGGTTGCGTGAAAGGAGGTCAGAGGTAGAGACAAGAGGCTAGAAAAAAACTCTCCTTTTGCTGGCCTAGCCTGGCTCAGGCCTCATGACTTTGCAGCTGCGTCACCAAATATAAGTTTCCATGGGAACCCAGGAGAAGGGGCTTTTATTTTAGCATCCGAGTTCACACTCTCCTAGAGAGGAGGCGGTATCAGCATCCATCGGCCATCTGCTCGGGCCAGAGAGTGAGGGGTGCATATAAGGAGCCAGGGAGACCTGAGAGGACAGGGAGAGTCTGGACATCTGAGGTGCTGACAAAAACCCAATTTCTTAGTCTTCCTAAAGCCTCTTCTAACTCCAGGACCCAAGTCCAGTTCTAGGTATCCCTGTCCCCACCCCCAGGCAGGAGGGAAAGCCTGGCCACATACTCTGCCACCCTAAGGCCCCTACTCACCTTCGTACAAACTTGGAGGTGAATTTGCTGAAAATGCTGCCCGAGGCCCCCCGCCGTCCCTGGCTGTTGCCAGAGGGAGAGGCAGGGGTCACACCGTAGGGCAGATTCTGCTGGTCCCGCACCTGCCGGAGCTGCCCAGCGTGGAAGGTGCTTCGGCTGGACACACCCCGGGGGAAACTGGTCCTGTCTGGGGCTCCACCACTGCTGCTGATGTTGTGGGCGGAGGGGGAGGCGACAGGGACGCGCTGGGGGGCTGTGCTGTGGGAAAAGAGGTGGGGGTGGGGACAGTGCATCAGGGGACCAGAAGCCATCACCAAGGACCTAGAGGGGCAGGAAGAGGGGAGGGAATGCTAGGGCAAGGCAGCCATCACAGAGGACACAGAAGGAAGGGCGTGACCACTGAGGACACCGGTGAAGAGGACATCCGGGGAGCGAAAGGAGAAGGTTTGGGAGGGATGGAGGGAAGCAGAAGGGCCTGTGTGTGCAGAGCAGTACAGGCTGGAGAGAAGTGGCTCCTTGGGAGCGAGGCAGACTGGAATCTCAAGGGGACAATGTCGATCAACCCTCAAGGATTGAGTCCCTGTGATGCTGACTGTCCCTGGGGTCCTAAGGAAGTCCAGGAAGGCTCAGAACAAAATGGCTTCCTTCTGGAGCCTCCAGACAGCTTCTGGCATATCTGCTCTGAGAGGGAGAACTGGAGGAAAAGAGGGGCATTAAACTACTTTTTGTTCCTTCCACTTCCTGGCTGCAGGTGACAAAGCCATTTTTTGTGGCTAAGATTACAAGAACAGAGCAGGACCCAGGTGGAAAGAAACTGCTGGGGGCAGGGGGTGGGACAGGCGGAGGGAGGGCAGCAGGTGCACCAGCTGCCCCAGCACACTTGCCTGGGCCGCGGCACCTCACAGTTACTGTCCGTGGGGGGCAGCCCAGTGGCCTTGTTGGGGTGCACGGAGGCCGACATGGATTTCTGGTGCTGGCGGGGCCGGGCCGCAGAAACCGCGGCGGAAGCAGAAGCCGTGGAGGCCCGGGACCCTGGCATGGTTAGGCTAGGAGACAAAAGCAGCGGAGAGGCCTGGGTTAGGGGTGGGTGGGGGCAGGAGGCTCAGGTTAGAAAGCAGGGCAGGGTGGGAAGGGCCGGAGCTGGGAGCTGGCAGGATGCAGGCCAGCCCCAGGGAGTAGCAGCAGGGACAGCAGTCAGAGCTGAAGAAGGCCGAGCTGGGAAACAGAGCGCAGGGTGTGGAGGGTGAGGTGGGCCAGAATCAGGGGGAGGAAATCACACATGCAGGAAAGCCAACAGGAGGCAACTGCCTCCAGGCTGCACTGGTCTCCTAGGAGTTCTAAGAACGAGGATGTTTCCTTGCCAGAAAGAGCTGGGTGTTGCTAAGGGGAATTTTCATTAAGCTCAGAAGAGGTGGAGCTAGGAATGCAACGCAGTAAGAGATGCTAATGGTCCAGGATGGGGGAGCTCTGCTCTCCTGGGCCCAGCTGGAGTCCCCCTCAGTGTGTCTGCTCCTCAGGCAGGCACCTCAGTTCTGCCCTGCCCCGAGCGTGGGGCCTAGAACGGAAGCCCAGCACTGATGCCTAGAGGAGTGCGGCTGCCATGCCCTGGGGCAGTCAAGACGGAAGGCAGCGGAGATGACCAGATGACCAGAGAGTCACACTCGGTACACCCCAAGGAGCGGCCATAGGAGCAGGGGAAAAGGAGGTGGGGTGGGGAGTGGGGGAGGGTTGGGGTGGGGAAAGTTGGACTGGACAGAGCCAGGATGGAACTCTGGGGAATGGGGAGGAGAAGTGGTGCTGCTGACAGATGTCACTGCTGAGAGGTGGCTCCCGGGCCTGCTCACCTGTCCTTGCCATTCTGGATGGAGGCCTGGCCAAGGCTGGCTCTCTCCAGAAGTGGGGAATTCCTGCTTCGATTTGTGCTGGTGGAGAGGACGCTGTTCTGTGGGAAATACAGGACAAAGTTGTGTCACAGAAAGCCAGAATGTTCTATACCAGCAGGGTCATAACTCCTGCATCCTCTCCACCTTTTACCATGAACAGGCACAGGTAGGGAAAAGACAGGGTTTTGCTCCCACTTTAGGGGCTAGACTTTCTGAGGATGCAAAAGTGGCCCCAAAGGGAAGGTCAGGCACACAGCCAATGGGAGTGTGTCTAAACCAAGAGAAGAGCTGCCTGGAGAGGACAGGCCCCCGCTTCAGGAGGGGACCGGGGCGGGGCGGGGCTCACCGTGGAGGGGGTGGGCGTGGTCTTCTTCCTCTCCAGGCCAGGCAGGGGGCTGGCAGGCACTTTGGCTGTGCTGCTGGCCTTCCGCCCTGACTCCCGCTCCTCCTCAGGCCGCTTATTTTCTGCGTTATTACTCTGAGTCTTCTTAGAGTAGGAATTTGAGGTGGGAATGGCAGGACCGGCTGCTGGGCCAGAGGAACAGTGGGGATGGGTGAGAACAGGGGCCCACGGAGTGCCCACATCACGCACCGGTTCTCCCACAGTCAGGCCAGCCATCTAGCACTCCACCTCTCACAGACCCAGAGGGAAGGGATTTGCCCAAGGCCATGCTACTAACTAATAAGTGGCTGAACAGGGAGTAAAACTCAGCTCTGTCACCTAAAGCCCTTGAAACTTGTGACCTCTCAGCAGAGGGGTGACCCTGCCACCTGCAACTCCCAGAAGCACTCACCCTGGTCGCTGAAGCGCCGCTGCTTGGGGTTGGCCGAGACGCTGCGCTGTACCTTGTGGGAGGGGGAGGGGACGCTGCTATTGGTCATGTCAGCTGAAGGCCGGGGCTTCAAGGTGATGGCATCACCCTCCAGCTACAAGAACAGAAAAGGGAGGCCAGAAGTGAGGCAGAGATGCCGACGAACGACCACCCTGCCCAATACAATCCCCCCAAGACCAGTGTGCAGTTGAACACCTGTGGAAACACATGTGCCCCAGCCCAGACCCTGAAAGACACAGACACACACCACCTCCCACAAAGGCCCCGCACTGAGGGATACAGTGCCTCTGGGAACTCATATCCAGATGCAAAGACCTCCTGTATACCTCTTGAGCAGGCGAAGGCGAGAACCAAGAGAGGGAGCCCAATACCACCAGGGGGAAAGCAGGGCGAAGAGGTCATGAGTACACGTGGGGACACACAGATGGTGACCAAGAACCCCATCCCGCAGACACCCACGAACTCAGACATAAAACATGATGGCCCAGACGGACAGAAGAACACCCATGAACCTTCCAGATAAAGAGAATGGACAGACACGCATACAGCTAGCTACACATACCCAGATACAAGCACCAGGCAGAAAGAACACATAGACTTGAGACTCTCATAAGAAAAACACAGGGACCCATGTACCCACAGAACCAGAGACTACCTTTCCAAAAACAGAGAAAGACAAAGATGGAAACAAAATTTCCAGATCAACACAGACCGACCCAGCCTGACTGACTGAGATCCAGCCAAACCAGAGCAGAATGAGCCAGATCTGCTCACTCACATGGAAACCCAGGCCCAGGCCCAGACCCTACCAGCTTCCCTATTCAGTCACTGATGGAGGTCAGTGGGAGCAAGACCAGAGGACCTTGGGCACTAGAGCTGAGCCTTAAACTTCACCCGAGATAGCACACCTCCTCAGAGACGAGTTTCTGCCCTCAGTGGGGGAGAGACGTGAGGGTTGCCACCGCCTGCAGGGGTGGCCAGACCGGGGAACAGAGCAGGGGCACACACCTCGGAACTCTTGTAGCCGAGGAGCAGATAGGTGGCCATCACCTCGTTGTACCTCTGGCCCACCAGTGAGTCCTGGATCTCTTCCCGTGTGTAACCCATGGACACCATCAACTCTGCACAGGGGAACACATAGTTAAGGCTGGTCCCGAGTCCCGGGCAGGCTCGACCTCCCGGTCAGCCTGGACTCACCTGTCCGCCGGGGGTCCTTATAGTCAGGGAGTGGCTCCACGTAAGGCTTTAATTCATCATCTTCATGACCCACATTCATCCACCGATCTTTCATGATTTGCTGAGGAGCAGAGCGAAGGGGAAGGGCAGAGAGGAGGGAGACTCAGCTGGAAGGGTTCCTTGGGAACCCGGGACCTTCCGGCTAGCTGAGCTCTTGGTGCTCACCTCTAAAGTGCCTCTCTTGCTGGGGTTGAGAATGAGAAATTTCTTAAGCAGGTTTTCACAGTCCGTGGACATGTAGAATGGAATGCGGTATTTTCCCCTCAGCACTCGCTCCCGCAGCTCCTGCAGGAGGGAAACTGAAATCACCCCAAGGCAAGAAGAAACCTAACATCCAGGCTCCTGAGCGCGTAGGACTGGCCAGGCAGAGATAAGTGAAATACAGGGAGACAGGGAGCAAGGAACAGCCGCCCCAGAGAAGCAGAGAAAAATACCCTGGGTCCGCTGACCCGACCAGGCCGAGTGTCCCGAGGGATGAATGGACACACAACTGATCCCATCACTTGAGAAGAAAACTGAGGTTATTACACTGGGTACAGAAGCCCTTCAACTGCTACCTTTTCCAAGCCCTTCTCTGAAGCTCTGGCGTGGGAGAAATGCAGAGAAGTGGCAAAGGTGAGAGGTCAGGGGTAGGACCAGAGGCTGAGAGAGGAAGTGAGAAGTAATGAAAAGTATCTCAGCCTGCGCTTCACTCCACCTTGAGGTTCTGTCCATCAAAAGGCAGGGATCCGCTGACCAGTGTGTATAGGATGACTCCCAGGCTCCACACGTCCACCTCGGGCCCGTCGTACTTTTTGCCCTGGAAGAGCTCTGGGGCAGCGTACGGGGGACTGCCACAGAAGGTATCCAGCTTGTTCCCGAAGGTGAACTCATTGCTGAAGCCAAAGTCTGCAATCTTGATGTTCATATCAGCATCCAAGAGCAGGTTTTCTGCCTGCGAGGTAAGACGGAAAATGCCAGGGGAGCAAGCAGACCACGCTGAGGCCTGGATAGGAGGGAGCTGCCAGGGCGGGGACATGAACAGGGAAGCCGTCTCCAGTCTCAGCCCTCGCCCCAAGCCCAGGGCAGGCCTTCACTCAGTGTGAACAGGCTGGGCTGGAGCTGGTCAGCGCAGGCCAGTCCGCACACAGGCAGCCGTAGGAGAGCTGCGATCTGAAGGCCCAGACACAACCGGAGCTGCCGACGTTTCTAAGTCAGGCCTGGTTTAATCGTGGTCATGTCTGTGAGGACCTGGGGGCCAGGAGAGCCCAGGCAGCCTCCCACTCTAACATCTCAGTGAACGTGCACGTCTGCAAAGCAGCGGCGCTGCAGCTGTGAGGGCAGGCAGTGTTCCGCCTCAGTCAGCACCGGCTGTCTGAAGGCCCACCGAGCCAGCAGCGGCCCTCTGCGCCTGACGTCTCCTTGGATGCTCAAGTATGATGGTTACATAACAGTGAGTCCCCTGGCCCTGTCTCCAAGGTGCAGGGCGGGAAGAGCATGCCTTACCTTCAAGTCTCTATGAACAATAAACTTCTGGTGGCAGTACTGCACAGCAGACACTATCTGAAAGGAAGGAAGAAGGGTCAGCTCAAAGCCACCTGGGGTGGGCCACAGGGGCTGGCAGAGCTGTGACCCTGCGACCTCGATCTAAGCTGCCACATTAATAACTAAGTCCAAAGGACCCTTAGAAGGGCCACTTCCAGATAGGCAGCCCCTCCCTATGTGCCAGACCCCAAAAGGCCAAGATTGGGCCCACACTCTAGGGAGGAAGTCACACCCACCTGGCGGAATTTGGCTCGAGCCTCTTTTTCTTTCATCCTGCCATGAGCCACTAGGTAATCAAACACCTCCCCTGCAAGAGACAGGGACAGGTCTAGGTCAGAGCTGGCTGGGGCTGGGGTATTGGGTGCACAGTAGAAAGAAGCAGTTCCATACCTACCTCCACTGGCATACTCCATGACAAGGTAGAGAGTTTTTTCAGTCTCGATCACTTCAAATAATTTAACTGCAGGAGAAGAGACCAAGCCATGAGTCAGAAAAGTAGGAGGGACCACAAGGCAAGACCCAACATGTACAGAGGCATCTCAGGGATGCAAGCTCCCCCTTGCACACCCCACCTTCCCAGGCCAGGCTCTGCTCAGAGCAGCCACACTACTGAGGCCAGCCCTGAGTGCGCCGGAGGCAGAGCCGTTCAAGCTGGGCTTCCAGAGGCGTCCCTGAAGCGGCGGCCGCTCGAAAGCAGAGGCCTGGGGGACGGACGGGACTAGTGGGGGAAGTGGAGCCCTGATGTGGGGGGAAAGAAAGCAATGACAATGGGTTCTCACCTATGTTGGGATGATTCAAAACCTTCATTATTCTTACTTCCCGGAATAGCTGAAAAATCAAATACCAGGGATCATGCTTGCTCAACTGTTCTCCTCAGGTCCCCGCCAGCAAAGTCCCTGCTAGGGCTCTTTTACCAGAAAGGAAAACAAGCAAGGAAGGGAAGAGGGCAGTCGTCTGCATTGCGCACGCCTGTCCCTCAGGATGAGGAGTGAGGGGGAGGGAAGCAGGGCTCAGGGGCTTGTCCCCCGAGGTGCAGTGCCTGGGTACACTGGCCGCACCCTCTTCTGCGGCCTCCCCAAATCCTACCCCCGCAGAGCAGAGAGATTCTGGTAGAATGTCTCTGAAGGAGGAACTGTGAGCCCATGCACATGAATATTCAGAACTAAAGTTCAGTGACAAGAGACTCCAGCTTGTTCTGTGTGAAGAGGTGAGGCTATGCTGAAGGTGGGGGGTGACCCCGCCACCTCCCCCACCCCCAATCACAGAAGTCAGAGGGCTCTGCACTAGCATTGGCCTTTCTTTCCTGGGCCCCTGGGGTGGGGACAGAAGAAGCCACTCTTATATATAGCTGATGCCAATTTTAATCAAATCCACCTCCTCACTCATGCTCTCTTTGTGAAACAAAATCAGGGACTCTAAACCATATGTTTCCACAAAGAAGATGACAGAGGTAAACTCCGTCCCCTCTGCGGAGGCCCAAGAACTGGAGGTGGGGTTTTTGTAACTTCCAGGCTTCACCACCTGCACACAGAGCAAAGCTCGTTTTCTTGGGCAGCAGAGCTGGGGGTGAGATCTAGAGTCTAGTTTATGAAAAAAAGTGCACACATTTTTTTCCTTTAATGAAATCTCAACCCTTTCATGAGCTGGAAAGAAGACAGGCTTTTCAATCACCAGGAACTTGATTCTGACCTTGGTTCCCTTTTCCTGCTGGAGCCCCAGTTCCTCTGCTTTCTTCCCTGGCCTGGTAGTGTCTCGGATGAAGAAGCAAAAACTCCCGGATCCCACCTCGGGCAGTGATGGGAAGCAGTACCGAAAGGGGGCCTTATAGGCAGCCGCAAGGGCTCCTCCCTTAGCCCCCCCAGCCCCCCAGTGCATTCATTCTCTTGGCAGAGCCTGGAGTTTTCTGGGCTTGTCTAGAACCCTGAGGGGCTAGCTTCTTCAACGTTCGTCCTGTAGGGATCATTCCTGGGATAAAATTGAAACAGTCACTGGTCCAGAATCAGTCTGGCCTTAGTAACAGAGGATGTAAAAGTCTTTTGAAATGGCTTCATTTGTCTGGTACTGGTGGTGCCTTCCAGCCAGTTAGGAAGAGGCAAGGAGAAAAACGAGGCGGGAAATAAGGTCGCCTGGTTGACTCTGGCAAAGGCGGTGGTGGCGGACTGGACTGCCGCAAAGACCAAGTGGCCCACTGCAAGCTGGCTTCCACTCCGTGGGGTCCGAGCCAACAAGTCAGGGGCAGCCCTCTTTCCCTTCTTTCTGGAAAGCTGCAAGCAGGGAAGTCCTGGTGATGATATCAATGTTTCCTTTGAACCAAAGAACTTTGAGGGGATCCCACAGAGAACAAAAAATAGGAAACACTTGGGTTTTGGCTGTCGGCATGTCAGGGCAACTCAACCCACCTCTTGATTCTGAGCCTCTCTTAACTCCTAGTCTCAAGCTCCCCAATGTCACTGCAGCTGGCTGTTAGCAAAAGGTTGTTATGCCCTCTCCTAACTCACCACAATGTGCTTATGAAAAGAAAATTTCAATCTACCATGAGATAAAAAGAACTAGGTTAATCTAGGTCAGAAACCGGAAGCAGGGTAGGCTGGACTATGAGGACACAAGGGCAATCTGACTTGACCTGATCAGGGGCAGCTTTCTGGAGCCATCTTGGAGAGCTCCTCTTTCTTCTAACCGCTGGAGCCCAGTCCGTGAGGCGAGGCACGCAGCCTCCAGTACTCTAACCAGTCGCTGGTAAGCTGTCTCCCTTCTACAAATGAAAATCTCCTTTTCTGCCTCGTACCAGCTTTTTGTAGTTTCTTGAGAAAGGGGTATATGTTCCCACAACCAGCTGAGTGAGACCTTAGTTTCCTACTCTAAGTCAAGGAGGGAAAGAGGAGTTCAACCTCATCTCACCAAGAGTATACGATATGACGTTTAAGCAACAGGAGCGTAGAGGCGAGAAGGAGAACAGAGCACTTGTCCTTAGTCTGCACTCGCTGTCATAGGTGTGCAACAACTTCAGCTGCTGGAACCCCGGTCGGTCTTCAACACTCAGTCTCTACAACGCGGCTGGCATGGGATCCCATGGCAGGCTCCTGCCTCCTCTCACCCTGTACTTCCAGAGCGACCCACATTTCATCATTCCAGGTCTTGGAATGTGTTTCCAGTAATGGCTACAAACATGTGTTTTTGCATAGGGCTGGCCACAGGCCAGAAGATAACAAGATGCAGGAAGTAGGTCAGATAGGTAGGCCAAGTGGTTGGGAAGGGGCAGAAAGACTTCTAAAGAGTCAGTGCCTGTGGCCAGGAAGCCCTATCAGGAGGATCCACACAGAGGATCCAGCCAAAGCCCTAAAGGTAGCAAAGGCATGGAGAGGAAGAGTGGGGACAGTGACATGACCAGAGTTTAAACTAGAGATTCAAGAGAAGATCCAAATGGGGTCAACAGATCACTGACTCCTGAAGAGAAGGGTAGAAAAGGAGGCTTACTTTCTGGAGGCTGGAGGAGTTCAGTTGCGTCTTGTCGATAATCTTCACAGCTACCTGAACAGGAGACAAAAAGCCCAAGATTACTACCTCTTTGACTACGCTAACCCAGGACACAAAACTCCCTCCTTTCTCTTGCCACGTCCTTTGCGTCCCATCCCTTTGGCGCTCCTGTCTGTCCAGATCACATTTCTGTCTGGTAAATAAGCGGCGGGCTGTGGTAGCAACCCCACCACCCCCCACAGGGCTGCTGACAGCTGGGAGGCGCTGCCACGCCGCCCCAGTGCTCACCTCTTTCCCAGTCAGGATGTGCCGAGCCAGCTTCACCTTGGCGAAGTTACCCTTGCCAATGGTCTTGAGGAGTCGATAGTTGCCAATATGGGGCTGCTCGTCAGCAGAGGTGGCCGAGTTGCGGCCCCGCAGCATGTTGGACTTACTGCTGGGCTTGGAGTCGAGGTGTCCCAGGGTGGACTGCGGGGTAGAACACGCACGTCCGTAAGTCTGGCCCTGGGAGCTCTCTACACCCACCCTGCTGCCTGTTTACACTGAGAGGCTTCATCTCAAAGGCAGGAGCAGCATCAGAATTACTTCCACACACTCGCTGCCACCAGTACTTTACATTTACCTGTATTATTTCTCACGCTGCATTGATTTGTTGTCTAACCTGAAAGAATGGAAGCTCGAGAAGCACATACCATTTACTCATTGTTACATCCCAGCAACTAGACAGACTGGATTATGGTAGATGCTCATTGAATACTTGTGCAATGAATGAAGTGAATGACAGGGTCTGAGCAAGGCAACAGTCTGCCCTTCTTAGACACCCCATCGCTCAAATAAGGGAGTAAGGAAGCAGAAATAATGGCAATGGCACTGAACAGGTTTATAAATACAACGCAAAAAAGTATGGTCCAGATGAAAACAAAAACTTGTACATGCCTCAAAAGGCCAACTCAACACAGAATTACTGTGACTCAGCAATTCCACTCCTAGGTCCATACCCAAGAGAAATAGAAATGTACGTCCACACAAACCCTGTGTACACATGTGCATTCATAATATCTCACATTCATAATAGGCAGAAAGTGAAAAGGACATCAGTGTCCATCAACCAGTGAAAAGATACACAAACTTGGGACAGCCGCACAGTGAAGGATTCCTTGGCAATTAAAGAAAATATCCTGACACGTGCAACAACATGGGTGACCTTTGAAAACATGATGCTCTACAGCAGGGGTCCCCAAACTTTTTACACAGGGGGCCAGTTCACTGTCCCTCAGACCGTTGGAGGGCCGGACTATAAATCAACACACTGACCAGTACTTCAATGGGAACTGTGGGTGCGGATGCATCCTGTGCTCCTCTCACTGACCACCAATGAAAGAGGTGCCCCTTCCGGAAGTGCAGCGGGGCCGGATAAATGGCCTCAGGGGGCCCGCATGCACCCGCTGGCTGTAGTTTGGGGACCTCTACTCTACATTAATAGTTAGTCACAAAGGCCCACCTACTCTATTTTATTGATTTTAGAGAGAGGAAAAGGGAGAGAGGAAAGGGGAGAGAAAAAGGGGTGACAGGAATGTAGATCTGTTCCTACATGTTTTCTGATCAGGGATCAAACCAGCAACCTCTGTGCTCAGGACGCTCTAGCCAACTGAGCCATCAGCCAGGGCTGGATGGTTCCATTTCTATGAAATGTCCAGAATAGGCAAATCCATAAAAAGAGGAGATTTATCCAGAGCTAAGGAGGGCAGAGGGTGGGGGGACTGTGGTAACGGATACACACAGCTCTGGGAATTTTCTTAAAAACACTTAATTGTATACTTAATTGTATGGGATGTGAATTATATCTCAGTAAAACTGCTAAAGAGTCTGGTTAAGATCAATCTCGCCTGATTTATCTCTTGAAGAACAGCTGATGCCATCACCCCAGCATGCTGAAACAAAGCTGCTGCCAGAGCCTCACCCCAGAACCATCCACAGCTGCCTTAAAAACTTCAAGGGGACAGAGTAGATGGCAGCAGGGTGACCAGAGAAGTGTGAGTCAAAGTTCTTCCTTTCGCAGCCCCTTATGGCTGTGAGTGAAGCCAGCCCACAGAAACCACAGAGGAAAAGAATGCCTCCCTGCCACCAAGGAACTGTCCAGGGTTCCTGAGCTTCCCAGGCAGAAAACAACACAACGTGTCTGCTACTGAGGTTTCCCCTTCTTCAATCTGTCAATAGAGGGCCTTCCATTCTCTCCACATGTAGCTGCTGGCTAGTTTGGGGTAAGGTGCTTGACTCAGAGCCCAGAAGCACATGGTGTTGAACCTTCGAGGAGAGAAGGGCTCCTGTGTATGAAAGACTCTGAAGGAGAGTCCTTCTCAGCAGAGAACCTTTTAACTTTCCAAATCCTCAAAGTTTGGACTAGGGATTTAGCACCTACCTGGGGATCTGGGCCCTCTGCCCCTCTGAAGCCAAATACTGGGGCAGTACAATCCACTGCCTGTTATACACTCTGCTCTGCCCATCCCTCTTGGTGTTTCTGGCCCCAGAGGCTGCTCTGCATGGTACATCAGGACATTTCCTGCCTAGCTCAGCTGCACACTGGACTTCAAGGAACAACACAGAGGCTTAAGAGTATAGATGCCATAGACAAACTGCCAGAATTCAAATCCTAAATCTGCCACGCACTTGATACTTGCTAACTTTATTATTATCAACACCATTCTTAAAAGGTAGAAGAGATCATTAGAAAGGGGAAAGGAAACCATCTAAAAGATGAATGGTGTGGGGTGATCCCACACATCTGTGCCAGGAGATGGTCCACATGTCAAAGAGCTCCTGCCACAGGACTCACCCCATCCCAACACCCTCCTAGCATTAGCTTCCTTACCTGGGAATGGTGGTAAAATATTCCCTACTTCACATTAGGCCGGTGAGGGAATACACATAATCAGGCAAGAGTCATTCCTGCTATTACTTTTAATTCCCAAATACTACTGCTGTAAGCAAAGCCAGAAGTCTTCTTGTCAACATGACTTCCATATCTCAGTCGAGTCCTCCTGAGCCAGCTGCAGCCCACATGGAGGCTGACCATAGATGCTATCGCCCTTCCCACTGGAGAGAGGTCCAGGCTGCTGGCCACCGTTCCGCCCGGGCCTTGGTGCTGGTCTACACCAGCACCCCTAGTTTCCACAGGAGGGGACTATACGGCGCAGCTGGGCATTCAGGACAGTACAAGAGTGAAGATTCTGCTTGTCTAGGATGCAGAGAGCACCGGCGTGTGCTTGTTGATCCCCTGCCCGAAAAGTCACCCACTTCCCTCTCAGGACTGAACCGCTCCACTCGCAGGACTCATAGTACGCAGTCCTCTCATCCTCCTCGGCTGCTTCTAAGTTGTGAGGAGAGCCCATGGGGAGGAAGTAGACACGAGAAAAGCCTCAAAAAATAGTTTCCTGGACCCAGATCCGATGTGAGGAGGCTTCTGGGAAGGCCAAAGAGAGGCAAGAGAGTCTGTTCCATGGTTCTGACTAGGCCCATTCAGTCTGGACCCAGATGTTAGCAACAGGGTGGGCATGCTGAGGGCTAGCTGCTCTCCCCTCCGCCTCCATCCTGACTGCTTATAGGAAGCTTCAAAACACCAGACATTCCCAAAGCTTTGGCCAACATCACACCCAGGCAGGCCCCAAGGCTGTGAGGAAGTTTGTTGGAAGTAGACCCCACGCTCTCAAGTAGCCTTTAGAAAGAACAAAGAGGCCACCCTTCAAGGAAGTATTTGGAACCAAAGGGCAGACCATGCAGATTAATTACTAAGTGGACTGCTTCTGAAATAGAGTCTAAACGGCTCCGGCTCCGGGGTCCTCAACAGACAGGAGAGAAGGCTGGGCCGAGGACGGGAGGAAAAGCATTCCATCTAGTGGGCCCTTCAAGCTGGGATCTCAGAACTTGGCCTAAGCGGCTACCCGGCTCACCTAAAAGACAGCCTCCACCCAAGAGGCCGGCACTGACTCAGGTGGGCAGGGCCCTTTCCTATCGCTGGAGGCTCCTACCACCAGTTCTCCCCTGGGAAGGCTCTGCTTTGGGGCTCTGCATTCAGGCTTGGCCTCAAGTATGCTGAGGCCTCCCCAGGGCTGGGAAGAGGCCAAACTGGGAGGGGTGACAAGCAGGCACTCCCTGGCCAGGGGCAGAGTAAGCCCAGGTACTGTGGGAAGGAGGGAGAAAAGTGTCCCTTGGGCACTGGCCCTGGGCGACCACACCGGACCCCAGCTTCCCCTCACCGCCGGCCCAGGGCCCCTCCCTCTCACCGTGCTGGGTCTGGCCTCCTTGGTCTAAGGGGAGACCCCTCTGCTGCTGGTTGTTCTGCCTTCCCTCCTTCCCTAGCCAATGCCTCTCCACCCTTCCCATGAACTCTACTACCCGCTGCTCATGCCTGGCTCCATTTAGCAATTCTTTAAAGATCTTGTGTTTGGGTGAGAGGGAAGAAAAGAGAAAAGGGCAATCTCAGAGAGAATAAAATGGGGGGGGGGGGAGACATACCTGACCGTAGAAAAGGACAAGGACTACCAGCAACTTCCATTCAGCAGAGCCATAGCAGAACCTGTCAGGCAGCGAGGGCAAAGTACAGAGGCCGGGAAAGCAGGCCCAGGGCGGGGGCTGCGGCTCCACCAGCCACCCTTACTCAGCTGAGCAGGCGACACCTTGCACCACCTCCTCAGTGAAAAGTAGTGAAGGCGCCAGGCCCAGCGGCTCCTGCATGGGAACCTGGACTGTGTCGCAACCGAAACCGCCAGTAGTAGCAGAGAGAGACCAGGCTGGGTAAAGAGAGCAACAGGGACAAAGCCCACAGCTTCTCGCCGGCCAGGCCCTGGTAGCCAGGAAATACATGCAGTTCAGGACACTACACCAGGAGCAAGGTGGGAAGAAAGGGGCAGGAGGGGAACAGGAAGGGAGGAAGACTAAGAGAGAAAGAGGCGGGTTTAGATCAACTTCCTTCTTCCTCCCCACTCCCCCTCCCTTCCCCCCTCCCCGGAAGTGGGCTGCCCCACCTTCCCCAAGGTGCACTGCTGGGTAACAGCTGGAGAGAGTGAGGAGACTCCCTCCAGCCAAGGCTGTCATAAAGTCCTTATCTCACCTGCAGCAGGTGGAACCTGAGTAAAGGCTCAAATCAGCGACAGGGTGGGGAAGAGTACCGTGTGAATCAGACGTGCTCACCCAGAGAGGGGCAAGACCAAGCAGCAATCCACCCACCAACAGCTCGGGGAAGGGGGGAAGCCGAAACCAGCCATCCAACAGTGGCAGATGGACCTCCTACTCCACAGAACACCGTGTTTGACCTTGGAAAGTGCACATCCGACTTACACACGCAATACTTCGGACATAATTTCAGGGAGCTTTTGGACCCAGTGAAGTCCATTAGAGGTATATGGGTTCTAGATTAAGAACCTTTGTCACTGATAGAGAATGAGATGTTTTAATCCTTAATTTTGCCCAAAGCCTGGGGAACAAAACAAATGTCCCTCTAAGTCCTTTCCATCCCCAATATTGAGAGTCTGTCCCCAAGTTCCCACCTACCTCCAGTGTCCATCACCCTCCACCGCTGCTCTCTTTAAAAATTCTGAGGACCCGGGGCAGCAGAGGCAGCCATTCATCACACCTGCCTCCTGCAAAGCCCCTGCGGACCTTGTCTGTGCTGTGTTCTGGTCCTGGCCTTTCTCTGGTTCCATGGCCTCCTTCCCACCTGTCCCCTACTTCAGACTAGGCTCTTTCCCACAAAGCAACTCTTTAAAGCTGTAATGCCCTTCAGGGAAGGGCAAAGCCCTTTCAGCACCTGAGCACAGACACATGAAGATCATGCCTCACACGGGAGATGCAGCATTTCTGAGCCCCTGCCCGTCAGTGTGCACTGCCAGTGTTTGCCACACCAGAGGCCAATGAGGCTGGGAGCACCCGCATCTTACAGATGAGAAACTGAAGCACAGAGGTGAGGAGAGTTGCCCAAGGTCCCACAGCTTCCCATGCAGAGCTGGGACTGGAGCCCAGGGCTTTTGTGCCCACTTAAGTACCCTGATGTCCCCTTTACCAGGTCATCAACTCTTCTTGATGCATAATCTGCTCTTCCTCCAAAAGAAGGTAAGTCCCTGGCTTTTCCTCCAGACTAGAAGGATCAAGATGTGAAGACACAGGAAAGGAGCCTGGAATCACAGGAGTGCCAACATCCGGCTAAAGTCAGCGGTGAAGGGCTATTTTAAAGGCCAGCCGAGGTTCCTGTAGAGACCCTCCCTCCCACTCCTTCCCAGAGTGGGCCTCGATCTCAGCGGAAGAGGTCCACGTTCATTCTGGACACTGGGCTCAGGATGGCCTGGGACCGCCCGGGGCTACTCAGAAGCCAGAGCTTGATTCTTCCAGGCCACAAGGCTCTGGAGTGCAATTGAAAGACTGTTCCTTCCATCCTACTTGCGGGAGGCAGTAAGGGGTTCTCTGCACTGAGGAAGTACCAAGTCCTGACCTCAGAGAGAGGCTGGGAGAGATGGGGTAGAACTGAGCTGCAGTCACGTGGTCCTGGCAAGACACTAGTTCTTTAACCCTTCACGTCCTTTCTTTGAATCCTTTGATCCTGAGTAACTGTCACTCTCAACTGCCAAGAGGCAATAAAACAGCGGAGCATTCTGGGTAGGAGAGATCTTGCAAAGCTGTGGCAAGCACCAACCAGCGGAGATGCTAGATGCACCCCCCAGCACCCCTGAAATTAACTTACTGATGGCTCCACCTGGGGGACCCCACCTTTCCTTAATACCTGGTTGCAGAAAGCAGGTAGAACTGTGACAAACTGTCAAAGGGCTACTTCCTTTTTCCAGCCAGGGTAGGTGCCTCCCTGACAGTGAAGATCAGCAGAGACTGCAACTAAAGCACAAAGTCAAAATCAAGAGCAGGGGCTTTACCCTTTAGCTGTCTGAGCTACAAACCTTACCCCAAGGCAGGGTGACCAGCACTGCAGCTTAGGCCACACGAGAGCAGCCTGTGGGCCTCAAAGCAGCCAGCACACAAGCCAGGGCCTGCCTGGAAGACCAGCAGGCAAGCGCTGACCTGGCTCGCAAGCAGAACTGAGCCACCCCAGCCCCCTCCCCAGAGTACACTGAGCCACAACATCACTCTACTGTCAGCAGAGTCACTCGAAATGCAGGGCTCCTCTGCAAACACGGGGTTCTGCTAGAAACCAGGGCTTCAGAAGCTTTCAGCACCACTTCACCCCTGCGACTGACTCTGCTCGCTGGGTCTGGTCTCCATCTCATTTCCCAGCTACTGTTGTCGATTCGCAAACCTCTGTTGAGTGCATACCTCTGGAGTCAGGGCCATCCACAAAGTTCAGAGAGATCTGGTTCCTGCTTTCTAGAAACTCAGAGGAGGGGAACTGTACATCAGACTCACTTGCTGTGGCAGGTGAGGAAGGGCCCTGGAGGCAGACAGACTTGAGCCAGAGCCCTACATTTGCTCCTTACTAGATGACTGAGCAAGATCTCCTGACTTCTCTAAGTCTCGGTTTCTTTACTTGGGACATGAGGACACTAGCTGTCCCCACTTCACAGGATCGGTGTGACTATGACGTGAAGAAACCCATGAGGTGCTAACCATAGTGCCTGGTGAGTAGTAAGGTCCGGACAGTGTTTCCTGTGACTTCACTCTCAGATAAGACCCTCTGTCATCTCTAGGTTCTCTGAGTGCTAAGAAGAGCTGTAATCGCTAAGATCCTGACTACAAGTCAGGAATACAAAGCTGTATTCCTAGAGTCAAGAATAGTCAAATTTCTACCATGGCTAGGTTGTCATGCAAAAAGGACCCTGCCTAACATAAAACCACTCCTACCAAGAGGAGTGGAGAATGTGAAGGCAGCCACGCCTCTGCCCTCTGAGTATCCCAGAGGAGGAAGGTGTGCCTGTTCTTCTCTTCCTCATCAGTTTTTTAACTCCTTCCTCCCAGAAAAGGCCCAAGAAACAGCCAACATACCAGTACCACACGGTGCCAAGGACTGGGGGAGGCTCACTCTGCCAGCCTCACCCTCCATTCAGCTCCTCCCGTAACAGTGGGTTACTGTAACCATGGAGACCAATAAGTTCTTCCATACCACAGGAGAGCCAGCCTGCCAGCAGCCCAGGGCTCTGGGGGAGGCAGAAGGCAGCCTGCAGCAGAAAGTTTTGGCTCATTTTACAGAGGACTGTGGGGAGCTGATGGAGACTAACCAGTGCAGCCGAGACGCCTGGGCCTCCCTCTACCTCCCTTTTCTTTGCAAGCAATTAGTTTTTAGCACACTGGCTGTATCTGGTGTGGAAGTGAAGGGCATCCCCTGGAGTTAGACCTGTGGTGGGACCCCAGCCCTAGCACTCTGGCCGTAGTGTAGAGAAGGGATCAGAACTGTGGTATGAAGAGCTACAACAAATCCACACACTGAAAGCACAGCGCCTGCTATCACATAACGCATTCTTTTAGGCGATCCAGGTAAGTAGATCCTCTCATCTCATCCCTTTTGTTCAAGTGACCCAGACACCTTCTTAGAGAGTGGTGATCTCTCCCTGCTCTGGACTATCACACCACCCTATCTTTATCCCCTTGCACTGCTTCTGACCGTGCTTCCCTGAGCTCTGAGATAGTGACTCACTCACTTCTGCATGACGTATCTGACCCACGTTAAAATACTTACAGATCGAAGTGGTACAACTTTGAGTGCTTGTCCTACCGCTTTACCCACCCCCATCAGGAGGTAAGGGCAGAGGGAGGAAAACCAAAACCTCTTGCCATGAGACCTCCCCCCTTTTCCCTCTTTCAAGATATTTGTTGTCTTTTGAAGTTGGTTGCTGTTTTCACTTTTCACTAGAAGACACTACAAAGGGAAGGCCTGTGGTCTGTCTTATTCATGATGTATAACAATGCCTAAGCACAGAGCAAAAGTATTCAATAAGAAACTGAACAAATAAATGTTCATAAGTGAATAAATGAGAAAATGTGCTGGAGAATCTTCATGATAATCGTGGGGATTCACAGCAATAACCCTCACCGGCATACTCCGCAGACAGCATCGAGGGGCAGTGGCTACGAGACCCCCTCCCCCGAGGACTGATGACATCTATGGCACAGTAGTTCCACTAACAAGCTTTCTCAGGCGGGGATAAGACCCTTGGGGCTCTCTCCTGACACAGAGCTCAATGAAAAGGTGGTGAGCAAGGTGAACTGGAGACAGATTCGGATACAGGCCCAGCCTCCCCGCACACCCCCGTCTGGGGTACACTCGACCAAGCACTCCTTTCATCAGAGGGAGAACCCTTTGCTCCAGACCTCCTGCTGTCCAACCACCAGGCCCTCCCACTTGACAGTTCTCGCTGCTTCTCTACAGTCAATCCTTCCACTGCTTTGCTATCAAAACCACTGTCTCATTGTGACAATACAGTGCTGCTGGAGCCATTATAAAAGGTACTGATTTGAGGAAGCGACAGTGACTTGTAGGAAACATTTACTGTGTGCCACACTGAAAGCTCTGCTTTAATACTTCTTCCTTGAACCAATGTACGGATTATAAGGTTCTGTACTGACTGTAAGGCCCCAGAGGGCCAAAACAAGTCCCCCATACACACCTGCTTGCTGTCCTGCTGCACGAATCAGCAATCCCACCGCGCCCCTCCCTCTCCCCAAACTGCCTCCTGGTTCAGAAAAGCAAAGGAACTAAAAACAGCAGCTGGGGAGCTCAGTTGACTCACCCAGCATAATCATTCCCTCCCAGAATCTCCCTTCTTCTCCTAGGGTTTTTGCCAATACAAAGTAAAAAAGAAGCGTGACCTCAAAAACAAAACAAAACAAAACATCCCTCTTCAGCATTTATGCAATAGCCTTTCTACCTGGCTGCAGATTTAACCCTTTCCAATGTGGTTTCCTTAAACCATCTTCAGGCCGAGGAGCAGCCCTAGCCCTGCATGGGACAGGCCCTTCCCGGCTCCCGCCCAGGCCAGCCCCACACTGGGAAGTGCTGAGTAAGGCCTGGGCCTCTTTCCACTGCATCTTCCTCTGGAAGTGGGAAAACTATTGCTGTCCTACTCCTTCGGTTTCAAAGGAGTTGAAGGAGGAAGAAACTGCAGAAAAAGCACTGGACAAAGTTTGTTGCCACAGAAGTCACTGTGGCTAGGGGTCAGAGCTCAAACATAACAGACATCACCTGGGGCCATCACCGCCCCTCTTACCTCAGGACTGTGCCCACCTAGCCTGGCTGCTCCACTCGGGTGACCAGTACAAAGCCAGCCCGCTGCTCCTGCTCACAGGCAACAGGCAGAGAGGCGCCCTCCCTCCCACTGTGGACTCTCCAAAACCAAGCAGGCATGGCGACCTGTTTCCAGTGCTACCTAACAATGGGTCATATCAGCCAAAATTGAGAATTCAGTGTCACTTTCCCTCAGAACAATCACAGGAGTTGAGTACTGCTCTCTAGCAACCTTTCTGGGTAGGAAATTGTGTGTTGCTTTTTTTTTTTTTTAGAGAATTTTTTTTATTTTTTATTTTTATTTATTCATTTTAGAGATGAGACAGAGAGAGAGAGAGAGAGAGAGAGAGAGAGAAAGGGGGGAGGAGCTAGAAGCATCAACTCCCATATGTGCCTTGACCAGACCAGTGCAGGGTTTTGAACTGGCAACCTCAGTGTTCCTAGGTCGACGCTTTATCCACTGCACCACCACAGGTCAGACCAGAAGGACAACTTTTGAGATACATGGTGCTATGACTACAAAGTACATGCAAATCTTTTGCAGCATATAAGAAATCCCCAACTTACCAAAAATTCTGCTCTGAGAAGGAACTATCTACCCATAGAAACATGTAACAAATGGAGGTTGTGTTCTCAGGCTAGCCCATGATGGCTCACTACTGTATCTTAAGTAGTATTTTACATATTAACCATACTTAAGATCTTGCCTGGCCTGTGGTTGCACAGTGGATGGAGCCCTGACCAGGAATGCTGAGGTCGCCAGTTCAAAACCCCCAGCATGCCGGGTCAAGGCACATACAACAAGCAATCAATGAACTAAAGTGAAGCAACTGTGAGTTGATACTTCTTGTTCCTCCTCTCACCCTTCTCTGCTTTCTCGGTAGAGATAGAAAAAGAGACAGAGAGAGGGACAGTCAGGAAGGGAGAGAGATTAGAAGCATCAATTCTTCATTTGGCTCTTTAGGTGTTCATTGATTGCTTTCTCATATGTGCCTTGACTGGGGGCGCTACAGTGAGTGACCCCTTGCTCAAGCTGGGGTCCAGCCCTCAGGAACTAGAACCAGAAATTAACAGGTAGTATTGGGGAGGAAGGAGGCCACTTTGGGCACCGTTAGATGTATTGGTACACAGACTGCAGACAAGAGAATGCTGGTTATTTTGAAGGAGGCAAGCAACCAACTTTAGGTCTTCACCTCTGAAGAGAGTAGGGAAAAAGGGTGGCTACAATAGTAATATAGGTCCTCCCCAACAGATCCTGAAGGGCCTCTCTAACTGCGCTCAAGTTGGTGACCTAGGGGATTTGAACCTGGGTTCTCTGCGTCGCAGGCCGACACTTGATCCACCGCGCCACCATTTGGCCAGGCAATAAATAAAATCTTAAATAAAAGAGATCTTGGCCTGACCTGTGGTGGCACAGTGGATAAAGCGTCGACCTGGGAACACTGAGGTCGCCAGTTCAAAACCCTGCACTGGTCTGGTCAAGGCACATATGGGAGTTGATGCTTCCAGCTCCTCCCCCCTTTCTCTCTCTCTCTCTCTGTGTCTCCTCTCTAAAATGAATAAATAAAAAAAAAATAAAAAATAAAAAAGATCTTAACCATAGTCCAAGACACTGAAATGAATTCAGTGTTCCCACATGGAACCTAGGAACATATCTTTATTCTGCAAGCAGTATGGGCAGCAGAAATAGGGGCTCCCTATCCTTCAAACCCTGGGTGATAGCTTGAAACAAGAGGACATGAGGTGAGGGGGGGGGACTTCAAACCATTTGGGGTGGCTGAGGAGGATGAAAGGTCTAAGGAGATACGAACCCAGGTAGAGATGAGGAAAGAGACCAGAGAAAAGGCATTTTGAGTGGGTGTGCCTACCAGGAGAGAAGAGCTAACTAAGGAAGGCCAGGCAGAACGTCCAGCTAGGGCGAGAAGAAAGGGAGCCCGGGACACTGCCTTGACATGTCAGGGGCACATGCTCTTTAGAACAGTCTCCCCTGCTTGGCAGCTGAAGCGGGGATCTGCTTCATGTCCTCCTCACTGGGTCTGTTGCTGTAACTGCAGTCTCGACCCCAGGCTGAGGGCAGAGCCTGTGGGATCCTTGTCACTAAGTGGCCATGATATGGACAGGTGCCTCGGCTAGCTTGCCAGATAAATGGAGGAGGGCTCATTGGTCAGAAGTCAGGTGGAGAAGATTGGAAAACAAGCTTCTCAGTGAGACTGAGCACATGTCAGTTCTGACTTTAGGTCTAGGTTGCCCCTGAAGCCAAACACTGCTCGTTTTCTGGTGGCAATGACAGTTCTACTCCAGGGTCAACAAGGTGTTCATGCCCTTGGCCTAGGAGCAGAGTGCAGAAAATGAGATAATAGCTATTTTCCATTACAAGTGCCTCCTTAAAAGGAACTTTTAAAATAGTTCATGCCTCTTTTCAGGGAGAGTCCTTGGAAGAGTCTCAGAGGGGAGTGGCCCAGAAGAGGCCAGCTTATCCCTGGACAGGGTGGCAGGGAGATGTGGATTGGAGGCTCTGAGGTTCCTGACCACTGTGACATGAACCTGGGAGCAGGGCTCTTGGGTACAAATTAGCTCATGTGTTGGTGAAAGCCCTCAGGAACTAGAACCAGAAATTAACAGGTGGTGTTGGGGAGGAAAGAGGCCACTTTGGGCACCGTTAGATGTATTGGTACACAGACTGCAGACAAGAGAATGCTGGTTATTTTGAAGGAGGCAAGCAACCAACTTTAGGTCTTCACCTCTGAAGAGAGTAGGGAGAAAGGGTGGCTACAATAGTAATACAGGTCCTCCCTAACAGACCCTGAAGGGCCTCTCTAACTGCTAACAGGAGTGGTGGCTTAAATAAAGACCTGAAAATTGAGAGGAAAAACCACCCACAATACCTCTGGTTAGAGAATCTAGCTGGGTGGCAGGAGGCCACTGCTGCGCATTGGGTTGGTCTGTTGTACAACCACCAAAAGACGGAGGCCCCATAGGCATAAAGGGGTCGCTACCAAGAAAATGTAAAGTTGAAATTACAGAATATCTACACCACCGAAAACACTTAGAACGATGCCTGGCTTATACTAAGTGTTCACAATGCGCCAGCTATTATTATTATTATAATTCCCTATGCTTTCCTAAAGTTATTCTATAGGTTGCCAGAAAGCTATGGTGGGGTGTGGGGGGATTAAAATAAAAATACAGGGCTTTGGCCTTTAACTTATTTACCTAATAATGATCACTGCAAACGATGGTCTGTATCTGTAAAAAGAGGTGGATTTTTCCAAACTGACTTACAAGAGCTCTAGAGTCAGAGGCCAAGTTCTGGTCATCTACTCACACAGTTTGAACTTGAACTTGGATTTCTTGAAGAACCAGAAAAGTCTCCAGCAGTTCAAATATTTTATCCCCTCCATAAAAGGCCAGTCTACTCTATCCTGATAAAAAGCACTTTAAACATATATTATACATTCCACCCTAGGAAAATCCAGAATATACAACCCAGTCCCTGGGAGATACAATGCCAGCAACCGCGCCAAGATTTTCTAGATAGACGGACCTGGAAACTTAGCAAACTAATAGTCACAATGGGCAATGGGACTAGCATTTAAGAAACACACACACACAATTCAGCTCGAGTCCCCGGTGTACGTTGTTATACACCGAAGTGTGAGATTGTGAGACGAAGGAAACTTGTGTGTGGGGTGGGGTGGGGTGAAAACTGAACTGCACTTCCAGCTCCCGACTATCCTGGCTGGCGACTCAGCAGCCTTGTGTGGCAGCCGGGCTCCCACCACCAGCTGTCCTTCATACAACACGACAAGATTACTGTTTGGAAAGATGGGATTTTTGGTGTTGGATTTTGAACCCCACGAACTAACATGCATCTGTCTCAGGGCAGTTTCCTGAAGCAGCTGCATGTCCTGGGCCCCTGCAGACAGGATGTGGGAGACAGGACAAAGATAAATGAGATGCCAGGAGTAGGAATGCAGGGATAAAAGGCAAGGAGGAACGAAACTGTCAAGCTGTCTTCTCAGTCCTGTCGTGAGGAGCTAACTTTTCCTACCTGGTCCTCTCTAAAGATCATCTTCGCTCGCATTCACCTTCCTGGGCAGACCCAGGCTCTCTTCTGGTGTCTCCACCTCTCCACCCTGACAGCTTGACCACATCAAGTGACTATAGGATCTAAAATTGATGCTGGTTACCCCACGAAGAGATAAGCAAGGCCATGTGCGCTGGCCTGACACTGTTGCTGTCCTTGTTTCTAGGCAGGCAGAGTAGAACAAGCTGCCAGGGGAGGGCAAGAGCAAAGCCTGCACCCAGGGCACGCACTGGGAACACAGCATGGAGGCTCCCGCCAAGAAATCTTCGGCTCAATATAAAGCACGAATCCCTCACCAAACACCAAACAGCTAACTATGCCAAATACCACCTATAACCCAGTGACCTGAAGGCACTGCTCAATTTTTCCAATTTTCTTTTTGAGAGATGTTTGGGTTTGTTAGGGGATGGGGGAGACTGCAAAGATGAGTAACACAGGACCCCATAAAGAGCACCAAATCAGCCTGGCCTGTGGTGGCGCAGCAGACAGAGTGATGACCTGAAATGCTGAGGTCGCCGGTTCAAAACCCTCGGCTTGTCTGGTCAAGGCTCACAGGACAAGCAATTAATGAACACCTAGAGTGAAGCAACTACTTCTTTCCCCCCTCAATAAAATCAATAAATAAAATCTCTAAAAAAGAGAGAGAGAGAGAGCACCCCAAATCAAATGCATACCCAAGTAAATCCTTCCTGATCCACTAAGAAATGTGTAGAGCTTAAGAAAGACGGAGTTTTGCCTGACCAGGCAGTGGCACAGTGGATAGAGCGCTGGACTGGGATGCGGAAGGCCCAGGTTCGAGATCCCAAGGTCTCCAGCTTGAGCGCAGGCCCATCTGGCTTGAGCAAAAGCTCGCCAGCTTGGACCCAAGGTCGCTGGCTCGAGCAAGGGGTGGCTCGGTCTGCTGTAGGCCCGCGGTCAGGGCACATGTGAGAAAGCAATCAATGAACAACTATGGTGTCGCAATGGCAACGAAAAACTAATGATTGATGCTTCTCATCTCTCTCTGTTCCTGACTGTCTGTCCCTATCTATCCCTCTCTCTGACCCTGTAAAAAAAAAGAAAAGAAAGATGGAGTTTTCAAGGGTACGTTTGGATAAAGAAAGCACTCAGTTCTCAGATGCCTAAATGCCCAGCCAGAAGTCCAACTACCAAAACTAGAACTTCCTATGACCATTTTTTGCCCTACTCAAGGTCAAAATTAGGAGACATATTAGGTCCAGTCCCTGGGCAGAGAGACTCAGTCAGCAGGGGGTCCAGACCAGGTCAGGGTGTCCTCTCTAACCAGAGGGTCAACCTACAATGATAGCACTAGCCACAAGACACGGGGAGAGGGGAAGGAGGTCAGCACCTGGGCCCGTGGCTCCAGGCAGTCTAGCCTCTCCACACTACCGCTGCAGATGCTGGCCCCTGGCTCTACGAAATTAGATTCTTTCTCCCCTGCTCATCTGCAAAAGCACTTGTCACAGCCCCTAAATAACCAATCCTCCCATCTCAGCAAGCCCGGACTGCTCTGGTCTGTGCCTTAGGCACTCAGACCTTAGCAACAAGAGGATGTTTCCGTGTGGGCTTCCTGTGGCTGGCTGAAGAGGTCAGCAGGAGAGGGCTAGGGTGGTGCCCTTCTCCAGCCAGCCAGAAAGAGAACAAGACACACCCGCTGGCCACCTGTGCTCCCCTCTACATCTCCTTTCTATCAAAGGAGCAGCTAGCATTTTCCTAACCTTCCTAAGAAAACTGAAGTAGTAAGTCAGTCTAGGAACTAAAGCAACCGGCTTAGGAAAAAAAGGGATATTGTGCCCTGGAGATCCCAAGAATAAACTCCCTGACCACCCACCAAGCTCTTCTGAAGAGCAGGGGTGTTCAGAAGTGCTTTCCATTTTTCCATACAAGGTGGTTTTAGGCAGATACAAACACCTGGCTGGGTCACTGTCTCCCCTAAAGATCCCTGGTGTCCCTAACATCAGACAGAGTAAGTCCACACCTGCCAGAGGAGCAGGCCAGCACGACAACGTGCTCCACATACTCACAAGCCCATTAATCTTCCTCCAGATCGCTGCTGTCATGCAGTGCAGTGAGGGCAGTGAGAGCTCGGAGGTGGGCTGCGTCGGCTCCGAGGCTCCGCGGCTCAGAGCCAGTCACTCCAGTTTGCTTGGCAGTTGGGGGGGGGGGGAGCAAAGGGGAAAGAGGAGGAGGAAGGGAGATTATGATTCTCTATTTTCAAGCCCCGCCCCTAAGCAAGGGAGGGAAGCAGCTGGGTTCCCATTTCCGGACAGCTCCAATCTCTGGGCACTACAGAGCCAACCAACTGCATAGGAACTCTGGGGAACGTGCACATCAAACAGGCTGGGAAGAGACGGGAAACAACCTGGGTAGAAGTGGGCTGGTCTCCTGCCAAGAACTTTCAATGGCACTCCTATCAGAACTAGAACAGAGCAGGAGGTGGGCAGGTTAATGGTCTCTGGGGAAGGGCAGGAGGGAAAACAGTGAAAGCCAGATTAGCATGGGAACAAAACTCACTCCCTGGCAGGAGAGGGGACAGCCCAGCTGTCTACAGGGCAACATCCATATGTAGTCAGAAGTGAAACACTGCCTCATCATGCCTGAAGCAGACAGCTCATTCTCCAACCTTAGGTCAATTTTCACACCTTGTTGCTGTGCCCTAAACCCTGCAGTTCAGAGCACGGTCATTTCTACAACGCTCTAAGTTAAGGTCTGTCTCTCAAGCATGTGCCCGAGTGCCAGTGACAGGAGGGAAGGGGGACTCTCACTCTCACTGATTTTGTTGTGCAACCCTACCTGTGACCAAGGGCAGAGCAGAAGCCACAGGGGGCCCCTCCCACACAGAGGGGAGAGCACCTCCTTTGTCAGAGCAGACAGAGCCCAAGGCTGCCACAGAGAGGTGCTGTTTAGCGACAGAAAGAGCCGTCAGGAGCAGTGGAGGGATAGCCCAGGTACTTCCTCTTTCTCATCCACTGCCACAGTGGGTCTGCACAGGCTACCTCCGAGAAGCCTGCAGAGCCTCTGAGCAGCAACCGTGTGAGTCACTTCCCCCTAAGAGGGAGATTGGGGCGCAGCCCTGGCCCTGGCCCTGAAGAGGCCACACAGTGCTCTCAGCCAGCCCTCTCCACAGCTAAAACCAGTCCTCCTGCCAGGACAGACACCCAGGACTGCCGACTCTCCACCCACCCCACACCCAGTCCCTTTTACTAGACAACAGTGATTTTCAACCATTTTCATCTCATGGCACACATGAACTAATTCAGTGATGGACAATCTTTTGAGCTTGGTGTGTCAAAATTCACCAAAAAAGCGTGCATAACTCGGGTGGTGCGTCACTTTGAGAAAATCGGCCTAACCGGAAGTCCCGGAACTAGACACTCTGTGCCGGAGTTCTGTTGTTTTAGCCGACAGACCTCCGGCATAGGGTGTCTACAGCACAGCAAATGTTTTATCCTCGGCTACTGCACCTGGCCGTGCAGGAGCCGAGGATGAAACGTCCTTCTCAGCATGCGGCCCATACTTCTCTGGGATGCGGCCGCGTCATCGAAAATGGCTACGTGTCAGTCAGTGCTGACACACATCACGGAACTAATTACTAAAACTCTGCTGTCTGGCCTGTGGTGGCGCAACGCATAAAGCGTTAAACTAGAATGCTGAGGTCGCTGGTTCAAAACCTTGGGCTTGTCCGGTCAAGACACATATGACAAGCAATTACTATGAATTGATACTACCCCGTCCCCCTTTCTCTGTCTAAAATCGATCAATAAAAAAAAAAAAATCTTTAAAATTCTGTAGCAAACAGCCTGACCAGGTGGTGGTGCAGTGGATAGAGCGTCAGACTGGGATGCGGAAGACCCAGGTTCGAGACCCCGAGGCTCGCCAGCTTGGACCCAAGGTCGCTGGCTCCAGCAAGGGGTGGCTCAGTCTGCTGAAGGCCCGCGGTCAAGGCACATGTGAGAAAGCAATCAATGAACAACCAAGGTGTTGCG
Organism: Rhynchonycteris naso; assembly: GCA_037038555.1. Classification (NCBI taxonomy): domain Eukaryota; kingdom Metazoa; phylum Chordata; class Mammalia; order Chiroptera; family Emballonuridae; genus Rhynchonycteris; species Rhynchonycteris naso. The sequence continues at coordinate 364,792,053 of CM072995.1, read as the reverse complement.
ATGGCAACGAAAAACTAATGATTGATGCTTCTCATTTCTCTCCGCTCCTGTCTGTCTGTCTCTATCTATCCCTCTTTCTGACTCTCTGTCCCTGTAAAAAAAAAATTCTGTAGCAAACAAAAGATACTTTTTGCTGATCTTACAAAAAAATACGCATAATTTTGATTCATTCACACCAATGACTTGCTGTGTTGGCTGTTGTCTTTTTTTATTCCCCCCCCCCCCAAGTGAGAAGCAGGGGACAGCAGACTGACTCCAGCATGTGCCCTACCGGGATCCACCTGGCATGCCTTGGGTGGCGTGGCTCCGTTTTGGCTGGAGCCATTCTAGAGCTCGAGGCTGAGGCCAAGGAGCCATTCGCAGCGCCCAGGCCAACTTTGCTCCAGTGGAGCCTTGGCTGCGGGAGGGGAAGAGAGAGAGAGAGGAAGGAGAGGGGGAAGGGTAGAGAAGCAGATGGGTGCTTCTCCTGTGTGCCCTGGCCAGGAATCAAACACTGGGCCAATGCTCTACCCGAGCCAACCAGCCAGGTCCGGCTATTGTCATTTTTACATTTGAAAGTCGGAAAAGAGGTCAGGGCCCTGACTAAATAGTCAGGTGTTGCATGTTTAACAATCACTGCTCTTCGCACGGTCTGGGGGTGAGGAGAGGGTGCCGCCATTCGCCTCGGCAGAGCATCCAGCACTGCGAACACAGAGTAGTGGCTTCACAATCAAAGCACACTTAAGTGTGTACACGTGGTTTACAAGGATCTCTGTGTATATGCATATATGCATATGTATATACATGTCTATGTATGCATACACACACAGGCACGTTCCACTGATTAGCACACCCACAGGTATCTGCAGGTCAGCCCTTTCTTGCACCAGGACTTCAGTGTTGCTGTCCCGTCCACAGATCTCGGTGGCTGTCTTGTTCACCATCACATAAGACTGAGAGCAGCCTAGAGGTAATTTCTAGGACTTAAGTCTGCATCCCAGTCTGACGCTCCATCCACTGCGCCACCACCTGGTCGGCTTTAATATTCTTTCTTTCTTTTTTATTTTCCTAGGACTTAAGTCATCTCTGTGTCCTCAGTGCCTTGTACCTAACAGGCTCTGAAGAAAAGGCTTTCTTAATTCATGAGGGAAAGTCAGGGTCAGGGTCTTTCTCCTTTTCTTGGAGTGACTGCTCACTTAATCGCTCTTAGCACAACTCTGTCCCACGTGATCCCTCCAACTTGGTCAGAGCTAGAATGCAGTGCCCACTGCTTTAGATCCGTGCCCGAGGGCCTTCTTACAACAGCAGGACTTCAGAACTCATCTCCAGTGTTAGGAGTTGAGCCCGCTGCCCTTCCACTTGTCCCTCCGCAGCTACCCTCTGCCATGAGGTCTGCAGGCAGCTCCCACACAGGCCTTCTAAGCAACAGGAATGCCTTTGAAGTAGAAGCAATGAGGGGCGGGAGTTACAGTGCCAAGGTCCCCAAGAGAGTGGAACAGAAGCTCCAGCTCTGTCCAAACAAATTACAGAGCCTTAAATTAAGCAAGTCACTCACCCTCCTGGGATCTGTATGTCTCCACTTGTAAAACAGGGGTTGGGAAAAACAAAAAACAGGGGTTGGAGATGAGCGGAGGGGAGGGTCTGTCCTGTGTGGATGTGAGCGCTCTCGGTACCTCTGCTTACAAGCCTTCCAGCGCTGTCCCTGAGACCAGAGCAGGAAGTGGGCACGGTCTGCATGTCCCGAAGACCACATCCTGACCTGGCTTATATCGGGTCAACCTGTCAAAAACATCTGGCCCACAGGTAAGCCTCATCTAACATGCCTTGGACACCAGGCTCACACACTGGAAAATCTCTTCTGCCTAGGGCTGAAAAATTAAAATTAACCTATGTGACAACTCGACTTAGCAAAGTTACAATTCTGAACCCAGTGTGCCCTCAGGAAGGATTCTTTTCATCCCTAGACTTCATTTACCCACAGTTTACAAGCTTCTCACCCTTCCCAGCTTTCTGTGCACCATGAATGTGGCCATAGGCGCAGGGAAAGGCACCACGACAGAGTCTAGTTCCAGCAGGCCGCAGGCTGAGTTGCTCTGAGTAGGCACAGAGCCTGCCAGGGTCGGTGGCACACCTAGTACCTGCCCCACCCACTGCTTTCTCCAAGGGCTCCTGGGAGGGGAGCTGAGGCCTGCCTGCCTGCCATGGGGAGGTGATCCAGAGTAAGAAACTGACCTCAGCCAAGCCCAGCAGCAGCAGTTTCAGTCTCCCTAAGGAGTGGGGGGCGGGAGAGGCGGATCCAAGCAACCAGTCCGACAGGTCCCTTTTCCACCACCCTACACAGCTGGTGCCTTCTGCACCGCTCCAAACAGGAGATTCAGTCAGGTGGAGCTTTCATACCGAGTCACAAAGACCAAGAAATCAAGAAGAAAATAGTCATCTCTCTTACTCTTGCCCTAGTCAAGACACGATCCCTGATCTCCTCACAGATGTTGGTCGGTTCAGAAAAGCAAACGGTCTCCCTAGACATGCTCAAAGACAAACCTGGCTCCTCCCCATCAGCAGGTGCTGGCGTAGTGTGAACTCAGGTTTTCCTGTCCTGTGCCCCTAAACTTGTCTCTTGCTATAAAAGATTCCAGTCTTTTCATACAGGCTACATGCTCTCTCCAATGGCACACAAAATTTCCACCACCAGTGTATCTCCATTCACCCACTGTAAGAGGCCAATTTAACACAAAGCAACAGTGCTGCCAGAGGTGCTGTGGGTCAGGCGAGAACAGAACTCAGCAGAACCAGGTGAGCTTGGCTCTGGTCCCTACTTCAAAAAGCCGGACAGGGTTTCCTCAGCGGTGCATTTTCCTCTGTGCTTTCCTCTGAGCTCTTAACATAATCCAGTTAATAGTATAAACCTACCCTCTCATCCTCTCATCCTGAAAAAGTTGTTCTTTTTAGACATTATTATACCTATTAAGACACTGATTAAGCCTGACTAGGCAGTGGCGCAGTGGATAGAGCGTAGGACTGGGATGCGGAAGACCCAGGTTCGAGACCCCGAGCTCACCAGCTTGAGCGCGGGCCCATCTGGCTTGAGCAAAAGCTCGTCAGCTTGGACCCAAGGTCGCTGGCTCCAGCAAGGGGTTGCTCGGTCTGCTGAAGGCCCACGGTCAAGGCACATGTGAGAAAGCAATGAACAACTAAGGTGTCACAATGTCAACGAAAAACTAATGATTGATTCTTCTCATCTCTCTCCGTTTCTGTCTGTTCCTATCTATCCCTCTCTCTGAATCTCTCTCAGTCCCTGTAAAAAAAAAAAAAAAAAAAGACACTGATTAAGACCTGTGACCTGGCCCTGGCCAGCTGGCTCAGTGGATAAGAGCGTCGGCCTGGCATATGGCTGTCCTGGGATCTACTCCTGGTCAAGGCACACAGAAAAAGCCACTATCTGCTTCTCTTCTCCTCCCCCTTTCTCTTCCTCTTCCCCTCTTGTAGCCAGTGGCTCGACTGGTTCCAGCAGGGGCCCTGGGTGCCGAGGATAGCTCAGTTGTGAGCATAGGTCCCAGACAGGGGTTGTTGCCGGGTGGATTCTGGTCAGGGCACATGTGGGTGCCTGTCTCACTACTCCCCTCTTCTCACTTAAAAAAAGAAAAAAAAAAGCCTGTGACTTATATGGCCAAAAACTGGATAGATGTCTGATTTACAAATCAATATAAACCCACTTCCCCGTTGCAAGTGGAGAATAATGACCATATTATCATTTTTCTGATCTCACAACTGGGAGATGGCCACACAGCACTCTGAAGACTCTGGGGGAGGAAGGACCCAGTGAGGGATAAAATATACAGCCCAGTCTTCAGAGGAGCTGACTATCTCGTTGGAGATACAAAGCACAAAGCACACAGTTCAATATGGGACCAAATTCATGAACTAAAATAACAGTTTATCTCCCCCAATTTGCTAGAAGTCTGTGGCTTTTGTGATTTTTCAGAAGAACCATGAGCTGAGAGACCTGAAGATCCCTGGCCTCACTTCTAGCTCTGAGTGCTGCCCAGCTCTATCCAAACACTCGCGCTTCAATGAATGGTGATGCGCGCCCACCGAGTCAACCATGGTTAGAGTCATGCAGTGTTGACATAAGAGGAAGTTAACCCAAGGAGACACACAGAAGAAGTGATCATTTTAGCTTTCCTCATCTCACCCCAATCTGCAAACTAGGGGCAGGCCCAATAGGCAAGCCAAGATGACATGAGAAGGCACAGTCAGAAAAGTTGCTCGGGACTTAGGTCATGGAAATGAAGTCAGAAAAAGCTCCTAGCAACAGAACAGAAGATTTGGAAGGAATTCTTGAAACTCTGCATCTGGAACCACCATATCTCAGTGCTGGCTGTGACCAGGGAGCCATGTTTATATAGTGTTACTTTTTATTTCCTAATTTGTTGGCTGTCAAGCCTGGTCTCCTTCCTTAATTCCCATTCACTCAGTGTTATGGCTCAGTGCACACTGAGACCAGTTCCCAAACTGTGCCCTTACTAGCACTGTCAGAGCTCTTTTAGAAAGTAGCGGGGAGGAATTAATACTCCTTCTTGAAGGTACGTGAAAAGACAGACAATTCTCTAGACAAATAGAGAAGAGGCTATGCCACCTAAAAAGAAAAAATGTCAGTTAACTCAGAGCCCAGGGGTAAAGATGGAGGTCCACGTCCTACTCAGTTGGGGAAAAAACAATTCTGAAGCTAGCCTATTTTAAAAATGGGAAAAGCTGGTGATAGGCTTGTTCTAAATATCACCTCTAAAGGAAACCACTTCCTGAAATTAAAAAAAAAAAAAAAAAAAAAAGGCGAGGGGAAATGGGAATTGATTTGTTTAAAATCCTTCCTGTACAGTCAATAACAGATTAGCTTCACAAGACTCTTTGAAATTGCTGACATGAAGAACTTTATAAGGTAAGCATTCTGAATGTGAAACTGGGAGCTCGGCACCTTCACATTTATTATTGAGAAAACCCTCGCACCACCTTAGCGAAGGCTTAACATCAGTGTTTGACGTTTCGCCATTAAGGGATTGGTTTGAACACTGTGGATTTGGCAACTTGCCCTATCGGCTGTTTCACAAGCAGTGTCTGTGGTTTTAAGAAAGGCAGGGTGTTTGCTTTTAAACAGTATCTGAAAAATATATTCCAGAATAGTGTTCACCTGACCAGACGGTGGCACAGTGGATAGAGCGTTGGGCTGGGATGCAGAGGACCCAGGTTCGAGACCCCGAGCTCGCCAGCTTGAGTGCGGGCCCATCTGGCTTGAGCAAAAGCTCGCCAGCTTGGACCCAAGGTCACTGGCTCCAGCAAGGGGTTGCTCGGTCTGCTGAAGGCCCACGGTCAAGGCACATGTGAGAAAGCAATCAACGAACAACTATGGTGTCGCAACAGCAACAACAAAAAAACTAATGATTGATGCTTCTCACCTCTCTCCGTTCCTGTCTGTCTGTCCCTATCTATCCCTCTCTCTGACTCTCTCTCTGTCCCTGTAAAAAAAAAAAAAAATTCTGCGCAGAATAGGGTTCAACCAGTTCAGCCATTCCAAGGCAGAAAGAAGGGAGAATGAAAATCAAACCAAATAAAGGAATCTGGTGCTACCAAACAGAAAAAGAGCACACCGGATGCGCCAGAGAGGGAAAGAAAAATGCCCATGTTATTCATCACCTGCACCAAAATGGCAACAAAAGCTAACTGTGTGCTTCTTACTACCAAGTTAGAAAATAAGGACATAACCTGGCCAGGTGGTGGCGCAGTGGATAGAACGTCAGATTGGGATGCGGAAGACCCAGGTTCGAGATCCTGAGCTCGCCAGCTTGAGCGCGGGCCCATTTGGCTTGAGCAAAAGCTCGCCAGCTTGGACCCAAGGTCGCTGGCTCCAGCAAGGGGTTGCTCGGTCTGCTGAAGGCCCGCGGTCAAGGCACATGTGAGAAAGCAATCAATGAACAACTATGGTGTCGCAAGAGCAACGAGAAACTAGTGATTGATGCTTCTCACCTCTCTCCATTCCTGTCTGTCTGTCCCTATCTATCCCTCTCTCTGACTCTCTCTCTCTGTCCTTGGAAAAAAATAAAAAATAAAAATATTTTTATAAAAAGATTGTTAAAAAAAATAAAATAAAATAAAAAAGAAAATAAGGACATAGAAATGGCACTAAAGATATGAGACTAGTAAAGGGAAATCCTTATACAGATCTTCATCTCCCCAAAAATCAGTTTACCTGGTTCAAATCTATTTATTTATTTAAAAACAGAACAACCCCAACAGTTCCACATGAATGCAAAGGGCTGTCATCTAATCAATTAGCAGCCACACCTCTCTGTCAGCGTGATGTGGTAATTAAGGTAGAGATTTTTCTCCCTGGAAATACAAGTACAGAAGGGCAGAGCCCCTATGGACCTAACCTATTATGACAGCCT